>CM076572.1:1201449031-1202649031 GCA_034641835.2 Pinus albicaulis | reverse complement strand
CATACCATATTATCATGGAGGGATTTAATTTGGAAGGCTTCATAGAGGAGGTGCACCAGCATATCAGGAGATGCATGGGCTATTTGGATATTGGGGAGAGGAAAAAATTCTTGGTAGAGTTGTCATAGCCATGTCCTTATCCGATGGAGATGAGGGGAGGCTCATCTATGAGCCACTTCACTGACTTGCTCAAAGTATATGGTAAGGATTGTGTTTTTGTGCATAATGATTCACTAACTAAGTGCATGTATTCCTTTTCCATTCATATACAATACATTGCTCCAAAAGGGGGCACTTTTTTATTTATATTTCATGATCTACTTGGAGCCACAATTACTGATGGTCATGGCCACTCCCTAGGATATTTTGGGGAGATGATATCTTATTCCGGGTCTGCTCAATTGGCACCACACATAATTCACCTTCTCCAAGCATGTGAGAGGATTGGGGAAGCAAGAAAGTGGTTGGGAACCCACTCATAATATCATATTTTGAGGCAATTATGAGTAAAATTGTGCTAGTTCAACTTGTGGGACTATCCTCCTCCAGTATTTCATATGGCGGCTAGTGTGTCCTTGATTTTTATCCCATATGATGATGTTCTTATCATTATGGTGGGCATGATTGGAGGGATGACACATAGATTAGATGTGCCCATTGGGAATGAAATTCCCCACATTTCTTTTGCCTCATGCTTCAGGGAGAAAATTGGGGAATACATAATTGCTACATTAGAACTCTTATTTCTTTATGGGATGAGCCATATGGTTAACTTGAGCACTTAGGAGCTGCATCTCATGAGCACTTGGGAGGATCACTTCAGGGATGGATTGATTAGGGGAAAGTTGGTTCATGAGGAGAGCTTATGACATGGAGGTGTCACAAGGGGAGGAGGAGGCGTTTTCCAGCACTCACCTTTACAATTGCTTCAAGACAAGCAACATTTGAGAGGGGAGGACTGTCATATTCCCAATTATCTTTCAACTAGTTGGAATATTAAATTTTGTTTTTGCTTCTTAGTTATAAGAATAAGAGGGTAGGCAGACCCATAAATCTCATAAGTATGAATAAAATCACTCCTAATGTGAATAAGGAGAATCAAAATGGTTGGATAAAGCACCCTTAAGTCTGAATACGGGATGAAGCATGTGGATGGGGTAAATTTTGACCAAATCAACAATGCTGGTATGGAGGGAGTGGGTAATCAATGAGAGATGATGCAGTTTTGTAGGGAGATCCTTTGCATGGAAGTAGTGGCTTTAATGAGTGGGGCCCAAGGTGAGGAGGCTCAAAAAGAATATAAGGGAAGGGAAGGCAAGATAGAGCTCATGTTGGTTACTATTTTTTTATGGTATGTATGCCTTCTTTCTCTCTTCAGTTTCTTACCGGAGACTGTTGTGCTGTTTATCACAATGGTGTTACCGAGCAGGAATCCCATCCTCATCCTTGGGGGATTTCGAGTGCCCACTCAGGAGAGGTGATTGAGTTGTATTTCCACATTTCGGCATTAGGCTAAGCTTTATCTTTCCTCTACAATGCAGTTTCTGCCAGGGTTGTGTTGTGTTGCAGCGTAGAAGCCATGGAGGGTTTGACATTGCCATTTATTAGCTTTTTTTTAGTGGAGGAAGCACTCTTTCCACCAGGAGGCCAGCAAGGGAGGTCCTTGGGCTTAATTTCATATTTTGGTGCCTGGCCAAGTCATTACCATCCCCTATAGTGTAGTTTCAGCCCTAGACTGCGTTATTTTAAAGTGCAGTTATAGGGGTGGTTTCTATGCATCATTTTGGATGTTAGATATTCAGTGAAGGCTCAACCTTTCACTTGCAGAGTCTATTGGGAGGAGGCTTCATTCATTTCTACATCATTTCGTCCATTTATTTACAGTTTTTCAGTTGCAGTGAATCTTTAGCCCTAGGGATGTAGTTCACCATTTGTATTTTGTATATTTCTGGAAACCTTTTCTGAGTTGTCTTTGTTGGGTATGTGTTATATTCTTTACATAATTAGTCGCAAGCGTGAGGGGGTCACAGAAGGGGTGACAGACTCCCCTGTATGTTGCGTCAGGCACAGTGGCTCTGGAAATTTTTTTGGACCCTATTTTTCGATGGGTGGACCCATCCATGGTCTTGTGCATGGGTTTGCGCATGGTTCTGGGGCATGATGGTTTTCGGCCCCTGGAATTTTGTAGATCCAGTCAAGCGAACTACGATTATGTTATAATCCAAGGTTAATGGATTAGAATTTATGTATTCTTCAACATATATATATATATATATATATATATATATATATATATATAAGCTAAAAAATAACCCGTTTTCGCCAAAATCCAAAGAAAATTCGTGGAAAAATTTCAAATCTTGGTTCACAATATTTTTGTATATATGATCTATGGTATTTAAGGTTTGTGTAGGCTCCTAAATTTCATCTCAAACAGGTTACCTTGGGAAAATCATCATAACTCTCTCTGAGTGTCAGATTAGAATTCTCTTAAAATTGAACAAAATTAAATGGATTGTAGTTTCCTATGTACCAATTTCAAATCCGAAGGAAACAGGGACATGTGGCATGTCGTACAAGTTTTATGTACTAAACGAGTCCATAATTAGATCATTGTGGGAGATTGGTCATAACATTGACTTGAAGAATCCGAATCAGGTCTAACCTGTGGAATTAGAAATAAGTTTCATAGGGATACTAGTGTACTAAAGATAAAATCTTCGGCATCTAAAATTACAGAGATACATGAGTTTCAATATCGAGCTCCTCAAAAGTGAGAAAAAAGAGTGTATTTTTTGTAAAAATTGCATAAGTCTTATTTGAAAAATTATTTTGAAGTGATTCAAAGGGAATATTCAAGCATATATATTAGTATTGGGTTATAAAATTCCCCCTAAAAAGAATTCATCACCCATTAACCCTCAAAAGGCTCTACTATGGCTCAAGAAGAGGAAGAAGTGCAACATGATATATCAAAATTACAAAACCAAGTGCAACAAATTTCACTCTCGCAAAGAGTAATAAAAAATGAAATGGAAGGTTCGAAGAAAGGTATTAAAGCTAATATGGATGGTTTGAAGAAATGCATGGAATCTAAGATGTATGGTTTGAATAATGGCATGGAAGTTAAGATGGATGAAGTGGAAGATTAGATGGATGGTATAGAAGGCAACATGGATGGTTTGTAGAAATGCATGGAAGATAATATGGATGGTTTGAAGAAAGGCATGGAAACTAAGATGGATGTTTTGAAGAATGGCATGGAATATCTGAAGAAAGACATGGACGGTTTGAAGGAAGGTTTGGAAATGTTTCTACAAGAAAAGCTTCCTAATGGAAAAAAGGTAGTAGAGGAAACTCATGATGAGAACAAAAGAAATGTTAATTATGATTTCATAAAATATAGTGTTGGATTTAAGACCCACCATATTTCAAATATAGATATGGGGATTTTTTATGGCAACAATCCGATATCTTAGACACTACAAATGGAGCAATGCTTTGAGCTCCATAATACACAAAACACATAAAAGGTATGATTTTCCACTTTATATTTAGAAAAAAATCAATTTTTATGGTGTCGATGGCTTTGTTTTCATAAACCACCTCTCACTTGGTAATTTTTTACGGAGGAAATGATAGCACATTATGAGGATACAAAGAACAACACCTTATTTAGCCAATTGACAAATCTCAAACAAAATGGTTCTACGATGGAGCACATTGAGGACTTCCAAAAATTGAATATAAGGGTAAATAATATTCTAGAGGAACATAGGATTGATGTCTTCATAGGGACACTAAAGGGTAACATCCAACATGAGGTTCACCCTTGGAAACTTGATACATTGGAAAAGGCATTTAGGTTGGAACGAAAAATTGAAAGTAAAATTATGGTGACAAGGAAGCCTACCAGTGACAACTATAAAGATGGAAGTGTTTCTACTCCTACACTTCCATAGCCTGCAAGGTTCAAACCACAACAATTGGAAGAAAAAAAGAGAAAAATGGCTTTGGTATAGTTGTCATATCAAATACTATTCTGAAGCCAGCTTCAAAATAGAAGAAAAGAGATATCAACGCCTTATAAATAGGCCACCTCGAGGGGGAAACCACCAATACATTACATGAATGAAAAATTCTTGGATGGTACAAATTACAAAACCCCCTTGATATATATAGGAGTCCATGGGGCCACAATGTAATCCTAGCCGACCTAAGAATAATAATTTAAGGGCACAATAATAACAATACAGGGGTTACAGGGGTACAATAATAATAATAAGGGGTCTACACTAACAACAATAAGGGACTATATTAGTAATATAGGGACCTAGTGTGCCCCTCTCCTTCAAAAAAGTGTTGTCCTCAATGATTGAGTAGCTCTGGGTGCTTCTATATAAAATTCTCATCCTCCCATGTAGAATCTTCAGTGGGTAAGTTCTTCCACTTGATGAGATACTCTGAAATTGATCGATTCCATATATTTCAAGTTCTTGTTTACGTGACCACTTCAGGTTCCAATATGATTTTTCCTTCTTCATCAAGTTCTGGAAATATTGTTTGAAATGGAATATTTTCACCCATAACCTTCTTTAAGCATGAAACATGAAAAACTGGATGCACTCGTGAAGAAGCAAGAAGCTCCAATTTGTATGCCATAGTACCAATATTTTGCAACACCTTGTAAGGACCATAGTACTTTGGCAATAATTTATTATCCTTCTTAGCTTGCTTGAGGAACATTTTTTTGTATGGTTGTAGTCGTAAAAATACCCAGCCTCCTACATCAAAACTTCTCTCGCTGTAATGTTGATCTACTTGTTGCTTCATTCTATTTTGTGCCAAATTCAGGCTATCCTTTAAGAGTTGGAGAAGAACTTGTTGATGCTCGATGTGATATTCCACTGCTTGAACCTTTGAATTTTATCTTAAAGATGATGTGATGGATGGTGGATGATATCCATAAAGTTCCATAAATGGGGTCATTTTTGCTGCAGTATGGAAGGAAGTGTTATACCACCATTCAACGAGAGGTAACCACTTGACCCATTGTGTTTGTTTATCAGACACAAAACAACGAAGATATCCTTCCAAAAATTTATTTACTATCTCAGTTTGGCCATCAGATTGAGGATGATAAGATGAGCTATGAGCTAATTGAGTACCCAAACAAGAAAATAACTCCGTCCAAAAATTTCTAGTAAAAATGGGATCTCTGTCGCTCACAATAACCCTTGGGTTTCCATGTAGCTTTTGAATTGTGTCCATAAATTTAGTAGCAACTGTACTTGCTTTAAATGGATGAGATAATGCAAAAAAGTGTGCATACTCGGTAAGTCTATCAACTACCACCATGATGACACTCTTTCCTTCGGACTTAGGTAAACCTGTGATAAAATCCATTGAAATCTCCTCCCAACGTTGACTTGGAATGGATAAAGGTTGTAGAAGTCTCGAGGTATTAATTTTCTCCACTTTATTCTCCTGGAGAACTAAACATTCCGCCATAAACTTTTGAATATCAGATTTAAGGCCATCCAAAAAAAAAATTTCTTCACCCTGTGATAAGTTTTTAAAAATCTCGAGTGTCCTCCTAAAGTAGAAGTGTGCAATTCCAAAAGAATCTTTTGTTTTAGTTGGGAATTATTACAAAGATATAAGCAATCTTTGTACCATAAAGAATCATTTTTCCAAGTAAATGTATCAGATGTACTATGATCTTGCTGCAACTTTTGAATGAGTGTCCATACCTCTTTGTCCTTCTTCCATTCATCTCTTGCTTCGTTTATCCAATCTGGTTGGATAATAGAAATGGCACAAAGCAATGCTTCCACCTCTTCATTCTTTCTTGAGAGTGCATCTGCAACAACATTAAGCTTCCCTTTTTTGTACATTATTTCAAAGTCATAACCCAACATCTTTGTGACCCATTTTTTCTGCTCTTTTGAAGATAATATTTTTTCCAAAAAGTGTTTAAGACTATCATGATTAGTTTTTACCTTGAAGTGTCTTCCAATTAGGTAAGTTTGCCATTTCCTTAGTGCATGAAATATTGCTAACATTTCCTTCTCATAAATAAGTTTTTGTAAATACTTTCCTTTGACTGGATGACTTTCAAAATAAATGGGTCTTCCTTCCTACGTTAAAACAACACCAATTCCATTTCCTGAGGCATCACATTCCACAATAAAGGTTTTTATGAAGTATGGCGTAGCTAAGACCTGCGCTAGTCACATTGGCTCTTTAAGATTTTCAAAGGCCTTAGTTGGTTCAGGAGTCCATGAAAATGCATCTTTCTTCAATAATGTTGTTAGAGGTGCTACTATTCTCCCATAATTATTAAGAAACTTGTGATAACACCCTGTTAACCCGAGAAATCGTCACAACTGCTTTATGGTTGTGGGGACTTTCCATTCCTTAATGGCTTTATTTTGTTAGGGTCTACCTTAACACCTTCGTGAGATACAATATGACCCACATATTCCACCTCTTTTACTCTAAAGAAACATTTGGATGTTTTTGCATACAATTCTTTCTCCTGCAATAGTTTGGGCACCCTATGAACATGTTCAAAATGATCCTTCCAAGGCTTGTTGTAGATTAGTATATCATCAAAAAATACTAGCACAAAGTTTCTAAGGAAGGATTTGAAAATGGAATTCATCAACCCTTGAAATGTAGAAGGTGCATTGGTAAGGCCAAAAGGCATGACCAAAAATTCATAATGAACCTCATGAGTTTGAAATGTTGTTTTTGGAATATCTTAAGTCTTCATTCTAATTTGATGATATCTTGAACGAAGATCCAACTTGGTAAAATAAATTGCTCCATGTAATTCATCCAATAATTCATCAATCACAGGAATGGGAAATTTATCTTTAATGGTGAGCTTATTGAGCTCCCTATAATACAGACACATGTGCCATGATCCATCCTTTTTATGTACCAATACTACAGGAGTAGAGAAATAAATTTGACTAGGTTGAATTATACCTGCCTCTAACATTTCTACAATCATATGTTCAATTTCTCTCTTTTGGACATAATGAAATCTATAAGGCCTAATGTTTGGAGGAACACTTCCTGGAATAAAATGAATTGCATGATCATGATCATGAATAGATGGGAGTCCTTTGGGAGTTTCAAAAACCTTGGAATGATTGTCCAAGACTTGTTGGAGATCTACAAAAATAGATGATTTTGATGTTGGAACTTCTATTGAGAATAATTGTGCAATTACGCCTTGTTTTTCTTTCTTTAGAAGCTTTGTCATGACATTAGAGCATATTATCTTTCCTGGCTTCCCTGCAATACCCCGTAATTCAACTTCCTTTCCTTCTGAAGAAAATTTCAAGAAAATTTCTTGAAAATTAAAAGCTACTGTCCCCAAAGATTGTAACCATTGTACTCCTAGTACAACATCAACACCTCCCATAGGAATGGAAAGCGTTTGGCTATTCAATACATACCACCCCATGGTTAGCTTGACATTATGGCATTTTCAGAGCAATTTATAGTTCCTCCATTTGCAACCATCACTTGACATTCTGGTGATGGGTATAGGAAACAATTCAATTCCTTGGCTACCTTACAATGAATAAAATTATGGGTGCTACTTTAATCAATCAACACTATTACCTTTTTCTTCTTGATATGTCCTTCTACCTTGAGAGTTTGAGGAGTGGTAATTCCTGCCAATGCATTACACGATATAGTCGAACTCATTTCTTCCTCTTCTAGGGTTGGTTCCTGGTGTATATCCTCTTCTTATTCATTTTCTTCTTCCTCTTCAAAATCTATGTAAAATAATTTCTTTTTAGCACACTTATGACCTTTAGTGTATTTGCTATCACAACGGTAGCAAAGCCCTTTTGCTCTTTTTTCTTCCAATTTTTGTGGTGTCAACCTTGTAGGTTGTGGAAATCTAGGTGTAGCAACACTTCCTTCTTTATAGAAGTGAGTGGTAGGCTTCCTTGTCGCCATTATTTTGCATTCAATTTTATTGCCAACCTAAATGCCTTCTCCAATGAATCAAGTTCCAAAATGTGAACTTCATGTTGGATGTTATCCTTTAAAGTACCTATGAAGAGATCAATCCTGTGTTCCTCTGGAATATCGGTTACCCTTATATTCAATTTTTGGAAGTCCTAAATGTACTGCCCCACTAAACCCTTTGTTTGAGATTTATCAATTGGCTAAAGACGATGTTTCTCTTTGTATCATCATAATTTTCTATCATTTCCTTCGTAGAAATTGATCAAGTGACAATTTTTTTACGGGAGCAAAGCCATCGATACCATACAAATGTATTTTGTTCTAAATGTAAAGTTGAAATGCGTACCTTTTGTGTGTTTTGCACATTATGGAGATCAAAATATTGCTCCATCTGTAGTATCCATGTTACAGGATCCTTTCCATCAAACTTCCTCATATCCATTTTTAGAATATGGTGGTTCTTCTCGCCAACATTACAGTTTATGAAGTCACGATTAACATTTATTTTATTCTCATCATGAGTCTCCTCTACTATATTTTCACCATTAGGAAAAATTTCTTGTATCAACTTTATTAAATGCTTCCATGTCTTCTTTTAGATCAGTCTTCACCATTTCCATGTTGTCTTTCATTTTTTCGTCGATCTTAGCTTCCATGTCATCAATCTTTGATTCCATGCCAGCTTCCATGCCATCTATTTTAGATTCCACGACTTTCTTCAAACCATCCATATTGTTATTCAAACCATCCATCTTCGATTCCACGCCTTTCTTCACAACTTCCATTTCATTTTTTGTTTCTCTTTGCGAGAGCGAAATTTGGTGCACTTGCTCTTGTAATTTTCATAGATAATGTTGCAATTCTTCATCTTCATGAGTCATAGTAGAGCCTTCTGAGGGCTTAGTGGGTGTTGAACTATTTTTACGGGGCATTTTTTAGAACGCAATATTGATATCTATTCTACAATATGCCCCTGGAATCAATTCAAATTGATGCTTCAAACAAGACTTATGCAATTTAAAAAAAAAATACACACCTTTTTTTTGTTTTTGAGGAGCTCTATATTGAAATTGGATTATCTCTATGATTTCAGCTCTTCAATATCTAAAATTTGGCACTGAGGTAGCCTTCTGAATTATCTTTCAAATGCCACAGGTCTGACTTGATTTGGATTCTCTAAGGAAAATCTATGTCCAATCTCCCACAATGACCTAATCATGGATTGGTTCAGTCGAGAAAAATTGTACGACTTTCCACGTGTCATACTTTCATCTTTTAGCTCTAAAATTGATAGAAAAGAAAATACAGTCCATGTGTTTAAGACCAAATTTTACAGAAATCCAATCCAATGCTTGGACAGAGAGTTATGAATATTTTCCCACGATCACCTCTTTGAGATGAAATTCAGGAGCCTGAAAAAGCACTAACTTCCACAGATCATATCTCCAAAAATATTGTGAACCAAAATTTTAAATTTTTCGATGTGTTTCCTAAGGATTTCAGCTTTGTGCCCTAAAAATTTCAGATTCTAAACCTTCGTAGAAAAAAGGTTATAGCGCAAATGCCACGATGACCTGTTTAGATTAAACTATGGAGCCTGCAAAAAGACCTAACTTCCACAGATCATATCTCTGAAAATATTGCGAACCAAGCTATGAAATTTTGTGATGATGTTCCTCAGGATTTCGACTTCAAACCCTAAAGATTTCAGCTTCTGAAATTTCGTAGAAAAAATGCCATGATGACCTATTTGGAGCAGCGAAACTCTAGAATCCAAAGCTCTGATACCAAATGTTGTGAAGCCAGCTCCAAATATAGAAGAAAAAATATATCAATGCCTTAGAAATAAGCCACTTCGAAGGGGAAACCTCCAATACATCACATGAATGGAAAATTATTGGATGATACAAATTAGAAAACCTTTTTTCTTTATATAGGAGTCCATGGGGCCACAATGTAATCCTAGCCGACTTAACAATAATAATTTAAGGGAAAAATAATAACAATATGAGGGTTACCGACTTACAATAATAACAATAAAGGGGTTACACTAACAATAATAAGGGAATATACTAGTAATCTAGGGACCTAGAAAATACACTAAAGGTCATATGTGTGCTAACAAAAAATTATTTTACATACATTGTGAAGATGAGGAGGAAAAGGAGCAAGAAACTTCAAAAGAAGAGGATATACACCAGGAACTAACCCTAGAGGAAGAAAAAATGAATCTGACCATATCATGTAATGCATTTGTAGGAATTACCACTCCTCAAATTCTCAAGATAGAAGGATATATCGAGAAGAAAAATTTAATAGTGCTTATTTATTTAGGTAGTACCCATAATTTTATTCATTTTAGGGTAGAAAAGGAATTGAATTTCGTCCTATGCCTAGCACCAGAGTTTCAAGTGATGGTGGCAAATGGAGGAATTATAGATTGCAGAGAATTATCACAGGATTCCACGTTGAGTTGCTTGTAACTTCCTCTTCTCTTCAAACCCTCGAATAGGAGAATAGATGGATGGACTGATGTTAGATATGTCAATGGAACTCCTGGAAGACTGCAATGGGTCCACGATGTGAACGACTGATCCCTCCATAGGTCTCTCAGTTGAAGTACTGAGAACAACCTTCCAACTCTGAAACCCATGTTCAGGAATGCATAATTCATGTAGTTGGAAGTGAAGATGAGAGTGGCTAGCAGTGGCACTAATTTCTAGATGATAAATTATGCCCAAGAAAACCTTCCCAGAGTAGGCACTCAAAGTCCCCCATGGGTAAGGGTGGGATCCTCTCTCAGGAACACCTAGTGCTAAACAACACAACAGACTTAGCTAAACCGCTAAAGCGTGCAAATAAATCTATTACAACACTCAATAATTAAATTTCAGACTCTGATACCACTGTAATATCCCAAAATGGGAGAAACGGGAATGTAGAACATATGCACAATTCAAAATAACAATAAAACATATAAAACTAGAAAAATATCGGAATACATCAAAACATCATACATATGAGCATAAACAGCTAAGTCATATCATTATATAAAAAAAAAAATATCGAGTGCACAGTGCTCCAAAGAAGATGGACTCAAGCCAACAAGAAGTGGTTAAAATACACTAATGAGAACTAGCACTGGAAATATTGTGTTGTTATTGTTGTTGCTGCTGGAAACTGCTGCTACTCGGAAGAATAAACATGTCAAGGAGGTTGTTGGAGTGTTCAAAAATATATGCGATTTTAACCACGGATTCCACTCAAAAAATACAAAAAAACCAAGAAATTATTTTCCTAGATTTTAACTTTGGAGTTTCAACCCTTTTTGGGTTCCCAACTGCACCCCTGCTGGATGAATTACACACTCCTCTTGGTTAAATGATAATATGGGGACGAATTGATGATATAATTGCTGAAATAACACCCAATCAGCTCAATATATGAAGGTCAGGTCTCTTCTCTTGATCTCCAAGCTAGAAGCTTGAGATCTAGATCCTCCTTCCTCTACTCAAGTTGGAACTATACATTGCACAACTCCCTGAATGAAGTATGTTGTCAAGAGGGCTAAAGTTGTAGCCTATTTCTAGGTGATGGAATATAGCTCAGATATGATGTAATTAATCTCTCCAAAGTGAGGGGATGATCCCTCATAGAATTCCAAGCTTAAATACTTGGAACTTCCTTCCTTCGCTAGTCTACCTGGTTGGACTACGAAATTCCTAGAGGAACTGCTGCTCATTGGAGGTATAAACCAATGGCATGATGCCGGATATCACAATGCTACTTGTGGAAGACTAAAATTGAAGCACAAGATGACAAGATGAACCCTCCACCGGTTTCTTATCTGAAATGCTAAGAACTACCTTCCTTCATCAATAATCTGCTATACTACTCTATAATGCTTCTCCATTATCTAACCAACCCAAATTCACACAAAAGATGTGGAATTTATTCATATATTTGGTTTATGGGTCCCTCCACCCTTTTTTTTACTTAATTAATTGATAAAAGTGAGAACTCTAACATTCCAATTAACTAATGGAAGATTAGGAATATTGCAGTCCTCCCCGCCAAAATGTTACTTGTCCCCAAGTAACTACAAAAGTGAATGCTACAACAATCCTCCTCCCTCCAAATGAAATTCTCATCTGCTCCAATGCATAATGAATTCCTAGATCCATAGTTTCCTCTCTAAAGTGTCTATAATGACCTCCAATTGTATATCTATATGCCTCCCCTCATCACTAAAGCCTCTCCTCATCACTAGAGCCTCTTCTCTGCATGAGACATATGAAGTGAAGTGGTTCCTCCCCCTAAAGGAAAGTCCCAACTCATGAACTATCTCTCCAACCCATGCTACATTGAGTAGGATGTACCTCTTAATGCTCCCATCACTGGCCTTGTTAGCCCTGCTTGTTCCAAGCATCATCTCAACACTATGAAAAATAGGAAACAGAGACATATGGGTTGAAATGTGAAATATCGAACCATACTCGCCCAAAAAAAAGCACCACAACAATGCCTCTTGCTACCATACCACCCCATCCTCATACCAAGTATAGTGGCCATACTCTCCTAATAGAAGCCAATGCAGTAAGGCCTCCTTTTCCCATCCTCCATCTTCATCATGCAAAGTATGGGAGAATGTCAGCCCATATTCTCCCACGAATAACCACAATGACAAGGAATATTTCTAACACCTCACATCATCATGATGCAAATCATAGAGAAATAATATATTGATTGACATGTAGAATGTCACATCAGAACAACAGGCCTGAGCTCCCTCCTTCCACTTCATGTGAGTTGCATGCAATGTCCCAAATAATAACACATGCATTGACATAGAATATTTCATGTTATGGCCAAACTCTCTCAACAATAACAAGTGCAGCCACAACTCCTACAGATGCATCACACAGGTGCTATGCAAGGCATGGATCATATAAATGTTAAATGTTTGGTAGTCACCATACTCACCCATAAGAAACCATCACAGCCATGTTTCTTGCTGCCCCGTATCATAGATCTGTAAGTAGCCTTCCAACCACTTACTCTTGATCCTCACCCATCCATCCAACTGTGGGTGCTAGCTCCTATCATGATCTAACATGGAATCCACCCAATGTAGAATACCATTCTCCTCAATTTGATGACTATCTTTGCACTTCATGAAGTGTTGAAATGTGCCCTCCTGGAGGTTTCTCCATCAGAACCTCTCATCGACTACCCAGTAGAATCCATAAGATTCTGAATATGTTGTATGTAGAAACTTACCTTTAAGTCGTAAGATGTTCATCAAGAAGGCTTCATCCTGATAAAATAAAATACTATCCATCATAAGATGTCTACCATCTATCGTATGTCGCTCCAATGCTTCATGAGTGAAGTGGTCATCGGAATTGTTTCGGGGAATATCACCCTAGAGGTTCGTTGGGTTACAACCTCCACAGAGCAGGGGCATGCTACTTAAGAAGGACTCACACAACCATGCACGTTCAGAAAAATTAAATAGAGTAGAATGAGAAAGTTACCCGTAGGTCTCACTTTCGTTGGAGCAGCACCGCGGGGTCCAACCCTCAAAGAACCGTCCTTCCTTCTTAACCTGAAAGACAAGAAGAAACAAGCACAAAGGACTGGTTGTACAACATATATCTACTCTAAATGTTAGTGAGATTCACATAAAACATTAAATAAATCATAATGAATGCTTGTATAACAAATATTCTCATACATATAAGCATACACTAACACGTTTATTTCGGGAACAACATGGTACTTCTGTATTATAAATAGCATGTACAAAAGTAACGAGTGGAGAGATCACCTGATCCTTCCATGGCCTTCGAGCAGACCGTCGTCCGGATCCGTCCAGCCCTTGCCTCGCTAAGACTCCTTCCAAACTGGTGCATACGAGATGACATATAGGGAGATGAGCATCTCAAGGAAACAAGGGTTTCCTATAATGAACTGGGAAAGTGCAAGAGGCACGGGGAATCAGACTTGGATAGGGAATACCAACAGAGTATAATATTAATAACTCTCTCTCCCCCTTAGGCCATACACATGAGGGGTTTTTATACTCCCTCCAAGTAGTTTCAATAGTTGGAAACAGTTGGCCACGTGCTGGGGTGGTTGAACTACCTGAGTAACCATAAACCCAGCCCGAAAATAGGGAATTTTTATATATTTTTTCATAATTTTAATGGCATACACGGAAAAGTGGAGCTGGACTCGCGTATACACGCGGAAAAGTACGGGCATAGTCGCGTATGGGGATTTTTACACTGTTTTTAAGTGAATTTGTCCAAGTCTGTAGGAATGGGTGCCCAAAACCATCAAAGCAATCATGAATCATATGAAGGTGAGAAATGATGTTATAACAGATGCCCCCTAATATATGAGGTCAGAAGGGGTACATGATGGCCGAAATGTATTATGCACATAGAAAGAACTTCGCAAGGACAAGAGAGGACTTCACCAGATTTCAGCCTGCCGAAAAGCAATGAAAGAAAACAGAGAGTCAACTCATGCTGAGGCGGACATACCCATGCTTAGTCAAAAATACATCATATAGAAAGTAGTGAATAGATCCAACATGTATACAAGTATAGCTGAACTGAAAGTACACAATGAATCATCTGAGCATGGCCCGGAAGTGTAAGTCTGAATCAATGTCCAAGTATCACATATAGAAAGCTGATCAAAGATGGTGCAACTGGATGTTTGATCAAATAAGTAACTGAATCTCCAAGTACTGAATCATAAGAGGTGGAACAACTGGTACAATCACGCAACTCGGGAGCCAACATATAAGATGTTGTTGTACTAAAATGCAACATATAAGGGTGGACGGCATCACTGGAAGAAACTGAATGGACTGTCAAAAGTGAACCGAAAAATGTTGATGCAACCCGAGGTCTTCACCGATCACTATGGCACAATTCTACACCATGGGAATAAATGATCTGAAGTCGACCATGTGAGAAATTGTTGGATTACCGGGCAATGATGTATCCCGTTAACCAACGCGAGACAACCCACCGATAATGATAATGAGTGTCAAGGTGCCCCAGTACAATATAACAAGTGTGAATGAATGAGTTGAAGTCAAACACTTGAAAGAATCTACCAATCAGGAGGCAATGATGAATCCCCACTGTCGATAGCGAAGAGTCTGCCACTAATGACTGCAAACCCTAAGGTACTGACAAAAAGAATCTAGACCTTATTCCCAGAGAAATGAGTTGGAGTCGATGGGAAAAGATCTGCTGGAAGGAAGGCATTAAGGCATCCCACATCAGTCCAGCGCGAGTGTAACCCGCAAGCCTAGATTTGGAAGGAATCAGACGAAGTAGAGTGACAGAACCAAAACCGAAGTACGTTTCCGACATGCACAAGATGAAGCTAGTGCACGGAAGAAACCCTCTGAACCAACCAATAATGAAAGCTGACACAGAAGCGAGAAATCCACCAATAGGGTCAAATGGAAATCAAGGTACTGCACGAATCCCAAGTGTGATAATGTGTGCTGACGTCGAACACAGGGGAAACCACTCAGTCAAAGACCCATGATGATGATCAAATGCTAAGCACGAGGTCACCTATCAATGATGGAAATAGGCCCAAGGTGCGGCTCTAGGTTTGCTCTCAGAGCAATGTGTCGTAGTCGATAAGAGACAAACCCGCCGACAAGAAGTCAATGGGGACCTTCTCAAACCAGCACGAGCAGAAGATCAAAACATCTGATGTGATAGAACATGATACTGACAAGACCGGGAAGGCCGACTGAATAATGAGTCAAGAGACACCGCAGAATGGCCGACTCAGGCTAGACTTCCCTTGAACAAAAGCACGACTCTGTGATGACCATGGCAATAAAAAGTGACACTGTATAAGTCTGTTAGGCAGGAGGCAGAACAAACTCTCCATATGATTCGAAGAGATAACCAACCGGGGAAGAAATGACAAGTGAAACATGGTAAAGGCTGAACCTAGGTCAAAACTAAACCATCCCAAATGAAGGAAGTATATATAAGTATATGTGCTGTGTTCAAGGGAGACAAACTGACTCTGTACTGCCATCAAAATAACGAAGATACATCCCGTTCTCGCTCTTTTTGTTATATTTGATTTTTTTGTCTTTTTCATATAATAAGCCTGAAAAAGAATAAAAGAATGCTATGGTACAATGGATAGAATGAGTATCAAGAAATTAGATGCACTAGTTCCTGGGATTGGAACAATCCTATGCTCAATGCAAGGTGGCGAAAACTGGTAAGTGATACTCAGAGGAACGTTCCATCCATGGGTAAAAGGTGTCAAGTCGTGATAGCTAAGTGCATGCAATGGTTAACTTGTATAGAAAGTCAAGGTCAAAATTTGGCTTAAACATCGAGTCCAAATGAAGCTGGCTAAAGGCCAGGAAAAACAAGTAGCCAATATGCAATGCAATAATACAACTTAACGACCCCAGGGAGCCTCTAGGGTAAAAGCCAGAAATAATGATAGTGATGAAGAAGAAGAATGAAGCTTCAACACATAAGACATGGCGGGACTAAAGAGGACTCCCGAGCCTACATAAAACGCAGCATGGGCAACAAGTGATAGCGAGGAACTAACTAGGAAGCCCATGTAAAGGAAGGCTCTACCATCAAGTCATGATTGAATAATCGGCGAGTGAAATGGGTGTAATACTCATGACCTGATGGGATCGACCCTATGGAAAGTGATCAGTATGGAGGCTAGAATGCAAGATGCAACGGAAATTGATTTCCCTAACCTATATGCCAGTGAAGATCATATACCTGCCGTGACGAGTCGGTAATCATGGATCAAAAATCGGGAAAAATATCAAAATCGTCAAAATGTACCTGAAAACATACCAAACTGGGCACTTCCAAGCATCCGGGTTATGCAGCTTAAGATAGATCGAAAAAATAAGCGTAAGGAATTTTTCCGAAAATTTTCAACTTTTTAGCCATAAATAGACAAATTACCTCATATTTGGTTCATTATTGCATTGCTGATTTGGAAAAAAGTGCTCTGGAGCAAAAACTTCTTTCATCAAATCAGGAACAACCGACCGTCGAAACGCGCCGAAACTTCAGGTAGGCTCCTAAATCATCCTGTTTATTCATTTTCTCTGTTTGGAAATTAAAATTAATTGATTTTTAGCTTGAAAACCCTTGCTAAAATATGCGGACTTGCACATACGCGGGTTCATTAAAGGAAACTCACGTATACACGCGATTGTACAAAGGAAAAACCGCGTATGCGTAGGTCCGAATGCAAAAAAGTGTGGCTAATGAAAAATTTGATGAAATTTGACAGGATGAAAATCTCATGGAGGGAACGTGAGCATAGCGCAATAGACCAAGAGGTCATGCAAGATCGCACAGTGCAAAATATCCTTCGGAATTGCGGATTGTTCAAATTCTTCAAGATGCCAAATATGAAAAGCAATGTGCGGTTGCTAGAAATGCTCATAAATTACTGGGAACTAGATCAGGATTGCTTCATTATTGATCAGATGCCACTACGCATTGAACTGGAAGACATAGATTTCATTACTGGACTCTCCCAGAGGGGAGAACCAGTAGACTTGCATGGGAAGCCCCTGGGAGGGTTAATCGTGGAAGACTATGTCCAGGTATATTGCGTAGGGGGTTCCAAAAAGGTTGGAACTCAGATTGCAATTAAAGATGTGAGGGATTTGCACATGAAAATCCTCCTTTTTACCATCGGCAGAGTGGCAGCATCCTCCTCTCTACATCAGGTGTCCAGGATGCAAATGAGCATAGCTATAGAGTGTTTGACTCATGTGTACGATTGGTGCACAACCCTTCTACTGAACATGAAACAACAGTTCACCTCGATTCACCAAGTAAAGACTAAACATTTTGGCTACGGTACAATTTTGACAACATTCTTCTTTGAGAAGATTCCAGCCTTGAGACCCAGAGTCATCTCTACCATCAGTAGCTCGCGGGACCCAAGAATTGCCCGTTGCGCAGACATGATGAAGAGACTGGGGGGTAGTTAAGTACCCCGGACCACATGGGACGATGAGTTCTTCCTTTGGTGGGGAGAACAGATCATCGTAGTGGATGACTATCCCTATGCTGGGATGGATTTTCGTGGAGATCCAGATCTAGTTCTTCCACTAGGCACAGCATGGGGAGCAGTTGGTAAGTTTTGCAAAAATTTTTGACTTATATAATTTTTTGGAAATTTTCAAATATGTATGAAAAAATGAAAAACAAACATGTTTTTGATTGGATTCATAATGACTGACAATTAAAAATGATCATGTTTCAGATGTTGGACCAGTTCGTCCTGAGAGCCTACCGCTCCATAAGCGCCGCAGGGGTGAAGCGGATACTGTGGATTCAGATAGGACTCTCCAGGCCGTGCAGAGAAACTTGGAGGGATTAACCCGCCAAATCCCTATGGCTGCAGTGGAGGGCCTGCCGAAAGCCATCTAGAGATGGGTGGTAGGAGTACCCCAGGACTGGGTTAGACTATTCCGCCGAGTTGCCACTGCAGTCACGTTCTATAGGAACACGACTTCTGGGCAGGGACCTCAGGAGTAGATAGATTTTATATATTAGATGACTGTATATTCTTTTTTGAGACTGAACGTGATGGGGCATAAGCCCAAGTTTTGTACGACATTTATGGATCCAAATTTTGTAAAGTTTTTTGACACTCCGATGATATATATACAATGATATTTGATGTGATGTGATAAATGTATCAAATGTATGATGTTTTTGATGATTAAAAATTTATTGTATGGAATGATTAATATGCCAATCTAATGCTTGATTAGCTAATGAGTTAACAAACCAATTGTCAGCTCGAGGAATATGAATGAATGTTAAAAATTGAAATGACCTTTGTAACAAACGTACCCTCAAGAACAATCGTAATAAAAATGGATCTCGTACCCGATAAGTGTTGTTCAACTGCGACACCACCAGCTGGGAGTCCAAGAAAACTACCAACGAATCAACACCCAAAGATATTGCCTCCGAGAGTATATGAATGACTGCAGTGTATTCTGCTACGTTATTGGAAGCAGGACCAATGCAGACCCCTCTTGATACCAAC
The DNA here is from genome assembly GCA_034641835.2 of Pinus albicaulis. Taxonomy (NCBI): domain Eukaryota; kingdom Viridiplantae; phylum Streptophyta; class Pinopsida; order Pinales; family Pinaceae; genus Pinus; species Pinus albicaulis. Next base: position 1,202,629,915 of record CM076572.1, on the reverse strand, counting down.
AGCTGACTGGAAGGATAATGAAGCACCCAAGCCGCGGAAGCTAAGTTCCGGGTGTGTCTACTAGCACCATCGGCGAAACCAAAATGACTCATGACATCCAACACAACCTGCCAAAGCAGATCAAAAAACATCACCACCTCATCAAAAATAAAAAATCAATCAGATATGTACAAAGAAAAAAACTACTATATACAAAGCAAAATGCCAGGCCAAAGCCTAGGCATAATACTTCTTCAAATAGAGCCCATTTCGGGGCTCCGGCAACTCGTTCCCTTCGAAATCAACCAAGGTATACGCTCCTTTCTTAAGGAATTTTTTAACGATATAGGGGCCATACCACATAGACTTAAACTTTCCTGCCCCCAGGGCATCTTTTTCTTGGGCATAGACCAAAACAAGGTCACCTTCTGAAAAAACCCTGGGTTTGACCGCCTTATCGTACTGAACTTTAACTCGGTTTTTATGCGCTCATCGTGGCGGCATCCCGACGCTGCTCATCGAGATGTTCCAGATGAAGGAGCCGTTCGCCGCATCGGGAAGCAAGCGGAACAGTTCAACAACTATCGTAAGGGAAGGAATTTATTATTTATCTTAATGGGAACACTCAATTCCCACTCGTGACTAACCGAAAATGAGCAAAGCCAGCTGTATTTTTCATTGACGTCCTCGTATGCCTGCGTGATATAGCATAATATGCCGCTGGACGACAAGCTATCAATTGTCCTCTCAAGAATTGTCTTCATGATTTATTCACGGCTTCCACTTGCCCATTGGCTCGAGGATAACAGTGATGAATGCTCCTTCCGAAACCTGACTGAGAGCTAAACTCGGCGCATCATACTATTCTCGAAAATAATTTCCACGGTTAGTGAAAATCTCTTCTAGGCATACCAAACAGCGATAACTTGCTGTAGGGGCATCAATACAAGTTACAGCCTCACCATCGAAAGGAAGTAGGCATAGCCTCGACCCACTTCGTAAAGTAGTCTACTGCTACGATAATGTACTTGTGACCTTTTGCCGAAGGCGGGTTACAAGTAGTATAATCAATACCCCACTTTGTAAAGGGTCCGACAGTAACGACTGGAAAAAGTGGAGCTGGATGAGCGCGCATTTTTCGAGTATAAACCTGACACGGATGACACCTTTTGACCGATTCAATACAATCTTTGAAAATAAAGGGCCAAAAGTATCCAGCACGCAAAATCTTTTGGGCTGTAGCAAGCCCAGATAAATGACCCCCACAAGCTCCACTGTGAGAATCATTGAGCACAGCCTCAACTTCTTCAAGAGTTAAGCAGCATCTTAGGATTGAATCAACCCCTCGACGGTATAAAGCATCACCAATAATCAGATAATTCTTGGCTAAGTGACGCAGCTTACGACGCTCATCTTTCAAAAAACTAGAGGGAAACTTCGCAGTCTGGAGATATACAATGATATTCCCATACCAAGGATCCTGTGGAGAGATTCGAAACAAGTGTTCATCTGGAAAGGACTCATCATAGATCATCTCCTCTCCATAGGGCAACTCGGAGATCAATTCCACAAAAACTAATGACTTCTTGGATTTGGCAGACATGAACTCAAGATCAAATTCCTGTAAAATCACAATCCATCTATTATATTTTCCCCCAATCACTTGCCTGCTGAGGACAAACTAAAATGGATTGGCAGCTGCCAAGACATAAGTTTTGTGAAGAATAATGTAATGCCGGAGTCGCTGCACAGCATGAACTGCTGCTAAGGCTAATTTTTCTATCGAAGTGTATCAAAGTTCAGGTCCTACCAGTCCTCGACTAAGGTAGTAAATAACATGCTCTGCAAGAGCATCATCCTCCTGAACCAGAACCATACCAATGGTATATTCTGATGTTGCCAGATACAAAAGAAAATCTCTGCTATAATCAGGTGGACTCAATAAAGGAGAAGAGGTCAGTGCCTTTTTCAAAGCATCGAACGAGCGTTGAGCATAGTCATCCCAAAGAAAAGGAACTCCTTTCTTCAACAGTCTCATATATCCCTTTGTAATCTCAGCATAATTGATGATAAACCTCCGAAGAAAATTAGACTTTCCTTGGAGACTTTGAAGCTGACAATTGGAAGACGGGGGAGGCAACCGAAGTATTTCCTCAACCTTGAAGGGATCTACCCTTATCCCTTCCCTAGACACAATGAATCCCAATAGCCGACCGGATGTAACCGCGAAAACGCACTTATTCGGATTCAATCGAAAAAAACGACATATTTCAAATATTTGCCGGAGGTGACTAGGATGATCCATCCTCTTTAGAGAATGAGCAGCTAAATCATCAAAGTATGCCTCGATAATATTTTTGATGTCGTGGAAGGTGTAAGACATGGCCCGCTGAAAGGTAGCCCTAGCATTTTTAAGACCAGAAGGAATCTTCACAAGCAAACGACCTCAGTGTGAATAAATAAACACAAATTATCGATCTTCAGGATTTGATAGTACTTTGATTATCTCCTATAAACCGCCTACAGAAGGAGAAAATATCGTTACCGCACACCCATCAATGATCTGATCGATGAATGGTGTGGGGTAATTGTCTTTAGGACATGCCTTATTTAGGTCCTTGAACGATGCACACTCGACCGAAGCCTTTCTTTTTATTCATTTTAATTTTGGTTTTGAAACCCATTCACCGCAGTGAACCGGAAAATGAATCCCGCCTACAGCTTTTCAACTTCAAACTTCACTTTGATAACAAGTGTCTTTTCCAGGGATTGACCTGTGACGAAGTTTTTGCCTGACCGGCTTAGCGTTTTCATATGTCTTGATCTCACGCTGGACAATAGATGGGTCTATGCCAGGCATTTCCTCATAAGACCAAGCAAATACATCCCTATACTCTTTGAAGATCTCGGTGTAAATTTGAACCTCTTTCACGGAACATTCGGGCCTCCAATGAAGACATTCTCGATAATATTGGGATCCCCGAGAACAACCACCGGGATAGTAGGAGAGATCAAAGCGATGTTCCTTCAAAGATAAACCGTAAGTTGGAAAGTAAAGGGTTCAAGACCTGGTGAACAGGCAGGACCTGGTGAACAAGACCAGAGATCGAGGACCGAAACTTTGGAAAACTAGTTTCCTCAATCTCTGCTTAAGTGTAATAGGAAGTAAGACCGATGATGCAAATCATCCCACGGTCTATCTATACCAGTCATGGCTTCCAGGATTGCCTCTTCAGATGGAAGAGTGGTATCAAGGCAATCCTGGGCCGAAGAAGAACTAAGCGTCTTCTGGTGAAAGAGGAGCTGGAGCGGATTCTACAGTGTCAACAATAGATTGATATGCAATCTCAGCTGCAGAAATCGGAAATGCCATTCCACCCACTTGACCTTCCACTAATGTGGCAGTAGGGGAAGGTAAGGTCCAAGGATCCAAAAAATAATGAGTTCAAAAGAACTCTCTTCGAAGGGGAGCCTTGGAGGATGAAATAGCATTAATATGCACCGTAGGAGGAGGAAGATCGAAAGTACCGATCAGGGAAGAATACATTCCAACTCCTAGATTCTCAACAGGCGCCTTAGTAATATCCAACTTAGGAACAGATGAGCTAGAAGATGCATTCGGGTCTATCTGAGGACAGTCCAGTTGATCCACTGTGAGAATCCTCCCTTCGTGGGGGAAACATATAATTCGAAATAATGAGGATGCAATGGCATCCATATCATAAATCCAGTTCCTCCCCAACAGAAGGTTGTAGTCCAAGGCTGCATCCACTACCTTAACCTCTATGTTGACAGTTTTTCCCCCAACACAGATGGCCAAAGCCGGGACAATACCATGGGGTCTGTGAGAATGACCATCGAACGCAGTAAGAACAGTGCTAGATGGAACAACTTTCGGAGATCTAAGTGTCTTCCAGCATGCGAGAGACATCACGCATGTAGAAGAACCCTCATCAAAAACCGTTCGAAAGATATTACACTTCCGATACAACGATTTAATATGGAAAGCCATGTGATGAGGAAGTCTCTTCTTAAAATTAGTCATATCAAAAGTAACTAGAAGAGAATTTTTCGGATCGATAGCCCCAATGGCAGCCAGCAAAGCACTGCGCTGAGCCGGACAAGACTGGAGTACCTCTAAAGCTGACATAGCACAAGGACTCTGTGCCAGATCTTCTACAATCGAGTAGTTATAGGCAGCCATCGCATTCGGATTAATCGTTGACCGCTTAGGAGATGCTTTTGGCATCCGAGGCATAGACTCAACAGTAGGCTTCGTGATGTGAAGCGGCTCGGTAGCATCAGGAACTTCCTTAGCTTTCAAAGACTCTTCTCCACCATAATCACGGGATCTCGTAGCGATATCCACATGAGCACTCATCATGAAAATGTTTGATGGAATTTCCCCTTGGGTGCCCCCAGAGGAAGCCCCAGGATTTTGGTTCGCGCCAACAACTAATTGCTACCCTTGGGGAAAAGGGTTTGTTAACACAACCTGGGAAGTAGAAGAACCCTGCTGAGCTAACAAGCGCTGAGCATCCTAAATTTTAGGGCAAAGGTGTGTGAGATGGTCTCCAGCACAAAGCTTGCATGGAAACTTCACTTTCTTTTTCTCCTTTTGAACCTCACCAACACGCTCGTTGGTTTTATTTGCATTTCCCTTCCCATTCTTGCCCTTCTTCTTGTTATTACGTCCCTTCTTCTTCCCATCGGATTGTTGATTTCCTTTGGGCTCAGAAGACTGGACAACATTTATGGACAAAGACTGGGAAGGTGATGAATCAGCAGGCACAGCCTGACCAGAAGGAGCAGATTGTAAAGACAACTGCTGCAGTTGAGAAAGCAGGCTGGCTGCACCACTATTGACCGATCCGACAAGCCCGTCACCATGCGGACTAGGTTTAGTTTTCGACAAATCTAATTTGGAGCGAGGAGCATTGGGCAAATACTTATAAAGTACCCCAGACTGAGAATAGATCAGTTCTAGCTGCTGGGCCCTAAAAATGGCCTTCTCCTCAGAAAATACCCCAGATAGGGATACATCTTTTGAAATATCTGACTGCAGGGATTTGAGAAACCATTCGAGAAGGAATTCTCCAGGAATATGAGCTTTGATAAGCCTCTTCCTTCTCCTCCATTCCTGAATGTGATCAGAAATGTGCGTTGCCTCATCCTGCTTAAAATTAGCCAGGAGTTCGTTCCCAGCCTCATATCTGACAGGCAACTGAAAATGGTTTAGAAATGTGACAGCCAGTTCTCCAAATGTAGCGAAACTGCCCCCAGTGAGCTCAATATACCATTTGGCAACATTTCTAGTTAGGGTGCATTGAAATAATCTCAACCTAATCGAATCATCGATCAGGGAGTTCGAAGAACACCATAAGTGGAAAGTGGTAATGTGGTCCGGTCGTATCCCTTCTCCATTCATCAAATCATGGAGTCTGTCTCAAGGAAGTCAACAGACCCAGCCATCCCCATCACAACGAATCGGGTCATTAGTCGACTTCGACCTCACAAATCAAAAGTTTAACGCGTTTAAAAGGTAAGTTATATGAGCCCGAGGATTCCATCCTTGATGTGATGGATTCCCAACACTTAAAAAGAATAGCCTGGACGGATGAGGCACCCGGTGTTTCAAAGGACCCAGAGAACAAAGAAGAACCCTCCTCCCCACGCCGAGTTACCACAAAGCTCGTACTAGTCTTCGTCGAAGTATTTATTGAGGGAGGAAGTAGCCCCCCTATAGGGGTTCTGGGGTAGTGCCTGCAGGGAGAAAGGACCCGTTAGCACTCACAGCGAAAGAAGCATTCCCTTGATGACCTGCGTAAAACTGAATTCCTGCCCCCACTATAGTAAAGACAGGATTCCATCCCGTAAAAGTAGTCGAAATTTACCCCCCATACCAAGGGTTGAAACTCTGGGTCTGGGATGTAAACGGAAACAACCCTAAAGAAGGATTGGAACTAGGAATGTGTCCAATCCCAAAGGGGAAACCCTAAAACGAAGCTGATCCACTAGCCATGTTAGACATGGGCATAGATCCAGCTGAAGCAGCGGAAAAGGAAAAAGAGGGGTTCCCTTGAGAGGGGAACCCTGAACAGAAGGGACCAGAATGAGAAGCATGTGCTTGGGTGAAACCAGAGCCAAACATAGCAGCACTAGAAGCAATCGAAGATGAAGAAATAGTGCCTCCTCCTTCAACAAAAGCATGAGTCTGAATGCCTGCAGCACTCACAGCAGAAGTTGCATTCCCAGTCGTGGCCATCGAAAGGTAAGAATGATACGGAAGATCTTTCGGTCTCTCTGACTCAGGCCCGATGTATTGAACAACGAACGGATAATCAGGAGGAAGAGGAGATGGACCTGAGGCAGGATGTTCAAGTACATCTTCAATTTGAAAATCTTCTTCCTGAGGAAACATCCGCGAGGAGCGAATACCTTCGAAACAACTAACCTTAATCAGCCAGGAACCTTATTCGACCTTTGTGGAGGATCTCTCTCCACTGTGTCAGATGCCACAGGGTGGTAACCACCTGCTAAATCACTCCTACGCCTTCTCGAAGAAGGCTCTGGACTCTTAGGAGATAACCCCCTGATTCTCCTCGATCGTCGAGGCGCTTGATCAGCCACTTTTATAGATTTTAAATTAGACTCAAAAAAGTGAAAAGCTAGGCAAGCTAGGAGCAAAGAGCACTCACTAAAAATAAAAATCCCTGAGATATAGTTAAGCAAACAACCTCCAAGTATTTCCGCTCCGGGTGATGAGGACCGGACACCAAAATACAGGAAAGCGAAGTATAGGACCTTCCGAAAGCAGTCTGGGATGATTAGGGCCCAGAAAAACTAGCGAAGGTATCAGAAACAGTTACGCCGACTCCCTAATGACAACAATGCTCACACCCAAGTCACAAGGGCACCCCCTAAGTAACGCGAAAGTGATGTGGACGTTCGCTTTAGCACGTGGGTATTCCCTCTCAGCCACCCCAGGGAACCTAGGAGGAAACTATGGGCACTAATCCGTGTCGAAGTCGGGCGGAATGGTTCTATACAGACCACCTAACGTAGGGGTATCCCTCTTCTCAGCCTTCACTTCCCCTCGCGCTTGACTCTCTGGAGGAGAGCTTTCCCGGTCCACCTAACGGAGTTGGATTTCGCTCAATTAATCAACTTCTATGTTTGTTTGAGTGGACTTGGAGAGTTAACTCTCCACTCACCTATTCCAAGGCCCTATAACCTAGCTAGTTGGTGATTGACACTTACAAAACTTGCTAGTTGATTTTATATTAAATCGCTTATTTTAATGGGCTGTTATGTTAAGTCACAAGGATATGGAGATGAAACTTATGGTGTTTTGACGCAAAAGAAATTAATAAAAACTTAACTACATGCAAATGCAGTTCTTTGTCTTTCGATGAAGAGCAATCTCTATACAGGTTCTACGAGACTAAAATTGTATTTTTCTTTTTGAATAGAAAACTCACACTCACAAAAACTAAGAAATTGACTAAATCATTAAATGCACCTAATGAAAATCACTACAAGCATGTAAATCCTAAGATGCAAATCTCTTAAAGCAGAGTGAAATTCCCAAAAAGTCCTTCAGTTTTAACTCTTCTTTGGTTGCCCAAAAATCTAGTTCTCGAAATCAAGAACTCCTAAAATGAGGACACCAAGAACACTTAAAAACAAGAAGAAGAAATCAAATGACAACTCCTCCTCAAAATCAAGCCAAAAACTAAAAGCAAGAAACCTCACAAAAGCTTCAAAAGTTATAGCAAACGAAAATGAAAATGCAACAAAAAAAGCAAATAACAAGTGAAAATGTTTTTTAAGCCTTTGAAATGCAAAAACAAAAAGCAAAGCAAATGTTTTTTGAGCTTTTTTGTTTTATAAAGAAAGAGCTCGAAAAGACCAAGCACAACTATCAAAACCAAACAAGACCGAATTCCAAGCATATACTTCAAGAATGCTCCCAAACCTTATAAGGCTAACTCGTAGCAAGATCAATAAGAGCAAAAGAAGACTAGAAAACTCAGCCACTCAGCCTAGACAAATAGTGCAAACTTTTCGCAAACAAAGACTCCAAAGAAGCAAGAAAAGTTCTTCAAAAGTTGCAACAAAAACCTAGCCTATAGAACTCAAGAAAACCAATCAAAAACAAAGAAAAAATCACAATGCGAAGCACAACACCAAGATAGGAGCGAGTAAGTGAGCAGAAGCTCTCTGTTCTGATAAAGCAGAATAGCCAAGAATGCTCAGAAAGTGATCTTGGAACTCAATCCAGAAGTACCAGCACCAGAAACAACACTTTGCCAAAAATACTAGTTTTCAACCAAACGAAAGAGAGAACAGACATGAAACCACTTCCTTCACAATCCAGAGAGTAGAGAGATACTGTAGGAATAGGTCTCCACAGCCAGAAAGGACCAAAAAGTCAAGAAACTCAAAAATTCAAAATCTGCCTAGGTATACGCTACTTCACAGTTATGCAACTAGCGTGCATATGCGTCTGTGCTAAGGGAAACTTCCGTATACGCGGGTCCCTTTAGACAAAATTTCATGTATACGTGACTGTGTGTAGAAAAAAGCGTGTATGCAGAGGTAAATAATGAAAAAAACAAAAAGAACAAGCCTGGAAAAGAAACCAGGACTTCAGACTGACTGTAAGAAAATAAACTGGACTACAAATGAAAGTTAAAACTGCTGGAATCCTACCAAATAGCTGAAACCACCCAACAGGAGAATCACAAGAATGTGATCCCCAGCAGAGTCGCCAGTTCTGTTTCGGGGAATATCACCCTAGAGGTTCGTTAAGCGACAACCTACGAAGAGCAAGAAGCACGAAGAAATTGTCACACAACTATGCACGTTTAAAAAAACCAACAGAGCAGAATGAGCAGTTACCTCGTAGGTCTCTGCTTGCCATACATCCGGGGTCCAAACCCCAAGCAACCGTCCTTCCTTCTTAACCTGAAAGACAAGAATAAACAAGCACGAAGAACTGGTTGCACAACATATATCTACTCTAAATGTTAGTGAAATCGATATGAAACATTAAATAAATCATAATGAATGCTTAAATAACAATATTCTCATATATGAAAGCACACACTAACACGTATATTTCGGGAACAAGATGGTACTTCTGTATTATAACAGTATGGTGGCACCCAGTGGAGAGATCACCGATCCTTCCACGGTTTTCAGTGCACTATCGGTTTGTATCTCATCACCCTTTTCTCGTTAAGATGCACGTAGTCGGTATACGAGACATAATACATAAAAATGATATCCAAGGAAACAAGAGCTTCGGCAATGAACCGGGAAAGTTCGTGAGGCACGGGAATCGTACTTGACATTACGAATACCAAGAGAGTATAATATCAATAACTCTCTCTCTCCCTTAGGCCATACACATGAGGGGTTTTTATACTCCCTCCAAGTAGTTTCAACAGTTGGAAACAGTTGGCCACGTGCTGGGGTGGTTGAACTACCTGAGTAACCATCACGCCAGCCCAAAAATAGGGAATAATTATATATTTTTAATCATTTTAAATGGCATACGCGGAAAAGTCTAGCTGGACTCGCATATACACGTGGAAAAGTACGGGCATAGTCGCGTATGGGGATTTTTACACTGTTTTTAAGTGAATTTGTCCAAGTCTGTAGGAATGGGTGCCCAAAACCATCTAAGCAATCATGAATCATGTGAAGGTGAGAAATGATGCTATAACAGGAATTCTCCAAGAATAGTTGCCCAACTCATCACTACTCCCAAGTGATAACATTTTTGATCTACATGATAGTGAATCTATTGTCTCATGACCATGCACAATGTTAAACTCATAGCACGGCATTGTACCGATTAGGACTATGCCCATACTATCTTTTGAAACTCCACACTTCAACAAAAAGTGTTGTGTGTAGCTCAACACTAAACAACTAGGATGGCTATACATATCCTCCTCAAGCAAGTCTAGGGTCATCTGCCCAGTTATATTTTGTTGTTCCAAATCAACAAGGTACTCTAACCCTTGGTTATGCAATTTATCTGATGGCATGACCCCACAAATCTCAAACTGAGGTGTTGAAAAAATATGGGATGGAAATATCTGCAAAACTTTGACAAGTTGATAGTTGGGGACATCTTGTAAGGCTACAAAATTTCCTTGAAACGGTGTAATGGCTTCTATAACTATTGGTGATGGTGATGGGTGCTCATCTACTGTTTCACTAGTGCTGGTATCTACCTCCTCTTCTTCATGAATATCATGAATCATGCATGGGAATCCAAATTTCAAGAGCTCAAGACCATCTTCCAAAGATGCAAGTGCTCTTTCTCTTGATGCAAGTACTTTTGAAACTAGTCGTTGTGGTAGTTTCTGCTTTTTGGGAGTGATAATGTTCACATATTCCTTTTTCTCCTCATGTAATTTGTCATCAATGTTGTGAAATGTCCCTATGGAAAGTGTATCTGTTTTTCTTCTATCAAACTTCTTTAAAACCCTTTGAGTGAAATAGCATAAGCAATCACTTTTGCATGTTTCATATGGCTGAACCACCAATACTTTGTTTCACCCTCAAGGTGCAGCACTGCAATATCAATAGCCTCTTTTTACGCTACTAGGTATAGCTAGAAGAAATGATATAACTCCTTCATCCAAGATTTTAACCTACTCACGGATGATCCATCAAATGTAGGCAACAATAATTTATTATGTATATGCCTTCTTCTTCTACAGCTGCTGTGGGATATCTTGTTTTCTTTGGTTTGGGTAAAATGTTGGAGAGTCATATTCTCCTTGAATGTTATTAATTGAGTTTTTTACTATACAATATAATTACTAAGGGTCTCATGCTCTAAGTATCCTCCATCTCCATGCCATTCATCCCCTTCTGCAAGGAAAGTACACATAGAAAAGTGTTGTGGAGCTCTTTGCATTACCGATTGTTTATGATTCTCATAGGAAGTTCTTGGACCTTCCTTGTTTTGAAACCTTCTTGAGTTTTCTCTTTCCATTCCCCTTCTCATTTCTTTAGTCTCTGTGAAGAGAGCCTGCATAGGTCTAAAGAGAAGTGTGGAAAAACTTAATCCTTCTGCCATTGAAGACTTCCTCTTTTTATGCTCCTTCTTATTCTTCTGATGTCATGAAGTGCCCAATAGTTGAGCCAAAGGTCATGCTCTGATACCACTGAAATATTCCAAAATGGAAAAGACATGAATATAGAGTATCTTTAACTTTCCAAATAGAGAAAAATAGGAATATAGCACTAAAATATGGAAAACGACGGAAATATGCTGCAACTGGAAATTACATCAAGACGTTATAACCATGAACAGAAAAATATGAGTCATATCATTATAAACAATATAAAATATAAAGTACACAGATATCCAAAGAATATGCATTCAAGCCAACAAGAAGTGGCTAAAATACACTAATGAGAACTAGGACTAGAAATGTTGTGTTGCTACTATTGTTGCTGGTGGAAACTATGGCTACTGAGAAGAGGAACCATGTGTGGGAGGTTTCTGTATTTATCCTAAATATCTTGGAATTTAACAATGGATTCTACTCAAAAACCCAAAAAAATTTAGAAATGGTTTGGCCAAATTTTAACTTTGGATAATTGGCCCTTTTTGGGTTGCCAACTACACCCCTGTTGGCTAACATACACACCCCACTTGGGTAACTAGTAATATGGGGCTGAAATTATGATCTAACTACTACAAGAGAACCCAATCAGCTCAATACATCAAGGGTGGGACCCTTCTCTTCATTTCCAAGATAGAATCTTGAGATCTAGCTCCTCCTTCCTCTGCTCAAGTTGGAGTTGCACACTACACAACTGCTAGAATGAACTGCACTATCAAGAGGGTTGAGGTTGTAGCCTACTTCTAGGTGATGGAATATAGCTCACAACTGATGGAAATAATCTCTCCAAAGTGGGGGGATGATCCCTTATAGGATTCCAAGCTGAAATACTTGGCAATTCCTTCCTCCACTAGATCTACCTAGCTAGACTATGCAATTCCTGGAGGAACTTCTCCTGCATGGAGGTATAAACCGATGGCCTGATGTCGGATATCACAATGTTACCCCTAGAAGAGTGAAATGGAAGAAAAATATGAAAGGATGAAACCTCCACTAGTTTCTTAGTTGAGATGCTAAGAACTACCTTCCTTCATCAATAATATACTCCACTTCTCTATAATGTTGCGCCACTACCTAACTAACCCACATTCACATAACAGAAGTGGAATTTATTCATCTATTTGGTTTATGGGTCCCTCCACCCATTTATTTAATTAATTAATTAAGAAAATTATGAACTCTAATATTCCAATTAACTGATGGAAAATTAGGAATATTACATTCAACAACTCTCAACCGCACTTCCAGCTACAGGAATTACGCATTATTGAACTAGGGTGTGAGATTCAGAAGGTTTTTCTGAATAATTCAGCTAAGAAACTTATGGAGGGATCATCCCATAACACTGTGCATCCATTGTAGTCTTCCAAGAGTCTCATTGACATATCCGGCATCATTTTATCCATATATTCTCCTATGAAGCAACAATTTCTGCAGGAATTGCATAATTCTACAGTGAGGGTTTCCGCAGAAGAGGAAGTTCCAAGCAACTCAACTAGGAATCTTATGAGGGATTTAATCCTTCACTATGGGGATCAATTTAGCAACCTGAGATCCAACATTTTATTATCTATCAGCAGGCTGCATCATTAGCCCTCTTGGACAATGTAGTATTTCCCAGTAGTTGTTCACGTAGCACTGCACATTCAATGAAGGAGCTAGATCTCAAGTTTTGAGCTTGGGAATCAGGATAAGGGACCAACCCTTTAGTTACTGAGCTAAGTGGGTTCTATTGTAATATTCCTAATTATCTTTTAGCTACTTAGAATATTAAATTATGTTTTTGTCAATAAAATAAATGACTAAGAGGATAGGGTGACCCATAAATATCCTTAGCAAGAATAAAACGACTTCTAGTGTGAAAGTGGATCAGTGTATGTAGTTGAATAAAGCACTCCCTGGTGTGACTGGGGGTCAATGCATGTATATGGGTTCAATATTGACCAAATTAACAACGCAATCATGAAGGTAGTTGAGAGATATTGGATCACAACGTAGTCATAATGGGAGGAATTCTCCATGAGAGTAGCATCTTTAATGAATGGTACAAAGGGGGAGGAGGATCACAAATAATATAAGGAAGGGTATGGAAGCCATATATTTCATTATACATATTGCTTATATTTGGTCTTTTATGACTTTTTGCATGCTTCAGTTTTTTAGCAGAGTTTGTTGTGGTGTTTAACACAAGGGTGTTTCCAAGCGGAAATCCCACCCTCATCCTCGAGGTACTTTGAGTGCCCACTCAGGAGAGGTTCCTTTGAGATTCATTCCACCAATTGGCATTAGGCCAATCTTCATCCATCTTCAGCAGCACAGACTCATTTAGGAATTACGCAATTCAGCAGGGCAATTACAGTGGAGGGCTAAGAACCTATGTGTCTTGAGCTTGTTTTCCAGTGAAGGGAGCAGCCCTTCATCTAGAAAGATAGTGGTGAGGCGTATCAGCTATTTTCTTGTTATATCAGACACCTCCCAGTAGTTATTCAGTTGCAAAGCGTAATTCAACCCTAGGGCTGCATTTTCCATATTGTGTATTTTCGAAAACCCTTTCTGCGTTGTCTTGCAATTGTGCTAAAGAGCCTAGATCTTTGATCTCGACATTTTTCGGGGACTATATCAACAGATCCTTGTATTATTATTTTCCAGCTGCATTTATTCTCACTAACACTGTGCATTCATGGCCTTCCCAAATTTTGTGTATCTGGAATATTTCATGTTTGTGTGTATTGAGTCATTGGAGGCTTGTTTTTCCTAGCTTGAGTGTCCTTTTCCTAAAGATATTTACTCATTTACTCTATTATACATAATCTAATGGCTCAATGATTTTCTCATGTTTTTATGTATTGATATTTACTGGAATTTCCACTTTTATGTTCAATATTCCTGTTTTTCATGTTTTCGAATATTACAGTGGTATCAGAGCATGATCTTGGCTCAGCCTATCAAACATCACATTTATGTCATCAAAAGAAGAATATTTTGTCACATAAAGGGAGAAGAGGTACATTAATACAAGACAAAGGTTTGATTATACAAGCAACGAAGAAGACAAATGCAAGACTCCAATATCAAGAGAAATTGATGAAAAGGAGTTTCCAAAGCTTCTTCTCGAAACCATGCAAGACATTTCCAAAGAAATGAAGGAGATGAGGATGATAGGACAAAAGGAGACCCCAAGAGGGTTTCTACATGGAGAAGGCTCCAACATTTCACATCACTAGTGTGAAAAACCATTAAAGCAACAAGTTTACCAACACTCCACTATGCCTACATTCCTAGCATTAGGAAATGGAGGTGGACAACCCCAAAACTAAGATAATCTTGAAGATTATTTTCTATATTACGAGTCTCAATCTAAAATATTCAAAGAGAATATGAAATTTCAGGAGCTCTGTCAGATCAAGGATAATAGGAGACCCTTGAATAACAATAGGAGTTGAGGGTACATGTAGAACAATGATCTTCATCGTACTATGGGTAGATTATTTCTCCTTGCTTTTGATGGGTCATCCAAGTGCACAACCAAGTCTTGGGTGGATAAACTATACATCTATTTTGAGTGGAACCAAGTACCAGAGATTGAATCTTTTAAGATAGTAGCACTACACCTTGAAGGTGAGGCACATGAATGGTGGTTTCAAAGGCTTTCTACATTGGGGCATGCTAATGTGACTGCGTATGCAGAATTCACCGTGAGGTTAGTAGAAATATTTAACCAGAGATATCCAGAGGCACCCTCTGTTGAGCTAGCCAAACTAAAGCAGTTAGGAAATCCAAAGGCCTATATCTCTAAATTCCTAAACCTTTCCATCATGGTGTCAGATTTATCTACATGTTCGGAAATTTATATGTTCATTGATGTGCTAGCAGAGCCTCTTGATGAGTTGGTAAAGTCCAGTAGAGAAAATACGCTCCAAGATGCCATTGAGAGGGCTAGGGACTTATAGGATGCTTTGCCAAGGGCAAGAGCTCCATTTCAGCAAAGACCTACTTTTTAGTCAAAGGGGAGATATGTGAAGGTTATTCCGCCAAAGGAGAACCAAAACAAAGGACCTCTTAGTGATGATATTTGAAGAGATTTGAAGAGGAGGAATCTTTTCTTCACTTGCCAAGAACCATGGGCACCAAGGCATTGGTGTGCTACAGGAAAGACACACTATATTGAGGTATTATCTGATAGTGAAGAGGAGGAAGAAGAAGAGCCAGAAGGATACATCAGTGCTGTGGCACCAGGAAACGATCCACCACCACCAAGAAGTGGAAGTGGGGCATTTTCTCCAATTGGAGGGGCCCTTGCATCTTTGCAGGGAGCACCCAAGTATCTGAATTTGAGAGTTCGAGGAAAAATTCAAGGAGAATGAGTATCGGTATTGATAGTAATTGTGGCTACCGAAAATTTTATGTTGAGTGTGAAGCCTGATTATCTTGTTTACTTTGTATCACAGCATTAGACCTCTGTACCGTAAATGGGTCAGCAACACCGCCCGTAATTAATCACTGCTATGGGGGGTCCAGGGGGGGTGGCAGTGACTTTATGGAGCCCCCGCTTGGTGGGGAGTTTCGGGGGCAGCGCCCCCCGAAGCTAAAAATAGATGTAAAATTGCCTTGTAAAAGTATAGTAATTTCTAGTCAATCTGGGCCGCTCATTAGGCGAATGATATGACGGTAGAAGTTATGTTTAGTTTAGGGTTTTTTCCCCTAGAGGAAAACCCCTCTCTTTGTATGAGGGTATTATATTGTGGCTTTGTATTACATGTGTATTATTTGAGCAGGAAATAGATAGGGAGACTATGAGAGAGAACAAAGCATATTACATCGGATCTACTGTAGGTTTTGTCTCTTCATTTTCCTGGATAATATAAAGGAAGGACTGGTTGTTCGGGGTGGAAGTATTATTCCATATATGGTTAGGGGTTGCTGGCCTTCATACATGCATTGGGAAAACTCGAGACATTTTGGATGGGAAATAGCTTCCAAGGGAAGATTGGCCACAACAAAATTCAATCTTTTCTTGAGCAAAAGAAGCTACAAGGGAGGAAAAAACGTGGATTCACAGAATTCTATCACATGGCTCTGGCATTGAACATGTCAAAGAGGGAAGTAATGAGGTAACATGTGCCTAATCACAGAGGCCAGTAGCGCTTTCATTGATGAATTTAGATCTAGATTGGGAGTCCCAGCTATAGGTGGAGTATTCCAAGAGCCACTTCACATGTGAGGTACCTAATGGGCAGGTGACTAATGAGAGGTGTAGAGTGATGGATGGATTCATCTATTACTAGGATAAGATATTTTTGACTAGAAACTCTAAGCTCAAGGAGAAAATTCTACACACATCACATGATTCACTGCTTTATGGCCGCCAAAGTTTCGTCATGACATATTAGGACATTAGGGAGAGATACTCATGGGAGGGTATTAAGGAGGATTTTCTCTAGCATATCAGGAAGTCTATAGATTTCTTGAAGAATGAGAAGGAAAACAACCACCCCACAAGGTTGTTACAGTCACTTACTTTTTCAGGAGGGAGATGGGAGAACCTTCTATGGACATCATCACCAACTTGCCAAAAATACATGGTAAGGATTTTATGTTTATAATCATTAGCCAGCTAGCAAATTATTTACATTCTTTTCCATTTATTTATAGTGCACTACTCCACAAGAGAGCAAGCCTCTCCTTGGACTTCGTGGTCTTCTTAAGACAATAGTTAGTGATATAGATATCCACTTCGTGGATGGTTTTGGGTAGGTGTTATTCTATTTTGGGTGTACCCAATTGACACCAAGTATCAATTATTACCCCTATGGGGATGAGAATATAGAGGCAACAAACAAGTGGCTGGGAAGCTACTTGCCACATTATGTTCCGAGGTAGCAAGGAGCAGAGCTGCACCGGTTCCACTTGGGGGACTATTGTTACCATCTAATGTTCCATATAGAAATCAATGTATCTCTATTTTTAGTTCCATATGGTGATAATTATATATCCATTTTTTATAGAATGGGTGGGACAAGAAAGGTTCCTAGAACCAAAGACTGGATCCTAGAGAGTGAGGATATATTTTGGTCTCTTAAGGACAACATTGCTACAACCTAAGATCACCAGAAGTTATATACAGATCATGGGTGGGGAGAGATATATCATGGGGTGGAAATTTTGGTATATCTCCATTTTCAACCATATAAACCATCTACATTAAAGAAGGAGCGGATTGAGAAGATTTTCTATGGGTCACAGAAGGTGATCCATATTGTTGGGGGAGTAGCATATGGGTTCGAGCTTCCCATTGGGAGTAAGGTCCCCAACATTTTTCATGTCTCATTCCCCAAGAAGGCCATTAGATAGCATGTATTTGCCACCATGGATCTCCCACTTCTTTATGGTGTGAGCCATTTAGTTTTATCACCAAAGGATAACTTGGAAACTTGGGAGGGGAAGCTAAGGTACATGTTTATTGAAGGATATCTTATTCATTGGAGGAATCTATCGGATGAGGATACTTCATGGGGAGGAGAGAAGATTTTTCAGCATCCATCCTTGCAGTTGCTTGAGGACAAGAAACTTTTGGGAGGGGAGGATTGTAATATTCCTAATTAGATTTTATCTAGTTAGAATATTTTTTTTTTTTTTGTCAATAAAATAGATGAATAAGAGGGTAGGGGGACCCATAAAGCTCCATTGCAAGAATAAAACCACTTTTAGTGTGAAAGTGGATCAATTTATGTAGTATAATAAAGCACTCATTGGTGTGAATGGGGTTAAATGCATGTGGAAGGGGTCAATATGGACGAACTCAACAACGCAATCATGGAGGCAATGGAGAGATATTGGAGGATAACGCAGTCATAATGGGAGGAAGTATCTATGAGAGTAGAATCTTTAATGGGTGGGACCAAGTTGGGGGAGGCTCACAAAGCATATAATGAAGGGAATGGCAGTCATAGAGGGCACTTTGAATATTATTGATCTTTTGTCTTTTATGACTTTATGCACACTTCAACTATTTAGCAGAGTCTGTTGTGTTGTTTAGCACAAGGGTGTTTCCGAGCGGAAATCCCACCCTCATCCTTGGGGGACTTCGAGTGCCTACTGAGGAGAGATCCTTTGAAGTTAATTCTACCATCCGACATCAGGCCAATATTCAACCATCTTCAACAGAACAATCTCCTTTAGGAATTCACAATTCAGGACGATAGTTGCAGTGGAAGGTTGAGAACCCAATTCCTTGAGCTTGTTTAGGGAGTAACGCTTCATAAAAAAAGCTATTGGGGAGAAGTATCAGCTATTTTATTTTTATATCAACCACCTCCTAGTAGTTATTTAGTTGGAGAGTGTAATTCATCCCTAGGGATATTTTTTTCATATTGTGTATTTCTAGAAACCCTTTCTGGGTTGTCTTGGAATTGTGCTAGAGAGACTAAATTTGTGTCTCTTGTGTTTTTTGGTAATTTAATTCATGAAAGAAATAATAAGCTAAAATAAGACATAAGAAAAATAATTAATCTCATGAGTAATTATCAAGAAGATAATTTGAATTAAACCTAGCCCTACCTAAATCTCAACAAACCTTAGATATTGTTTAAATGCAACAAAAATACCATTGAAAATTGACAAAAAAACTACCATTAAAGAGAATAAGTATCACAACATTAATGAAATAATTTTAAAGAAAATTATTATATCATTAATATGTGTTTTACCAAAAAAAAAACACTTTCTTTTATAAGAAATATATTTTATTAATATATATTTACGTAATTTTGTATTAAACAAATTTATAGAATATTATTAAAATATTCAAATGTAACTTGCAAAGTACAATTTTACCATTTCAATAATATATCTACAAAAAAAATATATAAAATTAAAAATGATACTTATAACATTGTATATATCGCAACCTAGATCCATATTAATTCCAAATCTATCATGTGCAGATAGGGTACAATTTTGTTGAGGTCCAAACATATATTTTAAGTGAAAATAATCTTACAATGCTACTAGAATTACGAGACAGCAAGAGAAGTGGTGGTGTTTAAAGACTCCATTGTTGTGATCCCACTACTCACTAGAAAAAAATTAACATGGATTTTTTTAGCCTTTAAATACACTACATAATAGATTAATACCATCGATAAAAATGATAGATTCACATAAACCTAGAGCTCCAAAAACACTAGAAACTTCACACTCAAGTTTAGCCAAACCTTAATATTCACATATAGGGTACAATTTTGTCGAGGTCCAAACATCTATTTTAAGTGCAAAGAATCTTACAATGCTACTAGAATTAAGAGACAATGAGAGAAGTGGTGGTGTCTAAAGACTCCATTGTTGGGATCCCATTTCTCACTAGAAAAAAATTAACATGGAGTTTTTTAGGCTTTAAATACGGTACATAATAGATGAATATCATGGATAAAATGATAGATTCACATAAACCTAGAGCTCCAAAAACACTAGAAACTTCACACTCAAGTTTAGCCAAACCTTAATATTCGCATAATTTTTATAACATTGCAACAACAATTTAAAATTTTCACCCTAAGTTTCAGGTATTCAAAGTTTCATTTCCATTTTTTTCATATTGTGCTAGTCATAAAAAAAGAATTCGTAATAAATATTCACAGCGAAACACTAAATGGTTCTACCTCTAGAAATACCAAAAATGTTGAGAAAAACAAAAACCGAAAAAATTAAAATGAAGGAACACAACTTAATATTCATAATAAAATAGTTTACTGATAAAACCATACTTATTACAAAATAATATAATTTAATGCTTGTCACTTTACAAACTATAATTTATTAAAAAAAATACAATCAAACCTTTATTCAATATAATACTAATAATATACATTTATACTATCTCATAACTAATTTTAAAATAATTTATAAAATATTTATTATTATATTATTTCTTTTTAACTATATATTCCATTTATTTCACTTTAATATAAAAATTACAGTGACCATATTATATTCTTTACATTTTAAAATTTGCATTATATTGTTATGATAAAATGCATCACATATATGTTAATTCTCAACCAACAATTTAAAACTATCTGAATGATGCCTAAAATTGACTCTAGTCCTTTATACGAGAAGGTCCATTAGACTTGCTCAATACCTCCAATGTTTTCTTATCTTTAAAATTACTTATTCTTAAGACACTTTGATTAATTTATTATTTTTTTGGATTAATTTTTAATTGTGATGTTTCACAATTTCACATAGCTTTTCAAACTCCATCAATTATTCTTGCCTTAATATTTTTGTTTTCATCAACTAAGCATGAAAGCGATCTTGATAATTTTAGCGCACAATGGATTAAATCAAGTGGGGCATATCCTTGAAGTATTTTATGGACACTTCTTTCATAGATATAAGTTATTAGGGATTTGAACCTATAATCTCATAATTTATACAATACTTCATATCATAGTAATTACTAATTAAGCTTCCACTCAAAGTTAAAAAGTGTCACATTATTTATTAAATGATTCTAAAAAAAATTATAAATCATTAATATGTTGTTTAAAGAACTATCTATATAACAAATTTATATAAATATATCAAAGCATCTAAATGTAACTTCAAATTTTTAACTTAAAAACATCATTCATGATCGCAAAACTTCATTTCATCTATTATTATGATTAACGGTGTGTAATATTTTAGTATGGAAAAAAAAATACCATTTCACATAAATTGTTGAAAATCCACTATATAAAGAATAATTCATCACAAACTTCTAAAATAAACACTAAATACAATTGCCACTAACAATACTAAGAAATTGATGAGAAAAGAATTTTTTTTTAAGATAAAGAAATAATACACTATATTTACCAGAAAAGTTAATTCAAAAACATAATTTTATTACAAAAAAAAACATTATCCAACACCTATACAATATAATAATAATACCTATTTATAATTTTTCACAACATGATAATAATATGTATTTATACATTCTCACAACTAGTCTTAAAAGTATATAAAGTATCTAGGAAATAATCTTTATTTTATTATTTCCTTTTAATTACATATCACTATAATATTCTAATTGCGTGATCACATTATATTTTCTAATATTTCTAATCCTTCCATACTTCAACTACATCGGAATATTATGTTCACATTGACACAACACAATAATTTAACATTACTAAGCTCATAAGTCTCCTAATTTTTTTTAATATTTCTTAAAAATATTTATTCAAAAAATACTTTGAAACTTATTGGATAATTTTCACATCAAATTTAGTGCTTCCTCAATCATGTTCTTTCAAACATACCAAAAGGTCAAATAGACTTGTCATTTACATCAACTACATGGTTATCTTTAAAATTCACAATATATATGCCACTGGAATAACTTTCTTGTCTTTGTTGATCACCTTGTAATTACATATCTTTTCAAATTACATCAATTATTCTTGCCATGATTATTTTTTTTGGTCTAGAGACTAAAACCATCTAGACAATTTTAAGGCAAGGTGAACTAGAGAAAATGGTATGTATCTTGAAGCACTCTATCTTCCCATAAGAAAAACATGATTCTCTAATCCATAACTATTTCTATAAAAACTCAAGATACCATCAAAGTCTTTCATATTTTTTTCTTAAAAAGACATTGACTAGAAAATTTCCTAAAAAATATTCTCCTCGCCCCACAATGAAAAATTTGTACATGAACCACTCGAAAAAAGGTACTAGACCATGCAACAAATGAGTTGAGAATACACCTTCAAAAGATACACATATTTGTAAGATGCATATCACAAATTCAAATGTAACTAAAATAACATATTTCTACAATAATATGAAATAAAATCCAACTTCTATAGGAAACCTCTCATGAAGATGAACATCAAATATTATAATCACATTTAGTTGCAATAAATCCAATTTTACTATGTTATTTGATGTTATAACTTCTTTAATACTATGCACCACCTAATACTAGACTTCATCGAAATGCCACCATGCTTATTTTTGAGTTTTTATATTTTCATTTTTTCCATTCACTTTTCCTAATATATGGACTAATGCTTTCAAAAAACATCTCAAATCTATCTTCATGAAGTTATGCTAATTTAAGATGTTGATCTACTTCTGTTTAATAAGTTCTTCATTTTCTCACTTTACGTATTTCCCCAACTTAATTTCTTATGTGAATCAATGTACATCTATATTAAACACATCTTCCCATTCCAAATTATCTCCATCTCTACTTAATAGAAACATTGAGCATTTTAGATGACTGTATAGCCATTACTAAGCATTACTAAAAAAATAAAAAAATAAAAAATATTCAAATGCCTTCAAATATTCATGTAGTGATAGTTTGTACAAAATGTTATGAGGTCTAACGTACTATTCATATTTTTGAAATAATAATTAAATGAATTTTCACTTTAAATACACCATTAACTTACGATCATACCATTGATGATCATAATATTCTATTTCACTTATTACTATGATTAATCATATTTATTATTTCAATGCAAAAGAAATATCATTATACATAAATTTTGAAAATGTGATGTCCATTTTTGTAATATTGTACTAGTTATAAAAGAGAATTCAAACACTAAATGGATTTAGCACGAGCAATATAAAAAATATAAAAAATTATTGAGAAACAAGTAAAATAGTTAAAATGAAAATGAAGCAACAACACAAAATATTCATTATAAAAAAATCACTTCACAAACCATATTTTATTGTAAAACTATATAATCCAACATTTATCCAATATAATTATAATCATGTGTATTTATATTTTCTCATAACTAATCATAAAAACTAAACTTAAAAAAGAAACACTAAATACATTTATCACTAACAATACCAAAAATATTAAAAAACAAAAGAAAACCTTAAAATAACATAACACTACCAAACATTCTACTAGTTATATAAAGTAATTCATCATCAAACTTTGAAGAGAAACAAAATATACATTTACATGTCCCAATACCAAAAATATTGAGAAACAAAAAAAAAAACCATTAAAATGAAGTAACACTACCAAATATTCATTATAAAAACTCACTTTATAAACCATACTTTATTACAAAACAATATAACTCAACATTTATCAAGCATAATAATAATAATGTATATTTATACTTTCTCATAAGTAATATTAAACACTAAACCTCAAAAAGAAACACTGCATACATTTAAAAATAATAATACAAAAACTATTAGAAAAAAAATTAAAATAAAACAAACTCTTTACTTTTACCAACCATAAACCATATTTTATTACAAAACAATATAATCCAACACTTAATATAATAATAATAATATGTATTTATACTTTTTCATAACTAATTTTAAGACAGTCTATAAACTACTTATTATTATATTATTAGCTTTTAATTACATATATTGCACTTTAATATACAAATTACATCAACCATATTATATTCGTTACATTATCACATTTCTATTATATTAATATCGTAAAACACATCAAAAATATTTACTATGAACTACTCATACTCCGCTTAATCAATGTCAAATCTCAACATCCTAATTAATGTTAATTCTCAACGAAAGCAACTTAAAACTGGTTGAATAATGCCTAAAATGGACTATATTTGTCCTTCCTCAAACATGTTTTCTTAGACTTACCAAGGCCATAATTCAACCACCTTTAAATATTCTTATCTCATTGAGATACCACGAATATTTAATATTAGCTAGGTCATAATCCTCCTAATTAACACCAATTATGAATAAACAACTCTAATACCTATACCTACCAACAAGAAGGTCCATTAGACCTGCTCCGGACATCCAGTATTTGCTTACCTTTACAATTACGGATGTTTATACCACCTTGATTAATTTCTTGTCTTTTTGGATCCCCTCGTAATTGTGATATTTCAGAATTCCGCACAGCTTTTCGAATTGCATCGATTATTCTTGCTATGCGATTTTTGTTTTCGTAGGCTACGCATGAAAGCGATCTTGACAATTTCAGCTCTGAGCGAACTGGACGAAAGGGGGCGTCTCCTTGAAGCACTCTATGTTCCCATAGGGCAACACGATCCACTAATTCATCGTTATTTCTACAAGAACTGATGACATCATCATGGCCTTGCATATTATTTCCTAACCAAATGCTCTTTAGAAAATTCTGGCAATATCTCCAGAAGATCGGTCTTGCCCTGCTTATCCTTTCTTCGATATCTTGGTTTTTAATGAGAGAGACATGAGTTGTAGATTCAAATTTCTATGGAATCATGTCAGGGTTGTACACAAACCACTCTACAAAAGTGAGTAAACCAGGCAACAAAGGAGTTGAAAAGACGTCTCTGACAGACGCAAATATTTTCAAAAGGCGCACCCCAAATTCAAATATTACTAAAACTGCGTATCTCTGCAATTGCACGAAATGGTATCCAGGTTTTACTCACCTCCTTTTATGAAGATGAACAACAAATATTATAATCGAAATGATTCGTAATACATCTGATTCTATTGTGCTATTTGATGTTAGAAATTCTTCGACACTAGATCACACTTCATGTACACCCTCCAAGCTAATTTATCACAAGACATGCAATAATTATCAATGTAGTGAAACACATTCGTGCATAAAATGAATATTAAGGGAATTTGAAACAAATAAAAAACCCACGTCTATTACCTTCGGAAATTTAACAAACTGTACACGAGTCGAACAAATCAGATGCAGAACTTCTTTTGAAATTCCATATTTGGCATACGTTTAAGGAGTTCATAATCACCACAATTCTGAAACAAAAATGACTCCATAATTCTCATAAGAATGTATAGCATTATGTCTTTTATCCTATGCATTGTAAACATAAATATAAATTCTTCATTACCTTTCGATACAGTTATATGAGACCAGAATTTTGGGTCATGTCTTCATTCATATTCAAAGTACTAAGTAATGTGTACATCGCCAAGAGATCATTCCCATGTTGCGAAGCCAGACAAGCTGTTGAGATTTTATTTCTTATTTTTAATTAAATCTGGAGGAAAATCTCATGTAGGTGACAACAATAAGATTTGTTGCTACATTGGCTCCATCAGTTTCTGATGAGGAGTTAATGCATCCTATATTTGTTGTGAGAGAATTTATGAGTTTGTTGCCATTTCCAGCTATAAAATGTAAGCCTGTAGAGGCAAGTGTGAATAATGAGGAATTTGCTGTGAGGAAGAGCTGAGCAGATGAGAAACTCTGCTATTGTATTTCTGCAGTTGATTAATGAGATTTCCGATGCCCTGTTAGGTGGACGTAGCCCAGATTGGTTGGGTGAACCACGTTAAAAATATTTTGTCTTTATGTGTGTTTAAATGATGTGTGTTATGTATGTTTTATTTTGTTATTCCGCTGCTGAGCTCAACAATTGGTATCGGAGCTTGAAGTTGGAGACAGAGCGACGTTGCTGGTAGCAAGCATAAGAACGTTGGAGGAGTCGTGGGTCTAGTTCTGTGCTTCATTTGTTTTGCAGAGCCGTTAGCTGTGAACGCTGTGTCAGGCTGCATTGAACAATGGAGGAGTATGCTTTTTTTGAGCCTGTTGCTGAGCAGAGCCGTCGCTGTTTTTTGGTGAGGCTACAGCTTTAGATGTGGACAGAAAGCGGTTGCTGGTAGCGTTGAATGGTGAGCGTACAGCGTTGAATTACTGCACAAAATGACAGGTATTGGAAATTCGATTTGAAATTTGGAGAAATCCAGAGTTGAACAGTGCTGTATTCAAATGCCAGCGTGGAAATGAGTGCTATTGCATTAAGTTTTTTCAAAAATAAATTTTAATGGGGCGTATTTGATGGCGCTGTAACGTGCTGTGGCCAGGAGCGTATTTTAATTGGCGTTCAAATCAATGCCATCAAGTTAAAATCGATTTTATTTTTTGCAAATTGAAAATCAATTGCAATGTTTAAGAAACAAAAACAAATCGATACATATAAAAAAAAAGGGATTTGAATTTAAATTGAATTGTAATAATTCAATGTGTATTTAAAAAAATCGATTTGCATTAAAGGTTTTTTTAACATCGATTTATATAAATCGATTTGAGGGGTGATTTTAAAATTAAATCGATTTTTGTTAAAGATGGGTGGCACTTAGAATTCCATTATATGGAATTTAGGAGGCATTTTTTATTAATTTGAAAAGTTTATTTTATGCCATAAGGTGAAGGCCATTTAGAAATTGATTTGAATATTAAATTGCCATTTGCACATGGTATTAAATAAGGAAAGACATTTTATAAAGGTGTAGGGTACATTTTTTTTTTTAAGGGAATTTTTTATTAAAAAGGGCATTCTTTATTAAAAAGTTGCAATTGGAGATTGTTTTTTTTGTGACACAATATGGAAAAAACACAAAGTGCCCGATTTGAGATCGAGAAGTTCAATGGAAAAAACAACTTCGAGATCTGGAAAGTGAATATGTATGATCTACTCGTGCAACAAGGCGTGGCGAAGGCGCTGTTGGGAAAAGCCAAATGACCTTACACCATGACAAATGATGAATGGAGTGATCTGGATGAAAGAGCACTGAGTGGCATTCAACTGTGTTTGGCGGATGATGTTTTGTTTAACATCGTGTCAGAGAAAACTGCTGTTGGTTTGTGGAAAAAAATTGAAAAGCTGTACATGACAAAATCCTTAACTAATAGGATTCTTCTGAAGCGACAGTTGTACAGCTTGCGCATGAAAGAAGGTACGACGATAATTGATCATCTGAATACCTTTAATACTCTCTTGTGTAGTTAGAAAGTATAGAATAAAATTTGAATTAGAAGATAAAGCTACAACTTTATTATGCTCATTTCCCGAGTCATGGGATCATTTTGTTACTTCTATAAGTCTTAGTTCATCAGAAACCCTTGAATTTGATGATGTTGTTGGAGCTTTTTTGTCTGAAGAAAAAAGGAAGAGGTCAAATTCAGAAACCTCCACATCAGAAGCAATGATGGTCAGAGGTCGTTCCAAAGAAAGATGCTTTAGTAAGCACAACAACTCGCGTTCAAAATCGAAAGGGAAGAAGAGTAAGGTAAAGTGCTGGTTTTGTGGCAAATCAGGAAATTTGAAGAAGGACTGTTGGAAGAGACAACAAACATCCAAAGGAGATTCTTCCACAAAGAAGAAAGAAGCAAACACGACAGATACAGGTTCGGCATCGATTTCAGGTATGAGTGATGAAGTGTTATCAGTTAGTTTGTCTAATCATGATCAACATTGGCTGTTAGATTCTGGTGCGTCAAATCACATGTGCATTCATAGAGAATGGTTTAAAACTTATAAATCAATCGATGATGGAGTGGTTTATATGGGAAATGATGCCTCATGTAATATTGTGGGAATTGGAAGCGTCCAGATTAAAATGTTTGATGGGACAAATAAAATTCTAACTGATGTAAGACATGTACCTGAACTAAGAAAAAACCTCATTTTACTAGGAGTACTAGACACTAATGGATATAAAACCTTTATTCAAGGTGGAGTAATGAAAGTTTATAAAGGAATTTTACTAGTAATGAAAGCAAAGAAGGTTGGGAATCTTTATCAATTAGAAGGAAGAACAGAGTCAGATCATGCTTCTACAGTATCTAAAAACGACAGTAATTCTATTCGTTTATGGCATCAAAGGTTGGGCCATATGAGCGAAAGAGGATTAAAAATTTTGTCTGATCGTAAGTTACTTCCTAGTTTAAAATCTTCTAAGTTAGATTTCTGCAAACATTGTCTATTTTGGAAACAAAGCAAGCAGAAGTTTAAAACTGGAAAACATACTAGTAAGGGAATTCTTGATTATATCCATTCTGATGTTTGGGGTCCATCTCCTACAACCTCATATGGAGGATCGTCATATTTTGTATCTTTTATTGATGATTTCTCTAGAAAAGTGTGGGTCTACATGTTAAAGAAGAAGTCTGATGTATTCACAGTTTTCAAACAGTTTAGAGCATTAGTTGAAAACATCACTGGTAGAACCATTAAATGTTTAAGAAATGACAATGGTGGTGAGTTTACCTCAAAGGAATTTGATAATTATTGCAAGGATGCTGGGATCGAAAGACATAAAACCACTGTATATACTCCTCAGCAAAACGGAGTTGCTGAACGCATGAACAGGACTCTTTTAGAGAGAGCAAGAAGTATGCTTAGTAACGCCAATTTGCAGAAGGAATTGTGGACAGAAGCGGTTTCTACAGCTTGTTACTTGGTAAATAGATCACCATCAATTGCAATAGGATGCAAAATTCCTCAAGAGGTATGGAAAGGCTATCCATGTGATTATTCTAAACTGAAAGTTTTTGGTTGTGATGCATATGCTCTAGTTCTGAAACATCAGCGTTCTAAATTAGATCCTAAATCAAAAAGATATATCTTTGTTGGATATGGTGATGGAACTAAGGGATACAGGTTGTGGGATCCTACTACTCACAAGATCATCATTAACAGAGATGTTAAATTTAATGAATCCTCACTTGAAAATCCAAATGTAGATGATGAATTGAAACAGGATAATGAACCTAAGCTTCAACACATTCAGTTTGAAACCAGTTCAAAAACTGATGATAGTCCAGATGAACAAGTTTCATATTCAGACCATGAGCAAGTTTCAGATGCAGATCATGAACGTGTTTCAGATGCTGATCATGAAGAAGTTCCTACAGATAATAATCAGCAAATTTTGGAAGTACCAGAAACATCTTTAAGGAGATCTACGAGAATCAGACGACTTCCTAAAAGGTATGATGATTATGTTACTTCAGTTGCTTTAACTGCTAACGATGATGAACCTTTGTGCTATCAGGAAGCTATAGAAGATTCAAACAGTGGTAAGTGGAAAGAGGCTATGAAGGACGAGATGAAGGCGTTAGCGAAGAATGCCACATGGGATCTGGTAGAACTTTCTAAAGACAGAAAAACTGTGGGATGTAAGTGGGTTTACAAATTGAAGAAGGGTGTTGATGATACAGAAGACAAGTACAAAGCGAGGCTGGTCACAAAAGGTTTTTCTCAGAAAGGAGGCGTTGACTTTCATGAGATTTTTTCACCAATTGTGAAAATTGTTTCAATTCGGATTGCGTTAGCATTACTTGCTTTACTTGATTTAGAATCACAACAACTAGATGTTAAAACTGCATTTTTACATGGAGATTTAGATGAAGAGATTTACATGGAATAGCCGGAAGGGTTTGTTCATAATCACAACAGGAAATTTGTTTGCAGGCTCAAGAAATCATTGTATGGTCTGAAGCAGTCGCCTCGACAGTGGTACAAGAAATTTGATTCTTTCATGATGAGTCAAAATTATATAAGAAGTGAATATGATCATTGTGTGTACTTTAAGAAATTAAGTAATGGCATGTTCATTATCTTAGTGTTGTATGTTGACGATATGCTTTTAGCAAGCAAAAGCATAACAGAGATCAACAGGTTAAAGGCTCAGATGGCTAGGACGTTTGATATGAAAGATCTAGGAGCAACAAGACAAATTTTGGGCATGGAGATTTTCAGAGACAGGAGCAATGGTAAGCTATGGCTATCACAATAGAATTATGTTGAGAAGATACTCTTGAGGTTTGGTATGAACAATGTCAAGCCTGTTTCAGTCCCTTTTGCTTCCCATTTTAAGCTTTCTTCAAGTTTATGTCCTAACACTAATGAAGAAAAGGAATATATGTCTCAAATTCCATATGCCAATGTAGTAGGTTGTTTGATGTATGTGATGGTTTGTACTCGACCAGATATTTCACATGCAGTTGGGGTTGTCAGCAGGTATATGGCAAATCCAGGAAAAGAACATTGGTCAGCAGTGAAATGGGTGCTTCGGTATCTGAGAGGCACAAGTGATTATTGTATCACTTATAACAGAAGCAGTGAATATGTTTGTGGATATGTTGATTCTGATTTTGCAGGTGATTTGGATAAGAGAAGGTCAACTTCAGTGTATGTCTTTACTCTTGCAGGTGGAGCTATTAGCTGGATGTCAAAGCTACAGAACATTTTTGCTTTATCCACTACAGAAGCAGAATACATAGCTGCTTCACATGCTTGCAAAGAAGCAGTTTGGTTGAAAGGTTTGTTTGGTGAGTTTGGTAGGTTGCAGGACAACATCAAGTTATTTTGTGATAGTCAAAGTGCAATTCACTTGGCCAAAAATCCCGCCTATCATAGTAAATCAAAGCACATACCTATCAAATACCATTTTGTAAGACAAGTTATCACTGAAAGGGGAGTCTCTCTTGAAATGGTGCATACAAAGGAAAACTGTGCAGACATGTTCACAAAACCAGTTTTGTTAGAGAAGCTATGATGGTGTCTGGCTTCTCTTGGCTTTCAGAAAAGATAAAAATAATAATGAAACAGGGTATCAGGCTAATTGTTGTCAAGGTGGAGATTGTTGAGATTTTATTTCTTATTTTTAATTAAATCTAGAGGAAAATCTCATGTAGGTGACAACAATAGGATTTGTTGCTACATTGGCTCCATCAGTTTCTGATGAGGAGTTAATGCATCCTATATTTGTTGTGAGAGAATTTATAAGTTTGTTGCCATTTCCAGCTATAAAATGTAAGCCCGTAGAGGCAAGTGTGCATAATGAGGAAGTGCTGTGAGGAAGAGCTGAGCAGATGATAAACTCTGCTATTGTATTTCTGCAGTTGATTAATGAGATTGCCGATGCCCTGTTAGGTGGACGTAGCCTAGATTGGTTGGGTGAACCACGTTAAAAATCTGTTGTCTTTATGTGTGTTTAAACACTGTGTGTTCTGTCTGTTTTATTTTGTTATTCCGCTGCTGAGCTCAACACAAGCAACCTAAGGATAACATATAGTGTGATAGACCGTCAGCATATCATTGTTTGTAACTTGTTGGTTAATTAAGAAAAATACATCATTGGTTTAACTTGCTGGTTAATGATAAAAAAATAATATTGATCGAGCTTTAAATGTAATATCAAGCATATCAAGCAATTCTGAAAGGAATAGAGATTATTAAATAAACATGAGTCATTGAGTACTTCGCTATAGTGAAGATCGTCATCGGGGAATAGAGATTTATTAAATAAACACGAGTCATTCAGTACTTCACTGTAGTGAAAATCGCTGGTTTGTCCCCTGGCGTAAGACGTTATGCTCTAAGAAGACAAAAGCCCCACGACAAAACAATGTAATTCAACAGAGAAACTCTCGTCGCCACCAAACAAGGTAAGTCACAATGTTAGCTTCACTCGCATTCATGATAGTAAACAACGCTATAACCAACCATTATAAATATTGTCATAAAGAAGCCGACATTCTCAAATTTGATGAGGAGCCCACATGCTCAAACACTCATGTTTGATGGGTAAGTGTCCAACCCACGGATCAAGAAGTGCATCAATGCATTGTGTAGAACATAGGTTAATTTAATTAGTTACTTGTGATTAGTATTGTTGATATGTTAATATGATTGGACTTCTCCCTTTTTTAGGGCATCAAAAGTGGTTAAAGAAAAGTGTGCTAGTTAATATGATTGGACTTCTGGCTTTTTTCTTCGGGGTGCCAAAAATGGTTAAACATGTGCTAGTTCATAAGATATATCTAAAATATTTTAACCGCATTAAAAGTTGATGTGGTCCCAATAATCTTGTTATTTTAATTAAAAGGTTTTAAATCATAAATAATTAAAAATAAAGTATTTAAGGTTAACTAATTTAAAAAAAACAATATAAATTTTCAATATTTAAAAAATTAGGTTATAAATTAAAATATTCAACAATATTTTTAGGTTTAAAATGATATTCGATCATCTTTATGGCCATTCAATAATATGTAAAGTTGAATGTATAAGCTTTAATCATAAATGTACATTTTATTATATTTGTATTAATTCGTTGATAAATTTATTTATATTTTTTAATTAAAATTTTATAAATTAAATATACTTGATAATATTGAATGATATTTTTTTATGGGTTTAATTTTTTATATTTAATTGTAATAAATATTATTAGTGGTTGACATTTTTCTTTGATTAATATTTGTTTCTAGTAAATCTATTATCAAATATATTTAAGTGTTTGCAATTCTTTAATTTTGATGTTGATTAACATATTATTTGGTTTATTATTGCTAACTGAATGTTAATTTCAGTTAATCACACTTAACCATATTCCATAATTGACAATCAAAATTCACAACCAAAATAATTTAAGGTTTTTTATAATTGAACATATTCTATCGTAATTAACCATTGTCAACTATAGTGAACAATTATAGTGCCCCACTCTAGTTGATATGAGATATAGACATCATTTTACTTATATACCATTCATTGAGGACATCAATATGATGATCCAAACTTTTTATGTATTTTGAGGAGACATGTATTCATGATATCATCATCTTTTACCATAATTTTGATCATAGTGATGTTGATTATGATCTTTATATGTGATCTTTATGATGCTTGCTACATGGTAGTTGTATCATGTTTATCAATTTTTATTGATTATTTACAACCGTGGCACCAGAAGAGGACTATGGACACAACCTATAACATGACAGTTTGAGTCACATTTTTATTTATATATTTTTGTTTTGGTTACTTGGAATTGAGGAAGGTAGTGTGTGTGTGTGTGTGTATATTGCTGGAGAACCCATATTTGGGTAATAGGGTTGTAAGAGAAGGACTCCACACATATTTGGAGGGTTATGATTAGCATTGCTAATCATACCTACTAGTACTCCAACAATGGGTTAAGATGAAGTACATGGGCACTTATGCTTGGAGTTGTGTGATGTGGTGAGGGCTAAAACATGGATGTAGACACTTACAAGGTGCTACTAAGGAGTGTGCATCAATGGGAGTCTTAATCATTAATCACCAAAAAACTATTCAAAAGGGTGAAGGAGAGAATATCAAGTAACCATTCCACCAATACTTCTTTCCCCTTCTCATTTCACAAGTGTTTTAAGGGCTACCCATGGCACCCTGGGAACATGTGGTTGTTTAAGGGTACGAGAGTTGGCACACTTAGCATGAGATGGAAGATAAGGAAATATATGAATTGATTAATTCATAAGCGCTCAAAGATCGATAAGTTATTGAATATGAAGATATTCTAAAGTTCAATAATAGAAAATTATAAAACTAAACTTAATATGAAAACATAATAAATAAAAGAATTGGCCTAGCTAATGTTACTAGACCAATACCTTAAAACGAGTCTGATGTAAGTTAGATCTAAGTGAATAATATATATAGAAAAATTAATTACAAGGTATCATGATTAAAGCCAAGAACAATCTAAAGTCAGTTTGATGTGGACATAAGTGAACTAAAATTTAATTAGATACATGAAAAATTAAAATTATTTAAATAAGTAATCCTAATAAATTAAAATCAAGAGAACCTCCTGTAATTGAGAAAATCCTATAAAATAGTAACTAAATTTGAAAATAAGAAATTTAATGAAGAAAATATAGTTGACTGAGAATATTAATAAGTAAGAAAGAGTCAACTAAAATAAATGGAAAAAGTTGAGGAAATGGAAGAGGGCAGAAGAGAATATTTGGCAGTAAATTTAGGAACATGTGTCTCTTGGGTGAGAGAACACACATATTTAAATAAAATAATACACAATTTATGTTTGTGAAAACAACTAAAGGTGGTATATAAACTATAATATGAACATAACTATGAACGTTCAAACCTTGGAAATATGCAAATTACCTAGAAAGGAATGTTGCCATATATATATATATATGTTCTTCAACAGTTATTTATTTTGAAAAGGAAATTTTTTTACATATGGTATATCTTAATTATTATTGTACGTCAGCAATCCATGTGTATATAATAGTTAATTATCCCCTCCACATGGCTACGCCCGATTTGACCATTTCCTTTCACGTTAATGACTACTTTCGTGCGACCATTTAATTCCCATAATGCTACCGATCATGGTCAGCCTTTATATTGTGGGGAGCTAAGGCACAACATGTGCATGAGATGACTAAGCACAATTAATAAAAACAATAATTTCCATCGCAAAAATTCACATTATACAGTGTTATTTGTCATATCTCTCATTCTATTTTCTAGTTCAAACAAGATCTATGTCTAGTTTTTTCGAACAATTCCTTCCAAACCAGCTCTGTGTATAGTTTTTAGTAGCAATTTCTTCCAAAACAACAGTAATGGGGTGTAAATACATCCATAAAGATCCTGTTACACTGCGGGTAACTGAACAAGCTCGATGAATCTTCGAAAGGGTGGGTTGGCTTAAGTATTTCACCAGATTGCAGGGATTTGTTAATGTTGTGGCATTGGAATTTTTACATAATTTAAGGGATGAAATCACAAGGGACAAAGGAAATAAGATACTCGTTAATGAAAAAATCCTATAGAAGTTACAGGTCTATCTACGACATGGGAGAAGTGGATAGATAAGCATACCAGACTCCATAGTGCAATGGAGTTGTTTCTAAACCTTGGTGATGAACTGGTCCACAAAGGAAAAGGATTCCACCCCACCTCATTCAAATAAACATGGTGGGAGCTTGCAAAAATAATATAGTGGTACATTACATGTGACAATCGTCGTGATGTGGTAATACCATGACATCTCAAACTATTAGCAACTTTAAGAATGAAGATAGTTTTGAACATGCCTTTATTTTTAAATTTTCTATTACATGAGGATGAGTAGAGATAAGGACCCAAGAACCATGTAGCCAGTCACCATTGTTTAATTAATTTTATAGTGAGTAGGGAATTGGAATTATCACAAGTAATTTGGGACAATGTTTTGGGATTTAACGACCTACCACTTGAAGAAGCAGTGCTTGAGGAAGAAAATACCTAGCTTGACATAAAAAACAGTCAGAGAGACATGGGAAATATTCCCCCTGAAAATGTTCACAGTTAGTCAACAGAGGAAAATGATAATCAAACCCAAACTTTTTAAAATTTATCTAAAGCTGAGAAGAGGTTAACGTTTGTCCTAGTTTCCTAGCCAGCTAAGCGTAGAAGGTCTAAAGGGCTAGCCAAGGCAAAGAAACTTGTAGAGTGTGTTGAGCATGCGTGAAAGAATGAACGTCTCATGGAACAACATGATAACTCGCTGCAAGTTAGAGAAGAGGAAATAGCCTAGGTTTGGAAAGTATGGGAACCCTCTTTACCTTTAAAGATAATGAGTACTGTTCTGGAAATTCGGTTGAACTAACATTTAAGTTTTCACCCTGTACCCCTAATTCTCATAATATTGAAATATTTCCATCCTCACCAAGTATGCATGACCACGACAATCCGTAAGAATCGACCAAAATTATGAATGAACTAGACAATTTTAGAGATGGAACCATCCCATTAACCCCTAATGACTAGAATTCTGAAGGTTTTCTATAGCTCTTATTGAAAACGAAATTGAAGTTCCTCATGATGTTACTATGGTACCATATTCACATACAACACCATTTGTGGAACTCACTGAAGGATTGACAGGAAAAGGTAAACGAAGAATCAAGTTATTGAAACAAGAAAACCTGAAATTGCAAAAGAAGATGGAACAAATCAAAAAAATACTTATAGATTATGAAAGAAATAAAATTCAAATTGTGACAATTGGGGTCCAGAGTGATAATTTATTGAATCGTGTACAAAATCAGACTTAGGAAACCCACATTATCCATGTAGAAGTCCAAACTGAAGGAATCCCCATTACACATGCAGAAAATCAAACTGAGGATATTCCCACAAATTCTATGGGAATTCAAAGAAATACCAATATCTTTATAGTTACAACTGAGGAAACAAGCGAAAAATATCTACAGATGACTATTAACCAGGCTACACAAAATGATGTGGCACTTTCTTATTCTCACTTTATCAAGAATGCCACTATTCAAATGTTAAAGTGGGAATTTGAAAGTCACAAGAAACTTTTGGAAAAACGTGGAGGAGAAGTGATACCTTCGGCGAAACACCAAGAATTGCTACAAAATTTCAAAGCCTTTACCATCACTAAGAATGAGATCCATTCCAAACTTAGAAGGGTGAAAAATAAAATAGAGAACTTGCAAGGGAATCCTCAGAAAAAACTAGAACACATCAAGGAGATATGTTATGTATAGCTGATGCATTGTCTTGTAGGTCTCTAGCGAGAAGTTATGCCCTATTTTTTCTTGAATGATACTTATTACTGAAAGTAAAATCCATACGGTCTTGTCAACCTATTGATTTGAGTATTTTTTATGATTTTACTAATTTTTTTCGAGAACAAGAAGGTAATGTTAGGAATCTCTTATGTGAAATCTACATGCAAAACTTCTTCTTATAAGAATATAGGGATGGAAACCCAAACCCTTTCAATGGGGATGTACAGTTCCAAGCTTTCATATCCTTTTATAGAAATCAAATCAAGTGGCACAAATCCTATAACATATTCCAAAGGAGTGAAAATGATTCAGAGTTTTGGGTCAGAGGAGAACCTAGCAACCCACTGCAAACCTTCATAAAACATAAAAGGTTCATGCAACGACCTCGGGTCGTTTCTACTTTGGCTCCCACACATAAGGATATTCTTATCTCAAGACTTGAGTAATTTGAAGACATTAAAGAAGAAGCCCTTCAGGAAGAACATAAATGATGGAGGGCATCTCCTACAGAGGTTAACAAATGAGAACCTTTTGGTTATAGAAGCTTCCAAGCGGTAATGAATTGAATACATCATTATAATTAGATGGTTTTGTCGAAAGGACCCAGTTGGATTGGATGCCATACCGATGTCCTGTTATTTGGTATCCTACAGATGGGTATAATGTCGAGTATAGATTCCAAAAAGGTGAAGAAAGTAAGGCCTTCAAGGTTCTTAGGAGAAAAAATAGATTTTGGACTTATGGCGAACAGTCTTACCTAGCCTACTCTTTAATTTGCTACTTGTGACTCATATTTTTGCATGAGGACACATAATTAGGTAAGTTGTGGGGTGATTTTCGGCCATAGAAAAGGTATAATTCCTTTCCTTATTTCCTTGATAATAGTTATGTTTTTAGGCAAGTTTATCCTTAATTCCTATTAATTCAAGAGAAAAGGATGGTAAAAGCAAGTCGAAAATAGTATATTTTATGTGATATTTTCTAATATCAAAAAGGTTATAAGTCAGTTAAATTGTTATGCAGATCTACCTGAATGGACGATTGTTGTTCATCGAAATATTCAAGAGAGATACTTATTTAGACAACGTCACATTTATAGAACCTTACAGCTTGATGTATGAGCACGTAGGAAAATGAAGGAAATATGAAATTGATCACTTCTTTATGAAGACTTATTGTTGAAAGATAAATCCTCAGAATCTTTTTATTCTCAG
This sequence comes from Pinus albicaulis, assembly GCA_034641835.2. Classification (NCBI taxonomy): domain Eukaryota; kingdom Viridiplantae; phylum Streptophyta; class Pinopsida; order Pinales; family Pinaceae; genus Pinus; species Pinus albicaulis. The sequence goes on along the minus strand of CM076572.1, from coordinate 1,202,592,398 downwards.
GATAATTGTATATTCAGTTTTCAAATTTAATATATAAGAAAACAAAGTGAAAGACAAATGTCGTGTGTTTTTTGTTCATGTTCCATTTTATTATTTCACTTTTACTGTATATTATATAAAAATATATGAGATGAACCTTGTTGAGGTTATTTTGTAAAAAAAAATTGAGTTGATGAAGTTACAAGAGATTTTACTTTGGACTTCTAGATTGAGTTTATCGAGGTAGTACTTTTGGAGACCGTCGACCCACTCACTGAAGGTTTATCTGTCTATTATGTATCATTGATAGTGATATTACTTTTCTATAATTTACATTAGTTGTATTACTTTTTACTTGCCTTTTATTTCATAGTAATTAATTGATTGAGTCTTGTATCTTGAATCCTTTTAAGCATTTTCCAAAGTTATTGACTGGATTGTGTTACATAGATGGAAAGTGTGAATGTGTCCATCTAAAACGCTAATTTTGAGAAGAATATATTTCCGAGCATTTTAGTGATTAATAGTTTTTCCTTATGCATAGGAATTGCCGAGAAATAGATCAAAACGGTTTGTGAGTTAGAATAGTTTATTTCATCAAAATTATAATTGTAGGAGTAATTGTTTGTTTTTATCATTTATTTATGCAATGGTTGAATTGGAATAATGGTTCATGTAACTATTCTGTACTATTTATTACACACTTTACCATAGCCTAAGGCATTATTCTTGCAAAAGGAACTGAGAGGAACAATCTGGAAGTAGATGTCATCTCTTATCATTTTATTGTTCACATAACATTAATAAAATCGCAATAGATGGGAATGGAACTTGGTTTTCTACCTTGGCAGGATACAGAGATGCACATCGAATAAACATAGCCCAGTAAATAAAAAATTAGCATTTTAAATTAACATCATACTCTCTTAATATTCTATTGGTTTCAGAACATTTATTAAATTGCAATAAATGGGAATCGAACTTGGGTTTGTATCCTGGCAGGTTAAAGAGAAGCGCATCGTAAAAAACAAGAAATAGGAAAATACAGTTGCACTAGATGGGAATCGAACCTAGGTTTCTATCCTAGCAGGGAATAGAGGCATGCCTCGTGAAAAATGAGAAATAAGAAAGTGCAATTACAATACAAAAATGATAGGAAATAGAAAAGGGAACAACCGGGTTTAGACTGGTGACCTTTTGATCTACAGTGAAATGATAGAAAATGGCCCAACTAGGTTCGATCATAATAGACAGGAAATAACCTAGAACCAGGTGTCCTAAAACTAGCCATGAATAAAGTGAAAATTATACAGTTTGCCACCGAGGTTGCTATAACAATAACGCAAATTGATCAGATGATCAATGCCAACAAAAATTTATACTCCTGCTGGGGGAATTATGGTGGAGAATTAAGCATTGGAGTGTTTCACCATGTAGGTTAACCTAATCGAAAGGCAAGATCTACAAGATCCACAGTTCATTAAAAAGGGTCAATAGTTAGATCTAAGTCAAGATGTTTTTTAATACTCGAATCTAAGTCACGGTGACGTTGGGTTTATCTGTTTTGATAAACATATTTGTTTCAATTTCTTTATACCAACAACAATACTTTTTTTGGTGAGAAATATGAGAAATATTCATCACTATAGAAGGTAGTTGGAAAAAAAGTAATTTTTTAGCAAAGATATAAATTTTAAATCATGAAACTACATAAACCCTAATAAATAAACCTTCCAAATTTTATTTACAAACAGAAATTGATTCCTTCAAAATATTTGTGGTCGAGAATGATTTCACAAGAAGTGTTCCATTGGATCAGACAGGTTAGGCTTACCATTGATAGGATCTTCTTCGGTGTCTCGATAGAAGTCGCTTGGCTTGGCAGAATTCGCTTGGGTGTTTCAACTCTTCTATGGAAGGCATAGGTTAGTCATAAGTAGGATGAATTTCGAAACCCTCATAAGAAATAACGACATATGAGTGTCAGACCAGGTTCGAAACACCTAGTCATGAAATAAATTTGAAAAGTACTGTGCTGATAAGGACAGAGTCTCTTTTTTTGGTCATTTGGTTCCATGATGGACGATTGACCAAATGCTTCAAAATTTTTGAATAGGCTAGAGTTAGTTTACTAGCAACTTGTGAGATCAAATATTTATTGAGAATGTGCCTTTCTAAATGGCATACTCGCAATGAAAACATTTTTTTTGAAGAGAAACTAGGGCACACTTAATTTTGAGAATAATATAGAGATAATCATGAAGCCTCCAGGTTTCTATAAAATTTCTCACTTCATAGATGCTTTTGTCAACAACCTTCCCTCTTCTGCATGTATATGCGAGCAAGAAAAAAACTAAGGGTTCAACCATTTAAGGCTCTCCTAACCTCTACACCAACACTTTTTTATTTTTTTTAATTATTCTTTTATTGATATTAAAATAATTTGATTTTTATTGAATGTTTTTAGCGGGATTTTTTATTTTAATTAAATGTTTTTAGCTGGATGTTTTTATTTTAATTAAATATTTCTAGGAGGGATTTGGAATTATAATTTTAGTTGTTGAGGATGTATAATAGAATTTTTCTTAGACATTTAATGTATTTGTATATTTAAAAGTATAGTTTAAATAATATAAAATTATGATTTTGTTTTCAAATTTTGGTGATAATTATTGCATAGAAAAAAAAATTAATAACATTTTGATTTCTCCATTATATATATATATATATATATATATATATATATATAAACATCCATTAGTTTTATCATATAAAATAAATAAATAAAAATTTGAATGAATTATTTGAAATTTAAATGATGTATTTATTTACAACAATTGTTTTCTTCACGGAACATTTTTTCAAGTGTCCAATTATAATTCATGATAATTTTCATTTGTGATCCAAAAGCCCAAGAAAGATATGTTCAAGCTATTATAAGTGAGACGGATTTTTAATTTTGATTTAAAATATAATTAAAGTGGTCCTAATAGTTAGGGGCATGTTTCGTCATAAAAGGGAACTTGAGAAGATAGAGTATGTATGTTTTTGTAGAGTTGAGTAGTCAAATCCTTGCACAAATGTGGGTCCCTTGTCCCATAAACATGGGGCTCTCATAAACAAATTTGGTGTCTCCCTTAGGTGTTAACTTAAAAATGGAGTTATTATTATTATTATAATTAGTCGTATATGTTCATATTAAAATGGAGATAATTACTTAGCCTCTAAATTCATAAAGAATGTATATCTTAACATCTAAATTTTATAACCCTTAACCATATAATCTCTCTTATAGCCATTATCATAAATGGGCTCTAATATAATTTTGGTAATGTCTATGTCTATAGCCATAATTGCTAACCACTATAATCATTAACACCTAGCTTTTATAACCCAATAATATCATGTAAAAACCCTATATACCCCAATATACCCATATATTAAATAACTTTTATACCTATTTTTGTAACCAATTGCACCTATAACTTGACCCTTATAGTTCCTTATCCTAAAAAATTGTTAACCCTGCTTATTAATCAAAATAACACATGATTTTTTCACTATTATAACAAGTCCTCACTAAACAACATAACCTATCACATGCATCACATAATTCATGAACCTATAAATCTTAAACCCTATAGTCATTTAAAAAAAAATATGAGTAGTATTTACTACAAGAAAAAAGGACATTGGTGACAGTCAAAAACTGTCACCATGAGGAGATCAACATAATTCTTTCATTGAACTTAAATTTTTGGAAAGAATTAAGGAAGATGTCATTTCAATCAGTATGATGTTATATTCCCAACTAGAAGATTATACCATCACCATTGCTACATGTTGAACACTTTCTTGACTACTTTATATTTCACATTATAATATAATCCCATGATAACGCCAGGTCTAGTGAAATAAAACGAATAATTCTTTTATTGTGGCGTTGTATTCCATTGAACTAAAAAATCTGGGATTTTCTTGTGAAGATGGGAGAAGTTCAACAATGCAAGTTTATCGATCAATCATCTAGCATGATAACTATGACAACATCTAGTAGAAATAGGTTCCTAGACTATATGAAGGTCTAGATTGTTGTTCACCATATTTTTATATTGGACTATCTTCAAATACAATTATGCATATATCTATATAATTTCTATCTTCGATGGACCTAGATATCAAGGGATTAGGAAGTAAATTTAAAACAATTCAACAATGATTGTAGTAGGAAAACTTTGAATTAGTACTCAAGCATCTTACAACCACAAATTTGTCAAAATGTTATATTTCTACAATTTGGATATGCATATTCATTTAGGAAACCAAATAATAAACATGGAATGGGTGAGGATTCCCTCCCAAATGGGGATGAATTAACCCCTAAATAAACACATGATACGAAGAGGCCTATGATGGGCTATACTTTAATAGTACTAGCTGCTATAAATTCCTACTAGTCATGTTATATTACTTCCCAAATACACTACTTATGAATATCGAGTATTCTCAGAACTTTTTTATTGGTGAAAGGGAAAAGAAGAAAGTTATGTTAGTAGTTGCTTGATTCAAGAGATGGCCACAAAAAGGGAGGGCCTTGCAAGGTTCATACAGATTACATGATACAAATCTATATGGTATAATGTGGTAAGGGTAAATGGAATTCACATGATCTATAAGTAGATTTTGAGGATTTAATAGCTTGTATTATGAGATAAGTGTAATATACCCTATAGAAACAAAGATAAATGCAAATAACATCTAGATACTCAGTATAAAGTAATAAAAATAATCTATGCAATTGTAATGGTAACCAAAATAAGATACCTTTATTATTAGGAGAACAATTTTCACTTACCTCTTCTAGGGGGGAAACTCTCACAGAGTAAATATTAGTTACAATAATTATCAGGGCATCCTTTACCCTATTTTAACCTCTATATAAACTACTTTCTAACCTTCTATAACATTCTAGAGGAGGAAAAAATTCTAGAAAGCTCTCTCATAATAGTTGGAGTCACACTATTTCCATAATTTTCTAATAATGATGGCCTTTCTTACATATCCATAAATTAATCTATATGTTAGGGGTTAGGGAGGCTAGGACCCTAGCATGTCCTCCCCCTTAGAGAACAACCTTATCCTTGAGGATTGAGATGTGGAAATTGGTGTAGAATTTTAGTAGGCTAGAAGGTGCCACGTCGTGTGGTTTTGCCTTCCATTGTATTAAAACTTATTGAATGGTGTGTTGGTAGAGATGTCTCCCATAATGCTTGAGGACTACTTCTAGTTGCAACCAAATGGAACCTTATAAATCTAATTCCAATAGGATAGTTATAACAATGCAATTGAATCCAATCAATTTCTATTTGGGGAATGTTTCACTTGATTACTCTAAATGTGGCTCAAACAACCCATGATTTATGTATTTTGGATTTGTTCATGCTATAAAACTTGGTTTTACTTCTCCATTGGTTATATTAGTGGAATTCCCTTCAAATGTTATTTGAACATCTCTTTATAAATAAACATGCATTTCCTCACTGGTACTCATGGTTGGAGTTGGGGAGAAATCTCTAAGGATTCTGATATTTTGGAGACTTATATTTAGAAAAAAAAATTAGACCCCATTCCTTCAACTACACCTAGGGAGTTGGGTCAACCTATTAACTGCCTCTTTTGGGCCATGATGTTAGGTGGCGTGTTACAATATTTTGGAAGTTGTGTATCCAAGCTCTATTTTTTTTTCTCAAGGGAAGATAGGGCAGAAGAAGTCCTCCTTGAGGTTACAAACCCGAACCAAATAGTAAGGAAATTACCAATTATGAAGAATTTGGTTTGTGAATCGTCTAAGGTTTGTTTGAGGATAAATAAGGTACAATTGAGGCTCATTCCAGGCAAAATAAGAAGACAACAAGGGAATCAAGCTACTATGGGATTGTTTTGAAGGAAACAACCTTAGAATCAAGCCCTCCTAGGATATGGGTATCCATAATAGGGCAACCATATCCTACAATATACATCTTCTCCATTCCAATATTCATTTTATGACTATATATTTTACAGAGTTTATGAGGCTACCCTTTTCGGATGCAGGTACCCACAAGAAAGGTAATCGGGATCCTATTTTCTAAGCCTGTGGGTTATCTTTAGCATAGTAAGAGTCCTATACAGTAAGAAAAAATAGCATGGAAAATATTATATTAATATATCTCACCTAGTTTTTATTAGCACATCATAATTGGAGTTTCATCTCGTTTCTTAAATTTCTTATATTACAACACTTTGTAATGTTGGACTTATTACATGGTTCATTGAACAATCAAACCTACCTATTGTGTTTTTGTGAATAAATATATTGTTTATGTAAGTCCTTATATTATACATTCATATATATTTTTTATGAATGTGTAACACTAATTTATTCAAGAAACCTATACATAAAAGAAACCCTAAGTGAAAATTTACCCTAGAAAACTACAGTTTGGACCAAATGTGGCTCATGAGCACGGAAAAAATATTACATGAACTTAATGTTATACTTTTGAGAGAATTATTTCATTGTTTATTTTACCATATTTTCTTTATAACTTAGATATGGTGAGTTACTTGATGGATTTACTAGATTTCTAATATAATCTAGCAGGTAACACCTTTCCAACTAGTTATGCTGTGAGTACTCCTACAGTAAACAACCTTGCACACAAATGCAAATTATTTTATTGAAAATATAGGTCAAACGATGAAATGAGGAGTATTATAGAATTCAACTGTCAGGGTTAAATGTTAACTGTGGCTAAAAACCATTAGCAGAAAAGCAACAAGTAGGTATATTGACTTGGAAAACATAATATTTTTTCTTGTATTTTTTTGTTCCTTATTCAATTAGAATTTTAATTGGTACTGTCAAAAGTGGAAATTTACATTATGTCAGTATCATTTCAAAATTGTAGAATTTCCAAGCACTAGTGAGTGTGTGGGTTCCTAATTACAGGAATTTATATTTGAGCCCTCAGCTCCAATGGCTCAAAATTAAAAATTTGTCAAGCCATATCATTGTAGGTTCAACTTGGTCGGTAAGAGAGTAAGAAATTAAGTTTAAATGCATGTTTTTGTCTTATTCATTGACCCATATTCGAGCCAGGATCAGGAATACACACTCATTATTCCTTGATAAATCCACCCTAAAATGTCAATGTCATTTGATCTAATAAATTTCCTATATTGTAATCAAAACCATGTGTATCATTAAGATATATTAAACCTCCATTTTGTCCAAATTCTAATTAAATATATCTTAAATTCATGCACAAGACTCTAGCTGATTAGCAAGGCTACGATCATAAAAAAAAAAAAATTTAAATTAAATAAAGGAATACCACATTTATCATAGGTCGCAAAATGCTTCTAATCTAGGTTTTCTAGAACTACAAAATTCAACATTGAGATGAAACCATGAATTGAAGATAAAATCTATGAAACCATAAGACAAGCCTAAAAAGAAATTAGATAAAATGAAGGATAGCTAATCCTAACTTTTTTTGTGAGATAATTTCTGCAACTTGGGAATCTCTTCATGTAATCTTCTCTTCGTGTGTCAGATTTCATCATTTAGGGTTGCGACCACTACCCTGTTTTTCTACTTCGTGACATAATATACTTTTTGGTGCCATAAAAACCACAAAAATTAGCATTTTCCCCCAACATTTTAAAAATGGAGCCAGGGGAAATGTAGGGTTTACTAACCTAATTTTCAGCCCCTATGTAGGACTCGAAAACAAAGTTTGACAAATGTGTCACTGTCAGAGATCTAATTCTCCCTCTATTTTTCAATAACACAATTTTCATACTTGTTGCAAATGGCTTCCACCCGCATGAGAATGTTGATGATGCTCACCTTCACAATGATAAGATATGATGTGCTCGATGCCTTGTCTTTTAGATATATATTTTCCCTCAAAATTCTTTCCCTGAAACAAAAAAAAGGATTATAACAAAATGCCTTCATTTCAAATACTCTTGCAATCGATATTAATTGAAGGATTTATTAAACAAATTTTACTAAACTATTGATTAAACAACTATATGTATATTGGTATATTTTCACCCTTCAAAATTTTTGAGTGGTTGAACTTGGAAGTGAAATTGAGCTAGTTCAAATTTTAACTCCACTTAAAAGTAGTAGTGGTTTATAGGAATTTGGCATTGCGTGTTAAATAAAGTTGTGGTATTCCCCATAAATTTTTGTGTTCATTTATGGACTCATAAATTTGGTACAGTTTATGTGTCCCTAAAAAATGATGTAATGTCATGTTAGAAATGAAGAGAAATTCATGTGACCTATTGTAATTTTATTTTAGTATGGTTTCCAATGTTGTTAGAAATGATGAGAAATTAATGGTGTGGACATTTAACATTTCATTATGTTATGATGTGTTTAGTGTTGGGTTAATTCATCGTATATATATAATTTTTTTCTTATTACTTTTTCACTATTATGGTTGATGTGTGTAACTATAGTCTCATTATTATTTTTTCAACTCTGAGTGGCCTAGGTTATTCTAACCTATGATGAATGAATGGATTGAATCCCTAACTTCTATTTCCTTATGTAAGAGTATTATCAAATAGAACATGTTTAGTTTCCCCCTTGCATGGGAATCCATTCCCTTTTTCATGGTGGTTAAGTTATTATTTTCCTCGATATTTGTAAACTACACTTGAGGAACTTCAACTAAACACCTCATATGTCTTCTTCAAGGTCCAACATAGGGACATCATGCAATTAAAATTGTACTGAACAAGACTTTTCCTTTGTAGAGTGGGAAGTCCCTTACTCGTTTCTTTGTTTTTATATACACTCTTCACTAATTATTGCGCTCGATGATAAGTGTATGCCTTTTCCTTGATCTTTACTAAGCACAATGCTTCATATTTTCATTAAGCACATTCACCAAGTAAATTTTCTTTGCTCACTAGGTCTACATTTTGGAAAATCTCTTCCCTTTCATTCCCTTTGCTTGATAATTCACCTTTGTATCTTACTGATATTCTATTTAACTAGAATCATCTTTGTCATTATGCAATTAAACACACAATAGGATGAAAGATATGGTTGAGATAATCCATTACATGTAATATATTTTACACTGATGAAAAGATGAAATAAGCCTTGTTGATCCATTTATTGAATAGGACGATGTGTTATTGTTTGAATTTGTCTCCTACATTTTAGGTCTTTGATTTCAACATGATTCATTTTCCATTGGTATTTTCCCTAATAAAAACACATGAAAAGAAGGAATCCACAATGAATATTGACATTCTTAGTGTCAATGGACCCTAAAGTGGTATCAATTTCTTGTGATGTTAAAATCCTTAATGAAAAAGTAAATGAATGAGCTCTTTCCCCCATATATGTTGTGAAATCCCTTATGTTCAAGTAAATAATAGAAAAGGTGTGAGCCCCAAGAAAATGATTGAAGAAAAATAGACGAAAGAGGTAAGTATAAGGCATCAAGCAATGGTTATGTGTTTAGTGCCTTTACTGAGTGCTCACCAAGTACACAAGGTGTGTGCTTAGTGGGTGAGGAAGCATTTTTTTTAGTACATACATTATTAAGTTCCCAAGCAAGGGGAAGAAAATCACTAATAAAAATGTGATAACAAGAGGTAGAAATTGATTATCCCACTCAGCAAAGTGCTCATTTCTCATGGCTATTTCTTAACAACATGTAGGTGGCTTGTGGTCCACATATTGAAGAGAAATGTGAGATATAATGTAGCATGAAAAAGTGAGATAGATAGTCTAATTAAAAGTTATGAGTTCTATCATTGTTGAGTGTGCATGTTTTCCAAAGGAGAAGTGGCTAAGTATGCCATTTATTAAAGCTTTGATGACCAGGGTAGCAGACAATCCCTTTCTTTTCGAGATGGAATGTTAAAAATGGCAACAAGAAGAGGCTTCTAATTTAATTTTCCCTTAATTAAATTATAATGAAATTGTAATTCCACATGACATGAAAGCTTGCATTAGTTAACTAAGTCATGAAGACTTAGTTAGCTTAGCCAATTCCAGTTCAATGAGAGAGACCCAGTTGAGATTGGAGTTAAAAGGAAATGTACTATCTTTTATATATTCAGAAATTGTACAGATGGTTCATGGATTTAGAGGAAGAGCCTTGATGTACTGCACAACTATTATTATAAAATTTACTTGTGAATTAATACCTAATTTCTTAGGAAACTATGGAATTAAATAGGGATCCATCAAGACAAGAAATTGGTTAAGTATTACACCAAGATTGCCAAGAATCAATGAGACATATAGAGATGGTGCAGGGGTTTCTATGGAGTGTCAAGGAGTGTTAGGGAGTGCTAGTGTTTGTTGGTCAGGATACTCAGCTCTCACCTGAGAGAGTTAGGTTTGAGTCCCGACAAAAAACAATTTGTTGGCTTGGTTGGGCTTAACCCAAGTTCAACTTAAGATTCACACCGAAAATACCATCAGACATCGACCCTTTCAACAATGACATGAAAGTATATCACAGTCTCACTGGAGGTTCCTATGGGTGGTTGCAAAACCATGTTTTTGCAACCTTGAGGTACTGTGCGATGTGGCTGTTACTTTGATTTTTTGTATTTTATTTATTATTCTATCATAAATACCACTATTGCATTGTGTACTCTAATGACTTACTTCATCACATTCAGTTTAACATAAAAAATTTATAGGACAATATAAGTTGCGCTAAAATAACATTTACTTGTAACCATTACTTCACATAAGCAGATAGAAGTAAACAATACATATAGATATAGAATATTACCCAAAAACTATTTTTCTTTATTAAGAAGAATCATTCAATACATTCAAATTGTCTACCTGCACACACAACTACAGGTGTTATGTGCACTAAGCTACAAAATCTACCAAGGTCTCTGTGCACTCAGTTGCAGGGCCTTTCCTTAAGGCCCAAAACATATAAAAAAATATTCATTGACTTGTGCTCATCTATATCTCATCCTATTGCTTTTATTGAAAAAGCATTAGATCTCTTTATGTTTTATTACATAGTTACAAAACCATGTTCCCCATATCATTGGGCCGAAAAAAAATCAAATAAAACCCGATATATCCCATTACAAAATGAGGGGCTTCAACCCACCTGAAGCTCCTAGAACATCGCGCAGTTATATGACTTCGCAGTACTATGCACTCCACTACTCAAAATGTTGAGTCTTTAACCAAAAATGGACCAACTTGGGTCACGCCCAACGACCAGAGAAACACAGGGGAGCACTACGTCATAATTCGTGGAAATGAATGAATAAGAGTGTTTGACATGGAGTTTCAACGAGTTCCAAGTGTGCTAAATGTAGAAAATATACCAATGGGTTTCAATATGATCTTATAATTTACTAAAACAAGATATTGAATCCTTCCTACAATTTTTGGAAACAAAACAAGATCACACAATCACATATAAGAAAGATAAATAAGTAAATCAATCGCACAAAAAAAGATGTACCTAGGGAAATAAACTGATAAATAACCCGCTATTTTTATATTGTGTAGGGTTAAGGTCATGAAATAATAAAATTTTATTCCTCACACTGAGAAACCTCTGTAGTCTCCTAATTGTCCCGCTCCGATCCTGCTGGAATCTTGCTTGTGATATAAGCAAAATCGGTCCAATATTTAACCTCTTGCTTGCCACTACTATCCCAACCTTCCTTATGAATTTTTGGGCTAATTGAGCCTCTTTTAATTAATTAAGTACCAATTAATGATTTTGAAATACTTCAAGTCCTTCCCGATGACCTCATGCATGATATCTACAATTTTCTAATAGTACAACTAATAGATCTCTTCCCTTTAACATTAGTCTCAACTGGGCCTTCCTTAGAACTGACATGCAAAAACTATTTATAGTGAATTACCAGTTAATGTACTATCACTAGTTGTGAATTAAATTTAATTTAATTCAATGGACCTATCCCTAGCTCATCACTTAGTTAGAACTAGTTAAACAATTTTTAACTCAATTAATTGAGTTAAATAATTACAACTCACATATAAATGTAATTGGACCCTCTAAAAATAGAAAAATCCTCTACATGCTTCCTCTTTTACCTCTAACTCGAATTTCCTAAGCTGACTAAGTGTTCCTGACTCAATTACTAATATATGTTTTCATTAGATGAAATTACAATTTTTCTTCCAATTTCATTAAGTTAAAATTAAATCAGAAGCCTCATATGTTGCCATTTCTGGGTGCCAATTTTTTTTTCCATTTATGTCTTCCATCCCCAATGTTTCTTGTTTCTAATTTTAAAATTCCCTCTGAACAACAAAGGAACTAAATCTATTCTAATCTAGTGCCTTTAGAATGTTTTTCATGTAACACTTATCTAGTTTTGTTTGCTCCTGCAACTCCTAAAACTGAATAACCTTCAAAAAAATTTAATCAATATGATGCATCTGTCATTCATCAGGGTATCTAACTATTATCGATTACTCCACTATCTACTAAAATATTTTCACTGTTTTTGAATCTGCATCTATGCCCTACGCATTGATGCCAACTCTAATCTATGATCTAGTATTTGACATTTGTCACTCTAATTTGTATCTTCCTCGGAGTTGATTGCATCAATATTATTGATACTTCCTATTTCTCTATATTATGGGCTCCTCATAGGAAATTCTATTCCATAAGACAATCCATCTCAATGGATCCTGCCCAAATTTCTTCTCTTGGGATTATGGCTGCACATCGTCCATACTTGGAGGTATGGTTGCATGTGCTACCTCTTCCTATTTGGCTCAAAATTTCCCCCTAATGGAGGTTTCTTTCAATGGATGCCAACACTTGGTCTCCTCTTTGTTTCTATAATTGTTTCTTCTCCAAAACCTTCTGAGACTGTTGTGAAGGCCTAGAAGAGCTAGGCTCACCATACCATCTTAGGCTACTGTCACACTAACACTTCCAATCTCATATCGACATTGACAGAAATTTGTCTAGTAATTTGGTATCTTCTCACCCTCCTTCATCTTGATCTTTCTAAGCTTATCCTTTAGGGCCAAATTCCTATGGTCACTACTATTTTGAAACAAATATGTCAAGGCCTTCCACATATTATATGAATTTTACTTCCCATGGAGACTCTAGACAATATGATCTCGAAATCCCTCTAACAAGATCCTTCTCGTATTTTCTACCTTCTTCTTCCATGAATCAAGAAGTTGAGCATCTACTATTGCAGGTTGGGGAATATCACTTTCTATGAATTCCTTTAGTCTATTGTCCAAGGGCACTACCTCCTTCCCATCCTTCCATGCTATGTAATTTGAATTTCCTTCAAGATAATATTCGATTTTCAAGCCATTAAAAGACATCTTGATTTACTTTTGGATCTTGAAGAGAAAATCTCCAAATTTGAATACATGTTCAAGAAAAAACTCAATTTCTTCTTTTCTTTTGTGATTCTTGATGCTATTACATGATGTATAAAATATACCAATCGGATTCAATCTGATATTATAACATACTAAAACAAGATACTAAATACTTCCTATAATTTGTGAAAGCAAAACATGATCCCACAATCACATATAAGTAAGAGAAAGAGGTAAATCAATTGCAAAACACAAGATGTATCTAGGGAAAGGAACTGTTCAAAACCCCTCTATCTATATATTGCACATGATCAAGATCATGAAAAAATACAATGCTATTCCTCACATTGAGAAACCCCTACACTCTCTTGAATGTCTCACTCCAATCCTGCTCGAATCTAGCTTGAGATCTAAGAAAAATCAATCCAATATTTAACCTTTTGTTTTCCACTTCTTTCCTAGGCTTCCTTAGGCATCCTTGGGATAATTGAGCCCCTATTAATTGGGATAATATCAATTAATAATTTCGCAATCCTTCAAGGCCTTCATGATGACCTCATGCATGACCTGTATAATTTTCTAATAATACAACTAATAGATCTCTTCCCTTTAACCTGATTCTCAACTGGGCCTTCCTTAGAATTGACATGCAACAACTATTTATATTGAATTATTAGTTAATTGATTGATCACTACTTGTGAATTAAATAAAATTTAATTCTCTAGACCTATCACTAGTGCGTCTCTCAGTTACAACTAGTTAAACTCATTTTAACTCAATTAATTGAGTTAACTAATTACAACTCACAAATAATTGTAACATAACCCCATAAAAATAGAAAAATCCTCTACATGCCTCCCCTTTGACCTCTAACTCAAATTTCCTAAGCTAACTAAGCCTTCCTGACTCAATTAGTTAATACAAGTTGTCATGAGATGAATTTACAATTTTTCTTCCAATTTCATTAAGCGAAAATTAAATCATAAGCCTTATATGGTGTCATTTTCTGGTTTCCATTTATGGATGCCATTTTCAATGTTTCTTGTTTCCAATTTCAACACTAAGGAGGAATGAAAAGGCATAATTGGTAGTGCTAAGGAATGCTAGAGTGATAGGGTGGCATGTGAGAAAGATGTGCCAACACTTGCAAGGAAGTGTTAACTGGGAGTGTCGGGGAAACACAACAAATAACTACGCAAAATGCATGGAAATTAACAAATAAGATTTTTTGATTGTAAGTGTTAGTGAGTTCCATGTGTGGTAATGAGAGAGTGATAAGGTATTTTATGTAGTGCTAAGGCATGCTAGAGGCTAGGGGGGCATGCCAATATGTCCTAGGTGATGGGATGTACTAAGACATGCCAAGGAGTGTTAAGGAATGATATGGAAACACAAGGGAGCACCAAGTAAAAATCCATGAAAATGAATGAATAATAGTTTGTGATCGGGACTATCAATGAACTCTAGGTGTGCTAAGGAGAGATTGATAAGGTATGCTATGTAGTGCCAAGGAATGTGAGAGTGGTAGGGCGGCATGCCAAGATGTGCCAGGTGTTACGGTGTGCCAATTAATGCTAGGGAGTGTTAGCGATTGTCAGGGAAATACAAGGAATCACTAGATAAAAATTCATATAAATGAACGAATAAGAGTGCGTGACAGGGAGTGTTGATGAGTTCTAGGTGTGTTAAGGAGGGAGTGACAATTTTATATGCTAGGCAGTGCCAAGGTATGCTAAAATACCAAGGCATGTTAGGAAGTGCTATGATGCGTTAGGGTGTATAAAATCATGCTAAGGAATATAGGGGATACTAACACATGCCATGTAGTTACAAGTCATTAAAGACATGTCAGGTGCCATGGAATGGAAAGATGTAAATTGTATGGCATGTGAATATGTAAATTATGTTGCTTAGCTGTTTTACGACCACAGTTGGATGTGTTGAGCTCCATGTCTTTATAACTTGTTAAGTGGGATGAGTTGAGATTGGACATGAGTAGCCTAATATGAGTTACATGTAGTTCTTACGTGAAAAATGTATATTTCGAATTTCCATGACACATGAGAATCTAGGTTTTATCTTATAATATTTGATGCAAACACACTCAAGTGCCACAATACATCTACTTTTCACAACGAAATCTACACAAATTAGGGAATCAACTAGTGCACATGAAATTTTTTAACTTTTTCAGACCGTTATTCATTAAATTACAAACTATAATAGAATTGTCTAGAGCTCTCTTACTAGGGATCATGTCCCTTTACAATAACGCTGGTACTAGGAATACAACTAGGGCTTGCTATTATTACTTTGAAAACCAATATACCTTGAATAAGACAACACTTGATCTACTTGTTGATTGTGGATACACATAGCCCTTTCATTCCACATGTCTTGAACACATTTGGCAAGTCATCTTGCCTCCCATTATGCAAATCCAAAAAATACCTCTATCAATGAACTAAACTCATTTAGGTTACCGAAATCGGCTCAAAAAACATTTCCCTTTATCTACCTCATTTTTCCTTTAATGTCTACAACACTTAGCTTTTTCAATCAGTTCTTCACAACTCGATTTATGAAAAAATGTTTGGTCTTCCCACTTTTTCCATACTGCTGCTCCAATATGAAAATTCCAGGGCACATTAGGGACTACAAGTTGTGCCAACACATGCTAGGAGAGCGTTATGCTATGCTAAGGCGTGCCAACATGTGCTTGGGTGTCGTAGTCATGGCAAGATGTTCCAGGTAAAAATATTTTCTAAGACATGCGAGGTAACAAGGAATTTTAGTGTGTGTCAAAGTGTGTTATGATATGCCAAGGGTCTTGAGGAGTGTTATATCTCTCTCATTAACATAGTTGATAAATTTTTATTATGTATTAAATAATATAGTTTCTACACACACTAGTTGAACTTTATCTAAAGAGAATTGGTTAGATAATAAACCTAATAGAGATGAATCATATATTGCCTCATAGGAAAACTATATTCTCATTACTTGAGGTAAATTATACACACTAATTAGTTCTTAAAAAATTGAATTATCTAACCACCATATGTCCTTGGACACATAATGAAAAATACTCCACAACAATGGTCTTAAATTGTTATCTTTTGAAAAAAATATAGTAACATGCACATAGCATCATCAAAAACTCATTGGAATGATCAATGATGATGAACATTATTCGACCATCACCAAATGTAACCAAAAAGAGCATTGGTTAGGGTCAATAAAATATCTTCACTAGAAGTGTCACCAAAGATAGAATGAGTGACGGACATTTAACAACCCTCACCAAAAGTGTTACTGAAAATGGATTTGGTGACAAACCTTAAAGAAATATCGTCACTATATGTACTTAAAAAAATGCTTTTTTAGGGACCATCGCCATATGTGAAATTGGTGATATACCTTAAAGGTCTATCATAGGCATGACCCTCACCAATGTCCTTATGTCTTGTAGCTCATGCACTATCTCTCAAGAAGACTGAAATATAGCAGTAACAAATAGTGACATGACATTGTCATGTCATCATGCAATTCATGTCATCAGCGTCATGTCTTGTCATGTCATCAGTCACCATGTGAAAAATCATTTGCGTATTATGTAAATTCTATATTGGAAAATCTAATCTAAAGAGGAAGTCCAAGAGTTGTCCATGTAATGTGAAAAGTGATGTGGGACTCAAAAGTTTATAGAGAAGTCATATAGTCATGAGGGTAGTCAAAGAGTCACAAGGGAGGTGAATGATCACCCCATTTTTTATATATACACCCTCAATATTAATGAAAAGGACACTTTTCACCATGGCTCCTCCTACCAGGCATTGGAGAGGAGGATAGTCTTTTTTTTGGAGGAGCAAGTGACTACTCTAATGCTCAACTATTAGGGCTAATGGTGTTCATTTCTTGATGTATCTTGGAAATTTCACATAATTCATAAGATCATTTAGCTAGCATGATTTCATTCATATTTCATTAATATTGTAATACTATTCTTTCAATGTTTATGATGTATTTTTTTTTTCATATGTACTAAGGTAATTGAACTGTTTTGGTGGCTTTTGTACTTATCCTAAAGATGGTATTTTGTGTCTCTTTTAGCAATAATTAATTCTTCTTTGTGAACTATTTCGCTGATTGATCAATGATTCATTCATATGTATATGCTCATGTGCCTTCCCTATATTAGTGCTATTACATGTATCAAAAGTTCCCACTTTTCTCTCCCCTTTCGCTAGAAGGACCTTGATACTTCTACAATTGAAAATTTCATAAGGAATACTCACTTGTTGATTGGGAAATACCTATGTATTACTCTCTTATGGTGAAATTTGTAGCGAAGGAAAATCTATAAGCATATAGGGAATTCAGTCTGATAGTTCGAATGGGGCTCCTACTCTAAATGATGTGAGGTCTAATTGGGACTTCACATCAGGGAGACCAGCTTGGTTCAAAAATTTCCAGTACTGTTAACACATTATTACAATGACATATTTCATGTATTTCTCTTTTTTCATGTATAAGAGTCCATTGAAATTATGAAACATCGGTAATACTTGGAAGAGGAATTGAATTATGCAT
This sequence comes from Pinus albicaulis, assembly GCA_034641835.2. Taxonomy (NCBI): domain Eukaryota; kingdom Viridiplantae; phylum Streptophyta; class Pinopsida; order Pinales; family Pinaceae; genus Pinus; species Pinus albicaulis. Next base: position 1,202,574,426 of record CM076572.1, on the reverse strand, counting down.
TCAATGAGTGCTCATGCTCAAAATTTGAGTAAAACCATAGGGCTATAAGTTGAAAATTTGAGTTCGAAAAGGATTTTTTTTAATATTTTTACTTTTTTACTCAAAAAATGGTGAATCATCCTCAACGGTTGACATCATGATATTAAATACTAATCATTCTTATAAATTTTATTTTGGTTGTACATTTCTCTTCTAAGGCCCATTTTAGACCTCAAAAATTCTCTAATGATTTCACCAATCCTAATGATATTGAACATGGAGCAAGAATTTTTGGTCTACAACTATGCCTCCAAGGAGGACCTTAGATGTGTATTGATGCAATATGGAAGAGTAATAACACATGTGTGAAGGAAAATTAGACCCAATGAGGAGAACTGTCCAACGCATGATGTAGAGATGGAATTTATTAGATAACAACTAAATATTTGGAGACAACACCTAATAGGAATGAAACTTGGAATTAAGATTGATCATTGTAGGATGTAACACATATTCAAATAGGACCATTTAAATTCTAGACAAAGAAGGTTGTTAGATTTAATAAGTGAATATGATTTTCATATTATTATTTAAAAGGAATAATAAATTGGCTGATGGATGATTTAAGTGAAAGGATTTGAATCCATTTTCCGATTCCCCTAAAGACAAATCTGAGGGATAAGTTGATTTAATTAAAATTTCAGGACACTTTGTACAAGGATGTTAGTTGCATTTAAGGGAATATGACATGCTGATTCCTAAATATGAGGGTTATTCTTTATATAGTGATGGCCTACTATTATTCCATGGGAGGATATATGTGCCATTCTATGAGGAAATGTGCCAAATAATATTTATCAAAGCTCATAGACCCATATAGATGTCACGCCCTTGTGTTAAGAAAATTAGTGCAAACTTGAAATTTTATTCTTCTAGAAGAGGATGAGAAGGACATTGTATTTTTTTTGCAAAGGTTCTTAAAGTATCAATGAGTAAAGGTTGAGAACAAACATATGGCATGGTTATTACAACTCTAAAAAATATCGGAGTCTATGTCAGAACTTATATGAATGGATTTCATTTTGGGACTACCAATGATGACAAGGAGACACAATGCTATATTTGTTGTAGTGTAAACCTTGAAAAAAGATCACATTTCATAGCAGATAAGAATACATAGAAGGAAAATATGGTAGCTATAGGTTTCATTGATGAAACCATGAGAATACATGGAGTTCCAAGAAATATCATATTTGATATGGAATCAATGTTCAGTAGAAGATTTTGGACTAGTTTTTAAGAAGAATTGGGGACCCAATTATAATTTAGCTCTACTTATCACCCCAAGGAATATGCTTAAACCAATATGACTAACCAAATACTAGATGATATCCTACATATGTACTTGATGGAAGAACAAAAATGATGATCAATATTTTTTCCATTAGAGGTGTCGACCCAAAGATCACAATGAGAGGGGGGTGAACGAATGTGAGAAACATTTTACCATTTAAAAACTTTTCATAATAAAGAAATATTATAACAATGAATCATAAGCATAAGAATCATTTCATAAAAAAGTGATTTGGATCATAGATCTACCATCACAATATACACACATAAGGAAACCATCACATTAGAACACAAGAGATTTTTATGTGGATAGCCATACAACATAAAAGCACAAAATAATTCTTCTCCTTTATCTCCAATTTAATACAGAGATTTGTAGGTTCCAACCTAATGGAGACAAACAACCCCAAAATATGAAAATTTTCACTTGTAGTAGGCTATAACTTTATTGAGTTTCCATCCTAAAAAATATGCAAGCAACTACTCACTGTGCACTACAACGTCATTGAGGCTCCAATATGAGACCATAATTACATCAACAAATCAAATAAATTGATGAATATTTAACTTCACCTGATAAGATCCTATAAATGTCCTAGTTGTCATATTGCTTCATAAAGAGTATTCTTGCTTCCTTAGGAATTATGAATTATATTCATACTATCATGGGCATCCCCTTTAACATCAATGATATTTTGTTTCCATCAATGATAACACAATGTGAAAATATATTTCCATTTTTTATTGGTGGAAACACTAGTAGACATTGACAGTCACTTGATGTGAAATATGAAAAAAAAAATATCCCCTTGAAAATATGCTCCATCAGTTGATACTTTGTTTCTCTCCTTTGTATCAATTCATCTAAAATTTCTCCCTATTTTACATGAATAGAAAAATGTCATCGATTTTTATGAAAATCGCCATGCTAATGGGTTATTATGATCCTAAAAAAAACCCATAACTATTTTCTGAATGATCTCATCGAATTGAGTGAACTAGAATGATCCTATGGATCATAACCTTACGATTTTTTTTTCCCTTCATCAATTTTCTACTAGGGATCAAAGATTGGATTTGAGGATCCTAGCTAAACAACCAATTAAATTAGATATGGGGGAAAATGTCAAACTAGAGAGCCATGGAATAAGATCTAAGACCCCACTAGGTAAGCATGACAGATTAAGGATAGATTTTCAAATGGTCATGCACTTTGGATAATGATCGAAAAATTTAGGGGTGAATCACTATATATATCTACATGATAAATCCCCATAAGTGTTTCCGGGGGGGGGTTTAACCTTGGATGGTGATAAGCGGGTGTGAACCCCAAGAGTTGATGAGAAAAACTGGCGGGCCCACCTATCTAATGACCCAAACTCATTTCTGGGGATAACTGCTGGATTCCACCTCCCGCTCTCCTACCCACTGGAGGATGGCAGTGACAATGTGCCATGAAGGAGAGTCCACTAGTTACAACTCAAGTGAGTGGTAAATTCAAAGGTAAATGGTAACTTTTGAGACCCCACTTCCTACTCCCTATCTCATATCACCACCCAATCCCATTCTTCCACATGTCCCCCCATTGATGTCATCCCATGTCAGCTAACCGTTTCCCTCTCTCCACCTAGAAAATATATTCCCGCCTCAGATTTTTGAACATTTGTATTGCTTACCAGTTCATTCTCTCTTGCCATTCATCTGATCTGAAATACCATCCATGGTCTGAGCTGATTTGGAGCCTCCCTCCAATGTTGTTTAAAGTATTCTCTAGGAAAACTAGGTAACTAGTGGGTCCCTTTCACTTGCAAGTCTTTTTTAATAACCATCAAGAAATGAAGAAAGCAAACCTCGAGACCCCTAAATCTCAGAAGACCAAAACCTCCTCTAGTGTTGACCATCTCATGGAAATAGAGGAAAGCATTACAGGCCCCTCTTGTGCCTAACACTTCCATTTAAAATTATATGATAACCAAGTTAGAGGATAAGACCCATTTTGGGTGGTTGACTCAGGACTCTATTATAAAATTGCACCCTCAGTGCACCATTTTCCTGAGTTTATCTCCTGGTTGACTGCTTCTGACATAGATGAGAAAAATTTCTTTGTCTCTTCCACTAGGGTCAAAATCTTGGACATGACCTTAGAGCTACTTAAAAAATCCCAGCCTTACCCGATCTCTCGTGAACCCTGGCACTTTAGTGAAACCACATTGGTATATCATTATTGTACCCTTATGACTGATGAGTAGAAATCCTTTCTACATATGTTCCTGGACCTTGGCCTACACTCTCTACCTTTTGGTGTAAGTTTTGCTATACCTGAATTTGCAGAGCCCATTCAATATATTTTTTCCCTAATTTTTCATTTTTTGAGGTATGATGATGCCAATATAGCTACTGAAGCCACAGTAGGTTTCCTATGGAAAATGATGTAGCATGTAAATTTATTCAACATTCCTTCTTACCTATCTAGGGCCATAAGACTCTAGGTACACCATTTCCCTGCAACCTCCTTTTTCAGATATTATTCATTATTGTTATTATTTTTTATGTATACTCATGTGGATTAGTTTGAGTGTTTAGGTCTCATTTTGGTGGCCTCCAACAAACAAAGGAAACATGTTTTTGACTAGGATATTCCTGTTAGGAAGAGAGAATATTATAATCCATATTCTCAGTTTATGTCCTCCTACATGGATATTTCCTACAATATTATCCATGGTGTGTCCCCTCCCAAATTTCTCCCTTAGCAAAAATATATTCTCTAGCTTAGTAAGGACACCGAGGATTACAAAAAAATCAATGTCTACGGTTTTGATCTCCCTCCTTACCTCTTTCCTGTGTCTATGTCCATGAATATTTTCACACTGGAATTCAATAGACCAAGAGTTAATGTGGTGAAAGTAAAATTTGTTCCCAATAATAAGGGATATATATTTAAATTGGGCAAGCCTTTGGGGCATTTTATTATCAATTCTAGATATGCCTTCAAGGAAATTGAGGAGTTACTCAAAAATAAATTTTTTTATCTATGGGATGTCCCTCATTTATGAACCTCATGATGTCATTTCTAAGTGAATATATAAGATAAAGGCTTCATCTTATGAGCATGAACATAAGCCTGAGATCGAATGGAAATATAACTTTGATTCTTGGCCTATTAACATAGAGATGGAGATTGGGACTCCAACAAAAAAGGACAAAGCTCAGAAAAGGGCCATTGACAGGATTGAGATGTGGAGATGGACGACAAACACACAAGTTAAAATTCAAAGACCCTAGAGAAAAAGTAACAAGAACTTGAGAGCAGGTTAGTGGAGACAAGGGTAGATCAACCAATTTTCTAAGTGACTTTTGAAGGCCAATTATATAATGTTGCCTCATCCTCTTCATAGATAGCTATTTTAGGTCCAAAAAGAAGTGTAACTGATGCGAAGCCAAGATGGCCTATTGGAAATTCCATTGAAGAAATAAACAATAAGTTAACAGAAGAGATGCAACAAAAAATGACATTTCATTTAGTCCCATATCATAACACACTTCTTGGTGATATGGACTTAGAGAGAAATCATATGAATTTCTTACTACAACACCCACTAGAACAGTCACTGCCTCGAGGGTTCTCAGTTCAAATCCTTCAATGTTTCTTTATATTTGAAAAGTGTCCCTTGCCAGATAAGATCAAACTCCATAGGAAAGTGGGAGAAATTTTGTACAATGGGCTCAATAGGAATGCAATTACCATGAAGAAGGCTAACAATATAGTAGCGAAAGTTGCAATGTGGTTGAAGCGGGAGAGAGCCAACTCCAAGGCTCTCCACATGCAGAATAAAAGATTGAAAGAGATGATTGTAAATTTGGGGTTAAATCAAAAATAAAAATATACCTTTGAAACCCTCCTCCAATGTTTCCAACCATAAATACATGATCTAACGAAGAAACCAAAGATGCCAAGTAGTGAGAATATGTGAACCAAGGAACTTTCACAAGTAGAAGGAGAGAAATAAATGCTAGCCACTGAACCAATAGAAAGAATAAATGAGATAATAGCGCTTAAGCAGCAGTCATCAGAGCTTTATATGATAATAAATACATATATTTATGCAATATGTATACTTGAAAATCCTAAAAAACCCACAGAATGCCTCACCAAGACCCTTGCCAAACACATAGATCATCCGTTAGAACCTACATAGAAAAAACAAGGAGATATTTGATCTAAAGGGGAATTTGAAAGGAAACATGTCTCTCTTGGAAGACAATAAACTTGTATGGGATGAGATCATAGAAGATATGAGAAAAAATAGGGAGTACATAACTATGATGGATGAACAAAAAAATGTAATCAAGGATTACGATTTCTTCATCCTATCAACCAAAGAAGATGGTGAAAAGAACTCCCATATTTCCAAAATATTCATTCATTTTTTGAAATGAAAGGCCACTCAGTGAGTTGAGTCCCATATATGTGGTTGAAAGAGTATTTTCTATTAGGGAAATCTCTGAATATTTCTACACTAGGTTGAATTAAACGGGTCTCACCAATATCAAAATCACATATTAGTGGTTCTTCAAGGATCCTCTATGATCTCTTGTAATTTCGTAAATACGTGAGTATTTTTTTAATCCTCCCATGCTCTAGATCATCCAACCATCATTGCTACCTCCATGACTTGCCTGTCATGACTAAGGATACGGTTGATCATGTCGATCATGACACTTTTATTTGATGTTTTATGTAAATATTTTTATTCTGAAATAAACAATGTTAGTCAATTAGAGTTTGGATAGTATAATTGTGCCACAAAGTAATGATATTATTGCTATGATGATTCACAGTAAGAATCAAGAAGCAATATTTTTTGACGAGGTCTCCCTCTGAGGGCTTATAAAAATAGTTTTATGACAAAGAAAGAAGGGTTTAGAATTTTTTTCTTCCAAGAGAGAAGCTTCGTAAACTGTCAATGAAATGTATGCTATCTGGAATATTGATGGATGTTTTTGGTGATTTTGGATCATATGAATGTGAAATGTGCATTCCTTTCTATGTTTATTCCATATTTTCTCACTATAATTTTGAGATCACATTTAATAGTAGTCGATGGATATGTGTTTCATGTATTTATGGATTAATTTAAGTCTAATGCTAATCAAATATTCATGTATACTATTATGAAATCTAATCCTTAGAATGTTCTTCATGTATCTTATAATTTCATTCAAATGTCTGTCTCTTTCATTCCATGTTGAAATTCAGTGGAACAAGTTCTTAGTATAAGACATGTGTATTTATTTTCTTCCTTCTCAATACCTCTATTTGATATACTATAAACAACTAATAAGTTGCAGGTTCATGTGATGTTCACCATAATGATTATTATTAATGCTTCTATGAATAATATCTGGCATCTAGTTTTTAATTTATCCTCTCGAGGAATTTTTTGAATCAATTTCATCTCAAAGTTGTTAAATATTGAGTTGATAGAAAATATCAACAAATATTTAAAGCACTCATCAATATATCCTAGACATTGGTCTCTCGTCAACCCATGGGCTTTCTGTAGGAGCTACACCATCTTCTCCTGTTGTTTTCGCGAACAAATCAAAACATTTTTCCTACGTATAACATTTGTAAACCCTTTGGTGAGGTGAGCAGAAAGGGGTGTGGGTTGAATATGTGTCACCTTGGTGACTCCAATATATACATCTCATTTTGATCACCCTATCTTTCAAAGAGCCACACACTCACTCTGATACTTCACAATAGAGAACTCCTCCTGTCTTTGACCCTGAAAAATATAATACCTAGGAGGATCTAGAAATAAATAACCTCTGCTGCCATATTTCTTTGAACTCTTTTCAAGAAGTATCTTCTTTTTTATCTCAAAAATTTGTGATAAATTTCTCTATTTGCCTCCAAATTTTTGAAATATCCTCAGGAACACAACGTACCATTTATTTTTTTCTCTTTGATATTCAAAAATGAAAAATCTTCTGTGATTTTACCTTGTTTCCCATTTCATCCCTCTTGTGAAACTGAAGAAGATAAATTCATCCTCATAAACAGTCCCACAGAAAGTGCAAATAACTTCCCAACCCAGATCTATTCAAATGAAATTCAGATAAACCCTTAGCAAGGTCATGTAATAAACCTTTTACCACCTCCATTTATCAATATGGTTGTTCCATGATTTCTCCTAAAAAAATATTCTCCATTGGACTTGCCACAACCCCTAAATGGTATGCCTGAAGAGTACTTTAATATATTTCCAAGATTCACTAGAAAATATGATATCTTAGCATAGAGGCATATAGAAACCTTTTGTGTATTTGAGAAAAATACAAATGTAAAGAACTTAGATGTGGTGTTAATACTCTTTGTCTAGTCTCCAGATGGGGATGCCTAGAAATGGTTCAAAGCCCTTCCAATCTCTTCAATCACTATCTAAGATGAGATGGAGAATTATTTCATGGAAAAATGGGGAGAGAAAAGGGACCATGGGTACATATTCACTGAATTCAAGATCATGAAGAAAAAATAAAATGAAGATGTTTCTGAATTCATAAAAAGATAAAACAAATTGTACAATAGCCTCCCAACTGAAATAAAATCTCCACAAATTGTTGTTAAAGTGGTTTTTGTTGGGGATTTTGAGCCAAAATTTGGTTTAATCTCAGGGAGAGGAAGTATCATACCTTAGACTAGATCCAAATAGATGATTTAGAAGTTGAAGTGAATTTAACCTCCACTTGAATGTGGAGAGGGGAAAATGATCATAGAGAAAGGATGATGGGAAAAGAAAAGGAAAGTTCCTCAAACCATGGAAACAAAGCTCAAGAGCTAAAACTTGAGGAAATGAACAGATTAATAAGAAATTTTTCCAATAATCTTGTAAACCTAGAGTTAGAAAACAAAAACCCTGCATGACAAAGCCAACCAAATCCTAACCGAAGTTTCAATCCTTAGAATAGGATACCTCCCTTGCAGCTTTTGTAAATGGAGAAGAAATATCAACAATATCACATTGAGCCTCCTTTGTATTTTTATGATCGAGAGGAACATGCTAAAGAAACTATGGAAGTTCAATGGATTGTAAACAAATAAAAAGTGAGAATTAATATCCATCCACCCAAGCACATAACATCGAAAAAATGATATCTATAAAATGGAAGAAGACATACATAGTAAGTTTAGTCTATGACTATACGTAAAGGATTGCTGGTACATGTACTATTCTCTTGGGTAAAATCACAAGATAATAATAAGCCTAGAATATAAGGTTGATTTGCCAGAAATAAGAGAAGATACCTTGAGGACTACACTCTAGTTTCATAAGCAGTACCACGGCAAAAGGAAGGATCACCAAGGATTCAATGAAGAACAAGTACAATGTCTCAAGGCATACAAGGGTCAATTTTTAAAGGCCATGGTCATGGTACTTGTCATTTTAAAGGCTATAAGAATAATTTCTTGTGGGTTTTTCTCTCCACGAGGAAGAGGTCTTGGCACTCGCTCAAAGAGCCTAAATTTGTGTCTCTTGTGTTTTTTTGTAATTGACTTCATGAAAGACGTAATAAGCTAAGAACAAAATACATAAGTAAAATAACTAAGCTCACAAGTAATTATGAAGAATATAATTTGAATTAAGCCTATCCCTATCTAATTCTCAACAAACATTAGGTATTTTTAAAATGCAATAAAAAATACCATTGATATTTGACAAAAAAACTACCATTAGAGAGACTAATTATCACAACATTAATGAAATCCTTTTAGAGAAACTTATTATATCATTAATATGTTTTACCCCCCCCACACCCCTAAAAAAACAATTTTATTTACTTAAATATATTCCTATTAATATATATTTAGGTATACTTTTATAAAACAAATTTATAAAAAATTATAATATTGAAATGTAACTTATAAAGTATAATTTTACCATTTCAATAATACATCTACAAAAAATATATAAAATTAAAAATCATATTTATAGCATTGTATATAGGACAACCTAGATCCATCTTAAGTCGAAATCTATCATGTTAAGAGAGGGAACAATTTTGTTGAGGTCCAAACATCTATTTTAAGTGTGAAGAATCTTACATTGTTACTAGAATTACAGAACACTGAGAGAAGTGGTGGTGTCTAAAGAATCCATTGTTGGGATCCCACTACTCACTAGAAAAAATTAATATGGAGTTTTTTAGTCTTTAAATACGCTACATAATAGATGAATACCATGGATAAAATGATAGATTCACATAAATCTAGAGCTCAAAAACCACTAGAAACTTCACACTCAAGTTTACCCAAACCTTAATAAATCACATATTACTTACTATTTTTTTATTTTAATTTAATGTTAGTTTCATTTAAAATAGTTTAAGTCGACATAATGTTACACTACATAATGTTTTATAACATTGTAATAACAATTTAAAATTTTCACCCTAAGTTTCAATTATTCAAATTTGTAGCTTAACAATATCATTCGACCACTTATGATCATAAGACACTATTTTACGTATTACTATGATTATGGTTGAGTATTATTTCAAAAAATATCATTATACATAACCTGCTAAAATGTCATTTCCATTTTTTTCATATTGTGCTAGTCATAAAAAGGAATTCGTAATAGAGGTTTAGAGAAAAACACTAAATGGATTTACCTCTAACAATACCAAAAATGTTGAGAAAAACAAAAAAAAATCCTTTAAAATGAAGTAACACAACCTAATATTCATAATAAAATGAATTACTTATGAAACCAATATAATAATAATCATGTGTAGTTATATTTTCTCATAATTAATTACACTAAATAAATTTATCACTAACAACACCAAATATTCTACTACCTATAAAAACTAATATATAAAATAACTTTGAAGATAGACACAAAAAAAAAAAAAACATTTACCACTATCAATACACTGAAATGAAATAACGTTATCAATATCACTTTACAAACTATAATTTATTAAAAAAACAAAATTATAATCCAAGACTTATTCAATATAATAATGATAATGTATATTTATACTATCTCATAACTTATTTTAAAATAATATACAACATGTATGACCATATTATATTCTTTACATTATTAAATTTCAATTATATTCTTATCATAAAATTCATCACATATGTCAGGTGGTGGTGGTGGTTAACGTCCACTGAGACCAATCTTTGGTCTATCATACCTAAAGAAAAGAGTTATTTAATTTTATTTAAGATTTTATTCCTATATTCAAAAATCTTGGAAAGAAGCCTCCTGAGCTCACTATAATTTTGACATCTTAAAAGGCTAGGAAGGTCAGTATTGAAAAAAATATTATGAAATTGAGCTCTAATGTGGTTGTACGCAGGGCACTCTAAGAGGAAGTGATTTTAATCCTCGATGTTCATATTCTCACAGAGATTGCAGGTCCTTTCCATCCATGGTGTTTTAGGAACTGTCCAACAACCTGTTTCACTATGGAGCTCATGAGAGTTCATTGTAATCTTGGCTATATTAATTTTCTTCTTTGAGCTAGTTAAAACAGAGAGATACTTTTGATCTTCTAAGGTTGGGTTGATGACCTCCTTATAATAGCTTAATTTTCTTTTAGCTGCTAGATCTTTCTCGCACCACATTTTTTCTTTTAACTTAGAAGTAACATTTTTTTTAATGTTTTTGATGTTTTGCAATGCAACATTCTCGTCAATCTCCCAATGTTTTAACCAGGCCCTGGTGTCTTTATACCAATCCTGTTTAAGCCTTAGGTGGTTTTGGCTGGAATTTAAAGCCAGCTTAGGAAGTCTATGCTCTCCTATGCTACTGAGCTTGTGCTTGTACAATAGAAGCCTAGTCGTAGCTAGGCTCTTGGTAGCGGAAAGACCCAATTCTATAAGGAGAATAGGATATGGTGTATTTATTTCAATTTTAAGGTTATACGTTATAAAATGCTTCTGGATTTGCTCAATATTTCTCCAGGATTCTCTAGAGATGCTACAACCCCAAAGCTCACATCCATATAAGATAACAGGAGTGACTAAATTTTCAAAGAGGAACTTATTTCTATCCCACATTTCAAGGTTTGTCGTTTTACAATTATTTTCAAGATCAAAATAAGCTTTCCACCCCCCATTAATCTTTTTCTGAATGCTATAGTTTCAGTTGAGCTTGTGATGAATATCAATTCCTAGGTACTTGGAACAAGACACTTCCTACGAGTTACTATTGTACCTAAAATAACATTAGCTATCTGTAAGAATACACTTCCTAGGTATACGTAACATTAGCTACTCATAATCCTCCTAATTAATGTCATTTATCTACGAACAACTTAAAACTAGCTAAATAATACCTAAAATGGACTCTAGTCCTTCATACCAGAAGGTCCATTAGACGTCATTCATACATCCAATGTTTTCTTATCTTTAAAATTAGTGATGCTTAGGACACCTTCATTAATTTATTGTCTTTGTATCACCTTTTAATTGTGATTTTTCACAATTAGACATAGCTTATCAAACTCCATTATTCTTTCCCTATTATTTGTGTTTTTGTTTGCTTTTCAAAATTTAGTTTTTTCACCCTATGTTTTAGGTATTCAATTTTGTAGCTTAACAACATTATCCATGATCGATCGCAAAACTTCATTTCATCTATCATTATGTTAAAAATGAATAATATTTTAGTATAAAAAAAAATACTATTACAGATAATTTGTTAAAAAATATTTATATAAAGAATAATTCATCACAAACTTCCAAGATAAACACTAAATATAGTTACCACTAACACTACCAATAAATATCAAGAAATATAGTTCACGTAGCCTTTCAAATTATATTGATTACTCTTGCCATACGATTCTTGTTTTTGTGGCCTCGACACTAAAATGATCTAGGCAATTTTAAGGCACGGTGAACTATAAAATGGGAGGTACCTTGAAGCACTCTATCTTCCCATTAGAAAAACATGATTCAATAATTCATAACTACTTTTTTGTAAAAACTCAAGATACCATTAGATCCTTGCATATTTTTTCTTAACAAGGAATTGATTAGAAAATTTAGGCAACTTCTCCAAACTATTTTTCTTTCCCCACAAGGTGCTTTATAACAATAGAGGCATAAGTCTTAGATTCAAATTTATTTGTAATCATGAAAAATTTGTACACAACTACTTGAAAAAATTTAGTAGACCATGCAAAAAATTACTTGAAAATACATCTTCAAAAATACACATATTTGTAAGATGCAGGCCACAAATTAAAATGTAACTAAAATCACATATTTCTACAATAAGTTAAAATAAAAATTTTATTAATAAATTTTCATTTTTTTAAGATGGTGATGGATTAAATGATAATAGATTTGTGAAATAGATTAATATGTGATTTTAATTGAATTATCATTCCTAAGGAAAATATTTGAAGTATTAAAGATTTTTAAAACCGCAATGCTTAAAAGAAGGTTAAATGTTAATGGAAGCTTAAAGGTGGAGGTTAATGGGATGGGTTAGGTGTGGGTATGTTTATTGTTTTAGCACCGGAATCCAATTGTCGCTTATTTTCTAGCCCTCGTCATGGTTAATGTTGAAGGGGTGCTTTCCGATTTCTATAGCTTCCCAATTTCTTTTGTACAAAATGTTATTTGGTTTAACCTACTATTCATATTTTTTGAAATAATCATTAAAGGAATTTTCGCTTTAAATACATCGTTAACTTATGATCATACCATTGATGATCATAAGATGCTATTTCACCTATTACTAAGATTAATCTTATGTATTAATTCAATGCAAAAAAAGAAATATCATTATACATAAATTGTTAAAATGTGGTGTCTGGTTTTGTAATATTCTACTAGTTATAAAAGGGAATTCAAACACTAAATGGATTCACCACTAATAATATAAAAAGTACTGAGAAACAAAAAAAACACTTTAAATGAAGCAACACCACCAAATATTCATTATTAAAAAAATCACTTCATAAACCATACTTTATTGCAAATCAATATAATCCAAGACTCATCCAATATAATGATAATCATGCGTATTTATATTTTCTAATCATAAACAATAAACTTCAAAAAGAAACACTAAATACATTTTACCACTAACAATACCTAAAATATTAACAAACAAAAGAAAAATTTAAAACAAAATAACACTACCAAATATTCTACTAGTTATATAAAGTAATTGATTATCAAACTTTGAAGAGAAACAAAAAATGCATTTAGGTGTGTCAATATCAAAAATATTGAGAAACAAAAAAAAGCACTTAAAATATAGTAACACTACTAAACATTCATTATAAAAACTCACTTTACAAACAATACTTTATTAGAAAACAATATAATCCAACATTTGTCCAATAAAATAATAATCATATGTATTTATACTTTATCATAAATAATATTAAACACTGAACTTCAAAGAGAAACACTAAATACATTTACCACGAACAATACAAAAAATATTAAGAAAGAAATAAAATAAAACTTTTACTTTTACCAACTATTCATTATGAAAAATACTACCACAAACCATATTTTTTACTACAAAGAAATATAATCCAATACTTATTCAATAACATAATAATATGTATTTATACTTTCACATAACTAATTTTAAAACTCTACTTCAATGTTCTTAGATCCATCTTAACTCCGGATCTATCAAGCGCCGAGAGGGATCAAATCTCTCGAGGTGAAAACCTTTTTTTTGAGTGCAAAACTTGAGGAAAGGTTTTCACCTCGAGAGATTTGATCCCTCTCGGCGCTTGATAGATCCGGAGTTAAGATGGATCTAGGCTGGTTTCAGTCGTGTGCGACCAAGGAAAATCTATCGATAATATGAGGAACATATGCTTAATTTTATCAATAATATGTAAATACATCTAATATTAACATAACCATTTTAAATATGTTAAATATGTCTGAGATTTATTGAGTCATTTTAATTTTAAATTTGATTAGTTACCTCAGTTTGTTGAGATGATAAATATTGTAAAATAACTTTAACGATGAAATAAAATTTTGAATGCAAAGTGACAATGTAATAATATTGAATGATAGAAACTGTGAATAATAAGAATGTAGTCAATTACGAATAGTCTTCATTGTGATCGATTTCAAACTATTTTCTTCTACTATTCTTATTTTCACCCATGTTAGTTTTGTCATATTTTCATATTGATTATTTGAAAAGGACAGTTGGAATCATAAACCATTTAAATATTTAGCTCGAGTTGTTGTAGTAAACATCATACCTTGTCTCTCTTGCTCTACAATATTAATAGGTTGAATTACTATAACACAAAAATCAATGTACATTGTCCATAATTTTTTGTGCTTACACTGAAATCATTGCACACACACTATTAATCCAATGAATTTAAAATTAATGTACCATCATACATCCAATTACATCAAATTAGAAATCAACATATACACTCAAATCAATGCAACTAATGCAAGAAATCAAATAATAATAGAAAACAACATCTACACTAAAATCAATGCATCTAATGCAAGTAATGAAATATGATTAGAAATCAACATCTACACTCAAATAAATGAGTCTAGTGCAAGTAGGAAAATATGATTTAAAGCCAACATTTACACTGAAATCAATGCATCTAGTGCATGCAATCAAATAGGATTAGAAATCACCATCTACACTAAAATAAATGCATTTAGTGCAAGGAATCAAATAGGATTATAAATCATATACATTTAAATCAATGCATTTAGTTAAATCATCTACATTTAAATCAATGCATTTAGTGCAAGAAATCAAATATAATTATAAATCAACATCTACATTGAAATTAATGCATCTAGTGCAAGCAATCAAATAAGATTAGAAATCACCATCTACACTGAAATCAAGGCATTTAGTGAAAGCAATCAAATAGGATTAGAAATCACCATCTACATTGAAATCAATCCATTCAATGCAAGCAATCAAATAAGATTAAAAATAATCTATATTGAAATCAATTCATGTAGTGAAAGAAATCAAATATAACCAAAAATCAAAATCTACATTAAAATTAATGCATCGAGTGAAATCAATCAAATAGGATTAGAAATCATCATCTACACTGAAATTAATGCATTTAGTGCAAGCAATCAAATAGGATTAGAAATCATCTACATTAAAATCAATCCATCTAGTGTAAGTAATCAAGTATCATTAGAAATCAACATCTACACCAAAATCAATTCATCTAGTGCAAGAAATCAAATAGGATTAGAAATCACCATCTACACTGAAATCAATGCATCTACTACAGGAAACCTTCTTCCCTCTCTCCCCCATATATATCTATATATCCATCCATCTCTCCTTCTTTTTCTCTTTATCTCACCCCACCATACACACTCTCTCTCACTCCATATCTATCAATTTCCTTGTCCCTCCCTCCTTCTCTCCATCTATCTTTTTTTCTCTTCACCTTACATCTATATCTATATCTCACTATATCTCTCTATATCAACTCCAAAACATAAACTCTCTTTCTCCAATCTATCTATCTATCTATCACTCCCTCCTCCTCCTCCTCCCTCTCTCTCTCTCTCTCACTTCCTTTCTCCCTCTCTCTCCATCTTCTTTATCACTCCCTCTCTCTCTCTCTCTCCACCTTTCACCCTCTATGTCTTTATTCTTACTTCCCCCTCTCTCCCTCTCCATCTTCATATCTCTTTCCCTACCTCTCTTCACTCTCTCTCTTCCTTTCTCTCCCCCCTCTCTCTCTATCTTCAATTTCCAACTTTGTTACCATATGCCTCTCTCTCCTTCTATCCCCCCTTCTCTCCATATCTCCTTATTTGTCTCTTTATCTCACCCAAACATATACACTCCCTCTTCATCTCTCCCTTTGTTACTCCCCCCTCTCTCTCGACTACTCACTATGTATTTATTCTTCCCTCCCTCTCTCCTCATCCAGCTCCATCTCTCAATCCCTCCCTCTCTCCCCTATAAATCCATATTTCTATCCCTTCCTATCTCCTTTCAAGTCCCCTCTCCTTTCCTTCCTCTCTCTCCCTTTCTCTCCTACCTCCCTTTCTCTTCCCCCATCTCTCTCTCTCTCCATCTCTCAATCCCTCCCTCTCTCCCCCTCCAAATCCATATTTCTATCCCTCCCTCTCTCCTCCTCTCTTTCAAGTCCCCTCCCTTTTCCTTCCTCTCTCTCCCTTTATCTTCTACCTCCCTTTATCTTCCCCCATCTCTCTCTCTCTCTCTTCTACAGTCCTCTCTTCCCCCATCACTCTCTTCCTCTCTCTCATCATTCCTCTCTCACCTCCTTCTATTTGACCCACCAGCTCTCTTTCTTTCTCTCTCTCTCTGTCCTCCAATCCTCTCTCTTCCCCCATCACTCTATCTCACTCTCCAACTATCTTACTATTTCTATCCCTTTATCCTTCTCTCCCCCCTTGTCTCCATCACTCCTCCTTTCTCCTTCTCTCCCCCCTTGTCTCCATCACTCCTATGTATCTTTATCCCACCCATAATCATACACACTCTCTCTCCATCTCTCCCTTGTCACTCCCTCTCTATGTATTTCTTCTTCCTTTCCTCGCTCCGCCTCTAGCTCCATCTCTCTATCCCTCCTTCTCTCCTACTCCTCTCATCCTTTCTCTCTCTCCCTTTCTCTCCTACCTCCCTCTCCCTTCCCCCTTCTTTCTCTCTCTCTCACTCTTTACCCTCCAATCCTCTCTCCTTCTCCCTCCCTCTCTCCTTATCTCTCTCCCACCTCCATCTTTATGTCTCCCTCTCCCTCTCTTACCCTTCTCTAACTCTCTCACTCTTCTCTCTCTCTCTCTCTCTTCATTCCTCTTCTCCCTTCTCCTTCAAGTTATCTCCCTATCTCCCTTGTCACTCCCCCTATTTCTCCACCTCTATCATATATCATGATATAATAATATATATTACAATATAATAAATTTAATATTGTATTAATCTAAACATATTAAATTTAATAATATTAATATTTTAATATTAATGTTAGGGTTAATAATGTTTTTTTTGCATGGTATTAATAATAATTTGGTCCATGGTATTTGACCCTTATACTTCATATATAATTAGATCTTGATTTCTAATCGTATTTGATATATTTTTACTTATTTACCTTACCTCTTTATACCTCTTTTATATTTACTTATTTACCATACCTATTTTATAAATATATTATTTGGCCCATGGTATTTTCCCATGGTATTATTAATAATTTGTCCCATGGTATTTGGCCCATGGTATTAATAATAATTTTTCCCATAGGCTTCATCTAAATAAAACCTGTTTTTGAGTTTTTATAAATATAAAGTGGTTTATTGAGTAAATATAAAAATCGGTTTTATTTATTTACCATACCTCTAGTTTGTTTATATTTTTATTTATTTACCATACCTCTATTTTTTTTTATTTTTTTTTAATTTACCATACCTCGTGAGTAATATAAAAGAGGTTTTATTTATTTACCATACCTATGGTTTATTTATATTTTTACGTATTTACCATATTTTATTTATTTACCATATCTCTTTTTTGAGTGTTAGTAAACTCTTCATATTTTAAGTTTATATCGTTTAAATTTATTTTTAATAAAATTTTAATTGTTCATTTATATGTTTATGTAAGCTATTGTTCAAGCCGACATTTTTTTTTGGCTTCCGACATACTTACACATCGAGGTCATACTGGGCTGTAGAATGCACCTCGCCAATAAAAATACTATTATATTGTTTCTTTTTAATTACATATATTTGGCTTTAATATACAAACTACAGTGACGTAATTGAGACGTTTCACAATTCTGCAAAACCTTTTGAACTGCATCAGTTATTCTTGCAATACGATTCTTGTTTTCGTCGGCTCGACACGAAATTGGTCCAGACAATTTCTGCTCACGGTAAACACGATCCACTTGAAGCACTCTATCTTCCCAGAGGGCAACACGATCCACTAATTCATCGTTATTTCGTGACAGGGTGCTCTTTCGAAAATTTTGGCAACCGCTCCAGAAGATGTGTCTGGCCCCGCTTATCCTGGCTTCGACATCTTGATTTTTAACGACAGAGGCATAAGTCCTAGATTTCTCTGCAGACATGTCAGGGCTGTACACGTACCACTCTACAAATGCGAGTAAACCAGGCAACAAAGGAGTTGAAAAGACGTCTTTGACAGAGGCACATATTTTCAAGAGGCGCGCCCCAAATTCAAAAGTAACTAAAACGGCATATCTCTGCAATTGCGCGAAAGGGAATCCAGGTTGTCCTGGCATCCTCTTATGAAAATGAACACAAAATATTACAATCGAAATGATTCGCAATACGTCCGTTTCTGTTGTGCTCTTTGATGTCAGAAACTCTTCGATCCTACTGGACATCGAAAAAAGCATTTCATGTAAACCCTCCAAGCTGATTTATCACAAGGCACACAATAATTATCAATGCTGACGTCTATTACCTTCGGAAATTTAACAATCTGTAAACCATTCGAACAAATTGGATGCAGAACTTCTTCCTAAATTCCATATTTGGGGTGCTTCTAAGGAGCTCATAATCACGACCATTCTGCAACAAAAATGACTTCATCAATCTCATAAGAACATAAAATCGTTCTCTTCAAAGTAATCGTATCATATGATTTTCAAACATGATTTCAAAGTTAACGTTAAAGCTCTGGCATACAATAGAGATTTGAATTAAATGGATAGCATTATGCCTTTTCTCCTATGTATTGTAAACATAAATATAAATTCATCAGCACCTTTAGATACAGTTCCATGAGACCAGAATTTTGGGACATGTCATCATCCATATGCAAACTACTAAGTAACGTGTACATCGCCAAGAGATCATTCCCATGTTGCGAAGCCAAACGAGCAACCTAAGGATAACATAGAGTGTCATAGACCGTCAGCACATCATTGTTGGTTAATGAAGAAAAATACATCATTCATGTAACTTTCTGGTCAATGACGAAAAACTAATATTGAAGGAGCTTTAAATGTAGTATCAAGCAATTCCGAAAGGAATAGAGATTTATTAAATAAACACGAGTCTTTCAGTACTTCGCTGTAGTGAAGATCGCCGGTTTGTCCCCTGGTGTAAGACATTTTGCTCTAAGAAGATAGAAGCTCGAAGACAAAACAATGTAATTCAACGCAGAAACTCGCCACCAAACAAGGTAAGTCACAATGCTAGTTTCACTCGCATTGATGATAGTAAACAACGCTATAACCAACCACTATAAATATTGTCATAAACAAGCCGACATGCACAAACGTTCATGTTTGATGGGTAAGTGTCAACGCATTGCGTAGAACATACGTTAATTTAATTAGTTACTTGTGATTAGTATTATTGATATGTTAATATGATTGGACTTCTCGCTTTTTTTGGCTATCAAAAGTGGTTAAAGTAACTTCTGCATATAACATAAGTGGTTATACATTTAAACTACTTTAATCACATTAGAAGTGGAAGTGGATGTGGTCTAAATAATTTTGTTATTTTATTTAAAAGATTTTAAATCATAAATTGTTAAAAATGAAAGTATCTCATGTTTAATTCATTTAAAAGTGTAATATATTTTCTTAATATTTAAAAATGTATATTATAAATTAAAATACTCAATAATTTTTTTAAGTTTAGAAGGATATTTTATCATCTTATGCCCATTCAATAAGCACATTTAATAATGGGTAAAATTGAATATACATTGTATTATATTTTTATTGGTTTATGTATAACATTATTTATATTTTTTAATTAGAATTTTATAGGTTGAATACATTTATTACATTGAATGACATTTTTTTTATAAGTATAATTTTTTTTACTTAATTGTAATAAATTTAAAAGTGGTTGATATTTTTTTTGATTAATATTGGTTTTTAGGACATTTATTAAGGAATATATTTACTTGTTTGCAACTCTTTAATCATGATCTTGATTAACGTATTGCTTGGTTGATTATTGTTAATTGAATGTTAACTTCAGTCAACCATGCTTAACCATAGTTCACAATTGACAACCAAAATCATCTAAGGTATTTATAATTGACCATAGTCTACTTTAATTAATCATAGTGAACTAGAGTCAACAAATATAGTGCCCTATTATAGTTCAATATGACATATAGACAATATTTTACTTGTATACTATTCTTTTGAGGACATCAATACAATGATCCAAACTTCTAAAGTATTTTGAGGAGACCTACATTCATGATATTATGATATTTTACCTTCATTATGATGACAATGATGTTGGTTATGATATTTATATGTGATCATTATGATGCTTGCTACATGGTAGTTATATCATGTTTATCAATTTGTATTGATTGTTTACTCATTGTGATAGGGAAAGAGGACTATGGACATAACCCATACCATATGATTTCAGCCACTTTATGATTTATATATTCATGTTTTCGTTACTTAGCATTGGGGAAGCTAGTGGTTATTCTTACATATATGGATTACATTGATGGATGTTATCATAGTCTTTGTATGATTTGATGAGTCCTAACTTGATAACCCATATATGGATAGTGGGGTTGTAGGAGAAGGAGACCACACATACATAGAGGGGTATGATTAATACTGCTAATCATACCTACTAGTACTCCAACTATGGATGAAGATGAAGTACATGGATACTTATACTTGGATTTGCATGATGTCATGCGGGCTAGAACATGATGTCGTGAGGTACTTGGTCCATATATATGCTTGTAAAAAAAATTGTTTGAATAGACAATAAAGCATGTACATATCATATGGTTAACATATTTATCAATCAACCTAATCGATAAAAATAAATAACATTCAATAATTATATATTTATATCCACAATATAGAAATAACAATGTCTATGGTTACATTGAATTGATCATCATGGCTATTCCAAGTTTCACTTGAACAAAGATTTACTAGTAATCATTATTGAAAACCAAAGATATTATTTCTTTGTACATAGAGAATAAGTCCATTTGTTTATATATATATATATATATATATATATATATATATATATAATCCTTTAGTACATAAATATACAACAATTGGTCAATGTGGTATGACTATAGTTTAATTGGTTGAGATTGGATCATGGATTTTCTTTAATCAACATAATTCACCTCATTGAGCAACTCATTAAAAGGGACATTATTCATTAACGCTAAGTAACCTTGACAATGTTCCCAGATGAAATTACCATGAAATTACTAGTTTTTCAATTATGTCAACTTCCATTAGTTTTCAGTATCAAAATAGGATCCAACAATACAAAATGGCATCAATCATATAGGATCCCTCTTTCATGAAGTGACTTTGATAACAATCTATAATCGAGAAAGGATGTTTATGTAATTATTATTAGCATGATTTTGATTCATCAAACTTCATCACTATATAACCTCACTTATAATCATATATCTTACTGCCAACTCTAGAAAACTTGAACGTATACTAAATAGTTAAATGCAGTTATCATTAAGATATATATGATGATTAATGATGTATTGCCAATAGGTCATGGTAACTAATGAGATCCATCATTAGGTATAATTAGAGGGGTTAATTGTCACCTTTTTAGCCTTATTAGTCTCTCTTTCTCACATTTAATTAGATTATGGTCATATGTTTCATAGTGTTGATGGTGATTAAGGCTTGTGATACTTTGAATGCCTAATATCGGTTAAATGCAAGATAATCACGATGATATTCGATTTTTGTTGAATATTGTGCAATCAAAGCTTAGGGAAGAAATCGAGGAGAGATTATAAAAGTGTTTTCCATCTCCTTAATTCCTAAAGGTATCCAAGGGATCCTCAAGATTCCCTCCAACAACTCAAAATCAAAGGCACCCAAGCAAGTGGAAGATCAAGTGCACCAAAGCTCCACTTCTCTTGAAGTCAAAGGGGACATATAATCTAGTTTTTAGGAGATGTCGATAGCTACCCTTTAGGTTAAATATGGTAGAGAAAGAGCTCATTAGGATTCAAATTTTCGAGGAAGATAATAGACTCTTAGCTCTTGCGATACACTTTTGAGACTTTCATTGTTATGTAATGAGAATATTTCTAAAATAAAATAAATATTCAGTTTTTCCTTCACTAATTTAGTTTCATAGAGCTAAGTTTGTGTGTTAGGGCCCAATCTATTGGCCTCAGTCTCTCTCTCTTGCATATTTATATTTATTTTTGTGCCATTTGTGCTAGTTTACTTTATGAGTTTTATCTAGCTTGCTTACATTTCATTATATTGTTTTTGGTTTGCTTCCATTTCACATTTTTTGTACTTACACTCTTGTATATCATGTTACAGTAGCATATAAACTCCAAAATTTGTGTCTCAATGCCTCCCTCACTCACCTCTTTGATTGGAGCCCGAGGTGGGCAGATATTCATAACATGCCCAAAATTGCTCTTCAGTTTATGTCTTCTTGGAAAGAATAAATATATTGTTGCAATTATCATGAACATGTTCAGAATGCTGGGTTAGATTTCTGTTTGAATACATAAGTAGGATTTCTTATCAAATTCAACTCATTTTTTCTGTCTTCTCCATCATAAATTTATCAATGTTTATTACATGAATAGGTAATGTGCTTGTAGGTTTGAGTAGAGCAACAAAGGATCACTGCACCAAGACCCCTGACTCCATTTCTCAACTTTCACTAATCTCCTTTCAACAAAGTCCTGCTCAGCCATGTTTTTGAGATTTTCACCACCACACTGAGATCAACCCTAGAAGTACAAGATGAGATTTGAGAGAAGTTATGATCTTGTCCAAGGGCTTGGAAACCTTAAATATACCTAAATACACCTTCATTTAACCTTCCCTACCCCTTTTGTCATCACATTTTTCCTCAAAACACCCCTGGCCTCTTTCTTATAGAATTTACAAGACATCTTGTAGAACTACAGGAAACCTATAACAGATCTTGGGGTAGCACTAGTTAGCCACTTCGTTAGCCCAAAAACCATATTCCACCTCACTTAACCCTACCTTAACCTCCAAGACACCTTCAAATCTAAATCAATGAGTCTAGGAACTTCTTAAGCCACCTTATCACCTCCTTCTTTTCCTACAAGGCAGAGAATTTACAAGCATAGTTAGCCCATGACTAGATGCATTGTTAAAGAATAGAATTTAAGAATAAAATAGTTAGATTTTACTTATCCATTTCACCCAAAAATGAGTGATTGAATTAATCTTCCTTTCTATAATTTCAATTCAGCAATTTTCTTCATGAATGTTGCCTAGTTTACTTCTATTTCTTTCAATAGCCTAAATTGTAGATTTCCTTCCTTACAAAATAGCTATATGTATATTCTTGCTTCAGAATAATCCTTTGATTGTTGATAGAGTAATGGTTTTGATTCATCTATAGTTCTAGGTCTAATTTAGAAGTGTGACAGACTTCACTCATAAACCCTGGCAATAACACATTTTCGTAAGACATATAAGAGGATGGCATGAGTAGAATGCATCTGCTATGTATATAGCACTTCCACCTCCAAGTTTGTATGAACCCTGGGTTGATAAAGTAATGTAGAGTAGCCTCTCGGAGTTGTAGCAATCTTGGTGCAATAATAGGGCTCATCACTTTTTGGCATCGTTGTTAGAGAGGTGTCTAAGAAGATGCTTTAATTTGGTTTTATTATTCTTTTCTACTTTTATTTTACATTAATTTCCATAAATATTTAAAAATAAAAAAATAGTTTGACTTTCATGCCTTGTAGGAGTAGGTATAACCAAGGAATTTTTTTACCGAAAACTCCCACATACCCACAGAGTCATGCTTCACACTTCTTCAGTGACTATGAGGTTGAGCACACCCCAGGTGAGTCCTTTGAACACTTTGAAGAACCTATTGGAGAAGAAGAGGAACTTGCTTCACCTCAGGAACCTACTTCGCCAATCCAAGCCATGGTTGGGACTGGGACCCAAAGAGTCTTTCCAATTAGATAAACAGATGGGGAAACAAGGATAAATAACATCAGTCCCTCAGTCCCTCCACATTTCCATGGACTTACCTCTTAGGATCCTCACACCTTCATGTTTGAATTTGATGTTTTCTGTCGAACCTATGACTATGCCTCAAATGATCAAAAGTTGAATTTATTCCCATCCACCCTCAATGATGCAGCCTTGTGTTGGTTCATGGGTCTCCATGGGAACAACATCATTTCCTGGGCATAGATACAAATTGCCTTTAACAACAAGTATAGAGACTACTGTAGGTCCAAGGGGATTAAAGAGGAAATATTTAGGATGACTCTAGGACCTCAAGAAACCCTACAAGATTATAAATAAATATTCTAGTTAAATTATAAAATATCCAACTACAACCTTGATCCTAGATCGCTTAAATTGGTACCTCTCCAAGGGATCGGGGAGGAGGTGATAGAAACCCTTAATATACTATCAGGAGAATATATCTACCAACATCCTTATGAGGACACCCAAAATCTCTTCAACAACCATTCTAAGGAATCCATGAAGAAAGGTAGAGCTAGCCAAAGTATGACCAACACCCCTTCCTCTTCCACCTCCATCAAGCATGAGATTGGAAATATGTTGGAGGACTTCAAGATGATGCACACCTTTTCTATGAAAATGGACATAATTCAAATCAAGAGGAAGCAAGAGGAGGCAGAAAGAGCCTTGGATATATTCTGCCATAGATGTACTAGAAAACACCTTGGGAATGAATGTCCATTGAATGTTATATAGGTTTGCTTAGTCTGTGAAGAGAATCATGCCACACATAAGTGTACCTCCTTACGTGGGATCAAATATGTATATCTATGACGAGAAGTATGACCAGAGCAACTGTGTTTCATAAATCAAATAAGGTCTCAAGGGCATAGGTCATATCAGTAGGATGTGCAAGTTGTACCTCACTCCTATTACCATAATAATCAAAATGCACCAATTCATTCCTAGTACACCTCCACTCCTCCATCATGGCCTACACGTCCTACTTGGCCATATAACCATCCATGTCACCCTCATCATGTGAACCAACCATTTCAGAAGTATGTTCCTCCACCACCTCCATGGAGCAACCCATCACAAGGGTGGAGGCCTCAACATAATCAACCAACTCCTCTACTACCTCAACTCCAACCTCAACCTTAGCTCACTCATTATGCTGCACCAAAGTTTCTTGAGATGCCTACACAACCCAATCTGAAAATGAACAACAAGTAGGCGCATCAGGTTTACAATGTAGAGACATCCCATCTAGCTTATGTTATGGATATATATGAGATCAATCTCAGGTGAGGAAGAGTAAACCTATAAAATCATCCTCCATCTCCACATGCATAGGTTGAGGAGGAAAAGGAAGAAAGTAACACTCAGATCCAACAACCTCCTTTTCTTGACTGCTTGATCCACTCTAGTCAACACACCCAAGAGGAGACCGAACATTTGGGAGAACTAAAAATTTGGTGTGTAAAAATAACCCTTCTCTAGGCCATTAATGATTTGTTTTGAGTTGTAATTAGTCAACTCAATTATTTTAGTTATAATAATTTTAACTAGTTTTCACTAAGAGATGAGCTTGTGAGATTAGCAATAAAGGGAAGGCCTATTTGAGATTGGAGTTAAAGGGAAGAGAACTATGAATTGTATAATTAGAAAATTGTACATGTCATGCATGATGTTAGAAGGATACCTTAGATGAATTTTTCAATAAATTCTTTGGAATTTTCTAATTAATAGGGGCTCATGATCCAGGTGGATATTGGTGGCCACCCACCTATTCCATTGGAGCCGCACCATCATTTCTTTCAGTTTTTCAGTTTCAACACAACTTACTATTATGAGAATTTTTTCAGGTCATGATCTTCCAAAGTTGTTTTGAGGACCTAATGATCCAGGTGGATATTAGTGGCCACCCACCAATTCCATTTGAATCCCCACCATCGGTTATGTTATTTTTTCAGTTTCAGTACAGCTTTCTATTTTTAGTAGTTTTTTGGGTCTTGAACTTCCAAAGTCGTTTTGAGGCCCTAAATGGAATTTTTTGGGAAAAACTAGAGCAATATTTGTCCATCGACCGATTTTTCTCACATCAAAGGTCATAGTACTCAAATAGATCTTTCTAACGAGATATGGTGTGCATCAAACATATATCATATGCAAAAGTTACATCCCCCGAAAGTTGAAACACCAATTTACCCAAACGAGGCTCATAGTTTTGGCACTTCATCTACTAGGGTTGGGTTTTTGAATGTTTAGGGTTTTACATTATTTCTCAATAATAAGCAGGCCCTTGAGCCTCATTTTAACACAGTTCAGAGGCCTATAGCCACCACATCTCTTCGCAGAGATATGCTACGAGTGCCCTAGCTAGTTTATAGCCATTATGTTTGTAAGAATATTTCATTTATTTGATATTAATGAAATGAAATATTATTTTCATTTCATATCTATGTTTATGTTTATTTGTGTGTATTATTGCATTCTTGGATAAATCTGGATCACTAGTGTCAAAGTAGTTTGCTCTTTCTCTGTTTTTCTTTGCATGTCCCCAACTAGGTCAAGGTATAAGGAGTTAGCGCTCAATTTGGTTGAGCCCTTGCAATATTATCCTCGCAAACCCTGACGACCTCCCATGGTGGAAGAAAATAAATACGAGGGATTAGGATATCCTATCAAAATATTACTCAACGGGACCCTCTAGAAACAAAGGAACGCGATTATGGATAACTTTGCTCAGATCCTTCAACAATTTCCCACCTATGGCTCATCTACATCCAAAAACCACTTTGGAGGCACTACTCCCTTGAAGGCATGATATGTAATATTCCCAATTTTCCATCAGTTAATTGGAATATTATAGTTCTTAATTTCCTTAATTAATTAAGCAAATAAGAGGGTGGAGGGACCCATAAACCCCATAGATGAATACAATCCACTTTTTATGTGTGTATGTGGATAATTTAGATGTATATTTGCATTAAGGATTAGTGGAGCACACCTCTTAATGAAGGAAGAGTGGAGATCATGAAGGAAGTCAAATGAGATCATGGTGCATTAAAAGTAATTTTATAGAGCAATAATGATGAAATAGTTGAGGAAGTGGTACATCTAATGCACACATAATGGAGGGAATGGGAATTAAATGCAAATATGGTGGAGAAAATGGAGAGACAATGTTGTCTTCATGGATGCTAGTGGCCACATGTGCAACATTTTTATGAGGTGGGCCAGGGCTATGGAAGGCTTACAAATCATATAAGGAAGATGAAGGCAACAATAGAAGGCAAGATTTAGATTATTATTTTTTATTTTTTTAGATCCGGATTGGTCATCTGCAATTTCTATGCACACTTCAGTTGTTCAGCTAAGTCTATAATGTTGTTTAGCACACGAGTGCTTCCGAGCAGAAATACCACCCTTACCGACGGGGGAATTTGAGTTACTACTTTGGCAAGGTTATTTTTATCTGCCATATATCATCAAGAATTGGTGCCACATTCATCCCCTCTCTACAACACATTCAGTCTCAAGAATTACACATTCCTACTTGAGGGTTTGAGAGGAGGAGGTTGTTTCTAGAATTTCATCTAGGAAACTAGTGGAGGATTCACTTGTTCCTCAATTTACACCTTCCGAGATCTATATATTCATATCCAACATTCATACGAATATTACACTCCTCCATGCATCAACAATTCCCCAAGGGATTGCACTGTCCATTCTTGTAGATCTATTGGAGGAAGGAAGTTTCCATTATTTCAGATGGAAATCTTGTGAGGGACCATCTCCTCACTTTGGGCACATTATTTCCACCATTGAGGAGTTTCATTGTAGCATCTGACATCATGATATAGAGTCTCCATCCTTAACAGTGCAATTTTACTCAAGTGTTGTGTATTTAGTAGTTGTAATCAGTGGAGGAGGAAGGAGGAGCTATATCTTGAGCTTATAGCTTGAGGATCTAGTGAAGGGATCAACTCTTTAAGCATATAGTTGATTGTACATCATTGCAGAAATCGTATCTTCAGTTCATGCTTCAGATCTGCATATCTAGCAGTCATATAGTTTCATGGCCTAAGAGGATGATTTTCCAAGATTTTCAGATTTGGAAATCTTTTCTAGATTATCTTGGGTATTCATCATAGAGCACAGATATGAAATATTGGCATCATCTGAGCTCCAGAACTACTAGATCTACACATTTATATTTTTCTGGCAGTTTCAGTCTCGACATTTGTAGCAAGGACAATGCAATATTTCTTCCAACAGTCCAACAGTTCTATATTCCCTCTTGTGGGAGGACTTTAGGGTCATTCTAGGCCACTTCTTTCGCTTGAGTGTCTCATATTTTGAGCATTGATGTACTTGTATTCCACCTCCTATATAATAAAATGGCTCAGTTATTTTGTACATTTTTATGGTGTATTTAGATTAGTTGTACATTTCTATAGTTTCCAGCTATTTTTTATTTTTATTTTTGCATTCTCCCTTTTGGGATATTATAGTGGTATCAGATCATGATCTTTGGCTCAGCTTATGGACACTTTATCTTTAACATCAAAAGAAGAAGCACATAGTAGAGATCTAAAATGATGGAGGGTTTAAGTTTCTCCTCACTTCTCTTAATATCTATGAAATATCTATCCAAGGAGGTCAATAAAATGTAGAGAGAAACAAAAAAGGAGAATCCAAGAAGATTTTAGAAAGAGGAAGGTCCAAGCACTTCCTATCAGCAACAGAAAAGACCAGCAATGCATAGAGCTTCACAACATTCTACTAGATCCCCTTTCTTTGAGAAGGAAGTTCAATGATATGAATATGAAGGAGACTTATGGAATCAAACACTAAGTAAATATCTATCCGAGTACAAATCATAGCCTAGAGCACTCAAGGAAAATATAACTCTCTAATAGTTTTTACAACTAAATGAAGAAAGGAGATCTCACAGCAGTAATAGAAGTAAGAGGCATAGATTCTTCTTGCATACATTTGATGGATCATCCACAAGCACATTGAAGTCTTTGAGGGAATATTTAGAAAAATTCATTCAGTTATACCCAATAGCAGAAAGAGAGGTTGTTGAGATTGCAGCGATGCACCTTAAAGGTGAAGCAAAGGGTTGGTGGTTCATTCATTAGTCACATGCCAAAGTGTCTACTTATGCAGATTTCATTCAGAGACCGAAGAAGAATTTTGATAGAATGAAATCATAAACACTTTCCATTGTGACACTTTCCATCATTGATGAGATAGTACATGAGGAACCAAAGGAATATGTTAGCATTATCACTTTGGTGAAGGAGCCCCTACCACCACCACCAGCTGCTGAAGTACTTTTATCAGGAGGAGGAGCACTTCCATCTTTGCAAGATGGTCTTGATATCTTGACATTGGGAGTCCCATGCATGATCCATGATATATATGAGGAAGAGGAGGTAGACACCAAAGGTGTTACATTAGAAGAGGAGCAACCATAACCATTACCAGTAGTTGGAGAGGCTATTTCATCGGTTGGAGGAACTCTTGTAGATGTGAAAGATGTTCCATAGATTCATCTTATCCATAGTTTGAAAACAATTTCATCCAAACCAATTTCAGTACCTCATATAGAGATTTGTGAGACCATGCCATCAGGGTAATTGCATAACCAAGGAATAGAGCACCTTTCTAATTTGGAGCATCCAATTATCACTGCACAGAGGACCCTTAACTTGATCAAGGAGAAGATATATAGCTATCTTAGTTTATCATGGTTGAGATACACCCAAAACATTGTGTTGAAGTGTGGATTTTTAGAGGATGGGAGGAGCACAGTTCTATTCACTACATTGTCGGACTATGAGTTCAACATTGTGTATGGCCAGGAGATAGTAGATGTATCCCCATGTAGATCTATAGGGATGTCATTGAGAAACAGTGATGAGATGAGGGCCCCATTATTCTTGCATCATTTCAAAGACAACTTCACTCATGAAGCACTGGAGGGAAAAATGATAGATGGTGGACATCTTATGATGGAGAGAATTTTCCATTATCAAGATGGAGTTTTCTTGATGATCCTTTCACAACTCAAAGAGGAATTTCTACCTACATCGTGTATGGAACCTTGTGGGCTATATTGGGCCATTTATGAGAGGATTTCATGGAGAGACCTCAAAAGAGGTGCACTTCAACATCTCATGGAGTGCAAAGATTATCAGTTGGAGGAGGATGGTATTCTACCTTGGGTGGATATGAATTATGAATATGACATGATTCATCATCCACAGTGAGATGAATGGATGAAGAGGATGAGAAAGGGGCTAACAAACTACTTACAGGTCTATGATACAGGAAAACAAGAAGCATGGCTGCACTGGTTGCTTTCGGGTGGGTATGGTTACTACCCAATATCTCACATCTGTATGGTCCATGCCATGTACATCACTGATGATATGCAACAAAAGGAGGCATGGATGCATTGGTTATTGTTGAGAGATTTTTTCCATCACATGATATATCTTATGTCCATGTATGTACTTTTGTTTGGGACATTTCTTATGTCCATATATGTACTTTTTTTTGGGACATGGCATAACTCTCACATGATGTGGCGGTAGGGAGTTTGTCTGTATTGTTCTGATGTGGCATTCCACATGTCAATTAATATGTTGTTGCTCCATGACTTGCATCATGATAATGTAAGATGGAAAAATGAATTTTTGTTTCTTTGGTTACTCTTGGGAGAGTATGGGCTGATTTTTCCCCATACATTGCATGATGATGATAGAGGTTGGAAAAAGGAGGCCTTACTGCGTTGGCTTCTATTGGAATATTATGGTCATTGTACTAGGTATGATGATGATGTGATATGGCATCAAGAGGCATTATTACGATGGCTTATTTTGAGAGAGTATGGCTCTCATACCTGGATTTATGCTGATTTTGCATGGCAGTAAGAGGCATTGTTGTGGTGGCTTCTATTGAGAGAGTATGTCTCTCTTACTTGGTTTAATGATGATTTGGCATGGCAGCAGAAGGCTTTGCGGTGGTGGTTGTTATTAGGAGATTATGGTTTGACATTGTACATTTTCATCCATATGTCTCTACTTCTTATTTTACACATTGTTGGGATGATGCTTGGATCCAACAAGGCCAACATGTAATATTCCCAATAGGCTTTCAGCTAGTCGGAATATCAAATTTTGTTTTTTCTTCTTTGTTAGAAGAATAAGAGGGTATGGGGACCCATAAATATCCTTAGTAGGAATAAAATCACTGATAATGTGAATAAGGACCATAAAAATGGCTGGATAAAGCACCCTTAGGTGTGAATAGGGGATGAAGCATGTGGATGGGGTCAAGTTTAACCAAATCAACAATGTTGTTATGGAGGGAGTGGATAATCAATGAGAGACAACATAATTTTGGAGGGAGAGTATTTGCATAGAAGTAGTGGCTTTAATGAGTGGGGGCCAAGGTGAGGAGGCTCACAAAGCATATAAGGAAAGGGAAGGCAGCCATAGAGCTCATATTGATTATTATTTTGTTTATCGTATGTATGACTTCTTTCTCTCTTTAGCTATTTAGCAGAGACTATTATGATGTTTATCACAAGGGTGTTCCCGAGCAGGAATACCACCCTCATCCTAGGGGCACTTTGGGTGCCTGCTCAGGAGAGGTGATTGAGCTGCATTTCCACATGCTGACATTAGGCCAAGCTTCAGCTTTTCCCTACAACATAATTTCTGCCAGGGTTGTGTTGTGTTATAGGGTAGAAGCAGTAGAGGGTTTTCCACGGCCATTTCTGAGCTTGTTTTTAGTGGAGGAAGCATTATTTACATTAGGAGGCTAGCAAGGGAGGTCATTGGGCTTAATTTCATATTTTGGCACCATTCCAAGTCATTACCATCCCCTACAACATTGTTTCAGTCATAGACTACGCTATTTCAGAGTGCACTTGCAGGGGTGGTTTTTGTGCATCATTTGGGGTGTTTGATCTTCAGTGAAGGGATCAACCCTCCACTTTGAAATTCTATTGGGAGGAGGCTTCATTCATTTCTACATCATTTCAGCCATTTCTTCACAAACTTTTAGTTGCAGTGAATCTTCAGCCCTAGGATTATAGTTTACCATTTGTATTTTGCATATTTCCAGAAACCCTTTATGGGTTGTCTAAGGAAAGTGTATGAGGGCCTATATCTCCATTCCTGGAACCTCTTGAGCATTTTATTATCATATCGATGTATTTATATTTTCTAGCTGTAGTTACATTCACTGGGATTGCAGTGTATTAGTTCTTTGACATTTTGTGTAGCAGATGCATTTCATGTTCTGGTGCTTTTTGGCATTGGAAGCTTCTCTTGCATAGTTGAGGGACTTGATCCCCAAGATATTGTATTCATTTTTTGTTGTTATACTTAATAACATGGATATATCTTTGGCTCATGTTTGATGTATAGGTATTCATTGGTATTTTCCATTATTGTGTTCAATATTACTACTTTTCCTAATTTGAAATATTATAGTGGTATCAGAGCATAATATTTGCTCAACCTGTGCATTCATCCAATATGTCATCAGAAGAGGGATATCCTCTCACATAAATAGAGAATAGGTATCTCAAAAGAAACTAGAGATATTATTATATATATGTTAGAGAAGACAAGGGAAAAAATCCCATATCAGGAGGAGATGAGGAGAAGGAGTTTCCCAAGCTTCTTCTTCAAACCATGCAAGATATTGCAAGAGATATCAAGGAGATGAGGATGGATAGATACAAGGAATCCTCTAAATTATTTCTACATGTAGAAGGCTATGACATTTCACATGACTAGCATGATCAACCAATGAAGCAACAAGTTTCCCAACGCTCTACTATGCCTACATTCTTAGCAGTGGGAAATGGAGGTTTTCAAGAACAATAAACTCTTGAAGATTAATTTCTTGAATATGAGTCTCAATCTCAGAGATTCAAAGATCATTTTATTTTTTAGGATTTTTTTTAGATAAAGGACAACAGGAGATCTCAGCATCACAATAGAGGTGGAGGATTCATACAAAACAATGATCCTCACTAGACTATCGGTAGATTCTTCTGACTCGATTTTGATGGGTCATCCAAATGCGTAGCCAAATATTGGGTAGAGAAGCTAGACATATACTTCCAGTTGAACCAAATATCGAAGATGGAAGCCATAAAAATAGCAGCACTGCACCTTGAGGGTGAGGTACATGATTGGTCGTTTCATGGTCTTTCTACATTAGGGCTTTCCAATGTGACTGCATATTTAGAGTTCACCAGGACGTTGGTGGAGAGGTTTGATCGAAGAGACCTAGACACACCTTTCATTAAGCTAGCTAAGCTCAAATAGTCAGGTAATCTAGAAACTTACATTTCTTAATTTCTAAAACTTTTTGTTATGGTTCCTAATTTATCTGTAGCTAGGAGGTTCTATATGTTTATTGATGGACTAGAAGAGCCTCTACATGGGTTGGTTAAATCAACCAAGCTGACTACCCTTCAAGCTGTTGTTGAAAGGGATAGATATCTACAACATGCCTTGCTAAGTGAAAAGACTACATTTCAGCAAACGCCCACTTTTCCATCAAAGGGAAAAGATGTGAAGGCTCCACCTTCAAAGGAGAGCCAAAACAAAGTACCTCTTAGTGATGATGTCCAGAGAGACTTGAGGATAAGGAATCTTTTCTTCACATGCCAAGAATCATGGGCACCCGGACATAGATGTGCTGTAGGGAAGGTACGCTATATAGAGGTATTTTATGGTGATGAAGAGGAAGAAAAAGAGGAACCAGAAGGAGGTCATAGCGATGGAATAACAGGAGAGGATCCACCACCACCAGGAGGTGGGAATGGAGAATTTCCTCCAATTGGAGGGGCCCTTTCATCATTGAGGGGAGAACCCAAGTAATTGACCTTGAGAGTTTGAGGTTCCATGCAGGATCAAAGGGTATTAGTGTTGATTGATAGTGGGGATACCCACAACTTTATTGATGCCCAATTAGTGCAGAGGAGGGAAATACATACTGATGACTTTGAGGGATTTTCAGTTTTAGTTCCAAGAGCTAGAACCATGCAGTATGTTCCAGCATTGTTAGTATGAATCTTTTGTCGTAAAAGATCACTTTAGCTACGCATAACAAATAGCCCTAACATCGATTATGGCTGCAAAATATCTTTGAGTCTGCTGCACAAATTCAGATCTAAGCACAAAAAGACATTAAGCAGATAAAATATAATATGGCTCCATGCATCTAATAGACAAGATGAGAAGAAAGTGTTGAAAATAGCTATTTGTATTATATTAAAGAATGGGGCACTCCGAGAGGAAAATAAGAAAGGTTTTTTCCAGTTTCCTCCTTAGTGGGATGGGTTCTTGGAAGTCCTGAAGAGCTCTCGGGATCTGGCACCTCTCTCCTATTGGTGTAGAAAAACAAACATGGAACTCAATGGGAGTTCATAAAGCAAAATGGAAAATGGTGACCAAGAGTAGATCCAGAGTGATCTAATGCAATGAAGGTGATTAATGAATGGGAAAAACCCTTCTATTTATAACAAAATATTAGGGCGGTCTAGAACTTGGTGCATGAATAAAATTATTATTAATCGAATTCTAGAAGCACCCTTTAGGAATATTTTATTATATTTGTTGGAGGGAAAAGGATTCTTGACTTGGGTCAATTCCTTTATTTATAAATAATAAATAAATAAATGATTTATTTATCATTTTAGGGAAATTATGGGAATGTAATTAAATAAATAATGGTTTATTTAATTATTTATGGATGATTTAGTCAAATTTAACTAAGAATATTATTTAAATAATGATTTAAATAACTTGTTCTTAGGAAATAATTAAATAAATAAGGAATTATTTAATTAATTTCTTTGTTTTGGGTTAAATATGACCAAATAAGTTATTTTATATGGTGAAAGAAATTTTACTTAGGGTAAAATTGGTCTTACATTGTATACTTGGGTTCATCTAATAATAATAGGTTAGATGACCAAAAAAATGGTGCAACAGATTGCCCCCCAACGTACGAGTGTTAGGAGCAAATCGTATGAATGAAGTATGTTGTAAGAACTCAATCACTAGATATCAAAAGGGAAGTGAGAGAGAGAAGTGTAATGTTGTCTGATGTGTTAAAGGACTAGACCTTGAGGAGATGAGACTTACAGGTGCAACAAGTCTCTAGTGTATGAAGTGGTACCTGTGCTAAAGGCGGCGGTGGAGGCATACCTATGCCCGCCAAGACAAAGTACAAGGAATAAAGCACCCGGAAAACCAGGGAACGCGATAATGAAGCATGTGATGGCCTAAAAATGAGCCAGATAAATAACATGATGAATCCCATATACATGCGATGCTTGGAATAATCGTTAGGACTTATACAATAATATGGTAGTACATGAGATACAAATACACCAAAATGCCCCTACATGCGGGGAAGGGCTCGCAAACTCGACCGATACGTGCAAATCGGAGAGGCGTCGCAAACGGTTGAGGCCAATATCATCAAATGAGAGGAGTTGCATCATGGGCGTAAATGAAGAAGTCATCCAGGCATGTGGGGCTACCTGCAGGCCACTCCCTCATGAGGATTGAGACATCTCACACACGCCCGAATCACCAATAGCTACTGCTGCATCACCGGACCGACTAGCAAGTGTATAGATCACGATCATGCTAAAAAGAGCTCGAACCAAGGTACACCGCCCCCGCACCGTTGCTTCCGGAGTAAAATGAGCCGATGTCGACAAAAAGTGGTCCAAGATAGGTGAGGCAATAAGGGGACCCAAACTAAGGCACGGCATGGAAGAAAATAGTAGAGCGACCATCGTACGACACTAATGATGCTGAGATGAAACGGGGGATACTGAGTAGTGGATGGACGACTTCCCTTGTTAGAGCATAAAGGGCAGGAATGTCTTGGCAGGGACTGACACAATATCATAAGGGATAGGGGATAGTGGGACTGAAGGCCATAATGTGCGACACGAGAGAGGGACCGAGCGATGAAGGATGGTGGGATACAAAGGGACTCGGGATAGATTCCATGAATGTGATGCTGACTCAACTCAAATGCTCTAAAAAAGGGCGACTTGATGGTGCTTCCACACAGTAAAGGTCCAATGGGGGACCATAAAAACATGAGTACAATAGGGTATCTCATGAAGAAAATCAACATGAACAAGGACAAGTAAGGAGGAAAAGTGGTGCCCCCAGTACAAGTGTTGTAAGTGAGGAAATTAGATTGGGAGGAGAGGTGAATAGACACTTCGTGGACAAAATGGGTCCTGGTGAAGTATTAAGGTACTAAAAACTAACAGGTACCTAGAGCTCATGAACAGGCTAGGTCGCACTTTTTGGGGTCTGTACTGCGACCTGGGTAGCATGTACTAGGCAGAAAACTGTGACCTATCCTAGGAAATAACCTGAAAAGTGTGACCTGTCAGAGAAAGGGGGTTTCAGTGCTATTTTTGGCTTAGATCTAGGATTTCTATGGTTGAGGGGCCTAGGTGCCCCCAAGCATGTGGTGGTCATGCCAAAATTTATTTAGAAAAAGGGGAATCTAAACACATTTTAATGATATGGTGCGCCATTTGTTTTTGTTATGGTTATGCAGTCTGAGAAATGAATTGGAGGATTACCAATCTCTTTTAGTACTACATATATGAAGAAAATGGACTTTAAGTTTCTGGGTTGGAATACTTGGTGTCACTATCCCAAAAAGATGATTTGGAGATAATGAAATGATGCTCTCTTAGAAAACCTATAGGTTGGTCAACAACGATGTCTAAAAGACTGGGTTGTTGATGTAAGATGAAGGAACGATAAGGGGTATCATTCCTTGAAGTGATATGGGACTCTAGAGGTTCTTCTAAATGTGGAAGAAGAATGGTACTAGAGTCGACATGACCAGATACACTAGGAGAGTTGTGGAGAATTGCTTCTCCTGGTCTCGCAAATATGGGTGCCCCCTTACCCAAACATTGTGTTGCAATGTAATGGCCACAAGGTGTATGTGGTTCGAATGCATGGTTTCGATGTAAGGGGGAAGAGAGAAAGTCAGGGGAGATGATTCCTTCCATAATTTCGTCATCGTGATAAAAGATGGGGTGACTGGTGGAAGAAAGACCACCTGATGTGGCAAAGCTACCGGAGTCATCATTATGAGAAGAGGGGTTCACATGCATATCGTCACGAGAGGTGACATAAGAGTAAATAGATAAAGGATCTACCAATGTTGAGCCCAAGGTGATCGCTGAAGGAAGGTCAAGAGAAACAGCAGGGGAGGATTCAGAGTGAATGTTCCCCAAGGGTCTCATGGATGATGATAGGTGGAAAATGGTGGACGAAGGCTCCGTCATCTTGACATCAGGAGGGGGAATGTCAATGGGAGCAGTCATGTGTGGTAGGTCTGCCAAAGAAAAATGCGCAAATAGGGGAGAGTTGGACTCGTTGCGCTTGGCCTCGAATTGGCGGACCGCGGATAGAGAGGTGCGGAAGTCCTTAAGGCAGGAACAAAGGTGGGTGTAATGGCCATGGTGATCACACAAAGCACAGGGGTGGTTGGTGTGAATAGTCTTGGGGTTCTTGGCCGCAGTCGTGGAAGAAAAAAAGGCGTCCAAGACCGGGGACTCAGGGAACGCGACATTAACCATGGGTTTTAGAAGAGGTAGTTCAGGAAAAGTATGGGTGGCGTGACCGACAACATCACACAAAGCACACTGGATGGTACGCTTTGGAGGTTGAGGAGGGGCAGGGTTTTTTGGGGCAGCTTTTTCCTTTGATGCCCCCCTGTGAGCTTTACCATTCTTACCCGAAGTGGTCGCAACGGGAGGTGGTTCCTGTTGAGGTGACTGAGGCACGGTTGTAGCAGGAGAAGTCATGGGGACCGATTGAACTGGGGTCAAAGCAAGATAAGGTTTGGGTTGACCAGGCGAGGTAGTGGCTGGAGGGTCAAGATACCAAACGGGTATACCCAGGGTCAGGTTGGGAAGGGATAGGGTGGCCAAGATAGGGACTGAATAAGCTCCGGGAGGGGGAGCAAGGAAAGGTATCTGACCAGCATGGAAATGGCCAGGAGGAATGGTGCCAAGGGGGTTGATATCGAGTGGAATCGACCCAGAAGGAGTGTGTGTAGAATAAGGTTTAGAAGGAAAAAGGTTGGCTAGCGGGGGAGAAGGGCTAGGAGATGGTTGAGGTTGAGGTTGCTTGCTAGCCAAAGTGGGCTCCGTAAGGTCAGCCCAAGATGATTGCATCATGCAAACGTTCACCAAGCTGGGGTCAGAGACAGGAGGAGGAGGAGGACCGGGAAAAGTTCCAAGCAAGGAGGAGTCTTTGTAGATGCTAGGGGAAACACTGGTCAAAGAATCAACAGTTGGCTTATTGGTGACAGTAGAGATGGTGGACTCAGGGGAGGTCTGAGATTTTGGTTCATGGTAAGTCAACTGGTCAATGGTGACAATCTTGCCATTACGAGGAAAGAACATCTTGCGATGGACTGCGAATGGGACAGCAGACATGGCATAGGTGTAACTACGCCCCAAAATAATGTTATAATCAAGAGGGGCGTTGATGAATTCAACGTCAATGCAAACAGTTTTTCCCGCAAGAGTGATGGGACAATTATGGAAAAGGCCAATGGGCTGGGAGGCGTGGCCATCCCATGCTCGAAGAGTGATCATGGAAGGGGCCAACTCAGGAGATCCAAGTTGTTTCCAAACTGAGGCGGACATCACACAGGTGGATGCCCCCTCGTCAATGATGCACCGGGAAATGTTAGCGTTCCGGATTTTGACTGAGATTTGGAAAGCTATGGAAGCAGGAAGAGGAGGAGACTCTGACTGATGGGCATCGAAAACAATCAATTGGTCATCTGCTGGATCTATAGTGCCCAGGGAAGATAGTAGAGCTTTTCTTTGGGAGGGGCAAGACTGGAGGAGTTCCAGCGTTGAAATGGCAATAGAAGATTGGGCCAGCTCATCTACTATGCTAAACGAATGGGAAGCTTGGTCAGAAGCAGCATTTCGGCATAATGATCCCTTAGGAATCTTGGTATGAACCTCGAATTTGGGTGGAGGGATATGCAAGGGACCATAAGTTGTCGAAAGAGGCTCTGTAGAACCTAAAGAAGGTAACTCAGGGACAGATGGAGCAGGAGTACGGGACTGAGTGTGAAGGTTAAGGTCGATGGTTATATGTTGGTCAGAGTTCATCATGAGGATCTGGTAATCATAGGTAACATATGTAGGAGGTTGAGTGGTTACCGGTCCATGAGGTGGTTGGGTAGCCACGAAGCTTTGATGCGGGAAAGGATTGGTCGCGCTCTGTTGTGCATACACCTGCCCCTGAGGGGGTGGTGGCTGCTGTTGCGAGGGTTGAGAAGACAAGGGAGGCGGGGGTGCTGATGCTAGAGGAGTTGGAGCACTAGGCTGTGGATATGGATGATAATGAGGTTGGGTAATAGTGTGGTAAACAGGGGGTTGGGCAGAAAGAGGAGGCATGCCGGGTCCTGTATACGCGCTACCAGGAGGGGGAGGAGTGTAAGAAGTGGTGCCCCCTCCCCCAGGAAAACCATATCTCATGGGAGGTTGAGCGGATGGATTGGAGATAGCTCCAACGATACTATCGGCGGCAGGAGGTGCCCCTGGTGCATGGGCATTACTGGGTCTGGGGAGATCAGGTAGAAAAGTATAAACATAACCCTTCTGAGCGTAGATCAGGTCATATTTTAATGCCATTTGGAGGGTAGCTTCTTCGGTTTGAGGAAAATGTGATGCGACATCTTTCCCGATAGGTGGCAAGAGAGATCTAAGGAACCAGTCCATGTAGACACAGTCTTCGAAGGTAGGATATTAACATAGGCTCTTTCTTCTCTGCCATTCCTAGACATGGTTGGATAGGCGGGTCACAGAAGATTGACGAAAAGAAGTTAAAAGTTCGATACCAGTGTCATAACGAAGGGGAAGTTGGAAGTAAGATAAAAATGCCCTGGCAAGAGTCGCAAAGGTGGTATGAGAGGAAGTGGGCTGATCAACATACCACTTAGAAGCTTCGCCTGTAAGCGTGCGTTGGAACAATCTAAGATGGATGGAATCATCAATAATGGAATGGGATGAACACCACATGTGGAAAGATCGGATATGGTTGGAGGGATCTTCTCCAGCAAGGCCTTCAAACTTGGGAATGTCGGAGGGGAGCTTGGTTGGCATAGCAGGCCAACTAACATCGTGGTGGATAGGATCATTGATCAACTGATTGAAATCAGGGAGACTGAGGCCTGCCATGAAGGGGAGCAAGGGAGCAGTCGAGGTAGTTCCTGTGGCGATTCCACTAGTAACAGTCCCAGCAGTAGGGCCGGAGTTTCCACTAGCGTTAGGCCCGGGACCAGACATGGTGAAGGTAATAGGGGGAGAACCAAAATTAGGGGGAGAAACCAAAGAATCAGAAGATGAGTGAGAGGGCAGACTCGGGGGAGGACTAACTCGACGACGACGGGAAGGAGCAAGTCAACCAACCGGAAACTGAGGGTGAAGGCTAAGAAGTCTCCGGGATAAACGTCTTGGAGGCACAATGATGATGGGAAGAAGAAAAACCGATAAAGGCAGGGCGGTGGAAGATCAAGTGAGGTCAATGTCGAAACAAGGGTAGAGAGGTGCAGTGTCAATTGATTTTAAAGTCTTTGCCAGGCGGTGTTAACCAGGCTCTTCTTTGCTTAGGGTCAGTGTGTGGCGTGCGTTAATTTTAATTGTTTAAACCTGGACGTTTTGAGAGTAAAAGAAAAAGTGTGCTGCGTAACTAAAAAATAAATCTGGAGTAAATAAGACTGAAAGAACAGAAAATTAATAGCTAACAATGCATCAATCTAACCTAAGAAGGTGGGTCGCTCAAAACTAGTCTATAAGAGGGAAAAATCTAATCAAAGCACGCTAAAAAGAGGCCAATAGATCTAAGGTCGGGAGGGACGGGGATCTAAAGGAGAAATCTGCTGAAAAGAGGTGCAGATAACAACAAAGAGGCAGAGGCAAGGTTGCTGCTAGAAAGGAGGGGATCAGCTAAAGGTAGAAGGGACAAGGAGGCGGCCCTAAAAATGAACCCAAACAAAACTATATGAGGTGTTTTGAAAGGGAGAAGAGCTGATCTGTAGGGATCTGAAAAGGAGGTATCAGATTAGAAAGAAAAAAGGTTGAAACTCTCGAAATTCATACTTCTGAAACAGAGAAAACTCTCCCACAAAAAGTGGAGGGTACTGAAGCCCTAGGGGGCTATATTCCCACTTAGTTGAGTAAAATTGAGCAAGAATAGGTCTAAACGGGTGAATATAGAGGTCAGACAACCCTGACAGAGGTTCAGACAAAACCCAAAAAAATTTCAGAAAAATTCTAGAAAAAGTCCAGGTCGTAGTTTTTGACCTGTTTTTCACTCAGGTCGCATTTTTTGGGTTGTTTTCTATGACCTGAAGCTCCAGGACGCATTTTTTGGGCCAAAAAGTGTGACCTGCACTTCTGTCACTCTCAGCGGCAGATTTCAGAAAAATTTGTCGTCTCAGCCGCCGCTGATGTCTATCACCTGCGCAATAGGGCCAGAAACACACAGAAGTTAAAAATTTGAATGTTTGAGGGTTTTAGAGGTGAAAGGCACCATAAAAATAGGAAAAACTAAAAACTGGAGAGAAACCTTAGGGTCTGAAACAGCTGGATATGCAGGAATATATAAAACGACAACGGTCGCAAAAGAAAACCCGTGTGGAGTCGCCAGTTGTTAGTATTAATCTTTCGTCGTAAAAGATCACTTTAGCTATGCATAAAAAATAGCCTTAACATCGATTATGGCTGCCAAACATCTTTAAGTATGCCGCACAAATTCAGATCTAAGCAAAAAAAGACATTAAGAAGATAAAATATAATATGGCTATATGGATAATTTTAGGGGCTAATATTCGCAGGTGGGCTAATTTTCCATGGTTTTTCCAAAAAAAAGATTCACCAATTTCCATTTTTTTATAGAAGTGATTCACCCAAATGTTACAATATAAAATTATTTTACCTTTAAAATCACCAAAATTATATAGAAAATATATATAATATCATTATACATTTGAATAATTTTAAAAATACATCAATAAATATTTTATATTTTTCATATTAGTGACTAGTGAGATTCGCCAATTTTTTAAACTTCAAAATAATTTTCCATCCTTAAAATTTTCCATGTAAGTGGCTCCATGCATCCAATAGACAAGACAAGAACAAAGTGTTTAAAAGAATGATTTGTATTATATTAAAGAATGGGGCACCAAAGAGAAACATTTAAGGTTTTTTCCGTTCTCAATGGAGAAATGGGTTCTTGGAAGTCCTCAGTGTTTCAGATCTAACATTTCTCTCTCTTATGGATGTAGAAAAGCAAACATAGAACTCAATGGGAGTTCACAAAGAAAAAATGAAAAA
The DNA here is from genome assembly GCA_034641835.2 of Pinus albicaulis. Lineage (NCBI taxonomy): Eukaryota > Viridiplantae > Streptophyta > Pinopsida > Pinales > Pinaceae > Pinus > Pinus albicaulis. The sequence continues at coordinate 1,202,531,612 of CM076572.1, read as the reverse complement.
TGGTGACCAAGAGTAGATCCAGGGTGATCTAATGCAATGAAGGTGACTAATGAATGGGGAAAACCCCCCTATTTATAACAAAATATTGGGGCGGTCTAGAACTCGGTGCATGAATAAAATATTATTAATCGAATTCTAGAAGCACCTTTTAGGAATATTTTATTATATTTGTTGGAGGGAAAAGGATTCTTGACTTGGGTCAATTCCCTTATTTATAAATAATAAATAAATAAATGATTTATTTATCATTTTAGGGGAATGATGGGAATATAATTAAATAAATAATGGTTTATTTAATTATTTATGGATGATTTAGTCAAATTTAACTAAGAATATTATTTAAATAACTTGTTCTTAGGAAATAATTAAATAAATAAGGATTTATTTAATTAATTTCTTTGTTTTGGGTTAAATATGACCAAATAAGTTATTTTATATTGTGTGGCAAATTTTTACTTTAGGGTAAAATTGGTCTCCGACGCTATGGTGTAAATTGGGTTCAGCTAACAATAGGTTAGATGACCTCAAAAATGCGAAACAAGATTATCTATCACCATGGGGGACACATACATTGACCGATCACTTCTTTATGGTTGACATCTGTGACACCAATGTGATACTGGGTGTGTAGTGGTTAGATTACTTGGGCAAGGTCACCATAATTGGTAGACTTGATAGATGAGTGGATAGAGAAAGAGTGGAAAGCATTTCAGGTGATTAGGGGCATGCACACATATCCCTTCAGACAACTTCCGCATAGAAAACAGAGTTGGATTTGCGAAGTGGGCGCGAACCTAACAGATACAAATTAGTTATGCGGATGAGTTTGGACCATGACACATTATTGTTTTGAGACATTCACACTAGGGAGCCACTGTTGGGAGTTTATGAGAGTTGTCTCTGACAACAAAGTCTGCACCAACTGATATATCTAGGAGGGTGAGAACCTTGAAGACTTGGCATGGCGTAGCAGGAGTCTTTCGTAGGCTCAAGGAGGAGGGAGACATTCTCCCACATGATGATTATTACCCACTCTTACCAAACATCTTTGCACCGAGAGAAGATGTTTTAGGGAGGGAGGATGGCACCATCATGGTGCAAGGAGACCACTCCATGGCTTTGGGAGAATCAAAAGATACTTTCCACATAGGGATGAGTCTTCCACAAATGGTAGAGGTTAGTGGCCACTCATGCATACATTGGAAAAACTCAAAAGGTTTTTGGATGTGTGATAAACTTCTTATGGAAGGGTAACCTCAAAAAACTTCAATCTTCACTGAGCATGAGCAAACACGGGAGGAGCGACAGTAGAGGATAGAAGCATCCTTGTCTATGACTTTGGCATGGGATATGTCAAAGAAGAGGAAGCCATGAAAGGTGCTTTACATTTTAGATTAGCGGTACAATCTATTATGGAGTATAGATCCTTATTGGAGCTCCCGGCTATTGATGGAATACTCCAGTGATCTCTTTTCCATGTCTACATGATGGCTACGTTATCGAGATGGGAGATATGTGGTGAAATATGGGGTCATCTATTTTCTGAGCAGATATTTTGACTAGAGCCTCTAAGCTCAAGGAGAAGTCACTACATGCTGACATATGAGGGTTTTCTCTTCTAGCCACACCTGATTTGATGGGATCATACCATACTATCATGGAGGGATTTACTTTGGACAGGCTTCATAGAGGGAGGTGCACTCAGCATATCAGGAGATGCATGGGTTATTTGGGATATTGGGGAGAGAAAAATTCTTGGTAGAGTTGTCATAGCCATGTCCTTATCCGATGGAGATGAGGGGAGGCCCATCCATGAGCCACTTCACCAAATTTTGCTCAAAGTATATGGTAAGGATTCTGTTTAGTATAATCATCTCACTAACCGAGTGCATGTATTCCTTTTCCATTCATATACAATACATTGCTCCAAAATGGGGGCACTTTTTTCTCTAGATTTCATGATCTACTTGGAGCCACAATCAGTGATGGGCATGGCCACTACCTAGGATATTTTGGGGGGATGATATCTTATTCCCGGGTGTGTCCAGTCGGGCACCACACACCATCCACCTTCTCCAAGCATGTGAGAGGATTGGGAAGCAAGAAAGTGGGATTAGAAACCACTCATAATATCATATTTTTGAGGCAATTATGGGTAGATTAAACATGCTAGTTCAACTTGTGGGACTATGATCCTCTCCCAGTATTTCATATGGCAAACTAGTGTGTCCTTGATTTTTATCCCATATGATGATGTTCTTATCATTATGGTGGGCATGATTGGGAGGTATGACACATGGATTGGATGTGCCCATTGGGAATGAGATTCTCCCACATTTCTTTTGCCTCATGCTTCGGGGAGAAAATTGGGGAATACATGATTGCTACATTAGAACTCTTGTTTCTTTATGGGATGAGCCATTTGGTTAACTTGAGCATGGGAGCCATGCATCTCATGAGCACTTGGGAGGATCACTCGCGATGGATTGATTGGGGGACAAGTTGGCTCATGAGGAGAGCTTATCACATGGAGTGTCACGAAAGGGGAGGAGGAGGAGTTTTTGCAGCACTCACTCCTTTACAATTGCTTCAATGACAAGCAACATTTGGGAGGGGAGGACTGTCATATTCCCAATTATCTTTCAACTAGTTGGAATATTAAATGTTCTTAGTTATAAGAATAAGAGGGTAGGGAGACCCATAAATCTCATAAAGTATGAATAAAATCACTCCTATATGTGAATAAGGAGCATCAAAATGGTTGGATAAAGCACCCTTAAGTCTCGAATAGGGGATGAAGCATGTGGATGGGGTCAAGTTTGACCAAATCAACAATGTCTGGTATGGAGGGAGTGGGTAATCAAATGAGAGACGATGATTTTGGAGGGAGAGTTCTTTGCACAAAGTAGTGACTTGTACATGAGTGGGGGCGCCAAGGTGAGGGAGGCTCACAAAGAATATAAGGGAAGTGAAGGCAGATAGAGCTCATGTTGGTTAGCTATTTTTTTATGGTATGTATGCCTTCTTTTCTTTCTTCGAGTTTGCTTAGCTGGAGACTGATGTGTATGTGTTTAGCACAAGGGTGTTTCCCGAGCGGGAATCCCACCCTCATCCTCGAGGGACTCGAGTGCGCACTCAGGAGAGGCGATTGAGCTGCATTTTCACTATTTCAGTGACTAGGCTAAGCTTTTTATCTTTCCTCTCACAATGTAGTTTCTGCTGTGGGTTGTGTTGTGCTAGCAGGTAGAAGCCATGGAAGGTTTCGACATTGCCATTTCTTAGCTTTGCTTTACGTGGAGGAAGCACTCTTTCCACAGGAGGCTAGCAAGGGAGGTCCTTGGGCTTAATTTCATATTTTTGGCGCTCGGCCAAGTCATTACCATCCCTACAAGCAGTTTCATCAGCCTAGAATGCATTATTTTAGTAGTGCCATGCTGGGTGGTGCGTGCATCATTTTGGATGTTAGATATTCAGTGAAGGACTCAAATCGTTTCACTTGCGAGAGTCTATTGGGAGGAGGCTTCATTCATTTTCTACAGATCATTTCATCCATTTTTCTTTTCCTTATTTTTTTCAGTTGCAGTGAATCTTTAGCCCTAGGGATGTAGTTCACCATTTGTATTTTGTATATTTCTGAAACCCTTTCTGAGTTTTCTTTGTTGGGTATGTGTTATATTCTTACATAATTAGTCGCAAGCGTGAGGGGATCACAGGAGGGGGTGACAGACTCCGTAGGTTGCGTCAGTGCACGTGTGCTCTTGGGAAAAATTTTTTGGACCCTATTTTTTCGATGGGTGGACCCATCCATCGTTTTGCGTGCATGGGTTCGCACATGGTTCTGGGGCATGATGGTTTTCATCGGCATTTTGTAGATCCAAATTAAGGGAACTACGATTAGTGTTCTAATCCAAGGTTAATGGATTAGAATTTATGTATTCTTCGACATATATATATATATATATATATATATATATATATAGCATAAGTAAAAGAAAAAAAACCCATTTTCTGCCAAAAGCCTAGAGAAAATCCATGGAAAAATTTAAGATCTTGGTTCACAATATTTTTGTATATATGAGTCTATGGAACTTTAGGGTTTGCGTAGGGCTCCCAAATTTCATCTCAAAGAGGTGACCTTGGGAAAATCATCATAACTCTCTCGCGAGTGTCAGATTATAATTCTCTTAAAATTGAACGAAATTAAACGGATTTGTAGTTTCCTGTGTACCAATTTCAAAATCCGAGGAAACAGTGACACGTGACATGTCGTACAAGTTTTCTCTACTAACGAGTCCATAATTAGATCATTGTGAGGAGATTGGGCATAACATTGTCTTGAAGAATCCAAATCAGGTCCAACTCTGTGGAATTAGAAATAAGTTTCATAGGGCTACTAATGTACCAAAGATAAAATCCCTGCATTTGAAATTACATAGATACATGAGTTTCAATATCGAGCTCCTCAAAAAGCTTTGAGAAAAAGGTGTGTATTTTTTAGAAAAATTGCATAAATTCTTATTTGAAAAAATTATTTTGAAGTGATTCGAAAGGGCATATTCAAGCATATATATCAGTATTGGGTTATAAAATTCCACCCTAAAAGAAGTCATCACCCATTAAGCCCTCAAAAGGCTCTACTATGGCTCCTAAAAGAAAGAGGAAGAAGTGCAACATGATATATCAAAATTACAAGACCAAGTGCAACAAATTACCTCTGTAAAGAGTAACAAAAAATGAAATGGAAGGTTCGAAGAAAGGTATTAAAGCTAATATGGATGGTTTGAAGAAAGGCATGGAATTCTAAGATGTATGATTCTGAATAATGGCATGGAAGTTAAGATGGATGAAGTGGAAGCTAAGATGGATGGTATAGAAGGCAACATGGATAGTTTTGATAGAAAGTGCATGGAAGATAAGATGGATGGTTTGAAGATAGGCATAGCAAACTAAGATGATGTTTTTAAGAATGGCATGGAATATCTAAGAAAGACATGGACTGCTTTGAAGGAAGGTTTGGAAATTTTTCTACAAGAAAAGCTTCCTAATGGAAAAAAAGTGGTAGAGGAAACTCATGATGAGAACAAAATGAAATGTTAATTATGATTTCACAACTCTAGTGTTGGATTTAAGACCGCACGCATATTTCCAAATATAGATATGGGGGATGTTTGATGGCAACAATCCGATATCTGGGAGACACTACAAAATGGAGCAATGCTTTGAGCTCCATAATACACAAAACACATAAAAGGTACGCTTTGCAACTTTATATTTAGAAAACAAAAATCAATTTGTATGGTGTCGATGGCTTTTGTTTTCATAAACCACCTCTCACTTGGTAAATTTTTATGAGTGAGAATGAAAGCACATTATGAGGATACAAAGAGAAACACCTTATTTAGCCAATTGATAAATCTAAACAAAAGGGTTCTACGATGGAGCACATTGAGTGACTTACAAAAATTGAATATAAGGGTAAATAATATTCTAGAGGAACATAGATTGATGTCTTCATAGAGACACTGAAAGGGTAACATCCAAACATGAGTTCACCCTTGGAAACTTGATACATTGGAAAAGGCATTTAGGTTGGAAATTAAAAATTGAAAGCAAAATTATGTGATAGAAGCTCACTAGAGGGATAACTATAAAGATACAAGTGTTTCTACTCCTACACTTCTGCACTCTACAAGGTTCAAAAACCACAAACACTGGAAGAAAAAAGAGAAAAAATGATATTTGGTATAGTTTTCATATCAAATACTGTTGTAGGAAGCTACCCAAAAATAGAAGAAAAGAGATACATGCACTTTAGTAAATAAGCCACTTTGCAGGAAACCACCAATACATTACATGAATGAACAATTCTTGGATGATACAAAATTACCAAAACCCCCTTTATGTACATAGGATTCTATGGGGCCACATTGTAATCCTATTGGGCTAGAATGTAATCCTAGCCGACCTAACAATAATAATTTAAGGGCACAATAATAACAACATAGTGAGGCTACGGGGTACAATAATAACAATAAGGGGTTTACACTGAACAACAATAAGGGACTATACTAGTAATATAGGGACCCAGCATGCCCCTCTCCTTAAAAAAGCGTTGTCCTCAATGATTGAGTAGCTCTGGGTGCTTCGTATAAAATTCTCATCCTCCCATGTAGAATCTTCATGGGTAAGTTCTTCCACTCGATAGATACTCTAAAATTGATCGATTCCATAGCTTTCGAGTCTATGTTTAAGTGACTGCTTCAGGTTCCAACATGATTTTTACTTCTTCATCAAGTTCTGGGCAATATTGTTTGAACTGGAATACTTTCACCCATAACCTTCTTTCACACGCATAGAAACATAAAATCAGATACTACGCAATGAAGCGTAGAGCTCCAATTTGTATGCCATAGTACCAATATTTTGCAACACCTCTGTAAGCGACCATAGTACTTTGGCAATAATTTATTATCCTTCTTAGCTTGCTTGAGGAACATTTTTTTGTATGGTTGTAGTCGTAAAAATACCCAGTCTCCTACATCAAAACTTCTCTCGCTGCAATGTTGATCGACTTGTTGCTTCATTCAATTTTGTGCCAAATTCAAGCTATCCTTTAAGAGTTGGAGAAGAACTTTTTGATGCTCGATGTGATCTTCCACTGCTTGAACCTTCGAATTTTCTCTTAAAGATGATGTGATGGATGGTGGATGATATCCATAAAGGCCACAAATGGGGTCATTTGTCGTTACGTGGCGGAAGGAAGTGTTATACCACCATTCAACGAGAGGTAACCACTTGACCCATCGTGTTTTTTTTATCAGATACAAAACAATGAAGATATCCTTTCCAAACATTTATTTACTATCTCGGCTTGTACCATCGATTGAGGATGATAAGATGAGCTATGAGCTAATTGAGTACCCAAAATTAGAAAAGTAACTCCGTCCAAAAAATTTCCAGAAAAATGGGATCTCTGGTTGCTCACAATAACCCTTGGGTTTCCATGTAGCTTTTGAATTGTGTCCATAAATTTAGTAGCAACCGTACTTGCTTTAAATGGATGAGATAATGCAAAAAAGTGTGCATACTCGTAGTCTATCAACTACCACCATGATGACACTCTTTTCCTTCGACTTAGGTAAACTCCGTGATAAAATCCATTGAAATCTCCTCCCAATGTTGACTTGGAATGGATAAAGGTTGTAGAAGTCCCCGAGGTTTCTTACATCTTTCTCCACTTTATTCTCCTTTGGAAAACCAAACATCCGCCACAAAACTTTTGAATATCGGATTTAAGGCCATCCAAAAAAATATTTCTTCACCCTGTGATAATCTTTTTAAAAATCCCAGTGTCTCTCCAAAGTAGAAGTGTGCAATTCCAAAAGAATCTTTTTGTTTTAGTTGGGAATTACTACAAAGATATAAGCAATATGTACCATAAATGAATCATTTTTCCAAGTAAATGTATCGTATGTACTAGGATCTTGCTGCAACTTTTGAATGAGTGTCCATACCTCTTTTGTCCTTCTTCCATTCATCTCTTGCTTCATTTATCCAATCTGCTGGATAATAGAAATGAGCACAAAGCAATGCTTCCACCTCTTCATTCTTTCTTGAGAGTGCATATCGTACAGCAACATTAAGCTTCCCTTTTTTGTAGATTATTTCAAAGTCGTAACTCAACATCTTTGTGACCCATTTTTTCCGCTCTTCTGAAGATATTATTTGTTCCAAAAAAGTGTTTAAGACTATCATGAATAGTTTTACCTTGAAGTGTCTTCCCATTAGGTAAGTCTTGCCATTTCTTTAGTGCATGCAGTATTGCTAACATTTCTTCTCATAAATAGGTTTTTGTAAATACTTTCCTTTGACTCGGATGACTTTCAAAAGGAAATGGGTCTTCCTTCCTACGTTAGAACAAACACCAATTCCATTTCTGATGGCATCACATTCCACAATAAAGGTTTTTATGAAGTCTGGCGTAGCTAAGACCTGCGCTAGGCACATTGGCTTTTTAAGATGTTCAAAGGCCTTAGTTGCTTCAGAAGTCCATGAAAATGCATCTTTCTTCAATAATGTTGTTAGACGTGATACTATTCTCCCATAATTATTAACAAACTTGTGATAACACCATGTTAACCCGAGAAATTCTCACAACTTCTTTATGGTTGTGGGGACTTTCCATTCCTTAATGGATTTATTTTGTTAGGGTCTACCTTAACACCTTCGTGAGATACAATATGACCCAGATATTCCACCTCTTTTACTCCAAAGAAACATTTGGATGTTTTTGCATACAATTTTTTTTCTCACGCAATAGTTTAGGGCACCGTATGAACATGTTCAAAAATGATCCTTCCAAGGCCTATTGTAGATCAAAGTATATCATGAAAAAATACTTAGCACAAATTTTCTAAGGAAGGGTTTGAAAATGGAATTCATCAACCCTTGAAATGTAGAAGGTGAATTGCAAGCCAAAAGGCATGACCAAAAATTCATAATGATCCTCATGAGTTCGAAATGTTGTTTTTTGGAATATCTTCGGTCTTCATTCTAATTTTATGATATCCTGATCTGAAGATCCAACTTGGTAAAATAAATTGCTCCATGTAATTCATCCAATAATTCATCAATCATGTGAATGGGAAATTTATCTTTAATGGTGAGATTATTATTGAGCTCCCTATAATACGTACACATGCACCATGATCCATCCTTATTATGTACCAATAGCACAGAGTAGAGAAATAAATTTGACTAGGTTGAATTATACCCGCCTCTAACATTTTCCGCAATCATATGTTCAATTTCGCTTCTTGGACATAATGACATCTATAAGGCTTAATGTTTGGAGAACACTTCGGAATCAAAATGAATAGCATGATCATGATCACGAATAGATGGGAGTCCTTTGGGAGTTTCAAACACCTTGGAATGATTGTCCAAGACTTGTTGGAGATCTACGCAAAATAGATGATTTTGATGTTGGAACTTCTATTGAGAATAATTTCAGCAATTTACGTCTCGTTTTTTCTTTTCTTTAGAAGCTTTTGTCATGACATTAGAGCATATTATCTTTTCCCGGCTTCCCCCGTAAATACCCCGTAATTCGACTTCCTTTCCTTCTCGAACAAAATTTCAAGAAAATTTCTTGAAAATTAAAAGCTACCGTCCCCAAAGATTGTAACCATTGTACTCCTAATACAACATCAACACCTCCCATAGGAATTTTAAAGTGTTGGACTATTCAATACATATTACCCCATGGTTAGCTTGACATTATGGCATTTTCCAGAGCAAATTTATAGTTCCTCCATTTGCAACCATCACTTGACATTCTGGTGTTGGGTATAGGAAACAATTCAATTCCTCGCTACCTTACAATGAATAAAATTATGGGTGCTACTTTAATCAATCGAACACTATTACCTTTTTCTTCTTGATATGTCCTTCCACCTTGAGAGTTTGAGGAGTGTGTAATTCCTGCCACGCATTACACGATATAGTCGAACTCATTTCTTCCTCTTCTAGGGTCGGTTCCAGTGTATATCCTCTTCTTATTCATTTTCTTTTTCCTCTTCACACCCATGTAAAATAATTTCTCCTCGGGGGCACACTTATGACCTTTAGCGTATTTTCTATCACAACGGTAGGAAAGCCCTTTTGCTCTTTTTTCTTCCAATTTTTGTGGTGTCAACCTTGTAGGTTGTGGAAATCTAGGTGTAGCAACACTTCCTTCTTTATAGAAGTGAGTGGTAGGCTTCCTTGCTGCCATGATTTTGCATTCATTTTTCTTGCCAACCTAAATGCCTTCTCCAATGAATCGAGCTCCAAAATATGAACTTGATGTTGGATGTTATCGTTTAGAAAGTACCTATGAAGAGATCAATACTTTTGTTCCTCTAGAATATCTGTTACCCTTATATTCAATTTTTGGAAGTCCTACAATGTATCGCCCCACTAAACCCTTTTGTTTTGAGATTTATCAATTGGCTAAAGAAGATGTTGCTCTTTCTGTATCAAATCATAATGTGCTATCATTTCCTCTGTAAAAATTGACCAAGTGACAATTTTTTTAGGGAGAAAAAGCCATCGATACCATACAAATGTATTTCTTGTTCTAAATGTAAAGTTGCAATGCGTACCTTTTTGTGTGTTTTGTCACATTATGGAGATCAAAATATTGCTCCATCCGTAGTATCCATGTTACAGGGGATCCTTTCCATCAAACTTCCTCATATCCATTTTTGGAATATGGTGGTTCTTCCGCCAACATTAGAGCTTTATGAAGTCACGATTAACATTTATTTTGTTCTCATCATGAGTCTCCTCTACTATCTTTTCACCATTAGGAAAAATTTCTTGTATCAACTTTCGTCAAACGCTTCCATGTCCTTTTAGATCATCTTCACCTTTTCCATGTTGTCTTTCATTTTTTCATCGATCTTAGCTTCCATGTCATCCATCTTAGATTCCATGCCGGCTTCCATGCCATCTATCTTAGATTCCACGACTTTCTTCAAACCATCCATATTATTATTCAAACCATCCATCTTCGCTTCCACACCTTTCTTCACAACTTCCGATTTCATTTTTGTTTCTCTTTGCGAGAGCAAAATTTGGTGCACTTGCTCTTGTAATTTTGATAGATAATGTTGCAATTCTTCATCTTCATGAGTCATAGTAGAGCCTTCGAGGGCTTAGTGGGTGTTGAAATATTTTTACTGGGGGAATTTTTAGAACCCAATACCGATATCTATTCTACAATATGCCCTTGGAATCAATCTCAAATTGATTCTTCAAACAAGACTTATGCAATTTAGAAAAAAATACACACCTTTTTCTTGCTTTTTGAGGAGCTCTATATTGAAATTGGATTATCTCTATGATTGCAGACTCTTCAATATCTAAAATTTGAGCACTGTAGGTAGCCTTCTGAATTATCTTTCGAATGCCACAGTACTGACTTGATTTGGATTCTCCAAGGAAAAGCTATGTCCAATCTCCCCACAATGACCTAATTATGGATTGGTTCAAATTAGAGAAAAATTGTATGACTTTCCACGTGTCATTATTTCATCTTTTTAGCTCTAAAATTGATAGAAAAATAAAGTACAGTCCATGTGTTTGCGACCACTTTTACAAAGACCTCCAATCCGATGCTCTGGACAGAGAGTTATGAAGATTTTCCCACGATCACCTCTTTGAGATGAAATTCAGAGCTCGAAAAAGCACTAACTTCCACAGATCATATCTCCAAAAAATATTGCAAACCAAACTTTGAAATTTTGCGACGCATTTCCTCGGGATTTCAGCTTTGTGCCCTAAAAATTTCTCAGTATTCTAAACCTTCGTAGAAAAAAAGTTATAGTGCAAATGCCACGATGACCTGTTTAGATTAAACTAACGAGCTTGCAAAAAAGACCATAACTTCCACAGATCATATCTCCGAAAATATATGTAAGCAAGCTCTGAAATTTTGTGATGATGTTCCTCAGATTTTGATTTTCACACCCTAAAAAATTTCAGCTTCGAAACTTCGTAGAAAAACATTTATAGCAAAAATTCCATGATGACCCTGTTTAGAGCAGCGAAACTCTAGAATCCAAAAGCTGCGATACCAAATGTTGTGAAGCTAGCTCCAAACATAGAAGAAATAGAGATATCAATGCCTTAGAAATAAGCCACTTCGAAGGGGAAACCTCCAATACATTACATGAATGGAAAATTCTTGGATGATACAAATTACAAAACCTCCTTTCTTTTATATAGGAGTCCATGGGGCCACAATGTAATCCTACGACTCGACTTAACGAAAATAATAACAATATGAGCTAAAAAGCTAACAATAATAACAATAAAGGGGGTTACACTAACAACAATAATGGAATATACTAGTAATATAGGGACCTAGAAAATACACTAAAGGTCATATGTGTGCTAACAAGAAATTATTTTACATACATTGTGAAGACGAGGAGGAAAAGGAGCAAGAAACTTCAAAAGAACAGGATATACACGAGGAACTAATCCTAGAGGAAGAAAAAATGAATCCGACCATATCTTGTAATGCATTTGTAGGAATTACCACTCCTCAAATTCTCAAGATAGAAGGATATATCGAGAAGAAAAATTTAATAGTGCTTATTTATTCAGGTAGTACCCATAATTTTATTCATCAGTAAGGTATGGTAAAAGGAATTGAAATTTCTTCCTATACTCTAGCACCATAGTTTCAAGTGATGGTGGCGAAATGGAGGAATTATAAATTGCAGAGAATTATCACACGTTAATTCCCTCACGGATTTCATGTCGAGTTGCTTGTAACTTCCTCTTCTCCTCAAACCCTCGAATAGGAGAATAGATGGATGGACTGATGTCGGATATGTCAATGGAACTCCCGGAAGACCGCAATGGGTCCACGATGTGAATGATTGATCCCTCCATAGGTCTCTCGCTGAAGTACCGAGAACAACCTCTCCAACTCGAAACCCATGTTCGTGGAATGCGTAATTCATGTAGTTGGAAGTGAAGATGAGAGTGGCTAGTAGTGGCATCGATTTCCCGTATGAGAAATTATGCCCAAGAAAACCTTCCCAGCAGTAGGCACTCAAAGTCCCCCGTACAGGTAAGGGTGGGATTCTCTCCGGAACACTTAGTGCTAAACAACACAACAGTACTTAGCTAAATAGCTAAAGCGTGCAAAGAAATCTCTTACAACACTCAATAACAAAATTTAGACTCGATACCATTGTAATGTCCCAAAATGGGAGAAACGGGAATGTAGAACATATGCACAATTCAAAATAACAATAAAACATATAAAACTAGAAAAATATTTCTGAATACATCAAAACATCATACATATGAGCATAAACGTGCTAAGTCATATCATTATAAAAATACATATATATATATATAAAGTACGACGTTCTCCAAAGAATGATGGACTCAAGCCAAGAAGAAGTGGGCTAAAATACACCGATGAGAACTAGCACTAGAAATATTGTGTTGTTATTGCATCACTGCACTGGAAACCTACTGCCACTTCGTAGAATAACCATGTCGAGGAGGTTGTTGGAGTGCTAAAAACAGTATGGGATTTTAACCACGGATTCCACTCAAAAAATACAAAAACCCACAAATTATTTTTCCCGCATTTTAACTTTGGAGTTTTCAACTTTTTGGGTTCCCAACGTCAGCACATTTGGATGACTTACACACTCTTTGGTTAAATGATAATATGGGGCTGAATTGATGATATAATTGCTGAAATAACACCCAATCAGCTCAACATATGAAGGTAGGTCCCTTCTCTTGATCTCCAAGCTAGAAGCTTGAGATCTCAGCTCCTCCTTCCTCTACTCAAGCCAGAACTCACACATCGCACAACTCCCTGAATGAAGTATGTTGTCAAGAGGATAAAGTTGTAGCCTATTTCTAGGTGATGGAACATAGCTCGGAGTATGATGTAGTTAATCTCTCCAAAGTGAGGATGATCCCTCATAGGATTCCAAGCTTAAATACTTGGAACTTCCTTCCTCCGCTAGATTCTACTCAGTTGATTGCGAATTTCTCTGGGAGGAACCTGCTGCTCATTGGAGGTATAAACCAATGGCATGATGCCGGATATCACAATGCTACTTTTGTAAGACTAAAATTGAAGCACAAGATGATAGGATGAACCCTCCCCTGGTTTCTTATCTGAAATGCTAAGAACTACCTTCCTTCATCAATAATCTGCTATACTACTCTATAATACATCTCCATTATCTAACTAACCCACATTCACACAAAAGATGTGGAATTTATTCATATATTTGGTTTATGGGTCCCTCCACCCTTTTATTTACTTAATTAATCGATAAAAGTGAGAACTCTAACATTCCAATTCACTCAATGGAAGATTAGGAATATTGCCGTCCCTCGCACCAAAAATGTTACTTGTCCCAAAGAAACTACAAAGTAGATATACACGAAATCCTCCTCCCTCTTGTTAGCCTCGAATCTACCTTGGGTGAAATAAGGTAAAACTCAAGGCAACATCAAACCACGCTCAACCTCGTAGCTAGCCCTACGAGGACGGGGAAGAACTCTCTCCCGAGTCTATCTCGAAAAAGGTCTTCAAAGGGGCCTGAGATGACTTATAATGGATACTGATTTTAGGCTAGTAAATAGATAGGAAAGTTTGATTTAAATTTTTTGGGTTTTTGTTGGAAAATGGGAAAAACAATTTTGGGCTCGGGGATGAGGCCAGATCTTTGCAGAATTCGAATTGGGGCAAGGTAGGCAGTAGTCTTGATGCTTTTTTATTATGTGTATGGATGGATCAGAATGACAAGGAGCTGAAGAGGGCAAGGGAGAACAGGGATCCTCTCCAAACTGGCGAAAACATATAAAACTAAACAAATTCAAAGGCAGAGCACTGGAATCAATGGATTCAACCTCATTTACTCATTCATTTAGTTTCAGAAGAAAAATAATGGAATGGAATACATTAAACATTAAATAACTTACAAATAACTGAGAGAACACACCATCAAAATTGAAAGCCACAAGAATCCCAACAGGTGCTGCAAAACCTCTGATCTTTCCTTAGCCAAAATGTAGAAAATATGTACAATAGTGTGCCAAAATTTTCCCAAGAGTCCAACCCTGAAAGTGTCTCAGAAAATACAATAAATAGACAAGTCTAACCCCTTCCCATGCCTCTAGGGGTCAAGCTCATGCTTCTAGGAGCATTTTGAACCAATTCTAAACAAGGAGCTAAAATCTAGGCAGCCAAACAACTTGCCTCTAAAAGGAAGGAAACTGATTCATTCACTTGATTTTCACTTTTTTGTGAATGAATCATCTAGAACAAGTAAATACATGCCAAAATTACATCATGTTTATCAAATTACATCAATCTGGGTCAAAAATTACATCAAGAGGTGAAACTAGTCCAAACTGGCCGAATTTCTGAGCTGGAAGGTGAAAAATAGGCTAATTTCCTCTATGCGCCGCGCGACTTTGGACCTGATTTTGGAGCACTTCCCGAAGTCAAAATCAAGCTCATGATAGCTTGTTGGAAAGCCCTGGATGTCTGCTATCCAACCCAAGTGGAATTTTTCAATTCGGAGCTCATTTTCCCCTTTAAAACTTCATTCTCCCAAAAGTACTTCCTGCTGGTGCAAAAGGTGGCAGAAAGGTGATTTTCATGGTGTTTTTGGCCCTTTTGATCATCCAAAACTTGATGAAATGCTTCAGCCATTTCTGAGCATGCATAAATTACCATGAAAAATCCAAAAATACAAATTTTTCCTCCAGAAAGTGTCCCAATCATAAGCGCGCGTCGTGACGCGCTACGCGTTGGGCGGAAAAACCTGTTTTGAGACCAAAATTTTCAAAAATGACAAAAACTTCTCCAAATTTGCTGAAATTTGGAGCGAAGATCCCTCATCATGCCTCATGCTCTGCCAACGAAGCCTCAGCCAAAATCCGGAGTGGATCAAGCCTCTTTCGCCGTTTTAGTGCTATGCTCAACCTTCTTTTCAGGATCTTCATTTTTGCTTTGCAAATGTGCATGCGGGCCCAATAATGACCTTTCATATGACGGAGCATGTCTTTGTCTCTATTTTCCTTTGCCAACAACTTCTCCAGATGAATTTTAACATGCATGAGTTCGGTCTCTCTCTCAATTGGTGTCATGTCACCAGGTCTCTTCCGGGCCAATTGTCGATCTTCACGGATTTGCCGCAGCTCTACGAGTGTGTGCTGATCCTCCAACTATTTGTTCCGCTGCTCCAAGTACTTTATCACCCACTGTGCTCTCTACAAATTCTCTGTCAAAGTACCAATTTCAGCTTTCTGCTCCTGGATGACCTCCCTCAGTTTCGAGCTAGGAGAGCTCGCATCAACATCGATGAGTGTAAAATCAGTGTCTCGGCCTCCTGAAGGGCCCTCATCGTGCATAGGCCTCTTGCCTCTGTCCTGAACCTGTACCTGTGCTGATGTCGAAGGCGAGACCCCTTCCACCTCGGGTGAAGATAGTACTCGTCGTGTAGCTGCAAATAAGGCTCTGTGGCCTCGCTGATATGTCACATACACTGGAGCGCTGATATGCTCAGTCTCAGGAATATCAAGCTGGTGTGAAGGCTCTCCCTCATCATGAACTACCTCGGGAGGCGGCTGTGGCGCTGCAAAGAAGTCACGGGAGATGAACTCATCCCATGCGATGCCCTGCTGTGTGAGCTGATGTACCACCATGATTTTGATCAGCGCGTAATGATATATGCTGCTATGCTGCTGTGCTGGGGTCTTCTTCTGTACAAGAAATGTCATCCGCTCTATGTTGCGATACATGAAGTATGGAATGCTCATCATACGTACCCTCATGAAATGCATCAACAAACGGATATGGTACGCATAGAGGCGCGAGAATCTACCCTCGCAACTGAAATATCGAATGATGAGTTTCATCAATGGTGCAAACTCATCCTTCAGAAATCTGAATGGAAATACCCTGCTCAGCTGCCTCATATACCCAGGTTTGATGTATGGCTCATAGTAGGATTTCTCTAGCTGCTGTCATTTGTTCCATTCCTCTCCTATGTTTGGTATCCCGGTGGCCTGAGCAATGGTCTCTGGTGACAGAATGAAGTTTACTCCAGCAAGGTTTACACGGCCATCATGTAAATGTAGAACAAATAGGCGAGCTAGCTCATGATGATGCTGAGTTTGGGAAATCATCTCACAGTATTGGAAACATGACTGATGCTGAAAACAATCCATTGCAAGCGGGCAAGCCTGCAATTGAACCAAAGAAGTAGGTTCCTCCCTGACATGCCTACCACTTTTGCCACTTTTGTGAGACCTCCTTGGCACATTAACCTCTGCTGTGGAATCACTGTCATACCCCTGCTCATATACTAAATCTGTCTCTGACATGATGCTAAAAGTATGAAAAATATATGCTGATATGGTAATGATGAAAACATGAGTTCAGTGTATGCCAAATGTGTCACATATGTATCAAGGTGCTATAGGAAAACCTACAGTGATAAAATACTGTCAAGTGTGGGGACAACCACTATTTGAGGGGTTTAGGGATATGGTCAATTTTCAAGTGATATGGGAAAATAGTGATAGTGAGGATTTTTGGGAATGGGAATAGGTGAAATGACAAAATGTAAATGAAATCTAAGGCATAATCTTTGAATATTGTGGCAATCAAAATTTTGTCAATGGAGGGAAGGGATAACAGGTGATAGATTTAGGGTTTTACCACATGGGAACAAAGGAAATGAAGGATGTGAAATAGTGGCATAAAAATGGGACTGTGGTATAATAACAGTGATCTCAACAGTGAGGGAAATAATATAATGACAGCAGTGATAAAGCATACACAACAATGGCATAAGAGTGTTTTGATAAATGCAGGTTTTGACACCAATTTCAAATGACCAACATCACTTCTCAAACCCTATGGAGCGAATTTTGAAATGAATATAGGGTTTAAATTTCACCATAACAAACACTTGTTTTCTCCACCTTTAAAACACCATAGCATATCCATGAATCATTAAGCAAGCTTGGATAACTTACTTGAAGGCGAATGAGGCGATTTGATACGAATTTGGGTGAAGGAGTGTGATTATCCGGCCTTAGGGCTCTATGCGCCGCGCGCATGCCCAACGCGCCGCGCGCACTCTATTCGTCGTGCGCATGTAAACTTACACTGCCCACTGATGCCCAATGCGCCACGCACACTCTATGCGTCGCGCGCTGCTTGTATGCGCCGCGCGCACTGTCAATACACTATCTCGGCTTCAAAACGAAATTTTCGCCCTTCAATCCTTCAATTCAATCTTTGCTCTTGAAAACTTGTGAATGTAATTTGACAAATGGGTTCAAATGATTTATATAGCTTTGAAAAAATCACACAAGAGTTGGATTTGATTTTTATTTCCTCCACAACCCACTTTGTAATGTTTTTTATTTTGGCACTTTATCATTTCTTTGAACTTCTGTCTTTTGACTTTTTGCACTGATTTTCTGAGTTTTGGACTGATGAAATGATTTGATTTTTGTAGGGATTTTTGTGTTTGGACTTCGGCAAATATCAGAGGTTGCATTTGAAATTTTTATGGTGGGAAAAATACCTGATTATTACAAAAAATGAATTTGACAGTTTCTAGTTCAAAACAGAGTTTTGAACTAGAAATGTCCTCAAATGTGTTTGATGATGAAAATTTGAATTAAGAACCTTTTCGAAACCATCCTCATGGCCTGCGGGCATTTATTAATTATATCAAAAGACTGAACCCTAGACTCTAGGACTAAAAGACTCTTGTTGACGAAAATAATCATTTATGACCATGAATGACGTGACCTGAACTTCAATGATTTTTGAGGAGTTTTAATTAGCCCAGCAGGTACAAGCATGAGGGAATACAAGACGACCAGACCCTCTCGTCAGTCAATGGCATGCCCCTAGTGAAATGCAACGAAGTGAAGTGAGCGAGACACCTAAAAATGATATGCAAAAAGCGAAATGATCTCTGACGGAGGGCTGTAAGGACCGACTCTAACATTGGCTCCAATGGGGATGGTAGCTCCAAGGAGATGCCAAGAACGACAGATCTCTGGAAGAGCTAGACAGTGCCTTAATCCATTGGGCGATGGAGTCATTATTTGAACGGATAACACAAAACCGTTGACACATTTATTGACTGAAAACTTGACTGAAAACTGACTGAAACTTGACTGAAACTTGACTGAAACCGACTCGATTTTAAAACTGAAATGACAGATAAAACTGACTTGAAAAACTTCAAACCAACTAACCTCCTTCTTCAGAATTATAGCCTTGCTCCAGGCCCCAGACTGAAGACGAGAGATCAGTACACACTTGCGATAAAACAGAAGTAGAACGATATATACAATGATAATGAAATCAACAGAAAATACTCAGAAATGGTATCGCTTGAGCAGCCGACCATTGATCGGCCCTCTAGGACAATCATCCCCGTTCATTTCCTTGAGAAGAAAGGCGTTCTGACCACGATACGCTGCAATCTTAAAAGGACCCTTCCAAAGGTTTTCAAATTTGCCGTGCTTGCCTTTTTCCTCATTCCGAGCATCCCACTTCAGGACCACCTCATCCAACTGAAACTTATCTGCTTTCGCCTTCCTGTCATAAATCTTCTTAATGCGCTCCTGCAACTTGAATGTATTTTGAAAGACCTCCTCCCGTGTCTGCTGTAAATGAATCATCTGATTTATCCTTCGCTGCATGGGATCTTCCTCACTACCAGCTTCCTGAAGCAATTTGACTACCGGGACAGCAAGAGAAGTGGGAAAAACTGTGTCTACTCCATACACCAACTCAAAGGGAGACATACCGATAGATTTTTTCTGACTTACCCTATCAGCCCAAAGTGCATTCACTAATTTCTTGTGCCAACCTTTCTTATTGATTTCCAGCAATTTCTTAATGATATTTACCAAAGACTTATTTGAAGATTCCGCCAAGCCATTTCCTTGAGGATGGTAGGCAGTCGAATGTCCCAAGCTGATGTTATACTTATTGCAAAATTCAACCATCCTTTTAGACTTGAAGGCCGTTGCATTATCTTTGATTATCTTACCAGGACAACCAAAACATGACAGAATGTTATTTTCAAGAAAAGAAATAATTACCGCATCTGTGGCTTGTCGGGTGGGAATCGCCTCGATCCACTTCGTGAAGTAATCCGTTGCTGTCAATATCCATCTATGTTGACCTGAAGATGCTGGATGGATTTCCCCAATGAAATCCAACCCCCACTGCTGAAATGGTGCACTGACCTCAATTGGTTTAAGAGGCAAAGGCTGTAATTTCTGCTTCCCTTCGAAAATTTGACATTCGTGACAACTCTTAACAGCCTTATATACATCAGAAAATAAAGTAGGCCAATAGTATCCCGCTCTCAGAATCTTATTCTCTGTGGTTTTCCAAAATAGATGGCCCCCGCAGTCTCCTCTATGAAAGTCCTCCAAAACTCTTTTGGCTTCTTCCTCTACCAAACAATTCAATAACATTCCACCAGGGTCTTTCCAATATAATGCAGAATTCAATATGCAAAACTTTGCAGCCCTCAACTTCAAGGTTCTACTCTTATTTCTAGGCATCCCGGGTGGGGGAGACAAATTCTGAAGTACATATAAAATGTCAACATACCAAGGGGAAGAAACAAAGATATCAAATACCTGAAATGATGTACTTTCCTCATCCTCATCAGACATAGCAGCGATCAAATTTATGTCTAAAGCATGCAGATTTGTTTCAGCCATGAGCTTGGCTAGTCCTTGTCCTTTGATCAGCTTGGTCGGTTTAATCTCCACATCATATTCTAACAACGCAGTGATCCACTTACCCCGTCTTCCTTCCGGATCTGCTTGTACCAAAACATCTTTGATAGCTGCATTAGGAACGTAAGCTATAATGTGGGAATGCAGTATATACACACGAAAATCCTTCAAGGCCTTCACAAGAGCAAGTGCTTGTTTCTCAATAATGTTATATTTCAAAGCTCCGTCCCTTATAATTCGACTGAAAAAGGCAATGGGCTTCTCAACTCCATCTCTTTTCTGCATTAAAACAACTGCCAAAGTGTGCTCAGAAGCAAACGAAAACAAAATGAAGTCCTGTGTGTAATCCGGGCTGATTAAAATGGGAGCTGAAGAAAGAGCTAACTTTACCAAATTGAATGATTTCACCGCCTCTTCTGTCCACTTCACTTGACTGTCCTTTTTCAGCATGTTTGTGATTTCTCTAAGATGCTCAGCAAGATTTGGAATGAAATGACGCAGAAAATTCATTTTACCATTAAATGACCGTATTTATTTCTTGTTCCGGGGCTGTTCAACTTGCTGGATTGCTTCAACACGTGCAGGGTCAACACGAATGCCGTCTTTCGATATGATGTGGCCAAGAAGTTTGCCTTCATCCATGGCAAACAAGCTCTTTTTCGGATTCAACGAAATGCCATATTTTCTGCACTTTTGAAAAACAACTTTCAAGTGATATAAATGTTCTTCATCAGAATTTGAAAACACCATCAAATCATCAAGGTAAACAACCAAAAATACATCTTTCTCATTGGCGAAAGCCATGTCCATTGCACGCTGAAAAGTGGCACCTGCATTTTTCAAACCAAACGGCATCTTGGCATAATGAAACATTCCCCATGTAGTGGTGAATGCGGTTTTATCACGATCGTCCTCATGAACTAAAATTTGATTATATCCTGAATAGCCGTCGAGTAGTGACATCCTTGATGCTCCAACTACTCGTTGCAGTATATGGTCCATTTTTGGCAGCGGATAATTGTCCTTCAATGACACCTTATTCAAATTTTTGAAATCAATACACAAACGGATCTCACCTGTCTTTTTCCTCACGGGCACCAAATTTGATATCCAATCAGAAAATCTGATAGGTACAATGATTCCTGACTTATACAACCTATTTACCTCCTTTTCAATCAATGGTAGCAGCTTCGGATTGATTCTCCTCAACTTCTGACGGAAAGGCTTCTGATTTGGTTTAATAGGGATCATATGCTGAATGATATTAGTGTCATACGTTTTTAAATCTGAGTAATCCCACGCGAAAGCATCAGCAAATGAAGACAACAATCTCACATACTCAGCTCTTACCTCCGGTGACAATGACTTGGATAACTTTACCATCTTGGGGTTTTCAGCTGTCCCAATATTTACTTCTTCAACACCTTTTTCAGTCGGCCTCAATGTCGGTTTGCGGGCTACATCATCTTGATCAAAGAGTTCCTCTAAAGGAATCAATCCTTTAGGAATGATGTTATCTTTAAGTTGCAACACTTCCATTTGATTTATCTGCATATCATCATTACCATCATCATGTTCTGTATCTATGGAGGTATCTTTAAACTTACCCTTGTTTTGCAGAAAATCACTAATCTCCTCATCGTCCTGAAAAACTTGCTAACATCTCTGATTGTCCGGAACGGTAGGGCAGTGCTTCACATGGATCTCGAACTTATTGCTGGAATTCATTGGGATTTTTAAATTGCTTGCTGCCTTAGCAAGTCCATCAGCAACACCATTTTGTATGCGAGGCACACACGTCAAGGTATAATCTGAAAATAACTTCAAAATGTCTAAAACTGCATTACGGTAAACCCTCATGCGAGGATTCTTGGCTTGAAACTCACCGTTTACCTGTTTTATCACCAACTCGGAATCACCATAGACTGCAATTATTTTCACTTTTAGCTTTCTTAGAATATTTAGGCCAGCAATCAGAGCCTCATACTCAGCCTCATTGTTAGAACAATCAAATGCTAGTTTGTAGGAACATACTCGCACATTGCTCGGGACCTTATTCGGAGCGGAAAATGGACTGCGTATCCAAACACCAATTCCAGCACCATCACTACCCACTGCGCCATCGAAATCCATGGTCCAAAGACCATCTTCATCATCCTCTAAGTGTTGAAATTGCGCCAGCTCTGTTTTTTCTATTTGCTGCCCATCATCTTTAGCTGATTGCTCAACAGTAGCTTGCTTTTCTCGTCTTTCTTTCTGTAGAACTTCTCTGAAATTCTCGGTAATCTCTGGTATATCTTCTGCTTGAACTAACTGACTATCTATATCATTAAAACTATCAACAAACAAAACAAAAGACTCTAAGTCGGTATGTACATAATTTACAGGATGATTGATTGGTTTCTCCTTGCTTGTTATCATGTATTTCATCTTCTGCTCTCGATATAACTTTCTCATTTGGCCAAAGATAGGAATTGTTGCATAGGAGAAATCTAACTGTAGTGTACCTTTCAACTTTGCTCCCCAAGATCTAGAAAGGAGCATCCCAAATCGAGGAGGAATGTCTGCCACAACCACGTCCATCAAGACATTCTTCGCAGGAATCTGATCTAAACTTACAACCAAATCTTTGATAAGTCCGATACATCTCACTCGGCTGGAATCAAATGAGTACAAATCATGGTACTTCCTTGTAATATCTAAACCCAACTTTTCCATGATCGCTTTTGGCATAAGATTGTGCGAAGCACCGGAATCGAACATGGCATTATGCAATACATATTCATGCAACCTCAAACTGATATAAAAGGGAGGAACATCACTGTTAGGGGACTCACCATCTAAAGTAGGCCCAAATATCAATTCGGGCTGATCATCTTCAATATTCACCGTGTCAAACATTGGATCAAAATTCAGAATTTTGGAGACTTGACCTCTATAACTGCTGTTCTTCATAATTTTTGTCAAAGGAATAGATACCTTCAATTTAGAAATTTCATTCTCTAAACTAAAAGCTGAAACCCTTTCAACCTCTTTGACTGGAACTTCTTTCCTTTCAGCCTTATCCTTCATTATGCTTGGCTGATTTGACTTTTCTGCTGATGATGATTTGTTAGCTGCGGGATCAATTGTCTCTTTTCCTTTCTTCTGTGGTATAGGTGAATCCATCTTCGGTGCTGAAGCCTCTTTTCTCTTCTGAATAGGGTTTATGGGCACATCTCTGTTTCTCAATGAGTATTGCTTCTGCTGAGCGGACAAAGCATTCATATACCCTCTTTGGTATTCATCTGATTCTTCCTCCAGAGCTACATCATTTGCTAAAATAAAATCCTCATCTTTCTGTGCAGCTGAACTTTCTGCATACTCTTCATCTTCAGTGATGTAAATGGGCAGATCATCGGGAGTAAAGAAGTGGTTTTTCTCCCCTACTACATCATCGTCATCGTCTGAATCTTGACTCACAAAATTCTGCAGAAGAGGTGTTTTAACTTGCTGCTGGGCTGCCGGCTCTTGTGCTCTCTGTTCACGCTGCTTAATTTTGAACTGTGGCTGCTGCTGGCCACGGTAGTTGGGATTACGAATCTGCGTTTCTGGCTTATCAAGCGTCATTATTTTGAACATTTTTTCCATCTCACGAAGCAAGTGCTGTTCTGATGCAGATGTGGAAGCTTCTTCTTTTATGGTCACTCTCTTTTCTGCTTTCAACCGGGCTCTCTTATCATTCAGATTCGCCTCAACACTAACAACAATCTTCTGCATATCTTCCAAGGTAGGCGGATCTCTGTCTCGTAATGAATAAGCCATCTCCGGATCGAAACCATCCGGGAATTTAAGGAGAGCTGACTTTCTAGACGGTCTTAAGTCATCTGGAATTGCATTATACACTGTATTGAATCTGATAATATAATCTTGAACGGACTCACCAAGATTACGCTTGATGCTAGTATACTCAGAAGTAATTTGCAGCGGATCTTTCTTCATCTCCCACCGATCTAGGAATTGTGTCTGAAGCTCTTGTAATGTATTGATACTTCCAGGTTGTAAAGCTCTGAACCATTTATGAACCTCACCTCCAAAATTCTGGGCGAACAATCTCATGGACACATTCTCTTCATCTATTTCATGCCGGTCCAAGAAATTTGTCATTCTAACAATGTGCTGCTGGGCGGACACACTCTGCGGAGTGCCATCAAATATTGGAATCTTACTCTGATAATCAGCGGGCATAGGATCCAAATTTGCAGGTAAAACAAGAGGTGTGAATCTAGCAGCCATGGCTCTTGGCGGATTTATAATCTGTCTTGGAGAAATAGGTGGAATGGGAGCAGTAGATGAACGAGGTGTATGCGGTGGAGATGGAGGAGGAACTACTACTGATTTCTGATCAGAGATCTCAGGCTGTACGGGAATGGTAGGGATAAAGGGAGGTTCAATGGGAATCTGTGAACCGGATGCAATTTCAGATGGCCCAAGAGTTTCGGATGCAGATTCAATGAATTCAGGGATGTTGGTTGCCACAATGGAGTTTTGAAGATTCATGATATAATTATCAATAGATCTATTTTCTTGTTCGACTTCTAGATACTTGATGAGCTCAGGATTGATGACGGTAGAACCAGTAGCGCTTTCGTACTTGGTTTCAAACAATGATAACTCGAACTGATCGTCAAACTGAATATCTTCAATGTATTAAAAAACAGTGGGGTATGAGTGAGATTTGACCAAAGGAATGATGGGAGCTTCTCGACAGAAAATTCTTGGGATTAGGTTGGGGTTTTCATATACTGGAGGCGGATTTGGATCAGGATTTGATCTAGTATGCCTTTTTGAAGCCAGTGTATTGATCTATTCAAAAAAAACCAAAGGACACAACCGATTATTTTCAGCCTATCGACTTCTAGACTCAATCATCCAAAAGTCTAGAACGAACAAGTGTACTGGGGTAATTTTCAAATCAAGTGCATGCATTCACAAGCTAAACCGGAGATCGACTGAAGCAGCGTTTATCTACTTCCGCTTATGCATAGCAAAAGCGTTTCGAAAGCTACCTGGCGTGACTTCAGACTCCGTCTATAACTCATGAAACGAACACCACCAACAAGCAAACCATTGAGATTATTCCCCAGTATGGTCGCCACTATGTTAGCGCTCAAATCTACCTTAGGCTGAAATAAGGTAAGACTCAAGGCAACATCAAACCACGCTCAGCCTCGTAGCTAGCCCTACGAGGACAGGAGAGGGCTCTCTCCAGGTCTATCTCGGAAAAAGGTCTTCAAAGGGGCTGAGATGACTTATAATGGATACTGATTTTAGGCTAGTAAATAGATAGGAAGGTTTGATTTAAATTTTTTGGGTTTTTGTTGGAAAAATGGGAAAAACAATTTTGGGCTCGGGGATGAGGCCAGATCTTTGCAGAATTCGAATTGGGGCAAGGTAGGCAGTAGTATTGATGATTTTTGATTATGTGTATGGATGGATCAGAATGACAAGGAGCTGAAGAGGGAAAGGGAGAACAGGGATCCTCTCCAAACTGGCGAAAACATATAAAACTAAACAAATTCAAAGGCAGAGCACTGGAATCAATGGATTCTACCTCATTTACTCATTCATTTAGTTTCAGAAGCAAAAGAAGGGAATGGCATACATTAAACATTAAAGAAATTACAAATAACTGAGAGAACACACCATCAAAACTGAAAGCCACAAGAATCCCAACAGGTGCTGCAAAACCTCCGATCTTTCCTTAGCCAAAATGCAGAAAATATGTACAATAGTGTGCCAAACTTTTCCCAAGAGTCCAACCCTGAAAGTGTCTCAGAAAATACAATAAATAGACAATTCTAACCCCTTCCCATGCCTCTAGGGGTCGATCTCATGCTTCTAGGAGCAGTTTGAACCAATTCTAAACAAGGAGCTAAAATCTAGGCAGCCAAACAACTTGCCTCTAAAAGGAAGGAAACTAATTCATTCAGTTGATTTTCACTTTTTTGTGAGTGAATCATCTAGAAAAAGTAAATACATGCCAAAATTACATCATGTTTATCAAATTACATCAAGCTGGGTCAAAAATTACATCAAGAGGTGAAACTAGTCCAAACTGGCCGAATTTCTGAGCTGGAAGGTGAAAAATAGGCTAATTTCCTCTATGCGCCGCGCGCCAAATCTCTATACGCCGCGCGCATTTGGACCTACTTTTGGAGCACTTCCCGGAGTCAAAATCAAGCTCATGATAGCTTGTTGGAAATCCATGGATTTCTGCTATCCAACCCAAGTGGAATTTTTCAATTTGGAGCTCATTTTCCCCTCCAAAAATTCATTCTCCCAAAAGTACTTCCTGCTGGTGCAAAAGGTGGCAGAAAGGTGATTTTCATGGTGTTTTGGCCCTTTTAATCATCCAGAACTTGATGAAATGCTTCAGCCATTTCTGAGCATGCATAACTTACCATGAAAAATCCAAAAATACAAATTTTTCCTCCAGAAAGTGTCCCAATCATAAGCGCGCGCGTGACGCGCTACGCGTTGGGCGGAAAAACCTGTTTTGAGACCAAAATTTTCAAAAATGACAAAAACCTCTCCAAATTTTCCGAGTTCCGAAATTATGAATATCCTTCATCATGCATCATTTTCAGCCAATGAAGCCCTACTAAACCGAGGGATCGAAATTTTCGTCGTTTCAGCGCTCTGCTCAACCTTCACTTCAGGATCTTCATTTTTGCTCTGCAAACGTGCATGCGGGCCCAATAATGACCTTTCATATGACGGAGCATGTCTTTGTCTCTATTGGCCTTTGCCAAAAACTTCTCCAGATGAATGTTAACATGCATGAGTTCGGTCTCTCGCTCAATTGGTGTCATGTCACCAGGTCTCTTCCGGGCCAATTGTCGATCTTCACGGATTCGCCGCAGCTCTACAAGTGTGTGCTGATCCTCCAGCTGTTTGTTCCGCTGCTCCAAGTACTTTATCACCCACTGTGCTCTCTGCAAATTCTTTGTCAAAGTACCAATTTCAGCTTTCTGCTCCTGGATGACCTCCCTCAGTTTCGAGCTAGGAGAGCTCGCATCAACATCGATGAGTGTAAAATCAGTGTCTCGGCCTCCTGAAGGGCCCTCATCGTGCATAGGCCTCTTGCCTCTGTCCTGAACCTGTACCTGTGCTGATGTCGAAGGCGAGACCCCTTCCACCTCGGGTGAAGATAGTACTCGTCGTGTAGCTGCAAATAAGGCTCTGTGGCCTCGCTGATATGTCACATACACTGGAGCGCTGATATGCTCAGTCTCAGGAATATCAAGCTGGTGTGAAGGCTCTCCCTCATCATGAACTACCTCGGGAGGCGGCTGTGGCGCTGCAAAGAAGTCACGGGAGATGAACTCATCCCATGCGATGCCTTGCTGTGTGAGCTGATGTACCACCATGATTTTGATCAGCGCGTAATGATATATACTGTTATACTGTTGTGCTGGGGTCTTCTTCTGTACAAGAAATGTCATCCGCTCTATGTTACGGTACATGAAGTATGGAATGCTCATCATACGTACCCTCGTGAAATGCATCAACAAACGGATATGGTACGCATAGAGGCGCGAGAATCTGCCCTCGCAACTGAAATATCGAATGATCAATCTCATCAATGGTGCATACTCATCCTTCAGAAATCGGAATGGAAACACCCTGCTCAGCTGCCTCATATATCCAGGTCTGATATATGGCTCATAATAGGATTTCTCTAGCTGCTGTCGTTTGTTCCATTCCTCTCCTATGTTTGGTATCCCGGTGGCCTGAGCAATGGTCTCTGGTGACAGAATGAAGTTTACTCCGGCAAGGTTTACACGGCCATCATGTAAATGTAGAACAAATAGGCGAGCTAGCTCATGATGATGTTGAGTTTGGGAAATCATCTCACAGTATTGGAAACATGACTGATGCTGAAAACAATCCATTGCAAGCGGGCAAGCCTGCAATTGAACCAAAGAAGTAGGCTCCTCACTGACATGCCTACCACTTTTGCCACTTTTGTGAGACCTCCGTGGCACATTAGCCTCTGCTGTGGAATCACTGTCATACCCCTGCTCATAAACTGGATCTGTCTCTGACATGATGCTAAAAGTATGACAAATATATGCTGATATGGTAATGATGCCAAATGTGTCACATATGTAATACAGTGCTATGGGAAAAACTACAGTGATAAATTACTGTCAAGTGTGGGGACAACCACTGTTTGAGGGGTTTAGGGATATGGTCAATTTGCAAGTGATATGGGAAAATACTGATAGTGAGGATTTTTGGGAATGGGAATAGGTGAAATGACAAAATGTAAATGAAATCTAAGGCATAATCTTTGAATATTGTGGCAATCAAAATTTTGTCAATGGAGGGAAGGGATAATAGGTGATAGATTTAGGGTTTTACCACATGGGAACAAGGGAAATGAAGGATGTGAAACAGTGGCATAAAAATGGGACTGTGGTATAATAACAGTGATCTCAGCAGTGAGGGAAATGATATAATGACAGCAGTGATAAAAGCATACACAACAATGGCATAAGAGTGTTTTGATAAATGCAGGTATTGACACCAATTTCAAATGACCAACATCACTTCTCAAACCCTATGGAGCGAATTTTGAAATGAATATATGGTTTAACTTTCACCATAACAAACACTTGTTTTCTCCACCTTTAAAACACCATAGCATATCCATGAATCATTAAGCAAGCTTGGATAACTTACTTGAAGGCGAATGAGGCGATTTGATACGAATTTGGGTGAAGGAGTGTGATTATCTGGCCTTAGGGCTCTATGCGCCGCGCGCATGCCCAACGCTCCGCACACACTCTATGCGTCGCGTGCGTGTAAAATTACACTGCCCACTGATGTCCAGTGCGCCGCGCACTGCTTGTATGCGCCGCGTGCACTGTCAATACACTATCTCGGCTTCAAAACGAAATTTTCGCCCTTCAACCCTTCAATTCAATCTTTGCTCTTGAAAACTTGTGAATGTAATTTGACAAATGGGTTCAAATGATTTATATAGCTTTGAAAAAATCACACAAGAGTTGGATTTGATTTTTATTTCCTCCACAACCCACTTTGTAATGTTTTTTATTTTGGCACTTTATCATTTCTTTGAACTTCTGTCTTTTGGCTTTTTGCACTGATTTTCTGAGTTTTGGACTGATGAAATGATTTGATTTTGCAAGGATGTTGGTGTTTGGACTTCGGCAAAGATCAGAGGTTGCATTTGAAATTTTGATGGTGGGAAAAATACATGATTGTTACAAAAAATAAGTTTGACAGTTTCTAGTTCAAAACAGAGTTTTGAACTAGAAATGTCTTCAAATGTGTTTGATGATAAAAATTTGAATTAAGAACCTTTTCGAAACCATCCTCATGGCCTGCGGGCATTTATTAAATATATCAAAAGACTGAAACCCTAGACTCTAGGACTAAAAGACCCTTGTTGACGAAAATAATCATTTATGACCATGAATGACGTGACCTGAACTTCGATGATTTTTGAGGAGTTTTAATTAGCCCAGCAGGTACAAGCATGAGGGAATACAAGACGACCAGACCCTCTCGTCAGTCAATGGCATGCCCCTAGCGAAATGCAATGAAGTGAAGTGAGCAAGACACCTAAAAATGATATGAAAAAAGCGAAATGATCTCTGACGGAGGGCTGTAAGGACCGACTCTAACACACAAATAGAATTAATTACAAGACCCACAATTGTAGGGCCTAACTATAAGGAAGGAAAAACAAAGTCCATGAAAGTAGGACCTCCAACGATCTCAGGCTCATAATTGGGAAAAGTATCAAAACCACCTAAAGACTCTTCAACCATGCCCTTGATTCTCTCAACCTATATTTGAGAAAACATAGAGAATTGGTATGAGTTGGTTTCTCACATAAAAACCAATCTCCCTAATTACATTCAATTAATAATATGTGAGAAAAATTTTCTCTCACAATTATTAATCATTTATATCAATAATGCATGGGTTTTAATAAAAATGCATAATTAAATTCATGTGCATAATTTCACCCACTTAAACATTTTGTCACCAACTTCAAATCAACATGGAACCAAGCTCTTTTCATGTGTGAAGGTCCTTTCAGATCACACCTCCCCACAAAGAAAATTTTGGTCTCCAAAAGTATCAACTTCAATTCATCATCAAATATATGCAAATGTCTCTGAAAGGCACATTCCATCATGACTCCTTCACTTGATGTACTTTGGAATGGGAACATAATGCCAACACCTACAACTGTTGCAACACAAATGCTTGAAAAGGCATATCCCTTCAATATTCCTTCACCATGGTCCTTCAGAATCGGAATGCAAAAGCCCACATCTGCCTAAAGCTGCAACCTATAGCTGATCATACCTGTTTACATCTTTTGGAACACTTTCCAAGAGTTCATTGGTCAAGTTTACATGCCAAAATGGCTTGGGAAATCGCCTCATTCAACTTGATTACAAAGAAGCCAACAAGGCTTAATGCACAAAAATATGTCTCTCACTCTCCCTCACATAAGAGTGGCTAAAACAATCCTTTTCCAATGCTTCATAATCGGATTTACATCATGACTTTCATGGTGGCCACTATGGCCTTTTACATGGCATTCAACAATTTACATGCCAAATTTCCGATGCCAAAATATGGTGGCAAGTATGGCCTTTTATATAGAAATTACAAATTAATTTAATGTGCCAAAATAAAAATTATGTATGCCCCACATTATTCAAATGCATTAATGGTGAAAATAAAACAAATCCTGTTGATGATACGAATTCATATGTGAGCTAAAATCTACCTCAAACTTGGAGTGTGATGAATGGGGAGTATTCCTCGAGCAACATACTCTTTGGTGTCCACTTCATGAAGTTTGTGTAATCGGACAACACATTAATTCTCACGTTAATTCTCCATTTACTAGTTGCTGCAACAATCACCTGCGCCATGCGACATATCCAACACATTCCAAAAGGCCTCGTAGCATCATTACAATGCTACCTTGTTTGTGATGTCGTTAGAAAGAAAAACCTTCATACAGTCCTTCACTAGAAGTGGCATAGGTACTCTAGATATACCAATGGCACTGACAATGCAGGCTAAGCTTATCAGTTATCTCTGCAGCATTCATTTCATGGGGAAGATCCTTCCTTTTTGCAAATACGAGGAGAACAACATCTCACAAATCATCCTCATTCAACATCCAATGCAATTCATTTCTTGCTTCAACAACACGGTAACTATCATTATTATCAACCAAAAATATGTGACCCTGGGTATTCTGAAATTCATGTCTCCATAGTGGTCGAATCTTATCCTGACCTCAGAAAAAGAGAAGGCATAACTGCAGAAGGATGCAAAACGATTATCCAAACTCCACACAATTAGGTTCACACCGCCAAGTGCACGGAGAGAAGATTCAGAAAATCTAGCATCAGCATAAGCCATGGAAAGAGTTGTAGATCCAACTAGTAGATCACGTTAGTGAGGCCTTGAATGTCATGGATGTCTAGGGTAGCATCCACATAGGCAGCCCTCCTAGGAGGAATATAAGTTCTATTGTAAGAATTCCTCCAGATTTGAAAGAGTACATTTTCCGTCCAGCATGAAATCATTTAAACCTGGGACATAGGCAAGAGCACCTCTCCACCTCTCAATAGTATCAATGTCGAATCATTGTTTATTTAGGTGGTAGAATAGTGCTTCCACGTACTGTCCATCCAGATCAAAAGGATGATTGTAAGGTGCCATGGCAACGAATATGGCTCAACAGTGATATACTTTTTCTAAATGGTTACATTTTGTCCACCATTATTGGCTTTCCACAGTACATAGCTGGGCACATCTGCATCCTTGCACATCGTCCAAGGAACACCAATATTCAGATTCACCAACATGTTAACTCTCCATACAGTGACTCTTCCCTTAGATACAAGTTGACCAATGTGTTAGGATAATTAAGCCAAGAAGAAAATTGTGTGGAATCAACCCATCTTGTCCACCGATTGTTGTTGCCAAAGAAGAAGGATAGAGCGTCAAAACTAAATGAGAATTGACAGCAACGTAAATTTGGCAGAAATGATCCCATGTAATCTGCGTCGGTGGTGGAATTAATAAAAACACATCGGTGGGATGGATAATTCCAACAATGCGTATCTTCCACAGATAATTTGTTGTCATCAAACAGTTAATGAACTCAACTTAACTGAATCTCTTTTCATTAATAGTGATCACCACAATGGGTCTGCAATCAGACTCTACCAACAGACTGCTTCCGTTGGGGATGGAAATGCCAAGAATTGAGGGGACCACGTTGTGTCCAACTTGTGTGCACGATCCAGGAACATGGTGAGAACGTCGAGAGTTTTTTCCATTCTTACGGGCTATGATTTAACATTTGGTTAGTCTGTCTTTTTATCCAATAAGAATGTGAACGAATAACCCTATCCAACAACTCCAATGGGACAAGTTCTCCCCTACGCTGGTGTGGAGCAATTGTTGCAGTGTGGACAAGTTTTTTCCATTTATCCCTCAAATCAACATAGGTCTGGTGCTTGGCATGATAAAATGCATGCAGCTTTATTTCACTCCACCTTCCAGTTCCAAGCATTTCAACAAATTGTACAAGAACTTCAACCCCAACAATTGTAAATGACCTCCTCAAACAACATTTACTAATATCTTCTCTCCTAGACCTTTGTCTCATTGGCACCAGTAGAATTGAGAAATAAAGGAGACCGAGAGGGAGAAAATTGCAAAAGAGCTGCTGTCAGCCACGTTGTCTAGTAATTTGAAGCTCTCAATTGTTTCTCAGCTTTAGAAAGTACCTTCAAATCTCTTCAGAGTTTGTTTAGGTCATTTTCTGTCAAAGCATGCCTGTGGAATAATATTCCCTTGTGTTTGTTATCTCCTGCTTTACAACTGCTAGCTAGAATATCCATAATCAGAGTTGCCAATTGTGACATCAAAGCCATTGGTTCAATGCCAGAACCTATCAACTCTCTAACCCTTCTTATAGTACTAGCCATGTCAGCTAAGAAGGCCAAATCCAATAGATCAAGCAACTTTTCATCTGATACAACTCCAACAAGTTCATGCACTAGAGATAAAGTGATCCTTTGCCCCAACAAACTCAGCTTATCAAGCATCATCTCTGCATCTCGAAGAGAACCATCAGACTTAATGGCTATTAAATCTAGTGCATTAGTCTCAACATCCAAATCTTCTTCGACTGTAAGTTTCTATAACCTGCTTACTATTTCGAAATCCTTGATCTTTGAAAAAAGATGTTTTTGACACCTTGACACAACAGAGTGTGGAAGTTTTATCTGGGTTGCTGGTGATAAATATGAAGACATGTGCAGGAGGTTCTTCTATACACTTGAGGAGGGAAGCCCAAGTTTCAGGTATTAACAATGCTAGGGTGCAAAACAACACTACTGATTACTGATTATTGTCATCAACAACACTAGGAACAACATGTGCAACAAGGTGCAGTGATCCTTCAGGTTGCAATAACTTTTCTATACGGAGGCCGTTTGACATGATTCAAGCACCAGTGGATTCCTCTTGTTGAGCCCTTCGCAATGGTTGCATTATTTTTTGATTCCGATTCAGAAAAATTTTGAGAATTTTCCATCAAAAGAGGAATACCTACCCCCATAAAACTCGAAATTTTGCAAAAGAGCAGAAATATAACTTGCAAAAACATCATGAACCGCTTACCAAACCTGCACCAAGCACTTTATTGTTGTAAGCATGTTGTTTGAATGGTTTATGGAGCCTCCTTCTTCACAAGCTCTTTCACCATATGTTTTCTTGACTTGTGGCGAATTTCGGGGTGCAACTTCCAGCACTTATTCTCCCAATGGCCACTGATTTTATAGAAACTGCATAAATTATGTCATTTCCCATTCAATTGTGTCTTCATTATAGGAGGATTTAGAAGGTTCTCATTCTTCTTGGTCTCCCTTCTTGAGGGCACATCTGTCTTCTTAACCCACTCTTTTGTTGTATGATGCTTAACTACATCATGGTTAGAAGATCTATGGAAGCGATCATTTCTCTTATATGTAAATGAAGAATTTGAATGAATTTTATACCTTCATGACTTGTCCTTGAACTGATGGGGACTAGGTGGCTTTAATCCCTTCTTGGAATTAAGTGATGAAGAGATAGATTTTGCTTCAGCTTCCTTCGCGCAGTCTCCTTTCTCTTCCTATCCATAAACCAAGCCTGCAAATGGTTCTCTTGGTACAACCTCGAATGGCTAGGTGGCTCCTTGGCCATTTATGCCAATTCCACCTCCTCTATACCCCATCTTTTTGAGAATTTTCATGCCAACAATAGTCTCATATTGAGAGAGAAAATAACATGAAGTAACATCATATACCTCTATTTGAGATGTATCCTCCGTCGTCTCAACCTTCTACAACTTGGAAAATAACTCCTCTTTGGCTCGTAGCATCTCTTGAAGCTCCTGCTTATTGAGCAATAGTCTTCGCAATTCTGCATTTTTGGCTTGGATGCTTTCATTTATCTCTTGCGACTCTTTCATTATTTTAGCGTGCTTCACTCCTCTGCCCATCCTGTAAAGTAGTCACCTGCTCTGATATCACTTGATCCGATCACAGGTCATGTACTACTCTAACCATTGTGTACGATATGAAGATATTTTAATTTAATATGGCTTATATAGGTTTAAATGAGCATTTTTTTCCATCTATTATAATGCATAAACACATAAACATAAATAAACGAACTTAACATATCAATAAGCACAAACACGTAAGTAAGAGAGAGACAACCAATTGGTAACGGAGTTCACCCCTCCATCTCTCTGGGGCTACATATTCGTATCTTCTTCAATTGGAATGCAAATCTTCTATATTCCTTCTTCAAAGTCAACTTTCTTACATTCAAGCTCTATGGCTTAGAATTAGCCAAGCACTATGGCTCTCAAGGGCTAAGTATTCTCTCCTTTCTTCTCCCCCTTCTCATGGCTTACATAAGGAATATATATATACAGTTTTCCTCACCCACTCTCCAACAAAGAGAATTAATTACAAGACCCACAATTGTAGGGCCTAACTATAAGGAAGGAAAAACAAAGTCCATGAAAGTAGGACCTCCAACTATCTCAGGATCATAATTGGGAAAAGTCTCAAAACCACCTAAAGACTCTTCAACCATGCCCTTGATTATCTCAACCAATAGTTGAGAAAAAATAGAGAATTGGTATGAGGTGGTTTCTCACATAAAAATCAATTTCCCTAATTACATTCAATTAATAATATGTGAGACAAATTTTCTCTCACAATTATTAATCATTTATATCAATAATGAATGGTTTTTAATAAAAAATCATAATTAAATGCATGTGCATAATTTCACCCACTTAAGCATTTTGTCACCAGCTTCAAATCAACATGGCGCCAAGTTCTTTTCATGTGCTAAGGTCCTTTCGGATCAACGTGATAATCCAATTCCTATAACTTGGTTCCCATGACTTAATGTTACATATACATCTTGAAAATCACTATCTAAAGCATATTGTTCAACATAACTCTCATGCAAAACAGAATTATGATTAAGAATAGTAGCAACACTAACAATAGGCCTAGAAAGAATGTCAATAACTTTATTGTAGATACCTTTCTTATACCTTATCACCAAGTGGAATTTTTGAAGAAAACCCATCCATCGAAAGTGCCTTGATTGCTGCAACTTTGTTTGTGATTGAAAACATTGCAATGGTTGATGATCAATGTGAATGATTGTTTCCTTACCCATCAAGTAGTGTTTCCACTTTTTCACACTTTGCACCAATGCATATGATTCCTTGTCATATGTAGGATAATTAATCACTGCACCATTAAAAGTTTCTGAATGAAAATAGATGGGCTTACCATGTTGCATGAGGACCGCACCCATGGAATAATCAATAACATCAACCTGAATCTCAAATGACTGTCTTAAGTATGGAAGTGAAAGTATTGGGGCTAAATTGATCTTTTCCTTCAATGCATCAAATTCGTTTTGATGTTTACCTCCCCACTAAAATACTTGATTCACACTTGTCATGCATGCAATGGAGTTGCGATAGAAGAGAAGTTAGCAATAAACTTCCTCCAATATTGGGATACTCCCAAAAATATTCTTACCTCCGTAACTGTTTAGGGCTTTGGCCAATTGAAAATGACATCAAACTTGGAGGGATCTATTTTAAATTCACCTCCTCCAACAATATGACCCAATTACACTAAATAATTTTTTTCCAAACTCATGCTTTGACATCTTTAAAAACAACTGCTCTTTCTTCAAGACATCAAGTACATTTTTTACATGCATGACATGTTCTTCACAAGATTTACTGAAAATCAATATTTCATCTAAGTAGACTATCAAAAATTCATCTAGAAATGGCCTCAATACATCATTAATCACACACATAAAGGTAGCCAGAGCATTACAAAGACCGAAAGGCATAACTAGTCATTCAAAAAAACCTTGTTTTGTTTTGAATGTTTTCTTCCATATATCACCTTCAACAATTATAATTTGATGATATCCACTCCTTAAGTCAAACTTAGTAAAATAATTTGCATATTTCAATTGATCAAGTAAATCATCAATTCTAGGAAGTGGGTAATGGTTCTTTATCGTAATTTTGTTCAATGCACGGAAGTCCACACACATGCGCCATGTTCCATCCTTCTTTGGCACCAAAAAAATAGGTTACCCGCATGGAGAAGTACTTGGTATGACGATCCCTTTGTCCAACAACTCTTGAATTTTCTTTTTAATTTCTGCACTTTCCATCACTGACATCCTGTACATGCCAATGTTAGGAAGAGGAAAATCTTGTCGCAATTGTATTTCATGTTGGATTCCCCTCTTGGGAGGCAATCCTTTTGGCTTCTGAAGCATCTCATCATATTGGTTAACAACCTCAACCAAATCATATTTTAATCTTGAGTCACAACCTTTAAAATCTTCATTCTCAACATCATTCTTTTGTTTGACCATTAAAAGCACAAAATTCTTGCTAGAGTTAATGAGTCTCTTCATTTGTCCAACATTTACAAGTGAAATATTTAGTTTCTGTCGATGTGCTATAACAATGTACTCAATACCATATTTGAACAAGTGATACTTGTTTTCATGGTGATGAAAAATAGCTTTCCTATCATACAAATATGGGCTTTCCAAAACAATTTTGGAAATATCAAGTGGAACTACATCAAGTTTAAGTTCATCAAGAAAGTTTGTTGTAATTGCAAATATAAGTATGAATTTCCTCGTAACTTGTAAGTTTGCATCATTCCATATCCAACCTAAAGGATGAGTCATTGGATGAGGAATGGTCTCTGAATTTAACTTCTTGACTAAGTCTTCGGAAATCAAATTTTCTTGTGAACCACTATCAAAGAGTGTATAAATTTTGGTGTGCTTTGAAATAACCTGAATATGGAAAAGATCAATTCTAGTTTTCTCATCTTGAGTATCATTAGGAAACATTTAAGAGCTAGTGCTTGCTATTTTCTTACCTTTCATTCCCATTGCCACAATCTTTGTTTCATCTCCCGAATCGGAGCCTAATTCATGTTGTGTAGTTGCAACTGTCTTTTGATTCCCTTTGTTGTTAAACTTGTTTGGTTTCATCTCAGGATGAAGCTTCCAACAATGAGCTTCATCATGACCCTCTTTGGAACAATGTTTGCATGTAAATTTCTCTCCTTCCTTCTTGACAGATGTATTCTTATTTCCTTTCCCTTCGGACTTACTCTTACCCTTGTCTTCACTTGTGAATGGCTTCTTGCTACTCTCTTGTGAAATGTTTTTCCCTCTTTCTTCAATATGTGTTTCCTGGATACAAACCTCATCTAAACTTGTAGGATAAAACATAATGATAGTGTTCCTTAAATAAATGTGTAAACCCCCAATATATTTCAACAAGGTGTCTTGTGAAATCAAGTGTACACCTAGTATCAAACACCTTCTTCTAAATTCTTGAGTGTAACTTTGCACACTTTGACCCTTTAGTTGTCTAAAATTCTTCCAATCCATAATATCCTTTTGCATATAAGCAGATGGATACAATTTTCTTATAAGTGCAACAATAAAATCTATCCAAGAGGTTGAGACCTGACCGTGTTTTTTCATATCCTCTTGTGTTTTCGCTTCTCACCAAATAAAAGCAGCACTTTCCAACCCTAATGAAGCCAAATGAATCTTTGTTTCATCATCTTTGATGTTCTGAATCCTGCAATAAACTTCAAGTTGACGAACCCAATTATCATGTCTTTTAGCATTCACTTCACCATTATACATAGGCAATTCGAATTTGATATCAAGTTTTAATTAGGGAGTTTTACCATGAACCGTTGGGGTATATGGATGTGTTTGAGTAACAATGGTTGTGGAAGAGGAAGAAGATGAAGGTGAGGATGGAGGTGAATATGATGGTAGATAAGAGGGTGGTTTGTCACCATTTCCTTTTGAAGGCTTGTCATCATCTCCTTTTCCTCCAGAATAACCCTCTCCTTTTGAAGGCTTGGAACTTTCACCCCACAATATTGAATTTCTCTCTTCATAGAGAACCTTCACCATTTTAGTCATGTCAAAGAAAGATTTTCTAAAAGTATTTTCTTCATCTAACATATTATCAAATCCTCCTTCATTTGAAATGCTTGCAGAGGCTTCAGTTTCAATTTGAGAAAGAATTTTTGGTGGAGATTGTGGTAAAATTGATCTTCTTGTCCTTGACCTAACTTGAGGACTTGCAACCAAAATCTTTCCTTCTCCTCTCTTGAGCTTCAACCTTGTAAGCATTAGAAACACTTGCAAATAATTAATCCTCACAACAACAAAGAAAACGTAAGCTCTAATACCAAACTTGATCTGTATGAGATCCTAATGAAAATGTGCTTGAGGGTTTGTAAATTGCAAGTGTTAAAACTGAGTTATATGAACCTTTATGTTAAAATTTTAAACACATAAAACATGAATTTAAAACTTTGAAATAACAGAAACATCAGACAAATGCACCATAAAAATAATCACAACACAACAAGTGATGGAGTTCACCCCTCTTGGGCTACGTCTCCTTGGTCAAAGTTTTAATGGCTTGGAATTATATCATTATGCTTAAAATGGTGATTACATAAATTTACAGTGCTCAAATGGCTTCAAAACATGTTACATCAACACAAGCTATCAAAAATTCCCGTCTAGCCTCTTTCTTATAAAAAATTGGTTAAAAACTGAAGATGTTATGAGCCTCCCTAGTTTTGTTGCTAATCACACAACAAATTCCCCAAACTTTGCTCACATCCTACAAATTCTCCCCATAATCTGCTAATCGAGTGTCATTTTGGCGGAAATTTGGGAGAAATTGTGAGACAGTTAATTTGCATAATGTCGCCATAAATCCGAACTTAACACTATATGGTTATGGTGCTGAATTATTATTTTTCTTAATAAAAAAATAGGTCGATCATGGTACGGTTAGGGTGGACGGTGTCACATGGAGGTTACGGTGATGGTTTGGGTGGCAATCTATACCTCTACTTCCTTGGTTCTGGTGATTGGTCATATGAAATGTTGTTTGGGGGTCGGGGCTAAGCCCTGGCCCCTTACCCCCATACTCCACCATAATAAACATTATATAGGTTTTCGAACCATAGTTTAACAAGGAAGTCGGTGGCTTGACCGGTTAGGCGGTGCACTGTTTGGAGAGAGGTCACGATTTC
Organism: Pinus albicaulis; assembly: GCA_034641835.2. Taxonomy (NCBI): domain Eukaryota; kingdom Viridiplantae; phylum Streptophyta; class Pinopsida; order Pinales; family Pinaceae; genus Pinus; species Pinus albicaulis. The sequence continues at coordinate 1,202,491,503 of CM076572.1, read as the reverse complement.
GATTCTGTGGAGGTGCAGTTTGGCATTCAAACAAATTTTGGTTGCCCCCGTGTTGCCACATGGAATCCTCTGGTTGGGCCACGTGGCAACATGTGGTCGGCCACCAAACAACCAACCAAAATACACCAACCACCATCACCATAATATTGACAAGTGGCGAGGGCTAATTGGCCCAATGAACCCAGTAAACCTTGACCAGTCAACCATGCCCAGTCAACTATACAGATTATTGACTCGGCAACCTGCAAAATTTTTGCCAAAATTTTACCTGTTTGGGAAAATGAACAAAACATGTTTCTAGGAGAATACGTTGTCGGTTTTCTGCGAAACGAGTTACGAAAAAATAAAAATGAAGATAAACCATTTCGACAACTATCATTTTTGAGCACCTAATCACCCTAAAAGATCTATTGGCTTAGTTTACATCTTAGCCATGATGATCAATGATTGTGTTATAATTTCTCATTAACACAACTTAGGGAAACTTAAGTCACTTTATCATTAATTTTATAAAAACCACTTTAGCTTTAAATATTAGAAAGCCACTTTAACTTTATATTTCATAAATTCTCTTTAACTTTATATCTCATAAAGTCACTTTAACTTTATATCTCATAAAGTTAAATATTTCTAAGGACCACTTTGGACACTCTTTCACATGTTAGATACCAAGCCGACGTGGAAGACACTTTTTCATGCTCACTTTTTTAAAACTCCCACTTAGAGAGGAAAGTGTTCTTCACCATTCCCAACTTATCTCTGAAAAATACAAATTTTCATTTCCCCAAAGACTTCATGAGGATTTATTCTACCGATTGATTTGTGGATATGTACCACAACTCAATTGCTCCTCCCTAAACATAGTCCTGGATGAAGTGGTATCTGATGTTAATACATTTTGACCTGTCATGAAATACCATATTATCTGAGAGTTTTATGCAACTATGATTATCGTAATAAATAATTGTAGGATCAAATTGTTGACCAAATAAATCAAAGAATAACTTGTGAATCCATATGGCTACACAAGTCGCTTGATTAACTGACATATATTTCACCTCAACAGAAATCAATGCCATTTAATTTTGTTTCATGCTAAGCCATAACACAACTATTGAGCCCAAACCAAAACATCACAAGAAAGTGATTTTCCTATCCACTACACTCTATGCCTAGTCAAAATCTATATAGCTAGTCAAACTAACTACCTCTCCTCTCACATAGTTTATACCATAATCCACTGTACCTTGCAAGTATCTGAGTACATGTTTTGCTGCCACCCAATGCACTCTCCTAGGCTCAACCACATACTGTTTGAGAGTGTTGAAAGAAAAAAAAAAATTTATCTTGGTGTTCACCATATACATCAACGAACTAATAAACTGAGGATATAATGTGTGCCCCACCAACTCTCCCTCAGAAGCACGCAACTTATTCTAGTTGGTGATCATAGGTGTTGACATAGGCTTGGAGTCCTACATCTAAAAAATCTTTAGTATGTCAACTGCATACTTGCCCCGACCTAGAAATATTTTTCCTAGTTACTGCCAAACCTCCAATCCCAAGAAATAATGCATTAATCCAATATATTTCATCTCAAATTTTGAATAAAGATCCTACTTAAAATTACCAATGAGTCTCTCTGCACATGTAATAAAAAAATAATCCACATATAGCATCAAAATAAGTGGATTTCCACTCTCCACAATGTATTAAATGTTGGGATCTACCTCACTCTTCTCAAAACCCAGTTGCTACAAGTAAGTATCTATTCTTGAATACCAAGATCTCGAAGCTTGCTTCAATTCATATAATTCCCTTTTCAACCAGAAAAAATGAGAATCTCTCTCATGTATCCGAAATCCCTGTGGCTACTCAATGTACTCCTCATCCTGTAAGAGCTCATTTGGAAATATGGTCTTCACATCCATCTTGTGGATCTTCCAACCCATCTCTACTAAAATGGAGATCATTTCCCCGATTAAAGTATACTATGAAACTGGTGTAAATATCTCTTCATAATCAACTCCCTCAACTTGTGAAAACCCCCGTGCTACAATCTGAGCCTTGTATTTCTCAATGCTTCCATCCATAACATGCTAGTAGTACTAGGGTCACCATAGTTTCAGTAGTAATAGGGTCACCTCTGTCACCACTTGATCCAAAGCCTAGCTATGTGTTTGGCTCGAGGGGCATGTGCTCATGGGTCATAGCTAATGGTGTAGAGTCAATGTCACTACTAGGAGTATGACCACTCGAAGGTGGCGAAGAAATTAACTACCTCGCGGATATGTGCTCAATGTTAGTGCTAGTTGGATGCTCATGTGGTGTCTCAACAGTTCCACTAGTACCAACACCAAGATGAGTATCAACTGACTGATGAAGGAAACAAAGTGCCTCCAAATAACCCTACATAAGAAAGAAAATGATTTTTCAATTAGATAATGTAAAAGTTAAGAAACAAACTTTTATAATTGAACTTATGACAAAACAATCACTTTGAAATATGGTTATTACCTTGCACGTCTTAAGATATTCATTCAATTTCTTGATCCTAGCCTTAGTCACAGGACTTTGATCCCTACTGCGAATCAACTCCATAATTTGTTTGTTCATTTTCTTCACTCACTTTTTTAGTGTGACCTCAAGGTTGGGGGATTTCCACGTGTCTTCCTCATCAAGAACATCATCATTTTCATGTGGCTCAGACTACATATTTCAACAAAAGAAAAATGATTTCTGTTTTATAAACGAATAATAAAAAATTCACATTAAATGTAAATAAAAGTTGTTAATCATTTACTTATGACTGTGTAAGTGATTTTACACACAGATAAGCCTGCCACATAATAATATAATTAGAGTCATGAAATACTTTAAATAAGTGTTAAAGAATAGGTATCAACATAAAATTTTAATTGATGGACATATAAATGCATAAAAACACATGAAATAAAGGACTAGTCCTATAGCATGCATGTGAGTAATTATGGCATTTTCAAACCTAGGTTTTATGGAAAAGGACCTACATAAATGGGACTATGAGACAAGAAAAATTAGCACAAATTTGAGTCAACCTTTGGTATATGTGACTAAATAGATCTTAAACAAGGAAGTTATGGGCCATTGGTTTCGATAGCTCAAATAAGAACAACCACAAAGTACACTATTAAGACTCTCAGAAATATTCATATATCAATTATTAAATTTATATTTTTCACCCATAAGAAATAAATTTTAGATTTCGTTAGGGAAGAAAAAATTTGGAACATAAGCATGGCTTGGTCCTTAGTAATTATGCTAGTGTTACAATTTTTTGAATCCATTTCTTTCTTAAAGTAACACATCATATCACCTTAAGGTTTGTCTCCATGCATACCAAATGGAAGAACAAAGGGAAGAACATCATCTGGACCCAACTCTTTGTACATGGATATGGCCTTCTCCACATAAGATTATGTTTGATGAAACATGATGCAGTATAATCCATTGCTCAAAGTAGGTGGTTTATGTTTACCTTGGAAAATGAACAAGGAATGAAATGTTCATCATCACTAAGCTACATATATGTTATGCAAGTAAAATCAGGCTTATGCTAGTGGTAACCAATGCTCTACCAACTCAGTAGTGAGAGAGAAACATCAGAATTTGAAAAATTGTTGTTTCAATAGGGAAGTATTCAATGATTCAATGATATACATTATGATGCATTGACAAAGAATCACATGTATTAATATTCGATACATATCATCTTTGTGAAAAGTTAAAACAATTAAAGCATGCCATGTGTGGCAGTGCAGATAAGATACACCGGTAATGAGTATTTTAGCACTCAAATCCTATGTAAAATGTGCATGGAACCACTAGTTATGCAGTAATAAACCCATGGTACACCAACACATATAGAGAGTAACAAAATAGGAATGAGAAATACCATTTTTGTGATGCAAAAAATTGAGTCGCTAATGACCTCCTCAGTCATCCTCAATGCTTTCTTTGCTCTCTACTCAAGTTAATCTGGTATACATGGTCCAAGATCATCACAAACATGAAAAAAATTATGGTTTTCCCATTTCATGGGTTCATCCTATTCAAGGCCTGAACCAATTGGTATATGCCAACTTTGTTGTGGCCCGAATGATTTAGTGGTGCGGAAAATGTTTTGGACAAATTTGAATATGGATGGCAATAAAAGCTAGCGTACACTTAATTTGGCTCTGCAAGAAGCTTTTCCTCTGATGTGTGTTCATTGTGACCCCTTTTTTTCTTTTATACTTTGGCGTGTGTGGTTGATTTTAAAGTGATCGTTGTGACCCCTTTTTTTTATTTTATACATTGGCGCACGAGGTCGTTTTTAACTCATTGTTGTGACCCCTTTTTTATTTTATAATTTGATGCATTCATACTTCCAAACCTATAATTGATTAGTTAATAATATGTAATAAAAAAATTCTCCAAATTTTCTATTTCATATTTCACATTCTTCCTTTCTCTTTTGTTTTTATTTTTTATTTTTTTCTCCTTGTTTTTTTTACTTTTCATTAGAACATTATACAATATGGAAAAATTTTGATATTCTTTGACATGAATTCCTCTCTGTGTTGGACATTAATAGGTTTGAGGGTGAGATATAATTAACACTACTTAACCATTTAAATAGGCTCCACATTGGAAAAAAAATGAAGCTGAAGAAACGGGTATGGATTTTATTAGTAGGGAACTCCGAATGGCCTTAGCCTTACATCTTTTAGTGCAATTCTTTTACATTTTCTGTTTCCAACAATTTTCGAAATTCATGGTATACAAATTGTTTCTGGATCTTCGCCATTTGTGCTTAGATCTACTTGGGCCAAGACGCAGCCTTTGTTGGCATAGAAGTCTGCCTCTTTGTTTGATTCTCTGAGAATGTGATAGCATTTGAAGGAAGTGAAGTCTTGGAGGAGGTATCTCAGCCTTTGCAGATTCTTGTTTAAACCAGCTTCATTGAATTGGCCTTGCGTATGTATTATTTTGATCAGGATTTCTGAGTCTCCGAATGCTTGCAGATTCCGATGTCCTCTTTCTTTGGCTATTTGGCAAAATTTTAACAGGCTAAGAATTTTTGCTTGATTGTTAGTTCGTTGACCTAGACCCCAACTGAAGGTTTCTATGATGCCTCCATCAGGAGAGTATATAAGTCCTCCAGCTCCTGCTATCCCAGGGTTGCCTTTAGAGGCACCGTCAAAAAAGGCTGTTGTTATTCCTTGCTTCCTCCACCAATTCTGAAAAGCTTCATCCTTTTCTCTTAGCCTCCACTCAGGATTTCTGAGGGGTTTTTTTGTGCTGTGTATCCGTTGGATGAATGCTTGAATGCCAAGCCAATTCTTTTCCTCTTGCTGCATCGAATTGTCCTCTTTGATTTTCTGAGAATTCAAAATTTCTAGGAGTCCTTTTGCTTTTGCTGCTACCATGTTGGGGGTCCAAGTTACATTGTTAAATATCTGCTCATTTCTAGCTAGCCATAGCTTCCAACACACTAGCTTGGGGAGAGTGATCCAGATTCCGGCCCATGATGAGGTTAGGGAGAGCGACGGGTATCGCTCTTTCCATGAGAGGAATAAGTCCACAACTGAAGTTTTAGTGGGGATTACAACCTTTAATCCTTGAAGAGTGTGGGTCCAAACTCTGTTTGCATATGGACATTCAACAAATAAATGATCCATGGTTTCCATGGCTTCTTTGCAAAGTGTGCACCTATGCGGACCTGCAATGTTTCTTTTCATAAGGTTTTCACTGGTCAGGATCTTTCTATGCATTAGAGTCCAGAAGAAGAAGTTTACCTTAGGCAACGCCATTGGATCCCATACCTCTTTCCAAAATTTTGCTGGATGAATTCGGTCTCTGTGTGTTTGCATCAATTCATATCCTTTGGCTGAGGTGTATGCTCCTGTAGGTCCCGATCCCCATTTATCCTTTTCTGATTTATGCACCGGGGCAGCCTAACGAAGTTCCTGTTTGAGCATTTCTGATTGCTGCATTAGGTGAGCTGGGATATCTCTGAATTCCCAATCAATTCAGAGCCCAGACTCGTTCCACTTTGAGATATCGCAGAGCGTCTTGTCTCCTCTGTTTTCTAAATATGCACATATCTCATGCAGGCTGTCTTGTGTGGCTAATGGCGAATGTCCCCATTCACGGAGGTCAACATTGGCCCCATTCACAGGTCAATATGTGCAAGGTCAATTAATCAGAGCATCATTTCGATCACTAATTATTAGTAAATTTCAAGATTTATATAAGTACTGTAGATAATTGGTTCCTATACATCATTTTTTTCATTCATGGGGACCCATATACTTTGATAGTGGAAGCACGATCGTAAGAGAGATATAATAAATTATGTCATGAAGTGGCCATGAAAACAATCTTGAGATCAATGAAAATAATTATCTTCTATTGGTTTCAAGAACAATATAATATTCTCTACTAAAAAAGGCCATCCATGTGAAGGTGGAAGCCCATACCCACCCCCCCACTCTTCACATCACTCTCAATATTCCCAATACCCAATTTATATACTATAAAATATTCGAAAGCAACATAGAAAGAATCAAGCATATATATAAATCACTAAGAAAATAAAAATTTAGGTTAAATGAAATAGAGAAAATCAACTAAAAACATATACACACATACCTCATACATTTCAACATTTCAATATCATTAATCTTCTTCTTCATCCAACTCAACATTTATGTCATCCGGTTCAAAAATGATGTTGAAACGATCAACCATTTCAACATCATAATCAATGTCATCATTTGGTTCAAATTATTTATGTTATTCATCTGATAGTACATTATCAATATCATCTTCATTGAGAACATTGTCTTGAACAACTCCTTGAAATTCTTCGACATCTGTGTGCTCTGAGACATGATCAATCAATTTTTCCTATACATCATCATCATATTCAACATTATCATCTTCTTTCGCTACATTATACTCTATTGGCCTTCCTCTTAGATAATATCTAAAAACATATGACCAACTCACTCTCCCTGGAACCTCTGAGTAAAATACCCATTGACATTGGCTTGGAAGAACATAACGATCTGATCTTGGCTCAAATGACCTTGTATTAACCATGGTGAATCTGTTATCATGTTGAATAATAGTTATTTCAGGATCATGTTCATTCATTCGTATCATATAAAATTTCATGTCGAACATAACCAATTTTAAGGACTCAAAGTCACACTCAAGTATGTCATCCAAATACCCACAATATCGATTTTCAGAGACTTGTGGACTCATGTCACTTCTAGAGGAAACATTAGTGACCTAGAAGAGTGCAGTTATCCCACAATCATAAGTTTTCATCTTTTCATCCAACTTTTTGATGTGAAATTCATAGCCATTGTACCACATAGAATTGTGGTATTTCAACTATAATTTTCCAAACATGTGAAGAATGAATTGTCAATTAATAAACATGTTCATATAACTTGAAAAGAATCTGAAAAAAAACACATGCATTCACATTACTAATATATTTATAAAATAACTTAATCAAATATTGCAGGGTGAAAATGAAACATGCTTTCCTATTTATCTTTCAATCCATTAATTGCTAAATTAATTTCCATATGTGTAATATTAGCATCTCGGGCACAATGAGCTTCTCTAACCAATGCAAACACCCATTCTGATGATAACGTACCATAACAATCTTCACATCTTTCAACCCACGACTCCATCCAATCAATATTGTTTGCAATGTATAAATGTAGTGCATCCCACTCTCCAGTAATTGTCTCAGAAAATCAAAATTCACCAATAAATATTAGTCACCATAGTTAATATTAATAATTGATGAAATAATAAAAAATAAGTAAGTATTATATACAAAAAAATAAATAAATAAGTATTATATCCACATTAAATCATGGAAAAAAAATATTCGTCAATTTGGTTAAAATTCACCTATTTTTTACATATATTTGATTAAATGGATGATATTCACCAAAAAATTACCAATTGTAATAGTAAATTACATGTTTTTTTATTGAATATTCATGAATTTTCAAACTTGAATAGTCTCCTACAATAGTATATATATATGATAAATATTAAATCCTTAAAAAATACCCTGCATTAAATATTTAATTATCTCTCACTTTTTTCATGCTACCTTTCCCCAACAGGTGTTCCCCTTCAATTTTTTTTATGGAGTTCACATCCCAAATATGATCCATGCATATTTGTTGCTAATATAGGAAGATACTAACTAATTTACACCATCGATTGATATGCCATATATCCCTCCACCATAAAACCCTCGAGACATGTTATTTCTCTAACCAAAGGCTTCAATGATTTCAAGTGCCACTCCACCACCCACATTAACCTTGTGTTTATAGGTCCACACAATTCAATCTCCTCATCTTGGTGTATGAGGTAGTGTTCTTGTGCATTGAAAAATGCTAGAGGTAGATACTTTCGTATTTCGCACATTAGTTGAGGAATTTCTCTCTTCTAATGCTTTATATTGCCTTATGTATTTCTATCAATGAGAACCATGTTTCAACAAAGCAGAATATATTACATTAGAATTAAAACACATGTCATTAAGTTGAACAAATAATTGAAAAACACTTGGTATATAAATCGCTACTTACCTCATGTATTTGCTACGATCATGTACTTTTTTGGCGTTGTTGTCAAAGTCATCTGGGAGAGATAGAGGTAGAACATATTGTAACAATAAAAACGTTTTTTTATTTGTTTAATCCAAAGTAGACGAAAAAATTGTAAAAATGTATATACAATATAGAAATATATATACCAAAATAATTACATTAATAAAGGTATGCCAATCATGTGTTTTTACCCCACCAAATTCACCTTTCATTGTTAAGATATTATTTATGTTTGAAGAAAAGTTTGTGGGAAATTTAATTCTTTGAATGAACTCTTTTAGATCATCTCTTTTCTTCTCTATTAATAACCATGGAAGGTTTTTTTGGTCTCCATCACTATTTTATTATATCCCACTTTTCATTGCATCATTGGCTTCCACAATGTCATTACAATTTTTGAGTATTTTTTCTTTATCCCTCCTACCATCTATGATCCGCCATAAATTTTTAGTCACATTCTTCCTAATATGTATTGTATCAAACAAATGAGTTATTATTAGGTTCTCATATTAGGGAAACCTCATGAATTGAGCATGATAACTTTTAATTCCTCGTGGAATCACATCATGTCCTTCACGGCGATTTCTATTATATTCCAACTTCCATAGATGAGGTGTCATTCTTCTTGGTTTTAATCCAGTATCTTCTTTCCCATTGAAAAAATTCTTTTCAGTATCATGATACTTATGGTTCTTAGAGAGGAAGTGTATATACTCATCAAACAGCTCCTTTCCTAAACTTGTTGAACAACGAGATTTCATTTTAGGACCAAAAAATGGACATGCAAATTTACCTTTTGTTTGAAGGTCTACAAGAGATGGATTAACGTGACTTATAAATGAAGGGATTATTTAAAAAACATGCATGATATGATCTAATTAAAATAATTATGTACTATTAAAGTGAAATGGAATGTTACGTACCAAAAAAATGTATTAGTCCTGGGACATCATGAATTGTCCATATAAGTATTTCATGGAATTGAAATTTCCTTTCCCTATTGGTTTACATATGTATACATAGTGATGTAAACCCATAAACTCATTAACTTGTCGATAAGAGACTCGATATATACATTCATATCTTTAACTTGGTACTTAATTGTTTGAAATTACACATAATTAATACTAGGATAAGCACATATAAGTGAATAAATAAATATAACATATTATGCAACAAAAAAGACAAATGAAAATGTTACAATATTAGAAAATAATTATATAAACATATACATGGAACAATCATTTAACATAATGCACTTCCTCTTTATTAACATCCAAGGAGGAAGATTATTATTGATCACAAAAATTGGTTACACTGAGTAAATAGACCTGACCTCTCCAAATGGATCAACAACATCTGCTGCCAAAGAAAGCCTACCATTATAAGGTTCATCTTTAAAATGCGGTCATTTTTCCTCAATTTCCCTAAATGCATAACCATCTATAGGAATTCGAAGAAAACCATCTCCACTTCTCTTATGTGCATGGTAGTCCATAAATTGTGCTATGCCTTCACACTTGAAAAATCATTGCAAATGTGAAATTATGGGAATATGATGAAGAACCTTTTGAGACAATATTTTTGTTAGTTGATTGCTTCGATATCTACTACTCTGACATTGTGGGAAATTTGTTTTTGATGCATGTTTTCTATAATATATAATTTTATCATTAGGACATGCATCTATAGCTTCATACTCCATTCCAATTTCTTTCATAATGGCATATAAATCTTGGTATGTGCGAGCTTACTTATTTGACGATGGTAACAAAAATTCAACTAACAATCTATTACAACATAAAAAATTACTAGTTAGTGTAAATAATATTAATCATAAATATTACATTTTTATTTTACACATTAATTAACACTAAAAAAAAGGAAAAAAATCTGTTGAAATTTGGTTACCAGAGGACAGGTGGTTCCCTAAGGCTTTGATCTTTGGCCTAGGGAAAAGTGTCCAAAAGAATTTAATTTTTCTCCTAAAGTGACTTTATAAAGTTATAAAGTCAAATCTAATTTAAAAGTGACTTTAAGGGATAAAGTTACTAAAGTCTAATTTTAAAGTGACTTTAATAAAGTCAATGTGAAATTAGAAAGTGAAAAGTGACTTTGGAAATAAATGACTAAGTGGGTCTTTATTAAAGTGGGGTGAATTAAAAAATAGAAAGTGAGATTTAAATGAACATTTAATCTCAGCCCTAGATCTAAAGTTATCTCAGCCATTGGATTTAGGGGTTCCCCAAAAGTCACTTAGGGTTAGGTTAAAGGAGGAAAAGGAGGGAAAAGGTCATTCATTCTTTCATGAGGAGATTGAGAGAAGGATAGGAAGAGAGCAAAGGATATTTCTGAGTAGAGAAGAAGGAGGAAGAACAACACCTTGGCATGCATACCGAGGCAACAAGATTTCAACAAATATGTACAGCAAGAAGCAGCATGAAGTCCAAGGCAAGTGGCACGAATTTCGAGGAGGGAAAACAACATTTAATGCAACATAGATTTCGAGGTCCATACAACAGTTAAGGAGGCACGGAAACTGAGGTCTGTACAATAGAAAAAACATGTATGTTTTCTAAAATCCGTACAACAATGTTTCAACATGCAAATCGAGGTCCGTACAACAGCCGTACAACACGTTTTTCGAGGCAGCAAGTGGCATAGTTTTCGAGGAGGCTGGACAGTTGTTTCAGCACTATTTTCGGTGCTGTCTGTTATAGGTAAATTTTGGCATCATTCCAAATTACCTGGTTAACTGGGCGTCATCTCCAGGACCAATGAATAAGGGTCTATCATCCCCTATCATTTCAAGTTGCTACATGCCCTAAGGCAAGAATAAGACAAATCAAGCATGACTTTCATCAAGCAAAGGTTTCCAAGGTTTAAAGTTTATTATATAGCATATGAGAGCTCACCAACGCTGCCTCTAAGGGGAATAAGTGCATTGCATATGCAGGTAGCCCCATGCAAGGCTGCTCTGCAAAGCACTTCTCGACATCTATGGGTGCGTTGGTCACATTGGGAGCACAATTCTCATTATTCCGGAATCTCCACTTGGCCAGTGCCTTCTAGAAGAGTTCACATGTGTCAAGCTTTGAATCCAAGTGTCCATTTGACATCTAAAATATTGGGAACATGTCTTTCCTATTATTGGAAAGTCATTGATTGCAAAACAACCTTCAACTCCTCTATAAATTTAGCACAGATCTGAGTGCTTGGTAAGGAAGAATTTGAGTAGAGAAATGCTGGTGGAATTTTCAATTGAGAGTTAGATTTGTGTAACAACTGCTAGAGAGATTTATACTGTGATGGGGCTAGGAATTTTGTTGCAAGTTTCACTTCAAATCAGTCACTAGGTTGTAACCTCTCCTTCTATCATCAATAAAGAATACAACTTACTTTTCCCTATATGCATCTGTATTGAATTTGATTTTCCATATTGTAAGATCTTAGTTGATGTATATGGTTTATGCTTTACTGATTTAGCTAACTAACTTGAATAGACATCTGTATTATTGCTATCTTCTGTTGTTTTAGTGTTATTTCTTGCAGGAAGCATTTTGCACAAACTGCTTGAATTTGAAGCTACAACGGAAGCGACAGAAGGAACCATTTAGAAGCGCTTAGATTACAAGTAAGCTTCTAATATATTCTGTGTGTCTGTTCTTAGTTAGGAGAATAAGTCGTATAGTCTTTAATATGTTGTTCTAGATTATCACCTATCTAGGGAAGCATGTTTTATTCGTAATTCTAGATTATGAGGATGGTTCTTTTTCTGTGTCAACCTCGTTAAAAAATGAAACAGATTCATGAGGATGGTTCTTTTACTGTGTCAACCTCGTTAAAAAATGAAACAGATTCATGAGGATAGTTCTTTTCCTGTGTCAACCTCATTAAAAAATGAATCAGGTTATGAGGATGGTTCTTTTATTGTGTCAAACTCATTAAAAAATGAAACAGGCTTTGAGGATAGTTCTTTTTCTCGTGTCAACCTCATTAAAAAATGAAACAAGTACCTATGAGGATAGTTATTTTTTCTTGTGTCAATCGCGTTAAAAAAATGAAACAAGTACCTTTGAGGAAAGTTCTTTTACTGTGTCAACCTCGTTAAAAAATGAAACAGGTCATGAGCATAGTTCTTTCCCTGTGTCAAGCTCATTAAAAAATGAAACAAATCCTCCCCTATAATGAACCTTCATTCCATCCAGATATTAGTAACCAGTAATCTACTTAGATGAATGAAATGAAGCTTGGGGGGCACCTACTCTTGCAGGGGGCATTCGACATGTGCTCTTGCAGGGGGAATTCAAAACATTCTTACCAATTCCATGCAATCATGAGTTGAAGTTTGGGGGAAAAATCTGGCTCAGAGCTCCAAAATGCCAATGGTAACTAGTGAATGGTAAAAATAAATAGGGAAACTACTTTTAATAGTCATTTAATTATTTGCAAGTTAAATTTATTTCTAGGACTATGGTTTTGTTATGTTTTTTTTATCATGAAACATGTATTTTTAATCCATTTGATGTTGTTCTGAACAGGTCTTACAACTGATGAACATATTAGTCGTGCAGATTTATTTCAAAGAATGACTTTACCACAAAGCATAGTTTTTATCCTTATTTTTCGAGCTTTGTTAAAAATGAAAAAGAATTTGAAGCACAGTTTTATCTCTTTTTTTAGCTTCTATAACAGTGAAAAAGGAACCCTTGGAGTCCTTTTTCAACCCTTTTCAGACTCCGATAATGTGAAAAGATTATCGAGCACTTGTCTTTTCGAGCTCGTAAAAGTAAATGAATTGATATCTACTCAGTATAAGTTTAACCCTTTCCGGACTGAGATAGATTATTTACGAAAAAGGAATACCTTGGTTAAACATGACCAAAGAGGTTCTCTCAGATATTATTTTACACCTTTTCGGATCTGAGTGACAAATTTATGAAAATTACTTGTGGATTTTTCTTTCGTCCTCTTTTTCAAACTCTCTAAATATGAAAAAGGACTGGGCTATCACTGTCGTTAAGCTCGTTAAAACATAAAATAGCGACGGGCTTGTCGATCATGGCAAGAATCAAGTTTCATTCATCGCTAGACTCATTAAATTATTAAATAGCGATACTTTATTCGCCCGAAGGGTTGAATTATAGATAAAGCAAATGTTACCCTCCTCAAGCTTGTTAAAAAATAAAGAGTTACTGGTTGACAAATGACTGGGGAAAATTTGGGAAAAGTGAGCAAGAATTTCTTTATGGTAGCAAGTCGCTCTTGAACATGACACTTTCTTCACTCCATGTCCGTGACTGTTTGGGTTGAGTAATCATCTTGACAGTTCTTTCATACCTATGGTTCATCATACCTTCACTTCAGTTTTGGGTCAATGCTACCAACTCATCACAGTGTCGCTGATATGTTCAAGATAAGTCATATAGTGAATAAACTCATCCTTCTGCAATACTCATAAACCTTCATTCTCATGACCGTCATCCCTGAAAATTGCTATATCAAGTCATAACCTTGTCTCCGAAATCAGTAACTCCCATTTCGCAATAAGGTGACTTCCTGTCGACGACAAATCAATATCTAGGAAGTTCACTTAGAAACATCAGATTCCAGTACCATGAGGCTTGTTACAACATCGACAAGATCCTCGCTTCCGGACCTTTGACCGAAAGATTTTGTTTGGCGTTCGACATTAAATCATCTATTCACGCCTTACGAAATGTACTGCAGTACCTTGAGGGCCATTTTCATTAATGGTGGTTCTCTCGCGTTTTAAACAGCTCACATCATTGGCTGGTAATCAAAGGATGTCTTTCCATGTTCGACGACAAATCATATATTCGCATGGCTAGACTTGTACCCGAATGATTGAGTGAATGAGATAAGAAAACCCCAGATCTAGTTTCAGCCATCCGGGCTGTGATTTCAGGATTTTTTTTGCACATCATCTGTACGGTGACCTTACATACAAATTGTCATCCGAACATGGGCCTATATCTGTAGGCATGTCTGCATTGGGCAACATCCAATGTCGACGACTTTCTGAATTATGTACATGTTATTAGATTGTTTATGTGCTGAACATGGGAATGCCTACCCGAAACAATTATGATCAAAGAGGATATATCATGATGTAATGTATTGTAATATTGATGCAGGTGACCACTCCGCTTCATCTCCAACCCATCACAGTGTAAATCATCTCAATCAAATGTTTTTATTATTTTTATCTCATGCTTTAGGGGGAAATTGTTATAGGTCAATTTGGGAATCATTCCCAATGACCTAGTTAACTGTGCATCATCTCTAGGACCAATGACTAGGGGTCTATCATCCCCTATCATTTCAAGTTGCTACATGCCGTAAGGCAAGAACAAGACAAATCAAGCATGACTTTCATTAAGAAAAGGTTTCCATGGTTTGAAGTTTATTATATAGCATATGAGAGCTCACCAACGCTGCCTCTAAGGGGACTAAGTGTGTTGCATATGCAGGTAGCCCCATGCAAGGCTGATCTGCAAAGCACTTCCATACATCTATGGGTGCGTTGGTCACATTGGGAGCGAAATTATAATTGTTCTGGAATCTCCACTTGGCCGTTGCCTTCTAGAAGAGTTCACATGTGTCAAGCTTCGAAATCCAAGTGTCCATTTGACATCTACAAGAGCTGGGAACATGTTCGGTTTAAGGCTGGAAAGTCATTGATTGCAAAACAAACTTCAACTCCTCTATAAATTGAGCACAGATCTGAGTGCTTGGTAAGGAAGAATTTGAGTAGAGAAATGCTGGTGTATTTGTCAATTGAGAGTTAGATTTGTGTAACAGCTGCTGGAGAGATTTATACTATGATGGGGCTAGGAATGTTGCTAGAAGGGTCACTTCAAATCAGTCACTAGGTTGTAACCTCTCCTTCTATCATCAATAAAGAATACAACTTACTTTTCCCTATATGCATATGTATTGGCTTTGATTTTCCATATTGTAAGATCTTAGTTGATGTATATGGTTTATGTTTTACTGATTTAGCTAACTAACTTAAATAAACATCTGTATTATTGCTATCTTCTGTTGTTTTAGTGTTCTTTCTTGCAGGAAGCATTTTGCACAAACCGCTTGAATTTGAAGCTACAATGGAAGCGACAGAAGGAACCATTTAGAAGCGCTTGGATTACAATTAAGCTTCTAATCTATTCTGTGTGTCTGTTCTTAGTTAGGAGAAGAAGTCGTATAGTCTTTAATCTGTTGTTCTAGATTATCACATGTCTAGGGAAGTGCGTTTTATTCATAATTCACAATTCTATCCAACACTGTATGTACACAATTTAATGATGTACTTTCTGCTGTAAATTTCTGTTTATGTTTGGCATGAAAATCGAGGCAGAGTTTGTGCACGGTTTTCGAGATAAGTAAAAATACTGGTTGCTGGAATTTTCTATGTTTTTCTATTTCTTTGTAAAAGCTATTTATCAGAAATAAAGGAGAGCTTTCGAACTGGTTTTCCCCAAGAGTTATAGGGGGTTTTTCCAGGGTAATATTGACAAAAAATCAGGGTGTCAAAATTCTGTGTGTGGCTGATTTATTTTTATGAGTTTTATTTCTGCATTTCAACACTATGACATTTCCAGAATTTGTGTTTTTAGAAAATATTTATTTTTCCAGCTTGTTGAATGTATGGATATGGGAATGGGCATTTATCTTTATGGGAGAAATAAGGAGAAACAGAAAACTGGGGTTGGGTTATCAAATTTCTACATGGTATCAGAGGTATTTTTCTGAAAAGTGCAGTTTGGGACAAGAAGAAGAAAAATTACAGCAAGCTATTTTTTCACACAAAAAACGATACCTTTACTACAACAGTGCTATTTTTTGCTTATTTAGGACAACAAGCATGTCTTTGGGCTTGAGGGTGGAGGATAGGTTGGATGTGCATAGTAACTACAGTGTTTGGAAGGAGAGAATGCAGAGCATATTTGAGGAGGGAGAAGTATGGGATATCATGGCGCATACCGCACAACACCCTGTTAATGTGCCTACTGGTGCTGTTCAGTTGGAAGCATTTAATAAGAAGAATAACAAGGGTAAGAGACTGATTCTGGATGGAATCAAATACCATTGCATTCCTCATGTGAGAGGAAAGATATATTCTCATGAGATGTGGACAGCATTGACCAATCTCTACCAGAGTACCAATGAGAACAAGAAAATGGTCCTAAGGGAGAAGCTGAATACCATTAAGATGGGTAAGAATGATAGTGCAGCTGGATATCTCACAAAGATTACTAATATGAGAGATGCATTGGCAGCAGTTGGAGAGGTCATTCCACCCACTAAGTTGGTGCAGATTGCAGTGAATGGCCTTCCTAGTTCATGGTTGAACTTTGTTGATGGGGTTTGTGCACGTGAGACCCTTCCCCCTTGGGAGAGGTTCTGAGATGATTGCATACAGACAGAAATAAAAAAGAGCCAACTTGGGGTAGCCAAACCAGTTGAGCAAGATGAGGATGTAGCACTGTTGGCAGGAGGCAAGAAAGGCAAGGGAAATAAGCAAGCTTCCACAACTGTTGGTGGGGCAAAGGCAAAGGTAAAGGTAAACAGGGAAACATGTAGAAGGACTATTCCAAGGTGAAGTGTTGGAATTTTCAGAAGATGGGACACTATGCAGTTGTGTGTCTGGAGAAGAAGAAGAAGGGGAAGAACCAGAGCATGGCAGCATCAACAAAGATAGAGGACTTTACAGATATATTTGACCAGGAGTTTGGGTTCATTTCTTGTGATTCCACCAGTGCAGGATCACCTGCCACGGAGGTTGAGAGGGAGTGTGCATTTCCCTCCACTAGCAGAGCATCTTCAGGTAACTGGTATGTCGACAGTGGGGATTCACATCATATGACAGGATTTTGTGAGTACTTCTCAGAGCTTTCAGAGAGTGGAACTGATATAGAGGTAGTACTTAGAGATGACAACGTTGTTAGAGCAGTCAGTGTGGGGACATTGACATTTGATAGGGAACCCAAACCTCCCTTGAAGGTGTTAGATGTTCTATATGTGCCAGGGATGAGGAAGAACCTCATATCTGTCTCAGCATTGGAGGACAAAGGATATGAGATATTGCTCAGGAGAGGACAGGTATTTAGTATATCCCAGGGGCACTCTAGCTGAGTCAACTGGAGTGATTGGTGTACACCATGTGAAGGTGTACAAGTTTGCATTTCATCCCCTTTTGGCATTGAGCAGTAGTACCAGCAGCAAAGCTAGTAGTTCAAAGATGTGCGAGATTTGGCACCGTAGGATGGGGCACATGTATCATGGAGCCTTGAGGAAACTGCGGGAGATCCCAACGGGTGTGCCAGATTTCAGTACTGATGAATTTGATACATGTAGAGGATGTGCTATGGGAACGTTTGCCAAATCCTGGTTGCTGGAATTTTTTGTGTTTTTCTATTTCTTTGTAAAAGCTTATTATCAGAAATAAAGGAGAGATTTCGAACTGGTTTTCCCCAAGGGTTGTAAGGGGTTTTCCCAGGGTCATATTGGCCAAAAATCAGTGTGTCAAAATTCTGTGTGTGGCTGATTTATTTTTTCTGAGTTTTATTTCTGCATTTCAGCAATGTGAAATTTCCAGAATTTGTGTTTTTCAGAAAATATTTATTTTTCCAGCTTGTTGAATGTATGGCTATGGGAATGGGCATTTAACTTTATGGGAGAAATAAGGAGAAATTGAGAACCGGGGTTGGGTTATCAAATTTCTATAAAATCAACCTTTCATGTCATGAAACATATTACATTATACCTTAGGATCTGTGTCATACAAGTGCTTGAAAAGTCATTCAAAACCTTTAAGTTCACTAACAATAATGTAGCAGAGATAATATTTTCTCTTGAGCCTTCATAAAGTGGTGTCCTTGCCTTCTCTAGCACATGTTCATCGCAAATAGCATCATTGTTCTCATCGCCAAAAAAGTCTTGGATCAATTTATTTGTACCATCATCTTGAACTATGTTATTATTGTCATCTTCTTCCATATGATCATTATTTTAATATTCAATATTCGTTCCATGTTTCTCAACTTGCAAAAAATAATTTCTAGTACTACTACTTGGCACATTTGGATCACAATACCTATGGGGTCACCTTGAATTTATAATATTTACAAAAAATCATGTGAAATTTGTCTACAGAAAAAATATTATAGCAACAATTTTTTTTACAAATATGATTAATATAAAGAAAATATATATAATGATTCATAAATAGCTTACCACGCGATGATATTCGTTCCCCCCTTCAATGTTCTCATTCTTCCTACAATGTCTATCAGTTGTATCATATGAAATTCTTTGCAGTCGTGTGCACCCGTAAAGAGTGCAAGGGAAATAACATTTCCCATCATCAAACCCTCATCGATTAGTTCCCCATCTATTTTTTTTGACATTCTTCCCAGCCACAAAAAAATATGTGGTGATTATGTTATAAAACTTATCAGTGATCGTGTGACTAGATCTAATATTCTATTTTTGTAATGTAATTAATATATATAAAAAAAAATATGTTTTTTCACTGAAGAAAATACCTTATAACCTTTCATAATTATTGTACTGAGAGAGAAGATGTCGTAACATCTCTTACATGTGAGACATTAATATATTTATTGATTGTCGTAATTCTAACGTTCGTTGAATAGTCAAAGTAAAAGATGACCAGTCAAACAAATAGTCACATAATTGTCACATTGCTTGCGTCGGAAGATAGATGTTATATAGATAGAGCATCGAAATAACAACACCCTATGATCCACCCTCGGAATACTGACGAACATGGGTACTTTCACAATTATTTTTTTAATGACATTTTTTTGTAATTTGCGACAATGCAGGTCATGCCGCCAGACTATGTCATTGGAAATTAGTCCTATATGTAGTAGTGTAAAACCTCCCTATTTAGGGTTGAAATCATATTTTTGAAGCTCCTTTGTGTCATTAAAACCATAGTCTTTGCCTAAGCTTCAACTTAAATCCTATCTGAGGGTTCCCCTATTCCTTTGTTGAATTTAATAATTGAGGGAATCCTTTCTTTAACTTCTACATGCCTAGATACTTCTTTATCTTTGCATATCATTGAACCTTAGCTTGTATTAGTCCTTAGTTAATCTAGGGTTAGAATACTTATTCTTTTATAAAGAATATTTGAGCCTATTTTAGCTTTAAGGTATCTGTCACTAGATCAATCATATCACATAGAGCCCTCTAATTAGAATACCCTTATAGGTGAATACAAGTAAGTCTCATTTGTGGTGAAATTCCACTAAAAAATAGGAGGAATATTGTTGAGATGATAGTGGAAATCCTTCCTCGTTGTGTCCATACGGTTTTTCCCTCGCGTTGTGAGCCCCCTCATAAGGCACGGTTGCAACAATTCCATGTTATGTGGCAGTAAAGTGTGCCCAATTAAATGGAACACTTCGAAAGGGATGGATGAATGGTGCTTATTTAAAATCTTTCACTCCTCAAAGATAAGTTGTGATGCCCTCAAAAAGGGTATTTGCATAGTGTATTTGTTTTAATTAAGTTTATATGGATCAATCTTGGGAAAAAATTTCTTGGTATAATAGCATAAATGGAATGAATATTAACCCAGTGATTAAGAACCCTTTAGTTAGTCACATCAAGTTTGATTTGAGAGTATTTTATTTAGCTTGAGTTTGAAATTTTCTTCTACTATTTCTTAAAGGACATGAACCTACTTTATGATCGTGGGAGCGGGTGGGGGATAGGAGGGTGGTTATTCTCATTTAATATTGTTATAATTTTGGGTTGCATCCAAGAAAGCTATTAGTGTTGCATCTAAGTAAGTTTTCGGGTTGCATCAAGATGTCGCATACACGGTTCACTAAGATAATCTTTCATTTGTGACATCATACTGCAATGTTGGGATCATTACCAAACATCCTAATGGTCTTGTCAAAATTTTTGGGTTCACCTATAATAACTATGTGTACTTATTATACTCATTCAATTATAACAACTGAAATTATGGAAAAGGGTAAGTTAAAGGGGTCGATTTGAAAACCGATCTAGTTGCATCATGCTATCATTCATATTTAATTAATGTCTTCATTTC
Source organism: Pinus albicaulis (assembly GCA_034641835.2). NCBI lineage: Eukaryota > Viridiplantae > Streptophyta > Pinopsida > Pinales > Pinaceae > Pinus > Pinus albicaulis. The sequence goes on along the minus strand of CM076572.1, from coordinate 1,202,470,704 downwards.
TTTCAGTAGTGATGGTAATTTGGCAATGAATGCGACTGAGGAAAAAGTCATATTTTCCAGATGATCTAATTACCATTTTAGAATTTTGGAAATATTTGGTTGCTTTCTAGATTTATGAAGGATATGGCCACTTATAAATAATGACAACAAAATCTCCATTATGGTTGGCTTTTTAAGTCATTTTGTAAATTGATCATTTTGAGAAGATCAGAAGTTCAAAGACAACAAAGTTACCAATCAAATGGGATCTTGATTGAGTTCTCACTTTTAATAGGTAGCAAAAAATCCTCTGATTTTGAAAAGTGTGAATTCAAAATACACCTTTTCTTTTATGGAGCATATTTTTGACACTTTAAATTTTCTTAATGAACATTTTCTTTTTAAATGTTAGTGATTTTCATGGTGATTTCGAAAAGCATGGGCACAACATCGCCCTCTTTCAAGCATTTTTATTATTTTAAAAATTTATGATATATTGCTATTTTTATACCTTTAAATGTTGGTGATTACATTTTGAAAGCATTGATAATATTTTTCTTTAAAATGTTGGTTATTTAAATATTTTTCTAGTTGTCTTTTTTTTTTTCTTCCTAAAATGATTGTTCTTTAAGAGTTTTTCAAGTTTCAGGATTTTTTATTTTTTCAGCAAAATATTTTTTTTTTGTTATATATATATATATATATATATATTGCAAAGTTAAAATAATAATAAAATCAATATTTTGAAGTTATGTTTTTTTGCATATATTTATGTATTGTTAATTAATACTTCAATGCACCTAAAGCAATTGTTACTAAAAAATAATAATTTTAAACATTTGAGAAAAAAATATACATTTTTCATATTGATATAATTAAAAAAATATATATTTGCACACATTTTTCTTGAAAATGACATGTGAAATAAAATATTTTATGGAAAATTTGCAAACAAAAAGCTTGAAAATAACAATTTTTAATAAAATATTTATGAATTTTAATAACATTTAATTTTTTTTTAAACAATGATTTTCAGAATTTAAGTTTAAAAAAAAAAAATTGTTAAAAAAAAATGACATATGCACCTCCATGGGGGACCACGACCAAGGCAGAACAAGCAGTGCGCACTTGCTCCCGCAACCCCTTGGCATCCGTGGGGTGGCAGCCACTCCTCCCACCTTGGCCCTCAATATATTGGTGTTCATGGGGGTGGTGGGACACTCTTCCTGCCCTGGCCCATAGCCCCTTGGGGGCTTTGAGTGGGCATATTTATTTATTTCTTTTAAGTATTTTTTTTTTTTTGCGGTTTTTTTTTGTAATATCCCTTTTCAGGGATACCTCTCAAACACAGTCAACTCTAAACCAGAGATGGACTGGAGGGGCGTTTACCAGATATTTCAAATCTGAAAGAGGATGAGATCTGGAGACTACCTGGCCCTCACCAGACTCCGTCTATAGAGTATGGGAAAAACACAACAGATGGCATAGCAAGGGAATGTCTCAAAGTAGTGATGCGGATCATACAACAGTACATGAAATGCTAGGAATAATATATGCAACAGATACACATAAAATAGAGAGAAAACTGAGCCATTTTATTATGCTGAGAAATATAAGTGAGTACAATAGGTGATCTGAGTGATGGCACCTAGACTTGCATAAGGCAAGTCAAGAAATACTCTCAGAATGCTGATGGAATGGCTGCTCTCTGATCTGCGTCCTAGCTGCTGGAAAACTGCCGCGTAGCTGCTACTGATGGAACAAGCTGAGTGTTTGGGGCTGCTCCCCTACTCGGAATAAGTTGAAACTCTGGAATCAGCCTCTGATCACCAAACCTAGAAAAGCCCAGAGAGTGTTTCTGGAATGACCGACGCTCGATAAATCACCCCCTCGAGGATCTATGCTATCCTCCAAGGCTCTGCGCTGACACTGAAGGGAATCCGCCAAAATACTACCTCAAACTCTGCCAAAATCCTCCAGTAGGCAAGGGCTGGCCCCTTGCTCAATTGCCAAGCTCAGGAAGTTGGCCAAGTAGGACCCGAGTCTTTACAAATGGACTGATGGCCCCTCCTCTCAGACTTCGCGGCCTATGAACGTAATCGCTCCTCCAAAAAATCCAAATGCCAATCCTCCCCGCAAATAATACGGGACAACCTCTACCCAGCAGGCACTCGAAGTCCGTCGAGGGTGAGATCTTCGAACGCAGACACTTGCACTAAACAAGGCGTACTAGCTAAACAAATCAAATAAGCCAAGAAGTCGAAATGACCAGCTTAATATCATAAACATATGCATCCTTGGCAATGGCTCTCCACCTCTCCATATATAGAAAATGAAGGCTCTCCATGGGCCCTACTTCGAATTAGGGTTTCCCTTCCTCTAGAAGCTTCCCTCCTACGTTGTCCATGTAGTGATTTCCACCTCATACCCTGCACTGGTTGACTTGGTCAAACCTCTTTGCAAATGTCTCTTTTCACACATGGGGGTGTGAAATCTAGTTCCATGGCTGATCCCTTTTCATACTAGAGGGATTTCATTTATGTTTTTATTATTATGGGGCCCCCTTTCCCAATTATTCATCTCCTGAATGAATTTAGACAAAAATTAATGTTCCAATTTATTGAAGAAAAATTTGGAACATTACATTTTTCTTATTTTATTTTTTGTTTTGTTTTTTTAATATATTTATATAATTTTATATTTTTATATATTTAATTTTATTTATTGTTTATATATATATATATATATATATTTTTCTTTCTTTTATATTTTTTTATAATTTTATTGGTTTTTTTAAATATTTTTGTTTTGTTTTGTTTTTTTTTATGTTTGAGTTTCTGTTTTTTTTCCTACAATTTTTATGTTTATTTATTTATTTATTTTTTCTTTTTCTTTTTCTTGTTCTTTCATACAATTTTTTTTATTTGATTTTTTTATTTTAAATTTATCTTTTTTCAAAATTTTGATTAAATTTTTTACTTCTTATTATTATTTTGTTGGTTATGCTTTAATTTAAGTTTTTAATTTTTAATTTTGTTTTTTAATTTTGTTTATTTATTGCTATAGGGATTGTTTCAATGTTCGACCAACAACTCAACCACAATATGTGTTAATTTGATAGGAGATTTTTCAGTTTTTGATACAATGAATCAAGTTTGTTTTCACTAAATGTTAATTTGATGGTTGATTTTTTAAGTTTTTATTGCAATGGGTTAAGCATGCCCCCACTGTGTCAATTTGATGGTTGATTTTTAAGATTCTGTTGCAATGTGCTAAGTTGTCTTAGACTAAGATTTTAAAAGAATTGTATTTTTAACATTTGGTATAATGAGTTTTTGTTTAGATATTTATTTTTAAGGTTTAATTTAGTCATGATATTTAATCTCAAAATATGTTGAAAATCGAAGGTTTGTTATTTTTTCCAAAGAAAAAATCAAACTTTCTATTGAGAGTATAAAAAGTTACATAGTATATGCCTTCTGGAATTCAAAAAATTGTATGCTCTTGTCCCCTTATCAACCGAGAAGTTCATAGAGTTACCATGTTGTGGAAAAAAAATTAAACAAATAATATCTCCCACCCCACCTTGCATAGTATAACAAATATGCATCCTTCTCGAGAAACCCGGGCCTCCTCTGCAAGAGGAAAACATGCCACACAGGAAACCGAGAAAAGCCAATATGTCTTCTGTTTATAAATTTCCAAAAAATATGAAAATTGCAGCAATTGAACCAAGCCTCCTTCAGCAAAGAAAAGCAGCCCGAGAAAGTATATAGCATATATAATGTTTGAGAATATAACCGAAAAAGGTCTATACAACATATCAGGAAATATAAAAAAAAAAATTGTAGAGCCAGATCAAATTGCAAAAACCTGAAGAAACAAATGGAAGAGTATAATCATCAGACATAGATAGACCTATGATCCAACCGTTGAAAATATAGTAACAACTGTTAGGGAAAAAAGGGCGGCTGATCGGAGGAGTGGATCGAGTCCCCTTCAATTTATTTTATGGCCCAGACTCCCAGAGCCTGCTGTACGCACTCCTTAGAAAGGAAGTTTGCATCCATGTTTCGTTCCCTGTAGATATGGCATACAAATATTTCGTTTAAAAAGTGTTTCAATGATATAACTTCTTATAAAAGAGGCAACAACATAAAATTTTGACATCTGAATTCTGCATTAAACCTTTTGATGATATTCAAGGAGTCACCAAAGATCTGGGCCTTTCCCAATCCAAGGTGGATAAGCCAGCAAAGGAGAATTTTTAGGGACTGAAGTTATGCAAAGTTGTTGGTTCATGATCCCAATCCTATAGATGCTTTTAAACTCTTCCTGGATGGGAGATGGATAGAGATCCCGGCTCCGCAAATGTTTTGTGGGTCTGAGACTCTATCAACGTAGGCCGAAGGAATGTCTCCTCTAATCTCTTCTGCCTCGACATCCCTCTATTTTTTGTAAGGGATGGAGAGGAATATTTTCAAATATTGATGCACCTTCTACAACTAGGAGTTTAGGAGGGAAAAAAGAATCTCGGAAGATAACCTTATTCCAAGTGATCCAAGTGCCCCAGGAAAAAATCAGCGGAGTATTTTTAACTCTATCATCCTTGGTTTCATTCCACCATGAAAGCCATGCTTCATGGATGGAGGGTCCGCCCCAAGCTTGATTGAGGTTTAGTAGTTGCAAGGATTCATCCCAAAGCTTTTTGTTGTAAGGGTAAGAATTGAATAGATGGTGGATGGACTCCTCATTTCCTTTACACAGAGAGCACCGGTCAGGTCCTATCCTGCTTCTTTTCTGAAGAAGGTCCTAAGTTGGGACTTTGTTTTTAAGGATGCACCAAAATAAGAGCTTGGACTTTGCAGGGGATTTGAGTTTCCACAAGGCCTTGGACCACCAATCAGGATCAACCTACCCTTTTTGAGCCATTAGCCAATTGTACTCAAATTTGGGAGCATATTTCCCTAAGGGGGAGTGAACCCATCTCAACGAGTCTGGGAAATCATGCAGATGAACATTTGATATTTGAAGTTCCACAATGAATCCTCTCCACTCCTCTAGCCATTGATCATCAATTTGTAAATCATCTCCTGATTTCCATGCTTGACCCCACACCGTAGATTGACCTGCAAGCTCTATCTGGCTAAGTTGGTGGATTCCTTTAAATGATAAGTGGTCAATCAAGCCCCAGGATAGGGCAAAAGCCCCATTGCAACCTACCCGTTCCCTACCTGCCAAGCCAAACCTTTCTCAATGATGTTTATTGAATCCATCGTGGCCTTCCAGACAACCGAGGTTTGTGCATGTTTTTTGAGTGGAGATCTGAGCCAATCTTTAAATGGAGTCGGGCCAATATACTTCCTTTTGACAACCAAGGTCTAGAGGTTATCCTTGGTGATTAATCTCCAACCCAATTTGGCCGCTAGGGATGGAGCAAAGGCATTGAGATCCTTTATACCCTATCCTCCCCACTCTTTTGGTCGCACCACTTTCTCCCATGCAACCCAGGGTAGAACTGAGTCCTCCTTTGACCCTGCCCAAAGGAATCTACTGCACATGCGCTTGATTTTTGAGAGGATTCCTTTAGGCACCCAAGTAAGAGAAGTCCAGTAAACTGGAATAGCAAGAAGGATCGATTTAATCAGTACAAGTCTTCCCGCCCGGGACATCCACTTGAAGCTCCAGTGCTTTATTCTGGTTTCAATCTTTGGCACCATCCAGTGCCAATCCAAACTTCTGTAAGAGTCAGGTTTAAGAAAAAACCCCAGATATTTGAAGTTTTCAGACAACTTCTTTGCTTAAAAAGGGATTTGTTTAGTTATTCTTTCAGCCTCCATCCCTGAGAAGCCTTCAATGGTTACAGAAGATTTTTTTACCATTGATACACATGCCTGTATCTTTGAGCAAAAGGTCTAGAATGTCTTTTATGAGCCTTATTTCCAGTCTGCCGGTAGAGCTAAACAAAAGGATATCATTCACAAACAACAGGTGTGTGATGTAAAGATTTACAACTACCTCGATCCCCTTGAATTCTCCCCTCCTTCTTGTGTCAAGGATCAATTGGTTGAGGCCTTCCGCGGCTAAGAGAAAAAGAAGAGGGGAGAGGGGGCAGCCCTGTTGCAGCCCTCTCTGACTTTGGAAAAAAGGGGTAGCAGCCCCGTTAATCAGCACCGCAAAACTGATGTTTGAGATGCATCTCATCACCCATTAATAAAAGTTATCTCGAAACCCAAATGGGTTAAGAGAATTCAAAGGTAAAGCCAGCTTATACGATCGTATGCCTTGGATAAGTCAATTTTTACAATAGCTCCCTTCTTCCCACTCCTCTTGAGGTTATGAAGAGTTTCCTGAGCTACCCTAACCACTTCATGAATTTTCCTACCATCCAAAAACCCAAATTGTTCCTTAAAGATGTTCCTTGAGAGGATGGGCTTTAACCACACAACAATCAACTTGCTATAATTGTATAGATACAATTGAAAAGCGAAATGGGTTTAAAGTCATCAAAGGATTTTAGGTCCTCCTTCTTAGGGACAAGGGCCAAGAAAGTAGAATTAAAGGGCTGATGGATTAGTCCTCTGATCCTAGATTCTTCTACCACCCCTGTCAACTCCTCCCCCAGGGTCTCAAATAAATGTTGAAAAAATTCCCAGTCCACCCATCTGGCCCTAGGCTTTTGTTTTTCTACATAGCCTTGAGAATCCCTTCCACCTCTTCTCTGGAGGTAGGTAGCATGATATTTTCATTATCTTCCTCCTCCACATAGCGAGGGAAAAACCGTGCCACTCTGATCACCTCCACGATTGATGCTTCAGTTGGTGCTTTGAATAGGGATTTGAAATGGCTAGTCCCCAACATGGCTATCATCTTCAAAGGATTTTTTTGTTCTCCCTTCCTCTGCATTCATCCCCCATATAGTGTCGATGTTCTTCCTTCCTTTTTCATAATTCTGATTTTTTTTTGAGTTTTCATCCCCTGCTGTCAACCAAATTGCTTGGATCTTGAGTCTCCATTGTTATTCCTTGTCCATAAAGATTTTCCTTCGGTTGGATTCCAGCAACTTGATTCTGTCCCTTTTCTCACTAGTTTCATAAACATCTTCCTCTCGCTTTTCGAGTTGATCTAATTCCTCTCCGATCCTCCGGAGGGACTCATCCTTTGCCAACCTCTTCTTTTTTCCCACTCCACTGAGGCCTTCAATAGGGGAATTTTGAGGTCTAAAATGCGCCTCCTAAGAAAAATGTACAACCAAAATAAAATTTATAAGAACCAATAGAATTCAAGATGACGATGTCAATAATGGGGGATGATTCACCATTTTTTAAGTAAAAGGGTAAAAAGATTAAAAAATAATAAAATAATAAAACTACTTTTTCAAATCATATTTTCAACTTATATCCCAATTTGTTTACTCAAATTTCGAGCGAGAGTACTCGTTGGATGCAAAATTTAATTCCTCATCTAAGGAGTACCCATGTTGCATATTTTCGATGGGCCCTACTACGCGAAAAATGAGAAATACATGAAAAAACGTGACTGTTATCACGCTTTTAATGTATTTCTCATTTTTCGTATAGAAGGGTCCATCGAAAGTATGCAACATGGGTACTCCTTGGGTGAGGAATAAAATTTTACATCCAATGAGTACTCTCGCTAAAAATTTGAGTAAAAAGTTTGGGAGATAAGTTGAAAATATGAGTTGAAAAAGTAGTTTTTTCCTTTTTTCCCTCTAAAGTTTGATGATGTAGTGAAATATTATTTTATTATTCCCACTATTATTTTATAATTTCCTTAGGAGGCCCATTTTAGACTTCAAAATTCCCCTAATGTTTCATTAGCTTGAGTTTTTCCATGAATAGGACCTCTTTGTCTCTTTCCATATCTTCGATGCCCACCCTCTAAGTTACGTGGAATAACTCATTGTAGGATTCATCTTTCAGCCATGATGAGTTAAATTTGAAGGGGGATCCAAGCTTCTTATTGGATCCTGTGAGCTCCAGGAGTATAAGAAGGTGATCTGAGTCTCCCCCTTCCCCTACCCAATGTATGAATACCGAGATTCTGCTCACCAAATCTTCTTTGAGAAGAAATCTGTCCAGTCTCTTTGCTACTCTGTCGACCCCAATTCTATTGTTTCTCCAAGTCGGACGAGGCTTAATCGGATCAATGTCAACAAGGCCCATCGAGGCTATCTTATGCAAGGAGAATTATGCCATAGGATCAGCTTGGGCTAAGGGGCCCCAGGCTTCAGATAGCCCCAACGAGAAGTTCAGATCACCTCCAATCATCAAGTTTGAATTCCTCATCATGGATTTGGAGAAGAAAGAGTTCCAGAAGGGGACCCTGTTAGAACAAGGCCCACACACATTAAAAATATGTAGGGGCGAAAAGAGGGCAAAATAGTAAACCTCTATTCCAATAGCTTGAACCATTCCCCAAGAATTTAGCACCTTCATTCTTCCATCTCTGCTTCCCACTGCCAGTCCCTTTTGCATCCAGAGTATGGAAGGTCCACCCTGGGAACAATTTGGATAGGGCTCCCTTTATCTTTTCATCAAGGCCTAGAGTTTCTTGGAGCATTAGGAAATCAGGTTCATAGGATTCGACTAACTCCCTTAGTTCTAGCATTTTGGAGCTGCTAGCAAGCCCTCGACAATTAAAGGATAGAATAATCATTAGCAACCGGGGGAGGGGGTCTACACTTCTCTAAGCACCCCTGACAGGGAAAGTTGTTTTCCATCAGCTATATTGATCTTGGCTTGCAAATGGGCTTTTGAGAGGTTCAAATTCCTACCTCCAGCTTTTCAAGGACCAACTGATATGGAGAGAGGACCCAAACCCGCCACATCGCCCTAGAGAGGAGGTTTCTTTTCCCTAGGTCTGAGATTGTAATGAGGCTTATCAGAGGAGGGATCCATGACAGAGGGGTCATCAGGAACGGAAGATGCAGGGTGGGACAAGTGAATCTCAGGAATAGCAATGATTATGTTATACAACGCATCAGCTACATAATCGACATGAAAAACATCCAAAATGGCAGGCCTGGAGGGACCAGGCCCAAAAAAAGAACAAAATGATGAATTCAAATGAGAAAGAAAGGGGGGGAAGGGTCCAGAACAATACCCTCTGATTGAGGGGCCAAAGTGCCATCTCCTACATCCCAAGAGAGTGGATGTTCCAGGCCTTCATTCATGGAGGGGGCGACATTGATGGCTGAATCTGTTTTCATGTCCCGAGACTCCTCTGATGCCTGCTACATTTTTTCTCCTTCCACTCCCATTTCTTCCACTCCCTCATAAATCTTATTCACCTGATCATTAATATCCTTTGCTGCCACTGCCTCCTTTTTCTGTTTTTTTCGACGCCTATATCCCAAGGGACACTCCTCGGCCAAATGTCCATAAGCATGACAATGATGACACCTGAAGGACATCTGCTCATAGTCAATCATCTGAGTATATGAAATGTCCTTGTAATTCAAATTTATCTCTTCAACCAGTCCTTCCTTGGGGTTTAAAGAGACAAGGATCCTTGCCGAAATTTTATCCATAATATGATGAAAAGACGAACCAACTTCTAGAAATCTCCCCAGAGAATTCCCAATAGCCCTAAAAACATAGTCCATCCAGAAAGGGAACGACGGGCCTGGAAGCTTGACCCATACCAGTGTCTCCTCAATCTTTTCTCTCTAGGCATCAAATAAGGGGTTCCATTTCTTAAAAAAAATAGGTATCTTACCAAAGCTCCAGTTTCGAGTCAAGACCCATTCTAGAGATTCTTTTTGTTAAACTTTATCATGAACCAACCACGCGCAAGAGTAGAGACTTCAACTTGCCTCTCTGGAGTGTCTTCCTAGGCTACAGATAACCATTGTTTGATGTAGCTTTACAAGTATTTTTTCCCCTTTTCTATGCCGACTAAAATGGTTTCAACTGCCTCCATTACTTCGTCAATTTGAATATCCACTCCTAACACCAGGCTTGGATTTGTATCCTTTCTCCTTATTAGCTTAATTTTCTTTCTCTTACCTCCTATAACTCTATTTCCTCCTCCTTCTCCACTCCTTAGAGAGTTGTTTGTTGCATCGAGGCCTTCTGGAGTGAGCGGCCTCGACAGCCCTGTCTCTGAACTTGTAAGAACTGGTCTGTTCAGGGATTTGCCTCCCATAACCTTCCTATCCTGAATGCCTATCACAAACTCCTCCTCTCTGTTCATCCCTAGAGCCCTTCCCTTCCACACGTCTTGTCCCGGAAACACAGATAGCCCAGATTGAAAATTTCTTTCTTCCCCACTTGATTCAAGTTCCTCTTATCATGCCCCTGCCAGATTTCCTCTACCTCGTCGTCCAGTCTAGGAGGAAGAATAACCACATTCAGAAAACTTTCCTTTGACTGAGGCAGAATTATGCATGCACTATAAATTTCCAGTCTAAAACCCCTAACAGACTCCGATTTCCCTTTGGACTCAGCCAGAAAGGATTTCAGGCCTACATTCCTTGTTACACCACAATTAGGCACAATATCCTCTATACCTTCAGAAAAACCAGGGTTTTTATGCCACAGGGTGTAAAAGTACTTACATGCAAGCCTTTCGAATCCTCCGCTGCTGTCTCTGACAAAGAGGGGATGTGGTTCAACTACACGCCCAGGATTTTGTCCTCTGACCAGCCTCCGTTTTTCGAGTTGTACAAAATTTCTTCCAGCGATGCAAGACCCTTTCCCTTGCCCGAGACCTCGCCCGAGCCTCGTGGTTTTGTTCCTTCAAGCCTGCTAGGTAGAATATACCTCTCTATATTCTTATATAAATCGTCAAACCCCCAAACCATTAAGATGTTGCTTGGCTCAGGATTGAGATCCATCGTTTCCTGTTCTCTAACCATGGTTATTCCCATTGGTTGCAAGGATGAAGGAAAACAGGAGACAGAAAACATAGTTGTTTGCTGGAGGCACTGCTGTAAGCTCTGTAAGGCAATGAGGCTAGGGAGTAACAAAACCCTAAATTCCATCCTCCCGATGACCTAAAATAGAAAATCGACCTTCACCATTCCCAAGGCACGCCGCGTGGTGACCAGCGCGAACCAGGTGGTCGCTGTACTTTGACAGCCTTGAGCAGCCGTCACAGGCCTTGATCCGTCCAATGGCTAAGGTTATTTTCCCTATAGGGCCTGAGTTCAAACCAGGTCTCCATCCGTAGGGTTCCAAGTTTCAACCATCTCTCTTCTCAATCAAAGGTTTTTTATAGTCATGATATTTGTTTTTAATTCCATGGTTGAAAAATGTTAAAATTTTAAGGTTTTTAGGAGTTGTGATATTTTATCTTTAATGTCATGGTTTAAAAATGCCAAAATTTTAATGTTTTTCAGTCATAAACGTTGGAATTTGAGCCAACATCAACACTTTTTGATTTCAGGTTGTTTTTTTCATGTTAATGCGCAAAGATTTTAGTTTTTAATGATATTGTTAAAAAAATTAAAATTGTGACCTAAAAAAAAGTGTTTATGTGACATCAAGTTGCATGTGTTTTATCATGTTCTTTGTGCAAAAAAATATGGTTTTTAATGCCATTTTAAAAAAATGTTGAAAATTTATCCCGAAAGTTATCACTAGATAAATCCTACCAATTCTCCATAGAACTCGTCTATCCATGGGGAATGAAGGTCTCCATAATGCTCCCACAATACATTTAGGCCAAAAATAAAGGAAAAGAATATATCTACACATGTCATAGGACTCGCAAACACAACCTGTGTGATGATATTACCTCAATAAACACATTTTTTTATGAGAATTGCAATGAGGATTCTTGCATGTAAAATTATGAGGAAACAAAAGAAAGTTCATTCAAACAAAAAAATTCTTTTGGCTAGATAGCCATGTGCACAAGTTCAATCCCTCAATCGGTGTCAATTATTTTTTAATGAGTTAATTGAAACCACTATTAAGGCCTAGGAGAAGACTCCACCTTTCAACTAGGTTATGTATTGACAATTGTCACAATGTTCAACTAGAAGCCAATAAAGGGACACTAACTCTTGTTGAATAAGAATTCAAGGGCTCGTCTCAACGATGTTTGCACCTTGATGGAAAGAAAATAATATAACCAATTTCAATTCAATGAGAAGTCCTTCATGGTTTGGTATAAAGGAATTGTGGAGATAGCCCAAAAAACCCTATTTCCCCACCAAACTTGTCAACCACTACCTAAAGTGGCTAAATTTTGAGGCTACAAGGGATAATAGTCAGGTGAAACCTATCATGGAGGGGGGTGAGAGGATATAAATTAATCCATTACCCTACATAATAATACCAAGAGAAATTAAAGAAGTGTGGATCTAGTTGAGAATTGGGACCACCACCATGGATAGAGGTGATTTTTCATTTTAAGGAATAAATGACAAGAGGGGGTAGAAGAGTTTGAAAAAGTCAACATCCTATATAATGACTCACCATTGATCCCATCTACATAAGAATAGAATAAAATAAAGGACATGGAGGCAAGAGCATCGTTAAGCAAGGACATAGAACAAGGATAATGATCTACTGTACAAACACCCGCACCCACCCTCCACTTACCTTAGATAGTCATGACACATGTAGAATTAGACGGGAGAGGAAGAGGAACAACATATGTTGGGTTGTATAAATCATTGTTAAATGATTAAACAATACACATTAATTATCAATCCAGGGACGTCTTTTTATTCCAAAGACAGTTGCACTGTCTGTGCCAATACACCTACCAGAAGCAATTCCAAAGAAAATAAATCGTTGCTGAAGTAAATGCTGGAAGTAAATCACTCATGCAGAAATAAAAGGATCTACAAGACTGGAATCACACTTTAATTAATATGTTCTAGCGCGCCACACAACAAGTATCCAGTTGGTGTCTCTAATATCATATGTGTAACAACATACAAAGTATTGAAATTGAAGCGGATATATTCACAGTTGAACAACAACAACACTCTACTGGTACATAAACTGAAATACAATTACATACACACAACTACTTTAATCACTGCAATCCCTGCTAAGAAAGAGGGCCCTTCCTCCCTAGCAAGGTGTAGGTAGAGGAAGAACTTAATGGAAACTAAATTGAATAACGCATGTAACAACAATAACAAGAGAATTTGTATTAATCTAAGCACAATTACAGAGCCAAAATAATGTTGTTCTTCGCTAACCTTTTGACCTCTAGGGTCGAGATCTATATAGCAGTTACATCTCAGAAAATCAAGGGATGGATCAGTAATGAGAATCTTATGATTCTCATGCTAATCGAAGTAGAAGACATATATTTATAACCTTTCCTTAATAAAGTTCTGACTAGAAAATTATAGATTATAATCAAAACCGCCCTTAGGGTGTTATCTCAAAAATACAATGCTAAAAAACTTCTACAAATATCATAATAAAACCAAAGTTGTAGTGTAATAGCTAAAGGACATATCATCAACGGATGTTGACGAGATCCGATCAATGGTACAACTGTATCAGCGGTTTGCCAGCGGGTTTGTAATACCAGGGTGTAACAACAGTTGCCGGTAGATCTGTAACAACAAGGTGTAACAACATCACTCGTTGTAACAACACACCCTTAATTTCTCTTGTGTACTTCGTGCTCAGGATTTTTGGTGCTACAAATGACATCTGGAAAGACAACACAAAAAGCATAGATTTTCTCCGAATATTCATCCTCAATTAGTCATAAAAAGGCACGATATATCATAATAATTGATGAAATGACAGAGTAATAAAAACAAGGTAAACCAACATAAGTTAGGATAGAAATGTAGGAAAAAGAGGTAAAGATAGTCCCATTGGTTATGGTCATGAGGCAAAATAGGGAAAAACAATGTAGGAAAAGTGTGCAAAACTGGCACCCAATATCTCCCCCCAACTGAAATACTTGCATGTCCTCATGCAGACTCATCTCTCATGGGAATATCTCCGGTGCAGGTCGGTGAGATCATAAGCACTAGCTGTATCTTTATCTACAGACATGTACCCCTGATTGGACATCAACTACCGCACCCAAGACTCTAACTCATACTTACTCAATTCATATTACTCTGATAATCCTTAATTGGCAGCCAGATCAAAGGAAACTTGAATCTCAATCCCAGCATAAAGCACCAAGGGATTGTACGATATGTGCATAAGCTGGTACATGTGTAACAACCACCACGAAATTCTAGAATGAGAATGGGTCCCCTTTAAGTAGCTTAGCACTATTGGCTTCCGTGCGTTTCAAGCACCCTGTCAAGGCTCGAATCTTCATCCTTGAGAACTGATTAAGAAAGAAGTTCACAATTATTCTTCTATAAGTGGCAACAAGTTCTTTAATCCCAGGGGTACTCAAAATTCTCTTGAATTATCGCCTTAACTCGACAGCCCGTCCTGGTTCTGCCTGAACCCACAATGTTGTCTTCTCCTCATTAGTCTCCATAGATTTGATGGTCAGATGCCATTCAATCTGATTCTTCATGAAGGATACAAAAGCTCTCAACTGAATATCTCCCATATAGGATAATACTATCACAACCATCTACATACTCACATGTTCACAAATAACATTGTCCCAAAATAACTCACACAACAAACTTTGCTCATCAAAATCAGAGGCACGGAAAACATCTAGAAATGTGTGAGTGGAAGAACATAAATAGGGACTATTCTCCATAATGACTTTCATCTGGAACAAGAAGTAACATTCCCACAGAAAAATAGGATAAGATGGAGAATGCCGCCTACAACCCAGCAAATTGAGGACGAGGTCATGAAGTTTTTGCTTGTCTATGGTGAGGTCCCGAAACTACTGCTGTAACAACAACAAATTTTCCTCCTGTTTCTTCAGAGCTTCCTTCTTCCTATAATTATCCCATCCTTTATTCAACTCTTCTTTCATCCATATTTCATGTAAAGTGTCTATTTCTCTCTGATGTTCCTTTAGCAAAATTGTCCCCTCCCGAAGGGAGATTGCTTCCTGTGTCCACTTTTGTAATTCAAAAATTAACAAAATTTTCTTAGAACTCCATCCCGTGGTGGGACTCGGCGTTCTTCTACATTCAATATCCACATCAATAATGTGTGTAGCAGCCTTTGCTAAATGTGGGGTTGTTCCACCTCTGTTGTTGGTTCTTGTGTAACAACAACTTCCTCGGTGGGTTCTTGTGTGTCAGCGCTTTTGTTTCCACCTAGAGTAGCCTCTGTGTCCATTTTTGTTTCTTCTACGATAGGAGTGGCCTCCACAGGTTCTTGTGGGTTAGATTCTAGGTCAATTATTACAGGAGGCTATGCTTTAACTGTCGGTTCTTTTGTAACAACAACATCATCAACAGGTTCTTGTGTAACAACCTCTTGTTGTTTTGTTTCTGTTTCCATTGGGCTGATATTTTCTCTACAGAACTTATATCCTGCTGCTGTTAAGTCTTGAAAACATGTCATGCATATAAACACCAGAATTTCCTTCCCCTCATATAATTTTTGCTTTATTTCTTCATTTTCCTTTCTTAGATTTTCGAGTTCTAAGAATAGGACATGGGTTCCGTCCTTACCTGATGAGGAGGGTTTCCTTTCTTCTTCTAAAACTTCTGCTTCTATTTTATTTCCAGCCGTAGGCAAAGGTTTTGCAGGTATGCTGATTTTCACTCTTTTTTTTGGCCTTCTATCCCCAATTGGTTCATCAGTAGGCTCTTTCCCAATTCTAAATCCAACATGCCAAGTATGGGTGTACACTTCTACCTGACTTCCTCCTGAAGTCATGGTCTGTTTCCCCCGACTTGTCCTCGACCTCTTTCACTTGAATTCTTCCCAGTTTTTTCCTTGCTGGCCTACGACATCCGTCACGATTAACTTGATGAGTCCGTGATTAGTCACACATGCCTCTGGACATGTCGTTGTTTTTACTGCTGCCTCCATATTCTTAATGTTCCCTAACAAATAGAATGGAAGATTAATCCTTTGCTGGTGCCGAAGGTGATTAAGCAGAGGAAAGTGATAGTTGAACACTATTGTGGATCTTCTCTCACAAGTGATATATTTAATTAAACCCAAGGCAACATCTTCCCAAGAATGAGGAAGTGAAAACCTGTCAATTCCTCTCCCTTCTCCAGTTTTTCTTCTCCTTCTAGGAAGTCTTCTTTCAAGGAGGGGTCATTGATTTTTATGTTAAACCACCTCCGCCCCTCTACTAGAAATGAAGTTACCCAGGAAATTACCTCTTTAGTCACCTCCACTTGCATGACCCTTACTCAGGTTTGATTATTGTTCTATTTCTGAGCAAATTCAATTTCCACCGCCTTGTCTGAGCCTTCAAGCTTCTGGAAATAATCAATCCATCTAGCGTCTCTGAATATATGGTAGGATTTTGGACAATTTTGAAAGACGTCCATAGAATCCAGCTCGTGCCTGACCACTGCTCCACCCATCTTTGTTGTTTGTTTCTAAATTTGCATCTTGCTGCTCAACCCCACTGTAATATCTCTATGTTTCTGAATTTGCTACTTATCAAATTATTTGCTTATCCCAATTGACGGGTTTACAATGAGGATGCACGGTTTCAGTCGAGGAGGTTGATGGGAGGTGACGACTTTTATGGATTTAATGAATCGTACCTCACACTAATATTCATAAATGGCTCGTTATGGAAAGTAATGGGATTTAGTACACACTCTTTTCCAAATGGATTCAGTCATCATTGGAAATTATGTTATTTAATTGGGTGCATGCGGATTTCATAGAGGTTTACGGCTATGAATTTTTGCAATGATTTCAAGGCATATCTCCTCCCCCACCTTAATGTGATGGCCGCCCACGGCCATCATGAGAATATCAATACTTCTGCCAATTAATCACTTAATCATAAATGACAATGTTTACCTTTTTAATGACATACTTGAGGTGACGTGGAGGAAGATTTAGAATTGGCGGCGTCTTGCTTGCAACGCTCGTGTTATTGCATTTGGCCAACACAATTATTGTTGTTATGGAATGAATCATAAGAAACAATGTTCGTGGATTTCGGTTGTTACATGTGTAACAACCAAGACAACCCTTAGATTATTCTTCAAAAAAAATATAATAATCAGGAGAAATTGGTACAGAAAAGGAAATTACATGAATACCATCATCCTATAAAATAGATTAGAGAGGGAAGATGATGTTTCAAGAAGAAAAACATGGGTGTAACAGCCGCCACAAGAGTGGTTTTCAGTTGTTACCAACCGTCTGACTGTGCCCCGGAAAGGGGTTTTCATAGTTAGATTTATTATTTCTGTTTTTCTTTTTAACCAGTTTAACAGCTGCCACAAAGGTGGTTTTCAACTGCTGCACTTATTGGAATTTAAATTTTGAGGCTGCATAGGAGAATGCTCCCCTACTATCGTAACATGGAGATTAGAGTCTACGACAATGTTGACAAATGATTATTTCGAAGCGAGTTGATGATATAACCTTAGACTATGCCCATTAACCAGTAACGATGACTTAGCACTGTTAATGGTGACTTGTACAGTACCATTGTCAAAGACCGTATCCACTTCGTAAGGACCTAGCCATCTGGTACAGAGCTTGCCTTTGAAATCTTTGAACCTTGAATCATACAAAAGAGCCCAATCTCATTTCTGGAAATTCTTATTCTTAATAAACCCATCATGCCATCTAGCTCTTTACTGCTGAATGATCTCTGTATTTTGAATGGAATCCAGTTGTTTCTCTTCCAATTCATTAAGCTGGTTCAGTCTTTGAGTCCGTGCTGTACTCAAATCTAGAACAACCTGCAATGTTGTTCTTAATGTATTTATTTAAAACTCTATGGGGAATAAGGGATTATTACCATACACCAATTCATATGGTGAGAATCCTGTAGTATTCCTCCATGTTGTCCTATAAGCCCACAGTACCTCTGGAAGTTTCTCGGCCCAGTTTCTTCGGTGGTTGGCTACTGTCTTTGTTAAGATTCCCTCAATGACTTTATTGGTGCTTTGTACTTGACCATTTGCTTGTGGGTGATATGGTGAAGTGATTCTGTGATGAATTCCATACTTTTCAACCAGCTTCTTGATCAAATGAGATGTGAAATGAGGCCCCCCATCTGTCACTATCTCTCTAGGTATCCCGAAGCAAACAAAAATATCTTGGAACAGGAAGTTTGAAATAGCTTGCTATGTTGCTCTAGTTAGTGCCTTTTCTTCAACCCATTTTGTGACATAATTGGTGCAGACCAATATGTATGATTTTGGCTGTGATAAAGGATTAATTGGCCCCACAAAGTCTAGGGCCCATTTCTCAAATGGTTCTATCACTATCTGAGGCTGTAACGACATATCATCTAATTTCAAAGGCTGGCCCATCCTTTGGCAGCTATCACATCCTTTACAAACTTCTTGGCATCTTGGAATAAATTTGGCCAGTAGTACCCTATTGAGAGTACTTTATGTCCTGTCCTCTTGTCAGCGAAGTGTCCTCCACAAGGTTCCTCATGACAAGACTTCAAGATCTCAAATATATCATCTTCTCTAACACATCGCCTAATCTGAAAATCTGGCCAGTGTGATAGAGATTGCCTTCTATCCAAAAGTAGGTGGCACTCTGTTGTATAATCTTCCTCCTTTCCTTGGAAGACAATTGGTGTGGGAATTTTCCTGTAGCAAGGTAATTGGCTATATCTGCATACCATAGTGAGTGATTAGAGATGGCAAAAATATATTCATCTATAAAATAATCCTCAATGGCAGTGCAGTCATCACTTATGGTTAATCTAGAAAGAAAATCATAAACTACATGATCTTTTCCAGGTTTATCTAAAATAGTAATATCAAATTCTTGTAACAAAAATAACCATCGTGTAACTCTACCATTAGTAATAGGCTTGTTCATCAAAAATAAAATTGTAGCATGGTCAGTGTGTACAAATACTTGGTACCCGGTGATGTAGTGCCGAAATTTGTTGATAGCATGCACTACTGCTAGGAACTCCTTCTCAGTAATAGTGTAGTTGAGTTTTGCTAGAGTTAAGTTCTTGATGATGTAGTAAATTGCATAATGTTTCTTCTCCTCCAGCTGCCCAAAAACAACACCCACAACCATGTCATATGCATCTGTAGCAATATGAAATGGAAATTCCCAGTTTGGTCCTCGTAAAACAGGTGCTACTGTTACACAATTTTTCAACTTTAAAAAGGCTTGATCGCACTTCCCTGTCCACACAAATTCTGCATCTTTCATGAGTAATGAAAATAGAGGAGATGCAATCTTTGAAAATTTCTCTATGAATCTCCTATAGTATCCTGCATGTCCCAAAAAACTACATACCTCTCTTGGAGTCTTAGGGATTAGGATTTTCGAGATTACCTCAATTTTTGCAAGATCTACCTTGATTCCATCTGCTGAAATGAAATGTCCCAGCACAATTCCCTCGGTCATCATCATGTGGAATTTTTTCGTGCTTAGAGCAACATTAGTTTGTTCACAACGTTCCAGCTCTTTTTCCAAGCTAGCTAATGTTGTCTCAAAGGAATCTTCGTAGGGTATAAAATCATCCATAAATATTTCAAGACAATCATTCAAAAGATCAGAAAAAATACCCAATATTTCCCTCTGAAAGGTTGCTAGTGCATTACAGAGGCCAAAGGGAAGAACTCTGTATGAAAAAGTACCCCATGGGCAAGTGAAGGTTGTGTTGTCTTGGTCTTCCGGGGCAATCTGTATTTGATTATAGCCACTAAAACCATCTAGAAATGAAAATATTTTTTTTCCAGAAAGAGTTTCCAAGACCTGATCAATGAATGGTAAAGGAAAATGGTCCTTTTGAGTGGCCTTGTTAAGTTCTCTATAGTCAACACAGACTCTCCATTTGCTATTCTTCTTTGGAACTATGACAAGCAGAGACACCCACTGTCTGTCAGAAATGGGGTAGATGAAATTAACATTAAGGAGTTTCTGCAATTCTTCTTTCACTATCTCCTTAAGTTCGGAGTTCACTCGGCGTTGAGGTTGTCTAACTAGTTTGTAGTCCTATTTAAGTTAAATGCGGTGAGTGCATAGGCCAAGATGGATTCCTTTCATATCCGTATAATCCCATGCAAATGCCTTTTTTTATTTCTATAACAGTTGTATCAAAAATCTGTTTTGTTCAGCAGTCAAGTTAGGATTGATGCTTAAACATTTTCCAAGTTCGATTTCAATGGGACTATTGATAATATGCATAGTTGTTTTCAAATGTTCAATAATTGCATCATCTACCTCCTCTTCTTCTCCAAAATCTCTAATGGAGGCAACAGGGAGTGAGTTACTAATAAAACCATTAATTATATCGTCCTCTATTTTTGGAGAAGAGGTAGGGAAATATCAGATTCATGTGAGAAGAGGTAGGGAAATATCAGATTCATGTGAAAATTCATCCCACCAGGGACTGCTTGAATCAATATGAGGTTTTGCTAGGGGATAAAGGTTCAAGTTCTGAGTGGCTTGCCCATCTGAGATCACCATAGATCCAGACCTACATCCGATATATGCATTTGTAGTGGCCAGCCATGACCTTCCCAAGATTAAAGGATGATCCCCTAGGTTGGATTTGGTTTGTAAAATGAGAAAGTCAACCAGATAGTTCTAGGAAGCCATAGTGATAACCACATCTTCTATCATTCCCTCGGGCTTGAAATGGGACCTATCTGCTAATTCAAACACTGTGGGTGTAGGTCTAAGTTCATGAAGTCCTACAGAGATGAAGAAGTCTTTAGTCATGACATTAATAGATGCCCCTATATCAATCAAAGTATTGCTTATGGGATGATTGTCAATATGGATAGTCACTATAGGGTTCCCTGGGTCATTATATTTAGTCAACAAAGGCTGATCAATCATAAGATCGGACAATTTACCCATGACATGGATAGTAGTAGGGTCTTTAGGTTTCCTTCCAGGTATTTTGACGCATAGATCCCTCACTGTTTTAGCATACATAGGAACTTATTTAAGAGCTTGTAACAGTGGAATTCACACATAGAGATTTTGCAGCTCCTTGAGGAATTCAGATTCAGGTTGTGAGACTAGCCCAGTTTCAGTTAATCGTTGAGGGTATGGAGGATTCTGAATGCTAACAACTGAGTCAGCTATCACAGATGTACCAGCCTTACTCGGATTGGATGTTGTGGAAACAATAGATCCTCCCGAGCTGGCTACTATAGATGTAACAACGGGTGCTGTATCAACGGTTACATGTGTAACAACTGCCTCAGAATCATCCATATCCTTCCTAGGTGATTCACATTCTTAGGTAATAATGGGAATATGTTCAGATCCGATTACTTTCCCTGATCTAAGCTGAACCTCGTTAAGTCCAATAGGAGTAATAAGATAAGTCTGGAGGGTAATCGGAGTGTCCATGCTCTGGGCTGCTTTATTATTTGGATTGGGGTTAGGTTGCACAGGTAATTGGGGTCGGAAAAAAGGTGTAGGATTTTGAATAGAAGGTAGTTGTAACTATTACTATTGCATTGGTATTGGAGGGGGTACTGGACCTTGGCCATTACTTCTCTAGTTCTAGCCCCAAGGATTGGGTTGTGATGGAGGATATTGCATTGGTGGAGGAGACGGTGTAAACTTATGTAGATGTTCTATGCTTGATGCAACTTTACTTTTTCTCCCAATATCAGTTAGCAAACACATAAACAATAAAGTAAAATGCTCATAGAACATACTAGTAGATCGACAGAAGACAAGCCAGAAATAGATAGGTGTGTTGGTGTGTTACGACGGTCAACATAATGATTCAACCAAAAAAGTCAGTTACGGCAGGAAGACACATGATGTTTGGATTGCACAGGTGGATGGAGTTCTCCCTAGTTGAGAGGGAGTGTTAATTTTGGACAACTAGGTCCAAACTCCATGTTGTCATGCTTAGATGAAGATACCAATATTTTTATTGGATTCCTCTTTCGGAGAGGTGCAATATTTATCTAAAGATCATCTTGATCTGATGAGAAAAAAATTTATTTCGAATTTATTCAAGATATATGCAGGTCGGCCTTAAGGAGTTGTGTCACACACCCTCACTGATGGATATAAATTGGTCAACGTTGGAGGAAATTTTCACTCATTTCATCCTCACACTTTTCTCTCTCCTCATCTGATTGGTTGGATGACCTTGGAGGCTCTTCTCTCCGCACGTGAGAAATTCGAAGCAACAACACATTTCTGATTTCGTTATAGGGTTTCTGCAACAAACTTTGACCAACGTTGACTTTGGTCAACGTAAGGTCAAAAGGACCTGAAACTCTCCCAAAAGTTTGATTTTCTAAATCCACATTTTTTGGCACTATTCCCAAGGCAATACATTGACTATGAAATTTTGGTGTTGACCTAGCTGCTGTTGTTGTTTGCGTTGATCATTGACTGACAACGTTGAATTTTTGGGTTGAATTTTGAGTTGACCGTTTGGCTGTCCTAGAGGGTTGTGTGACATTTTTGGTTGGATGACCATATTGAGACTTTGTTGGTTGAAGCATTCTGTTGACCGCCGTAACGCACCAACACACCTATATATTTCTGGCTTGTCTTCTGTCGATCTACTAGTATGTTCTATCATCATTTTACTTTATTGTTTATGTGATTCCTAGCTGATACTGGGAGAAAAATTAAAGTTGCATCAAGCATTGAACATCTACATAAATTTACATGGTTTCAAAGCTGAGGTGAAGATAAAGCCCTATTTTGTAGCAAACACCGAAGAAGAGGATGGGTTCCTCAAACTACAATGGCTTTAAGGTTGATGACAAATTGACTAGGAAGGATGACTTCCATGCTTGGAAGATGACATTGGATCTTAACTTGGAAGACCAAGATGTCATGGACTATGTACTGGGTAAAATCTAAGAGTCTCCATCCACGCTGCTACCAAAAAAAAGTATAAGAAGGGGGAAATCAGAGCGAAGTTGCTGATCATGGACTCTTTTCATAAGAGTTTGGTTGCTTACATATCTGAGCTGGGCAAATCCAAGGAGATGTATAATAAGTTGGTCAACATGTTCAAGGCCAACAATGTGAATCAAGTCCCATTCTTCAAGAATCAATTGAGGAATATAAGGAAAGACAGGGATGAGTCTGTTCAATCATATTTTCTGAAGCAGATCGAGATCAGGAACAATCTGCTGGCTATTGGGGAGACAATAGCTGATCGAGAGATGGTAATCACCGCACTTGGAGGTCTCTCATTTGAATGGCATGTATTCAACACTACCATTCTCAATAATAATGTCATACCTGATTTTGACGAAGTATTATTGAGATGCGTACAAGAAGAGACAAGGATGAAGGAAATGCTGCCTTCGCTGCTCATTCTAAGAAGAAGAACTTTGGTGGTCCAAGGATCAAAGGAAGAGCAGGGGACTAAGGAAAGAAGGGCAAGTGTTACACTTGTCACAAGCCATGTCACTATGCTAGAGAATTCCCTTTCGAGAAGGATTCTCCCGATGATGATGACAACAACAACAACCGAAGGAATGGCAATCAAAGGAACAACATGTTCAAGGGGAAGAGGAAGGTTCCCTCCGGTGGAAATGGTCAACCTTTCAAAAGTTCGAGAAATTCCAGGTATGAGGAATCAAATGTTGTTGATAAAAAAAATGAATTCATCCTTGTATCTGCCCTCTCTGTTGCATCTCCACCCGACACTATGGATGTCTCGTTGATAGACAGTGGTGCCTCAAGGCACATCACTAGGTTCAAGGAAGCACTTTTTGATATGGTTGAGAAGGATACTAATCTGGAAATTATCCTTGGAGATAATGCCACATATCCCGTGAAAGGGACAAGGATTGTGACCCTCCACTTGTCTCAAGGTCGAGTCCTCCGCTTGCAGGATGTACTCTATGTACCTAATTTGAAAAAGAACCTTGTCTATATCAGTCATGGAAGAAAAAGGTTTCAATGTGGCATTCATTGATGGGAAGGTGCACATCTGGAAGAAGAGCTTCAAGGAAGCTATCACGATTGGTTTTAGAGTTGATACACTCTACCAGGTTGGAGGAAGTCCACTGGGAGCGATGACATGTGATACTATCCGACAGAGTGAACTATGGCACCGAAGGTTTGGACACCTTCACTACAAGGCCCTTCTCGAAGCAAGGAAGGTGGTGACAGGGACCAGCCCCCAACACCCACAAGGTGTATTTCATGGTTGTGCCATGGAAATCATACAAGGACCTAAGATGTCTTGCAATTGATACATTCAGATATGTCTCGGATGCTGCCTGTGACATCCTTGGGAGGATGTTCTTATTATATGACATTCATAGATAACTTCTCTCACAAAATTTGGATATATTTCTTGAAGAAGAAGGATGAGGCTTTCATGTGGTTCCGTACCTTCAATGCCTTGGTGTAAAATCTGACAGGGAAGAAGATCAAGATATTAAGGACTGATAATGGCACTGAATATGAGATGAACGAGTTCAAGAAATTTTGTGGAGAAGCTAGCATCAAGAGGGAGACCACAACTGTCTATACTCCTAAGAAGAATGGCGTTGTTGAACGAAAAAACAAGACCATTGTGGAAGATGCCCGTGCCATGCTATGTGACTAGGGTCTACCAAAGTTTCTGTGGGGAGACGCTGCGAACACTGTTGTGTACATACAAAACCGATGCCCGCATTCTTCTTTCGACTCAAAAATTCCCAAAGAGGTTTTCTCTGGTAAGAAACCTGACATCTCACATTTTAGAGTTTTTGGATGTCCTGTTTATTTTCATGTGCCAAAAGAGAAGAGGAGCAAGCTGGACGCTTCTGGGAAGAAGGGAATGTTTGTGGGCTACAACGAAACTTCAAAGGCCTATAGAGTCCATGTGCTTGGTCAAAGGGAAGTGGAGATATGCCACGATGTGACCTTTGAAAAAGATGCTTCCCTGAGGAAAGTAGTCAATCTTATGAGATCTAAGGAAGATCATGAAGCAAGGCCTAGAAATCAAGAAGGACCGAAGGATGAGACGATTCCCAATATTGAAGGATCGATGGACCCGATCGATCCACCTCCTTTGATGGGGAAGAAACCATGGCTCAGGGACACTCTCGAGGATGTTGAGGGACATATGGCTTCAAGGGGGACATTCCGTGAAAGCAAGAAGCCGAATAGATACCAAGGGTATCTAGAAACCATGAGTACTATTGTACAATCTTAGCCTAGATCTTTTGAGGCAGTTGTAAATCATCAATTCTGGAAGGATGCTATGCATGAAGAGTATGAGTCCATAATGAAGAATGATGTCTAAGATGTGGTTCCAAGGCTGGAGGACAAAGAAGTCGTCACCTCGAAATGGGCGTACAAGATCAAGCATGGATCTGATGGAAGTGCTGAAAAGTTCAAGGCAAGATTCGTTGCCCGTGGCTTCTCTCAAAAGGAGGGCATAGACTATGATGACATATTTGCACTTGTGGCCCGATATACCACCATTCGATCTATCATAGCCCTTGCTGCTATGCAAGGATGGGTTCTTCATCAAATGGATGTGAAGATTGCATTTCTGCATGGTGCGATAAAGGAAGAAGTGTATGTGGAGCAACCTCTGGGGTTCGAAGTCCAGGATTGGGAAACCCATGTTTGCAAGTTGAAGAAAGCCCTCAATGGGTTGAAGCAAGCACCCAGAGCTTGGTATGAGAGGATAGATAGATAACTGATGAAGTGGGCTTCACTCGTTGTAATGTTGATCCAAACCTTTACTTCAAGTTTTATAGAGAAAATCCTCTCATTTTGGGGTTGTATGTGGACGACCTCTTCCTGACAGGTGCTGACCCTCTCATTCATCAGAGCAAGAAGGAGCTCTTTGTTGAGTTCGAGATGAAGGACCTAGGACTGATGCATTACTTCCTAGGCCCAGAGGTCTGGCAGAGACCTAGCGAGATTTTCCTTTCTGGAGGAAAATACATTGTGAAACTTCTAGAAAGATTTGGTATGGTTGACTGTAAGTCCGTGTCGACACCGATGGAGCTCAACTTTAAGAAGTTGAGTGGCAGCACTGCTGGGCCCGTGCTAGAAAATCCTACTGAGTATCGTCAAATCATAGGGGCCCTGATGTTCTTAGTGAACACCCATCCGGACATATGTTTTTCAGCGAATATTTTGAGTCAACATATGGTTGAGCCTCATCATAGTCACTGGGTTGGTGCTAAGAATCTATTGAGATATCTTCGGGGCACGATAAACCATGGGTTGAGATACACTGCCGGGAGTTTGACACTCCATGGATATACTAATGTCGATTGGGCTAGCAGTGTGGTGGATCGTAAGAGCACATTGGGATTTTGATTCACACTTGGTTTTGCTTCGATATCATGGATGAGCAGAAAGCAGAAGTCGGTGGCTTTGAGCACCGCGGAGGCCAAATACATTGCAACAAGTATGGCCTGTTGTGAAGCAGTTTGGTTGCGAAAGCTCTTCAATGAGTTGCTTGGGCATGTGCTAGATACCACCGTGATACTCTGTGATAACCAGAGTGGGATTCAGTTGTTTGAGAATCCCGTGTTCCATGATCGATCCAAGCATATTGATATCAGGTACCACTTTATTCGGGATATGGTAGAACAAGGCGCCATAAGGCTCGATCATATAGGAACTGATGAGCAGGTCGTAGATATTCTCACAAAGCCCCTAGGGAAATTCAATTTCCTAACCTTCCGTGAGAGTCTTGGTATCGTGGAACGACCCTATGCTGAGGGTCTTATTGGACGATGAGCTCTGGGAGCTCTAGCGGCTTTGGGGATAACTTCTCAGAGCTATAAGAAACCACAGGGCTAGGCTTGTTGAACCCTGTTGGTGTGCTTCTACCCCACCGTTGTGATGATTGAGTTGGTTCACCTCTGATTATTTGTGCCCCGTATGCATCCTACCCATTGAGTTCAGGGCTCATGGGAAGTACCTCTCATTTGGCCAGTGAGGTGGGAAAAGCTAGAGACTAGTAGAAAAGATTGATGGATGCATTAGAGATTGTTGTACCCTCCATCTAAGATGGAATAGTTCAACCACTTGATCTGGGATCAAGTATAGTGAGGTTTCGTACCTCCAACTGACTTCGAGTCAGGTAAACCAACTTCGAGTTGGTATGAGACTCTTTGTGAGTCCTATAGAGGTTTCGGACCTTTGGGCTGAATCTGTCAAACATGAATGTTGTCTTTGTGACTAACCCGCTTATATTTTGAAATAAATAAGCCAGCAAAGAAAGTTACAGTGGGATGACGCATGATGTTTGGATTGCACAGGTGGATGGAGTTCTCCCTAGTTGAGAGGGAGTGTTAATTTTGGACAACTAGGTACAAAATCCATGCTGTGATGCTCAAATGAAGATACCAAAATTTTTATTGGATTCATCTTTCGTAGAGGTGCAAGATCGATCAAAAGATCATCTTGATCCGATGATAAAAACATTTATTTTGAATTTATACAAGAAATGTGCAGGTCAGCCTTAAGGTTTTGTGCCCCAGCAGTTGTGTCACACGCCCTCACTGATGGATATAAATTGGTCAACGTTGGAGGACATTTTCACTCATCTCATCCTCGCACTTTTCTCTTTCCTCATCTGATTGGTTCGATGACCTTGGAGGCTCTTCTCTCCACACTTGGTAAATTGCAAGCAGCATCACATTTCTGATTTCGGTCTAGGTTTTTTGCAGCAAATTTGACCAATGTTTACTTTGGTCAATGCAAGGTCAAAAGGACCTGAAACTCTCCCAAAAGTTTGATTTTCCAAATCCGCATTTTCTGGCACTATTCCCGAGGCAAGATGTTGACTTTGAATTTTCTGTTTCGACCTAGCTACTCCTGCTGTTTGCGTTGATCGCTGACTAACAATGTTGACTTTTTGGGTTGAATTTTGAGTTGACCATTTGGCTGTCCTAGAGGGTTGTGTGACATTTCTGGTTGGCTGACCATATTGAGACTTTGCTGGTTGAAGAATTATGTTGACCATCGTAATGCACCAACACACCTATATATTTTTGTCTTGTCTTCTAACGATCTACTGGTATGTTCTATCAACATTTTACTTTATTTTTTATGTGATTGCTAACTAATATTGGGAGAAAAAGTAAAGTTGCATCAAGCATAGAACATCTACATAAATTTACAGACGACCACTGGTTCCATGGTGAAGGAAATTGTGTTGAGGAAGGAGTAGGATACTGCCATGGATATTGCTGACTATTATAAACATTACTCCAAGGATAAAAAGAGGAAAAATATGAAGGCATACCTGTAGGTTGCAGCTACCATGGTCTCTTTGATCCAATGAAATAAGAAGATTGAACATCCTCGCTTGATTCTTGAAGTACCACCTTCAGTCTGGGAAACTCAGGACACTGATTCGTAGAGTGCGCCAACTCACAAATGATGCATAGGCTGACACTATTCAGTCGACATTCTCTCTCCAAATTTTTCTTTTTGCATCGGGGACAAAATATTGCTAAGGCTGCTTCCGCTTTTGCTTGTGCTTTCTTGACTTGTACCGTAGTAATCTGGGCAGAGAGAGTGCTAAGGAGGTCGATTTTAAAATCCTCAAATAAGTTCCCAATCTCTGCTCTGGTTACTCCTCCACTCGTGGACTTCTGTATCTAGACTGAAGGATCCCGAACTAAAACTTTCCCTTTGAACAATCCTCTTGAGCTACGCAAGAAAAGCTTCATTATATCATCAAGCGTTTCTTGTGATATGTCTCCTTTTCGCAATAGGTTTAGATGCTCCAGACAATCATCTCTTATGCCTCTTAAAAATATTAGCTTTAGAATTTCTGGATCTAACTTAGACCTCTATAAATTATAGTGAAATCACTCCAGATAGTCTTCTAGGCTTTCCTCCTCCTTCTATGCAATTTTGAAAATCTCGTCCTTCAAATCCCTAGTTCGACAGTAATCCTAATACTTAAAGAGGAAGGCCTCTCTCATGTCATTCTAGGTTCGAATAATGCCAGCACCCAGTCTCATGAACCATCTTAATGCTGCTCCTTTCAGAGTAGCAGGGAATAATTTCAATTTCTTGGCATCTGAAGTGTAGTCATAACTTCTACACAACACATCAAATTCGAACATAAAGGTATCAGGGTCTTCAACAACCATCCCTTGAAAGGATGGTAGGGATGATAAAGGAATATTATTCATAGGAGCCTCATCACCTGTTACTACTATTGGGAATTGAAAAGTAATAGAGCTATCTATATTGACCAGTGTTGAACGATCCCTCCCCCCCCCCCCAAGGATCCAAGGCCAGAACCGTGTCCCGTACCAATCCTTGGGCGATCCTCCGACGGAACCGCAGATCCGAAAATCAGATCCGCGGTTCCGTTGTTTTGAGGCGATTCCTGGAAATCAAGAACCACACAAGCCCGATCCGCGGTTCTAGATTCTTGATCCGCGAATATAGAAAAGGATCTGTTGGGGATCCATGGAGGTTTGGGCACGGATTCACGCAAATTGCCAGTGGATCCAGAGGGAGATGGGCAGTTCCACTGGATTCTAAATTGTTTTAAGAAAATTTCTTTGACTTAAGTTGGGATGGAGCTTCCCAGACACTCCTAAGGTGCTCCCTTGATGCTCCTTAGATGATTCCTAGATGCCCCGCCATGGTAATGTTAAATTTTTAAAGTAAAAGAGACATTCTCCTTTATCTTTCATTTTCATCCTTTTACTTAAATTTTTAACATTACCATGAAATGACTTAGGATGTTTGAGAGTGGTTCCAGCCCCATAGGGCTTCATATGGAGAAAATAAAATTTCATATCCTATTCAAAATTCAACAGAATTAAGAGTTTTAGGGAATTCAGGATCAATGAGATTGTTCCTTTTCATTAGATTATATCATGTATGAGGATATGTGATTGGCACTTAATCAAGAGCACCAAAGCCCTCATGCTCTTGTAAGTGTACCCTAGAAAAGCCAGGTGTTAATTTTTGAAATCCTTTGTCGCCTTAGCAAAAAACTACCTTTATTAAAGTCAAAATCATTGATGTTATCGTTAAGCTTTCCACACGTATTTTAAGTCTTGGATCACGTGGTTTGATTAAAATTAGGAAATGTTGATAATATCCCCTAGACGATCGAGAATAAGAGAAGGGGCGAGACAAGAGGAGAATAATATAGATTCTAAATGGTTGATGCTCAAATAATTAACCATTGATGTACAATGGATGCTATATCTATCTTGATTTGTATACAAATATGCATGTTTTCATATCTTCTACAACTAGTTTGATATTTTGGGATAATATAAATGCAAGAAAATATATATATATATATATAGTAGGCAGTTCCAAAGCTTAAAACTGAAAGTTTTAAATCGGCATTACGTATCCGTGAAAAACGTCCCTTCATCCGTTTCGTGCAACATTGGTCTTGACATTCCTGCGTCCCCCATAGTAGTTCTTCGATGGGATAGACTAACCTACGGCGAGTGTCTTGGAGATTGACAAATAAAAGGATCAGGCTATTCCAGGACCATTGTTTAATAGTACTACCGATGTCCGATTGATGATCAAGCTGAATGTTGTTCCTCGGGTCATGATGCTCTGCCCAGGTCTCTACGGCCAATCGCTAATTCTGAGATCTAATCAATGATTCTCCCTTGTTGTTTTGAATCTAGAGTTTTGCGTCTCCCAGGGTGGATATGTTGTTCAAAGGATGGTGAGGTCTAGGCAAGGGAAGACAGGTAAGTCGAAACCTTGATACTTCGTGGTACAGTTGTAGTCCTATCTTCCTATTATCTCACATGTGTAATTTGTTCATTTCTACCCTTGAGATCAGATCTCCAAAGAATGTCTTTATTCCCAAATCTGCACTCTTCTTTTGCCTTCTCTTACGACCCGTCTTTCTTGTAGTCGGTAGAGTGGGGTGTGTACGTAGATGTTAATGTTGTCCTACTAGCACACATGGGCCCTATGTGTATCCATCCTATGAGTGCTTCATTTTCTACGACGCGAGAACTGCCTAGGTTTGTTAGAAGCGATGCACTTAGGTTCTTACCTCTCGTCTTATTGCCCAACGGCTTGTATAGTTGAAGACACCCTAAAAAAACACCCAAAATTAAACTTAGAAGTGTCCCGGCAAGACATTGGTGAGCCGCTCAAGTTTTGTTAGAGCGATGCTAAGTTCTCACCTCTCATCTTATCGCCCGAAATTGTGTCCTGCAGACACTCTAAGAAAAAAAACAAAATGCTCATAAATTCACTCTCCTAAGTGTCCTAGCAAGACATTGGTGAGCCCACTCAAGTTTGTTAGAGCGTTGCGCAGGAGTTCTTACCTCTTGTCTTAATGCCCAACAATTGTGTCGTTGGAGACACTCTAAAAAACACATGGAAATTGCTTCTAAGAGACAACTCTCATTGATTGGATCGTCACTACCATCCTAGGAAATGGCGCCAAAATTTTTGGCTATATCAATCACTATTAAATGACTAAAAAATACATAATTATCAATCCGGGGACGTCTTTTATTCCAATGGCCAGGTTGCATTGTCTATCTTGATACACCAGCTTGTGAAGCAATTCCAAAGAAAATAAATCGTTGCTGAAGTAAATGCTAGAAGTAAAAGGAAATAAAAGGATCTACAAGACTGAGAATCACACTTGATTAATCGATTTCTAGCACGCCACACAACAAGTATGCAACTAGTGTCTTTAATATCATATATTGTAACAACATACAAAGTATTGAAATTGAAGTGGATATATTCTGATGAACAACGGGAACAACACTCTCTTGGTACATAAAATGAAATATAATTACATACACGCTACTTTAATCATGCAATCCTTGCTAAGAAGGAGGGCCCTTCCTCCCTAACGAGGAAACTGATGAAGGAAGAACATAACGAGAAACTAAATTGAATAGCACATGTAACATCGATAACGGAAGAATCGGTATTAATCGAGCACAATTCTGAGAGCCAAAATAATGTTGTTCTCCACTAACCTTTCAACCTCCTGAGCCGAGATCTATCTATAGCGGTTACATCTTAGAAATCAAGGGATGGACCAGTCATGAGAATCTTTATGATTCTCATGTTGATCGAAATAGAATACATATAATTATAACCTCTCCTTAATAAATTTCGACTAGAAAATTATAGATTACAATCAAAACCGCCCTTATGTCATTACCCAAAAAATACAATGCTAAACAACTTCTCTGACTATCGCAATAAACCACATTGTAGTGTAATAGCTAAGGACATATCATCGGTAGGTGTTGACGGGATCCGGTAAACGTTACAAGCTGTATCGGTGGTTTTCTAGCGAATTCTGTAACGACAATTGCGGCGGATCTATAACACCAAGGTGTAACAACATTGCTCGGCTGTAACACCACACCCTTAATTGCTCCTGTGTACTTTGTGCTCGAGATCTTTGGTGCTACAAATGACATGCAGGAAAGACAACCACCGAACCATATTAGATCTTCTCCAAACATTCATCTCAATTAGTCATAAAAAGGCACGATATATCATAATAATTGATGAAGTAAGCCAATCAATGAAAACAAGGTAAAAACAACACAAGTTAGGATAGAAAGGTAGGAAAAAGAGGCAAAGATAGTCCCATTGGTTATGGCCATGAGGAAAAAATAGGGAAAACAAATGTAGGAAAAATGTGCAAAGCTGGCACCCAACAACATGGAGAGAAAGAAGATGAACAATAGAAACAACAAGAGAAACACCATTAAGACCAATAGTACCCAAATGAATGATGGAGGACGCCCCATAAGAGGTTGATGCAAATCTAGTGCCTGAAGTTAATTTGCCTCCATACCAACAATGCAACTTGATCCAATAATTGCAATATAGTTGATTTCAAGTTGACACATATCATGGATTATCATTTTTCACTCATGCAAGAGTGAAACGAATTTTGATATTATGCGGTATATTGTTTTTGATGTCCAATAACGAATAATAAATGGCACTATTCACCTTGCATGGAATGTAGGTCTACAAAAAATCAAGCATGTTTGGCTGGACCCAACACAATAACAACGATGGCACAACCTTTGGCTAGGATGTCCAATTATTTTAGTCCAATCATAGTTGTGAAATGCAACATACTAGTTGCGAAGTAGAACACTCCTAATGCTCGTGTTGCTAGTTCCAAAATATTTCAAACGGAGTCTTAGTCCAAGGAACAAGGCCACAAGCACCTAAAAACCTCTTTTGGGCTAATGTATACTTTTCAAGATTGAAAATTTTGGTAGGAAAATGATCCAAAGAATTGAATTTAGAGAGAAAGTTTTCAAGATGGTCTTGAAGTTAGGCACATTGTTTAGAAAGTAAGTAGAGGATGGTGAATCTAGAAAAATCAAAAATAAGTTGACTTAAAGGAAAGTCAACTTATGTGGTTAGGGCATGTTGGAGCCTGTTGACGGGAAAAAATGTCTTGCCGACAACAAGGGGGTCTCCCCGGTGAGAAGGTCTAATTAGACCTCGCCGTTTGGGATGAAGACCCTATCCGGTATGTGGGCCAATTGCCGCCATAATTGTTTCCACTCACTTGGTTGTCGGATGAGAAGATGATAGAGAAAAGGTGAAGGTGAAATGACCAATCAGCGAAGCAAAATCGAGCCAGATTGTGAACCATAAACAAATATACTAGCAAGTCTAAGCAGCAAAAATAAAAGGGGGTATGTCGTAAGCTGGGATCGGTGAGCCGAAAACCGATCGAACATACATGAAATAAAACACACCGAAATTTAAGCGTAAAGTAGTTCACAACAAGTTAATGACGTAGCAGGACAAATAAACACTAATCCAAAAGCGAGACATACATACAACTGCGAGAAAAAGTTCATAGCGATGGCATGCATGAAAGCGGTATACAAACATAATGAAGTATGAGACAACTAGTACTATCACCACAAATAAGCACGTGAATCACTTCCGGGAAGGAGAATATATTATTAATGCTGCTGAAACGTCAAATACATATTTACAACTCTTTAAAACCCAATAGTGGAACATGGGTTGTTCATCTCAATGCATGATACAAAACCCTAGCCTTGTTACCTCTCTTTCTGCTTGAAACCAAGAGCTGAGTCCCTTTAGCTCTCTCGCAATAATTCCTCTATCATACTGGCTTTCATTGTCGAGCTAAAAGTCTCCTTTACTCTTTCTAGAAGTTGTACATATAGGCTGAGATGACTCTTGAGTTGCCCCATGACTCTTGGTCTTCCCGACTGTTGGGCTGGTTTGCGACTTGGGCCATTTGCGACCCGCGACCCTGGGAAATTTGTGACTTGCGACCTTGATTAATCCGTGACCTGCGACCTTGGGCAATCCGCGACCTGTGACCTTGGACAATCTGTGACCTGCCACCTCGAGTAATCTGTGACCTGCGACCTCGAGCAATCCGCGACTTGCAACTTCAAGCAATCCGCGGCTTGCGACCTCGGGCCATATCCCTTATGTATTTCTCTTTCAGAGATATCAGAACCTTGTTCTCCGGAGGACAGTCTTAGCTCTTGCCGCATGAACCAGTAGCTTCTGGGTAAGTGCAAACTTCTTCGTCTGGGCCATCATAATAATTTCTTCATGTTACCTGCACGTGGACACACTAAATTAGCCATGTATAACACATTAAATTAGCCATAAATATATATTGAGGCAGTAGAAAATTGCAGATGAATAAAGGGAACATCGAAAATGAAATTAGGGGATATTAACAATTGTCTATGACCCCTGCATAGTCCCATTTTGTAGGAAATGTCTAAACAATTTGTGCATATCCACTATGAGTTGGCGCAGAGAAAGAACTTGAAATGCCAACCGATGTCCATCATTCAAAAGGCATGTACAGTTAACTCTACTTCACGTTTCTTCCCAATGGAGACGATGCCGAAACCATGGAAGCTCCCATGTGTTGCTAAGTGCTGGGATGGGCTGCAATGTGCGACTCCAACAATGCATTGCGAGGCTGCAAACTAACAAGGATTTCGATGATAATCCAGAAATAATGGATTTTTTCTCAAAGGGGACATGGCCTGTGTCAAGTTTAACCCAACACGAGAACTTCTTCTTGTCCCAAAATATGGCCATTCCTTTACATGTTTCTCCCCACCGAAATGCCCCTTTCCATTTTTATTTGCATAAAGAGTGGTGATGAGAACAAAACATGCAATGTCATTGAGGGGTTGGCCTCTTTGCCCAAAAATGGGTAAGACATTATGCCGCATATCTTGTTATGTATATGGCGTGCTACAACCACAACGTCCTCCCAAACCCATTCATTACGACCGGAGTAGTCTTCCAATGTCGTCCTAACAAAAAAGGGCACTTTTAAACAAGGCTGATGCTCTCTTGAAATGATCCATCCTTTAGGGGCGTGTTTAGCATCGTACCAATCTCTGACAGGCATTGATTTGGCGTGAGGTTGCAACAGTGGGATGGAGGTTGCAACCGTGGCGTGGGGGTCACGTAGTCGGAGAGTCGTGCCAGGTGTGACGGTTAGGTCGCAGAGTCGCAGTGACGGTTAGGTCGCAGCCTCGTAGTTCTGAGAGGATTTGCCACTACGCGACTGAAGAAAGGCTGCGACTTCTAAAGGTCGCACAGTCGTCATTCAGAAGAGTTGCATCTTCCATTCACTTCCCCAAAAACCCGAAATGCGACTGCGCGACTCATACGGAGGTCTCCTATCCGCGTCCTAAACTGAAATAATGCAGATTCCATCTCTGTCGATTATCTGCGTGAGCTTGCTGAGATTGAATTTGTAAACAGTGCAGTGACATCCACCCCTATGTTCAACATTCGCCGGAGCTTATTAGAAACCCACCTTGATGCATGGCATCTTCGAATGGCATCTCTTGTCAGCGCTAACTGTTGCAGTTTTATCATTTTGAGTTCAGTCGCACTCCCTATTAATATTCGGATTCCTTAAGTCAGTGTCATCCCCTATTATGGCTAAGAATGGATGGCGCTCTCATCCAAGGGCTTCGACATCATTACTATAATGGGCTAATCTCGACTTGGACCTACTGAATCCATAATCTACGTTCGTTCTTCAACGGTAGGAAGAGTGATATGAAACAGACTTATTAGTATTTATTCAACATTGATCGAGCTCGAGAACCGTCTTCAGTATTTCTCCATTTGAGAAACTGATAGTACGAGCTCCTGTTTCCGGATTGACTTGAGCCATCAAAGATTTTGGACTTTTTATCTTCGAGATGCGATGCGTTTCTCACCGAGGTGCATAATTTTAGGATGGATCGCTTCACCATTATTCCCAGACCCACGTGGCCCTAGATGGCATTGCACCTTTTCGAAATAGCTTTATATAACTCTGCGCGTTTGATCCGGCTTAGTATGGGCAGTTTATTGTTTATGCGAGGGCCATTTTAAAACATATGGCTTGCAACAGCTCTCCTTTTTGGGTGCACAACTGGCGTTGGATTCATCTCCACACAAAATGACCATACACATCTGGCCTTACTCTTGTTGTGCTTACCTCATTCGAGCATTCTGATCTTTCTTGAACATCCCTTAAACCAAAAGTAACGGCAAGAAATAATGTCATTAGAATCCAGTTGATTTCAGGAATATATACTCTCCCATGTATTTTATCTGACGTGTGTACCACCTTCGCCCTAGGAAAGTAAGCAAGTGCCGAACATTGGTTAATGATTGAAAACGTCCCTATGATCATTTCTTAGCTTGCAACTCCAATCATAGGCCATCTAATAGTTTTTGGCACTGAAAAGAAATAGCCAATTGGATTAGCACATTGATGATGTTGTGAAATGTAAGTAGCTTGACCCATGTAAGCTAAAATCAAGGCAGGATAAACCATAAAAGTGAAAGAGATCTTTATTGATAATTGTGAAAAGTGCCCAAGATCTGCGAACATTGCCTCTGAACCCTTGATACATAAAAGAATGCCACCCAAAGACTTCCATCCTCCAGACCGGGTGCTCCTCATAAACTTGTACATAGCATATGGAGAGAGTGCGAGATAAATTTTTGGGTTCCAGTGAATAATGTTATATAAACCGAGTGCACTGATATATAGAAGCCAAATCATAACAATTGGGGCAAAGATGAAACCTATCCAATGTGTCCCATAGTGTTGTAGCACGAAAAGGAAAACCACTATACAACATGAAATAGGAACCAATACATATTCATGTAGGTGTTTCGTCACAAAATATTCAAAGCCCAAGACTGCAGAATAAACAGAAATGGTTGGTGTTAGCACACCATCTCCAATAACCATACAAGTACCCAGCAAAGCCACAACCAGCAGCACAGACTGAAGGCTTTTATGCTTTTCAAGAATCTTTCTTATTCTTGACCCATTCCTTGTGTCAGGAGGAAGTTCCATTTTATATGTCGAAATTTCCTCATCAGCAGTTTTGCGTTTTGGCAGCAGGCTAACTTTGGCGTGCCTGCATAACATAGAATACAATGCAAAAGCGCCATATTCTCCATTGTCATCAGCTTTCAATACTATAAATACATACTTGAATAAAGGCACCAAAGTTAATGTCCAGAAGACAAAGGACAATGCTCCAAGTATCTCTTCATTTTTTTCAGAGTGTTGAATGTCTTAAGCAAAAGTACTTTTGAAGACATAGAGTGGAGAGATACTTAAATCACCATGGACAACACCAAGATCTGATATGCCAAGGTCAGAACACTCTTCCAGGATTCTTATATTTCCCAATGAATGAGTCTAAGTATCTGATGTGTATGAGTGAAGAATTTTGTTGCATCAGCAATCATGAATAGTTCTTCCCTTGATCCTTTATTTGAATAAACATACACCACACCATCCTCCATTTGAAAATAATGTTCACTTGCCCCTCCTTCTCACTTGTTGGCGTATCTCGGTCCTCCGCCTTGCTAAGCTCTCCAATTGTAGACTTAGTTCTCATCCCCATATGGACAGGTTATGAAAGTGTCATGTTCTGCCACTGCGCCCTTGTTGTTTTAGTTTTAGTTTCTTTCCCTCAATGTGGTGATGACATTGTTGGGTATATCATATGTGGGATTGACCTGCATGAAACATTATAATATCAATTAGCTCTGTAATGTTCCAAATATGGAACTTTCTGCTCCATCGGGAATATCTTAAGATATTCCAAAATTCCTTCTATAGAAATACCACAAGTCCATTCCAGAGATTGACTGCTGGGGCATTTACTGGATATGTCACCTTCACAAGGAAGTGTGAGATCCAGAAGCTATCTAGCCCTTCACAGACTCTGTCTATGGATATGCAATATTTCCACTTCAGGAATTTCTGCTATAGGGTCCTTGAGGACGCTGTATAAGGAAGCTGCTGTAAAAATAAGATAAAAAACTATTGGGATGCCTTAGAAAACACAACATACAGCCCCTATGCAGAAAATGAGCTCAAAGAAATGATTTTAGATGGGTTATACAGATCTCCCCAAACTAGATCTCTAAAACAATGCTCAATGAGAGAGCTTACAACAATATGTGAACATAACCATTAAATTCTGCAAATCTGAATACACCATAAGAGGGAAATGTATGCAGCCAACATTATATGATTATATCAGCAATAATATACAAGAAATAGTTTAGGGACAAGCCACTCAAGCTTTAAGAACCAACCTCCAATGAATGAACAATGAAATACATGAGTTGTTACAACTCCACAAAATTCCGGAGAGCAGTGACTGCGCTATGTATATGAAGGTAGCAGCTGCTGAAAATACATGAAATACAAATCTGGCTGTAGGATACAAAGAAATATCCCAATAACAAAGAAATGGGCTGAAATATAGGATTTCTAGCCAATCTATGAGAGATTGCTAGAAATGTCGGAGAATACAAAATTGTGACAACTGAGTTGTCACTACAACTAATACAAAATAGGAATGAGGCTATGGCTGATCTGAAATATGATTGCCCTCATTTGATAATGTCTCCAATACAAAGGGTTGATCCCTTTATCTCAAAAACATCCTCCTGATGAGCCCACTGAACCCCTCTCTCACTGCTTCCATAAAATAACGCAGTTTCCTCTATGGACTGCGCAGTGGGAGATGATGGAATGTTGGCCAAGTGCCAAAGATCTGATATGAAGCCCAAGAATACTCCTTGCAGCACCTCCAATGAGTAGATCACTCCTCCATTGAAGAAAACAAGCTAAGATGACTCCATGAGTTCCTCCTTTGCCGCCCCCAGCAACACAACGTCCTCTCTGCTGCAGAGCTAATGTTGTAGATGATGGTAGTAGATGTGGCCAATGCCGGATTGAGGAAAATGCAGCTCAATCCTCATCCTTCCTTGAGGAAGAGGTAGGGATTCCCGATCGGGAACACCCTAGTTCCCAAGGGCACCACCACCCTGCTAAACAGCCCGGGGATGCAAGCCTCTGCAGACCCTATTCAAAATTCTGAACTCAAACATGATGCAAATGGGCTGCCATCTCCTCCTTATAAAGAAAGGGAACTCTTCTCCACCATGGTCCCACCAATTAGGGTTTCCAGCCTCATGTGATTGTCTTCCCTCTAAAACTGCGCAGCTTCTCTAGGAAGCCTCTCCTCCTTGGGCAGCGTTGTTGAATTTAGTCAAAGATGACTAAATCAAGTGATTTGGGTTCCATTCACACCCTTAGGTGTTTATATCAGCTACTTTATTCACCTCATTTTCACATAAGGAGTGTTATTTATTCATTAAAAGAGGGCTAAGGTGTCTCCTTACCCATTTTATTGAGCAAAAATAAAATATGCAAATATAATGTTCCATTTTAGCTTGAGGCTAAAAATTGGGAATATTACAAGCTCACAGTTAGCTTTTAGAGAATGGTGCCCCCCAACTAATTTATATCAGCTTGGTGAAGTACCCAAACAGCATGCCTAAATGATCCATGGTGAAAGGGCTTCTAATGGATATACCTAATACCCAGAAAAGTTTCCATTTGAGTTCATGCATGATGACCCCCCTTGCACATGGTGTGGCTGCGGAAAAAGTATCTCGTCATGATGGTGAGAAGGTTTACAAGGGGTTGGGAACAGGTCACGGGGATGTCACTGACTACAGGAGGGGTCGAAAACCCTAGTAGCTAAGCGAGCAGAGGGGGACCCGAAATTTTGAATACACCCCAAAATTTTGGGTGGTGTTGTAGCAGCTACAACAATTGGTGAACCACTGGTAGAATCCAACACCTTTGTCAATGTCTCAATAATAGTCTAAGTCCAGATAGTGATGCCCTTTGTATTACTTTGACCTTTTCAGATATGCCCAATCATTGTGCCTCAACTAGGTCTCATTGATCAGAACACGTCAATGCGGAAGTTCACGGATGCCAACAGTTTTATGACGGTGTAGAGAGCAAGGAAACGGGCTTATTATATTCAGAATTTTAAAATAAGTTTCCGGTGTTTCTCCCCTACCAGCAAGCCTAGACAGTACCCCGACGGAGTCACTTTAAGAAATCACAAACATTTCTCCACTACCAGTGAGCCTGGTCAGTACCCCAATGAATTCATTGCGTTACCTCTCTGTGCAGGAAGCCTTTCTCAATCCTTTACCCTTATTTGTTTCATGTGCTTGTAGAACTTATTTTCATGTGCTCGTGGCACTTATTTTTGCATGGGTAGATGAGGGATCCCAACTTATTTTACGGGCAAGAGAGGTTGTTTCTTGTTTGACATAAACTAAAAGGTATTTTGATTTTGGTTTGCCCTCATGCCAAGCATTCACATCCCATCTACCACCCACAGGCGAAACATGCAAAACAAATCATTAAGATGTTTGAGACTATGTTGGGCACAAGGCTCAAGTGATGGGTATAGGCCATTCAAACTTGTTAGGGTTCCCCACAAGCAACCGGCTCGTATCTCCCTGGCTAATGAAATTAAACTCATAGGAATTATGTTGAGAACGTGACTTTGATGACCTGTTTTGAGAGAAGTTGTCTCTTGAGGTAACCACCGCAACCTCAATTAAACAATGGAGTTAGGGTTTCAGCAATCAGGGCAAAACAAGTACGAAATATCATCAGGATTTCGATGCGTGAAAGAGGTAAAAGAAATCCATCCAGCTTTAAACCCATGAAAGGGGGAGTAAGAAAGCTAGTCCGAGCACCGAGGGTTTCAAGGCCCTAGGTTCAATGAGGGCTCATGCAGTGGTATGTAATGTACATAAAATTTCATAGCTATCTCAACAACCGGTGAAAATTATGTGAGGAAGAAAGCACACAACACAATGCAATAGACGAGGTTTATGACGCAATGCAATGCCATGTGCAGGAAAGATCAACTAGTTGCAGGTGGAAAGAATAAGGCAAAGCACATACAGTGATTATCAGAACATTACGCAGCAATAAGCAAACTGAAAGAGAAATGAGTGCAAAATAAATGGAAAATTATAATGCATAAAGCTACTGACCATAAGAGAAGGCAACGAACATAATTTTAAACCATAAAGCAAAACTTTCGCATGTAAACCTAATTAACAACTTGAACTAACAAACTTTTATTAACAGATCCTAGCTAGCCTAAACCTAAAACCCTATTTTTAACCAAAGAGGCAGTCAGGTTATGTGAAATCAGCTTTCCAGTGTAGCCACCACATTGTTCCCATCATGTAAGAACAACAATGTTCACAATCAGAGCCAGCATACAAAATTGTGCACTAACAACAAGACTTACCTGAAGATCATGTGCAATAGCAAGAAGGTCATGGCTACTTACCACAGAACGTGCCAGAATGGATTGTGCTAGCTGAATTTCACTTTCATCCTAATACATAGAAATATGTATTTGAAACATAAAATCATTTATAAATGACACACATCCATCCACGCACAACCTTAGATCCGACGGAAGCGGGGAAAGACATTGCCTATTTGCAGGTATATTCATTGCATAGGATTCATCAAACCAGCTGGGAATCTCATCGTGACTTTGAGGATGATCACTTTGATAGAATGGAAAAAATAGGTGTCCGCCAGGCGAATTTGAGATGCTTGCGAATCGACTTGCAGAAACCCTAATTTTGAAAACCCTAGTTCGAAGTTGTTCTCGGGTTTCGCTGAGGATGTGAGAATCTGAAGTAACCTTTAGTGGAGGATGAAATTCCTCACCATCCTAAACAAACTTCGGACCTTCAAGCGGGGGGATTCCCAACTTTGAAGGTTTGGCAAGATCAATTTTCGAATGGATGTGATCACCAATCATGGTGATTGGAAAAACGTCAGTGGGCTTATCATTAATTTGGCCAAATGTTTGCGCACTGACAGATTGACAATCCAATGTATCAGATTATTTAGATTTCCCATGATGGGGTGAATTGACCGGAATATTTTCAGGTAGTAGAGAGGTTTTCCAAACATCACATGCTTGCGTCTGAGTGCAACTGGTACTGGCTGGGAAAAAAATTGAAAGATTAGGGACAATGGCTACTGTTTCCCTTCCAGTGAATAAATTAGGGTATATCGGTTGTTGCATATCAGTTGTTAGGGGATAGAAAGATGTGCTCAGAGAAGCATCACTTGAATGGTAAGCTTTCCCAAATGAGCTGACATCTGGCGCGATTATGCTGAAAGGAGTGTGATGCATGGGAACCATCAGTTCAGAAACCCTACTTTGAGAAATCCTAGTTCGACTTGTTTCAGGGGTCTCATCAAGTTCGTGAGAACTTGAGATAACAGACAGCAGAAGCTGAATCGCTTCGATTTCCTGAAGGGTCCTTGAATCTTCACCAAGCGGATCATCAAATTTCGGAGGCTTCATATGGTCGACAAATAGATACGAATGACAGCCCTCAGAGGCATGAGTGAATATGTTTTCAGATAAGTAGTGATTGCTGGATCCTTCAGGTTGATCAGGTTGGGGACCCTGCACGTTAGGCTTCCCAAGAGTTAACAGTTGGAATGAATTCATAAAAGAAACATCTTGAAGTTGCCATACAGGTATTCACTCCTTTGGCTATTTAAATATTTTGGATGAAAAAGATCAGACATAAGGGATTCATCACTTTCGTAATGTGATTGTGAAACACCACCCACGTGCTCATGATTTGCACCAATACTAGTATAAGAAAATTTTGAGTGACTTAAAGAAATTATTGGTGTGGCAGACTCATGAAATAAATTAGCGAATAAAGGATGAAACGATTTAGATGTGGGGGTATCAACCGTACATGGACTTTCATCTTGCACATCAGTGTGATCTGGAGATTTCAATGATTTCATATGCCCATCACGGTCCAATGATTTTGTAGGGAAATCAACTTTGCTCAGGACAAGACTAAA
Organism: Pinus albicaulis; assembly: GCA_034641835.2. Classification (NCBI taxonomy): domain Eukaryota; kingdom Viridiplantae; phylum Streptophyta; class Pinopsida; order Pinales; family Pinaceae; genus Pinus; species Pinus albicaulis. The sequence continues at coordinate 1,202,427,474 of CM076572.1, read as the reverse complement.
TTTATTATCAGTATGAGAATGAGATTTAGAATCCTACTCAGGTAAACATTCAGTGGACTCGGGATCGGTTTCATTGTCAGGGAGAGATGTTAGGCTAGTATTTTTTTCAAGCTCTGATTTGACAGAGTGTGTGAAAGATTTCGGGACAAAATCTGAACAACTGGCAACTTGAAGATCATCATAACAATCACTAGGATCAGGCTTGGTTGTCGATTGAACTTGATCTAGGGAAATGAAAATCATGTGTCGAAACTATTCAATTAAATATGTCCAATCGACATCCCTTTCAGGGAACTCAAGACAAAAATTTAAAAACCTAATAGAAAACTCCTCTATAGATTCTTGAGGTTCTATTCTGATCTTATTTAACTTCATTAATACATTTTGGAAATCGTACCTGTGAAAAGCTTGTTGTAATTCACTAGCGAGCTGCTCAAATGAATGAATGGAAGCTGCTGGAAATGTGTGGCACCATTTCTCAGCACGACCTTCGAGAGTGAGGGAGAAAAGCACGGAAGCTAGCTCCACGTTGTCAATTTCATAATACTCACAAATCTCACAGAAATCCAAAAGGTGATCGGTTATGGAAACTACGTTTTCACCATCGAATTTTAACTGGGACAAGTGATACATAGGTTCATCGGGGATTGAGCATCAAGAAACAGATAAATCTGATAAACATCTTGGGAGAATGATTTAGAGACAATCCATTACAGATATGAGACTAACTGCAGGCTCTAAGGGCTTAGCTTGTCATCTGGCCCTCCTTCTAGTGCCATTTTGTTGATGGGAAAAATTGTATTGCCGACAACAAGGGGGGTCTCCCCGGTGAAAGGTCCCAATCAGACCTCACACCGTTTGGGATAGGAGCCCCATCCAGTATGTGGGCCCAGCTACCGCCATAGTTGTTTCCACTCTTGGTTGTCGGATGGGGAGATGATGGAGCAGAGGTGGAGATGAAATGACCAATCGGTGAAGCAAAATCAGCCTAAGATTAACGAACCATTGACAAAGATACAAGCACGTCTAAAAAGCAAAAAATATAAGGGGAGTATGCCGTGACTAGGATCAGTGAGCCGAAAACCAGTCAAACATACGTGAAAGAAAACACGCTAGAAGTTAACTACAAAGTAGTTCACGATAGATTACCACCGTGGAAAAGACAAATAAACACTAATCTAAAAGCAAACATACATACAACCACTGAGAAATAGTTCATAACCGATGGCATGCATGAATGCAGACGTACAACATAATGAAGCACTAGACAGCTAGTAATATCACCACAAACAAGCATGTGAATCAGTGCCATAAATGAGAATATATTATTAATGTTGTTGCAATGTCAAATACATGTTTACAACTCGTCAAAACCCAATAGTGGAACATGGGCTATTCATCTCAATGCATGATACAAAACCCTAGCCTCGCTACCTCTCTCGCTAATTCATCCCAAGAGTTGAGTGCCTTTAGCTCTCTCGCCACAATTCCTCTACCATACTGGCTTTCATTGTCAAGCTAAAAGTCCCTTGAATCCTTTCTCGAAGTTGTACATATAAGCTGAGATGACCCTTGAGCTGCCCCCTTGACTCTTGGTCTTCCCGACTGTTAGGTTGGTTTGCAACTTGGGCCATTTGCGACCTATGACCCTGGGAAATCTGTCACCTACGACCTTGGAAAATCCGCGACCTACAACCTCGGTCAATCTGCGACCTGCAACCTTGAGAAAATCTGCGACCTGCAACCCTGGGAAATCAGTGACCTGCAACCTCGGGAAATCCGCGACCTGCAACCTCGGTCAATCTGCAACCTACGACCTTGAGCAAATTTGCGACCTTCTTTCAGTGATCTTTGGTTTCACAGTAAGATTTCTTTTCCTTCATCTCTGTCTCATGAAAGTGACTAAGTACATTTGTGGTTCTTTGGAGCTTTGAAAGGATCCACCTTGCCTGTCAGAGAATACCCTAGCTTCGGCTCTGTGCATCGACCACCTCTACATGTAGATTCCCACTGCAATCACCAACTACCAGGAAGTCTCCATCTACTCCTATGGAGGCTCAGCTAATGAACGAAAACCCCGAGCTAGATCAAAAAATTTCTCTACCTCTAACCGTTTCTTGATAGGATCCTCATTTATCTCATAATATATGACACCAAGTGTGTCCTTACAATAAATATTAGTAGATTTTGAATCTAATGCAGGAGCTCTGTGATGAATTTCTTTTGTGCCCAACCCTAAAGCAAGATCCCATAGCCTTATTGTACCATTTGCAGAACCTGTCACAAAGAGACCCTCTGCTGGTGCCATTCCCCATACAATGTAATGAGTTTCCAGTTTCCAGCTTTTGATTTGGTAGAAGTTTAGAAATATCCCATATACAGGCATTGTATGAAAAATATGCACAGATCCTGGAGATATTTGATAAATTATGTACATTCCACACATATAGGCTGTGATCTCCATATATAAGAGAAAGTTTTTTTGAGAAGCTCAAAGGCAACAAAAAATGACATCTAGAAAGTTAAAGCTTGCTGAGTTATGTGCCACATGGAAACCTAAACGGGATTTCTCAACAGTTACCCCATGGTACCCATGTGGTGCCGGCTTGGGAAATGTTCCGGCATAGAAAATAGTTTCTTGTTGTATCTTCAAATCAACCCACTTTGTAATTTCAACACCAACACACAGAAGGCAAAGGATACCAGCCATTGTTAAGGCATAAGAGGCTGAGGTGTTCCTATTGGCAAGCCTGCAGGAGTGCATGCATTTTAAATGTACGATACAGAAGATATTGACACAAATGCGCTTTCCCTTTGACTACCAAGACTTGCAGGTATTTCCTTCACTGCCTTGTATACTCTTCGCATGGCTAAAACGTGGTGCGCCATTATGTTCTTGATGAAGCTAATATATGTGCACGTGCACATTTCCTTGGCACATTCTTGTTGTTTTGATGACAGCGTGATTATAGGGTCTCCTAACAATACTTGATCATTTGCTGTCATGCAAGCTCGATACCTTTCACATCACATATCCATGCTTTCGTGTGTAGCTCACAAGGTTCTTTCGCTCCCATTTTAAAGCATCTACCACCTCTTGTAATCTAAATGCATGTTCACCCTATTTTAAGAGTGCGACTTTTGCTTCTGGAGAGGCATGGGCGTTGCCTTTGAGGGAGGTTGCACTTTGAAGCAGAGGTTGCACTTTGGAACGGGGGTTGCACAGTCAGAGAATTTCCTCGGTCACAGCTTCTCTTGGAAACACCCTTCTGCGACCTTGCGACCTCGAAGAGGTCACATAGTTGCATTGGATTCGGGTCGCATCTCCTGGCTGGGAGAAAACATTGCGACTCTGCGAAATGAGGCATGTGAAGTGTGCTTTTGAAACCACAGATATGCTTTCATTTTGTTGTGTGAGGTTCGCCTTCTCGTGCCATTTCTGGCGCACGCATTGCACCATTCAGATAGATGGCAACAAGTAATGGGCTCGACGAAATTTAATTTCGTGCTACGACTCTAGAGAGGTTGTTGGGTGTCCAATGCGGTAATATTCCGTATGTTGCGTGGGTGGAGATCTCGGCAATGCGACTCGACGGGGTCGCTGAGTCACGAAACCCGTTGAGTCGCAGCCCTGGTCGATTTCTTATATATGCGACCTGGCGACTAATCAACAACGCCATTTTTATCCATTCGCTATGCGACCAATTTTGAATGCCACAGATTTCTCACATAAGACCCTTCAGGCATATGTTGTTGTGCGAATACCTTCGACCACACCTCTTTCTGGTTGATGAGGTTCCAAATGTATGTGGGATCGTTATGTGCCACGTTCTCAGGCCTCGCTACATATGGCTCCTCGAGTAGCTAGGCTCCGCGATAAATGACAACGGCTTTGTCCTACTTCTAGCTCTTTCCTATGTTGTTGAGGGAAGTTTCTAAAAAATTTTGAATCAACGAAGGAACTTTTGATGATCTTTGAAGTACATTTTTCAGGCTTGATCATCTTACCTTGTCCTCCATAAGGCAGTGTTTTATGGGGCTGGCTGTATGCCCAAAAAAAAAAAAAAATGTTCCATAATGCGCAGCCTAGAATGAGATCTTTATTGATAATTGTGAAAAGTGCCCAAGATTTGTGAAAATTGCCTCTGAACCTGTGATACATAACAGAATGCCACCCAAAGACTTCCATCCTTCAGACCGGGTCTTCCTCATAAACTTGGTCACAACATATGGAGAGAGTGAAAGATAAATTTTTGGGTTCCAGTGAATAATGTTATATAAACCGAGCGCACTGATATATAGAAGCCAAATCATAACAATTGCGGCAAAGATGAAACCTATCCGATGTATCTTATAGCGTTGTAGTACGAAAAGGCAAACCACTATACAACATGAAATAGGAACCAATACATATTCATGTAGGTGTTCCGTCACAACAAATTCAAAACCCAAGACTGCAGAATACACAGAAATGGTTGGTGTTAGCACACCATCTCCAATAACCATACAAGTGCCGAGAAAAGCCACAACCAGTAGCGCAGACTGAAGGATTTTATGCTTTTGAAAAATATTTCTTATTCTTGACCCCTTCCTTGTGTCAGGAGGAAGTTCCATTTTATATGTCGAAATTTCCTCATCAGCAGTTTGGCATTTTGGCAAACGAGGCTAGCTTTGGCATGCCTACATAATGGAGAATACAATGCAAAAGCCCCACCTTCTCCATTGTCATCGACTTTCAATAATATAAATAAATACATGAATAAAGGCACCAAAGTTAATGTCCAGAAGACAAAGGACAATGCTCCAAGAATCTCTTCATTTTTTTCGGAGTGTTGAATGTCTTCAACAAAAGTACTTCTGAAGACATAGAGCGGAGAGATACTTAAATCGCCATGGACAACACCAAGACTTTGATATGCCAAGGTCATAACACTCTTCCAGGATTCTTATATTTCCCAATGAAATGATTCTAAATATCCGATGTGCATAACTGAAGAATTTTGTTGCATCGATAATCATGAACAGTTCTTCCCTTGATCCCTTATTTGAATAAAAATACACCACACCAACCTCCATTTGAAAATAATGTTCACTTGCTCCTCCTTCTCACTTGTTGGCATATCCCTGGTCCTCCACCTTGCCTAGGTCTCCAATTTTAGACTTAGTTCTCATCCCCATATGGACATGGGTATGAAAGTGTCATGTTCCACCACTGCGCCCTTGTTGTTTTAGTTTTAGTTTCTTTCCCTCGGTGTGGTGATGACATTGTTGGGTATATCATCAATGGGATTGACCCTGCATGAAACATTATAATATTAATTAGCTCACAGTTAGCTTTTAGAGAATGGTGCCCCCTAGCTAAATTATATGAGCTTGGTGAAGTACCCAAATAGCATGCCTAAATGATCCATGGTGAAAGGGCTTCTAATGGATATACCTAATACCCGAAAAAAGTTTCCATTCGAGTTCATGCATGATGACCACCCTTGCACATGACGTGGTTGTGGAAAAAGTCTCTTCATGATGGTGAGAAGGTTTACGAGGGGCTAGGAATAGGTCACGGGGATGTCACTGACTACAAGAGGGGTCGAAAACCCTAATGGCTAATCGAGCAGAGGGGGACCCGAAATTTTGAATACACCCCAAAATTTTGGGTGGTGTTGTAATGGCTACAACATAACCTTAGTCTTATATCTCCATGAACATATTAATATTTCCACTGAATCCACTACAAAAATATGGAAATGGGAGAACTTGATGAAAACTAGCTTTCATGGGCAAGGCAGATGCTCACTTTCTAGGGTGGCCTCTAAATATTTTTGTCATCTCTTTCTTTTCTACTCCCTTTGCGAGTCCATTTGGGAGGAGTTTTTAGGTCCCCCGAATATTATTGTTTCGACGAATCGCTCCTGTATCCTTTCATTCCTAAGCTCTTCGTTAACCTGTCAGAGTTCTTATAGAGCTTTGCCTTTTTACATCATTTGGGGGATCTAGTGTTGGAAATATTGTCATTGATGGCACAAAGGAGCAGTACCATAACACTTTGAGCAGCACCAGAGTCAGCAGATACAACAAAGGCAACAATGGTAGCAGAGAAGTAACAAAAGTAGAGAAGCAATGAATGCAGCTAAGAAGAAAGGCAGAGAAGGAGTAGAGGCAACAAAGAAGCAAAGGCAACAGAGAAGCATATAAGGTAGAGAAGCAACAAAAGCAGAGAGGCAATGAATGTAGCAGAGGCAGGAAATGCAGCTAAGAAGGAACCAAAGGGAGCAAGGTGGCAGAGGTAGCAAAGAAGTAGAGATAACAGAGGCAACATATGAAGCAGAGAGGCAACAATTGCTTCAACACACAGCAAAAGGAAATCATATTTGCAAGACACAGCGAGGACCATAGATCTTATACATAGCAGAAGCAGGAAGAGGTGAGAGCCGAGAGGAAGAGGCCAATTAAACAAAGATGATTAAGCCAAGAGAGAGAGACGAGAGAGAAGAGATAGAGAGGGCTTTAATTAGTATGAAAAGGGTATATTTCGAGTGTGATAACTCGGGATGACATTCATCAACAAAGACAAGCTTAGGAACAAGCACAAGAGGAACATCGTGGAGAAACCAGAGTTACATAGCAAGACAATGTAGGTAAATGAAAAATAAACTAAGGCAGAGAATTATTTGAAGAATTCCAAGGGAGGCAAACGAACATTTAGGATTAGATCGCAAAAGTGAAGGCAAGAGATGGATGGCGGAGATCAAATCGCTTCAGGAGTGATTTCGTAAATCGCAAAGGTTAGCGATTAAGTGTTAAGGTCGTCACGGGGGTAAGTTATTATGTGTGTGATGCAAAGTGGAGAAGGGACATGTGTTGGCACGACGCAATATCGCATATCGCACGAAATAGAGGTTAACCACCAAGTTAAATGATTATAAGTTGCGAATGCTGAAGTACGGGCAATGACGTAAAGATGACGTGGCGGTGACGTAAATATGACGTGACGATGATGTGGTGATTATTTGGCAAATGACGTGGCCCCCCACAAATCGTAGGTAATCTATGATGATGTGGCGACGACATGGTAGGGTGACGTGGGATGATGACATGGACCTCGCCCACATACCGCACATTGCAGCACTTAAGGGATAATAGGAAGGAGACTGCAAGTTAAGTTAAAGTTTTGCGATGTGAAATGGAGGGACACATTTCAACCTTGCGAAACATCGCATCCTGCAATAAATAGGGTTTAACTCCAAAGATGTCACAAGGTATGTTATTTTTGTTGCATTTTGATAAGGATCAAGTGACACGATGCGATGAAGGGAGTCCATGTGGCAGCACCGTGCACGAGTGCAGATCAAAGATCGAATGGTTTATGGTTTATTTCTATTGGTAGAGTGGTAAACCTACGCGCAATTGTTTGCGATGAATTATGATTGGTTCAAGGTACTGTGGGACTCGATAGCCCTGTTGCATGTATGTTATATACGTTATGTTTGATTGCTAAGTATGTATGTTAATACATTGTTTTAATCGCAAAACGTATGTATCTTGATAAAGATCGGATTTGTAATCCGCTGCGTGTATAAAGGGAGTTATGTGGGTCATACCCCACAGGTTACAAGGAAAGACATGAACGTAGAACAAAGGACCAGGAGCTCATGCAGAATAGTGGTGCGGTAGTAAGGCAAATGAAAAGGCTCAGGCTAAAAGGGGCAGTTATGCAGCAAAGTTGGAATATAACGACAACAACATAAAAGACAAAAGGACGACAAGAAGAAGAGGACAAACGCATAGCAAATCTAAGAAACTAAAAGGGTTGAGTAAAATAATTCATTGTAATTGTAAATATATTATTTATTTTACATTGTTTGTGATGCAAAGGCAAGTCTCCGTAGGTAAAGAAAAACTCTAATTAAATACTGAAATGAGTATATAGAGTTGTAACATCCTGAAATGCTGAGCGAGGAAATGAGAAGGTGGAAGGTAAATATTCATACCTATTCATTTCATATTCCCATATGGAATGCAAACATCTATGAAGTGATCTCTATAAATGATGTTATTGTGATATGCATAAATAGGTTAGAGAGTGGAATAAGAAGACAGAGCAGATAGAGAAGCTGTGAAGATCCAAAGATGATATAAAACAGATTTGAAGGCTAGAGGGACAACAATGAAGAAGGAGTAAAACATAGATGATTTATAGGTAAATCAACATATGATTTTATACCAGCGTGAGGAAGTTGGTGCTTCCATATCAAGTTGTAGCTTGATAGATGTCCAGTTGTAGCTGGTTGAGGTAGGAGCCTCCTGTGGGTTGTAGCCTACAGAAAATACATGGGAGTTGGTGCTTCCATTTAAAGTTTTAGCTTGATAGATTTCCAGTTGGTGCTGGTTGAGGTAGGAGCATCCTGTGGGTTGTAGCCTGCAGAAAGTAGATGGGAGTTGGAGCTTCCTTGCAAGTTGTAGCTTGCAAAATTTGAGGCAGTATCCTCCTACAGTCAGGTGAGAGGGATTTGGAGCTTGCCTTTGCATCACAACAATAATAATATGTGGTTTTATCCATTATGGGTTTCCACTTATATCTATTGTCTATGTGCATGATGATTATGTGTTGATATTTACGTATTTAATCCGCTTAATACCTACTACTCACATATTAATATTGCTAGTTCATTATACATGAAATGAAGGTGTAAATAAGTTTTAAAAGACCATGGATGTATTAAACTGATTCACCCCCCCCCCTCTCGGTTTAACTAAGGGTTCAACATTAGGGGTATTCACAATGATTTCATGTTTGAGGACAGAGCGACCATACACTAAATCCTCCTATCTTTGGGTTGTTTCATATTTCTTGGAGATTAGTCCTTAGTCTCCCAAGACTCATTCTCGATCAATTTCCTATCTAGACTTGGAGGACAAGTTCCCAAGTAAGATTTTTTTTATTGGGCCACTTCTAGGGGTCGTTGTGGATGCGGGGATCATATCTAGATGAACCCTTGAGAAACATATAGTTTTTTCCGGTATGGAGGAGTCAGCTTCAATTGCAGCGCATAATTGGTTGCCTTTTGGGGGGTACTTCAATGTGTCCTATGGCTAGCTATCGACAAGATTTTTGTTGTTGGAGATGCATTAACAATCATGCAATGGATTCAGGGGGGCAATACTCTCAAGGATCCCTCCTTGGTTAACAAGATGGAGACCATTGGGTCGCTTCTCCCCTCTTTTGTTGACATCTCCTTCCAAGTAGGGCTTTTAGAGAGCAAAATCGGATTGCGGATGCTCTTTCCAAGCATGGCCTCTCCATCTTTCCTAGGCTAATATTTTGAACATGTAGTCCACAACTCGTTTCGTGGCGAAGATTTTTTTGAGGTGTAAGAAATTTGGTCTACCGAGTAGATCCACTCTTTTGGCGGCTTTGCGAAGGAGGTTCTGTTTTATTTTTGTTCTCTTCATTTTTTGGTCTATTACTTGGTATTTTTTTTATTTAACTATTCTCTTTGATATTAATTTTTTGTATTCTCGGTTAGATTGTCTATGTGGAAAGTGATGACCCTTTCATTGATTGTTGCTTCTTATGGCTATGTTGTTGAGCTAATTGAAACATGGTTTGTCGACTTTGCGTAATAGTCATCTAGAAATGAACTATGTAAATGTAAACGCCTTTATTTTTAATAAAAAACATTGTGGTTTTTTTCTTTTGAAAAATATTTACAAGTCTTCACATACTTTTTTTGAAGAAATTTTAGTCATCACAAAGAAACCTAACTCATTCTTTACATAGTTATAATTTTTTTAATAAAATTAAAAAATAAATAAGTTATATTTATAGTTTTAATATCCGTTATGTAATTAAGAAAAAAAAAAAAACATTTTGTGTTGTAAGAATAAAGAATAAAAGACATGACTAATAAATTAGAAATGTCAAAATATTGATGATATATAGTGAAAGAGTGTGAGCAAGGATATTTTTGGCAATTACTTTATATATCATCTGTTTTGAATAGTTTATTTTTTTAATAAAAAAATAATTCTAACCCGTAAAGTGATAAATTATTAATAATAATATGATTTAAGCGTAGAGGACATCCATACTTAACACAATGAAAGTGTTGAGTGTGGAAAACCTCCACACTTCTTGCAATGAACTTTCTCTACACTCCAAATAGAGTGTTGAATTGATGCTTATCAAGGTTAACTAACAAAGATATTTAATTTATGCTTTTCTTTACTTTCTTCTTAATAGTGTGAAGACAATATATTATTATTCAAGAATGTTATTTTGTAGACTCTATCATATTTCAATAACACCATTTTATATATTTTATAAACATTGGGGATTTAAATCAGGAACAAAGGGTTTAAGGCTTTGTTGGATGATTTATCTCAACTGCCCATGAATAAAATGACTAATGAAAAGAAGAGTTACAATATTAGTGTGTTTTTTAAAGTGAGTGATCATGGATGATTACTTGATCAAAGCAATTAAACAAGTTCACACTTTTGCATCCAATTGCTCCATAATCAACGTAAGTAAAGCTTAAATGACTGATATGCCTGTTTCGACGAACTTTATTTGGGTGTACTGTATATGGCTTAAATTTAACTGTGAAAAGAGTTTTAAACATTAGCGTTACTTAAAAATTCATATACCTTATCCAATTCATGAAATGCGAGCAGCCATTTTGGAAACCACAAACACGCATAAGTTGATATTTGAAATATTTGAAATGGAAGTTGTATGTTGAACGGAAGCTACATCACGACAAGTAAATTGATGGAAGGTTCGATGGATCCATTAAGAGACTGATGATTTCGGTGAACAATTAGAAATTTAATCATCTTTAAAATTTTCTAGACGTACTCTGCAACGCCTTTTTGAGGTTTTTTTTCCTATGTTTACAATTGATAAAAAAAACAGGGTGTTAGAAATTATAGGGATAGATTTATTAAAACTGTCATTTAAATGTGAATATTTATATCAAATTCGTTGTAGATATTGTCATTAATAACTCATAATGTTCGATTAAGACTTTAGTAGTAGCTTCGTTGAAATTTATGTTGCATTAGTTAATGCAGTAATATTACTCTCCCAATTGATGTATTTTTTTGCAAATAGGGGATACAAACAACATTTGAACTATAAAGGAGTTATAAATGCTAGCGATGCAAAGTCTTATGGAGTGTGAAGCTAAATAGTTGTCATTTATTCGATCATGGTTTACTTGAGAATTGAGAGGAGGTTTAATGATGTGCACAAGATTAAAAGGGGGCTTCGAAAATTTAGTATGTGTAGAAATCTAGTTGGGCATTTTGTAATGTTTTGTAGAACATTGCTTTTTTTTACTTGTTTTGATTTGGTTGAAAAGTGTATCCAAGTAAGAATATAGAGCCTCTAGACATCTTTGGATTGCATTGAACCAGCCCTAGATCCATCTAACTTCTGGATCTATCGTGCGCAGAGAGGGATCAAATCTCTCGAGGTGCAAACCTATTTTTTTGAGTGCAAAACTTGAGGAAAGGTTTGCACCTCGAGAGATTTGATCCCTCTCGACGCATGATAGATCCGAGTTAGATGGATCTAGGGTCAGTTCCGATCGGAGGCATCAACATCACATTTTTTCGATTATTAAAATTTTTTGTATATTTTTTGAGATGTAAGATGGATCTAGGTCGGGTTTTCGATCGTGTCTGTTGCCAAGGAAAATCTATCAAAGATGTGATTAATTTTATCAATAATATGTAAATATATCAAATATTAATATAATCATTTTAAATATGCTAAATATTTACGAGATTAACTTGGTCATTTTAATTTTAAATTTTCTTAGTTACCTCGGTTCGTTGAGATGATAATTATTGTTAATAAATATAATGATGAAAAAATGATGAAATATTTTTTTTAATTGCAAAGTGACAATAATAGTGTTGAAAGATAGAAAATGTGAATAATAAGAACGTACTCATGTTACAATCAATCTCAAACTATTTTCTTCTACTATTCTTATTTCCTCCCTTGTTAGTTTTGTTATCTTTTCATATCGATTATATGAAAAAGAAAATTTAAATCGTAGACCATTTAAATCTTTAGCTCGATATGTTGTAGTAAACATGATACCTTGTCTCTCTCGCTCTCCAATATTAATAGCTTCAATTACTATAACACAAAAATCAATTTACATTGTTAATAACTTTTTGTGCTTACACTAAAATCAATGCATATTGTTAATCCAATCACTTTAATATTAATGTACTCATCATATATACAATTACATCAAATCATAAATCAACATATACATTGAGATCAATGCATTTAATGCAAGCAATCAAATAAGATTAGAAAATAACTTCTACATTTGAAATCAATGCACCTAATGCAATCAACAAATAAGATTAGAAACCAACATCTACACTTTGAAATCAATGCATTTTGCTCAAAGCAATCAAATAGGATTAGAAATCGCCATCTACACTCGAAATCAATGCATTTAGCGCAAACAATCAAATAGTATTAGGAATAATCTACATTGAAATCAATGCATCTAGTGCAAGAAATCAAATATAATTATAAATCGACGTCTAAATTGAAATCAACACATCCAATGCAAGCAATCAAATAGTATTAGGAATCATCACCTACACTGAAATCAATGCATCTAGTGCAAGTAATCATATATCATTAGAAATAAATATCTACACTAAAATCGATGCATCTAGTGAAAATAATCAAATAGGGATTATAAATCACCATCTCCACTTAAATCAATCCATCTAGTGCAACAAATATTCTTCCCTCTCTCCACCCTCCATCCATATCTATATCCCCATCCATCTCTTTCTTTTTTTGTAGATCTATCTCACCCCCCTAAACACACAAGCTCTCACACTCCATATATATCATTCTCTTTGTCAATCACCCTCTCTCCCCATCTCTCTCTTCTGCCCTCTCTTCCCCTTCTCTCCCTCTCCCCCGCTAATATCTCTCTTTCCTCCTTTTGTCCCTCTCTCTCTCTCTCTCTCTCCATCTTCCTTATCACTCACTCTCTCTCTCTCTAGGAACCAACATCTACACTGAAATCAATGCATTTACTCAAAGAAATCAAATAGGATTAGAAATCGCCATCTACACTGAAATCAATGCATTTAGTGCAAACAATCAAATAGGATTAGAAATCATCTACATTGAAATTAAGTCATCTAGTGCAAGTAATCAAATATAATTATAAATCGACATCTAAATTGAAATCAACACATTCGAGTGCAAGCAATCAAATTGTATTAGAAATCACCACCTACACTGAAAATCAATGCATCTAGTGCAAGTAATCAAATATCATTAGAAATAAATATCTACACTAAAATTGATGCATCTAGTGCAAATAATCAAATAGGATTAGAAATCATCATCTCCACTTATATCAATCCCTTCTAGTGCGAGAAATATTCCTCCCTCTCTCCACCCTCCATCCATATCTATATCCCCCTCCATCTATTCTTTTTTGTCTCTCTATCTCACCCCCCTAAACACACACGCTCTCGTACTCCATATATATCAATCTCTTTTTCAATCACCCCCTCTTCCCATCTCTCTCTTCTTCCCTCTCTTCACCTTCCATCTATATCTCTATCTTCCCCTTCTCTCCCTCTCCCCCATTAATATCTCTCTTTCCATCTTTTGTCCTCTCTCCCTCTCTCTCCATCTTCCTTATCACTCTCTCTCTCTCTCTCTAGAAACCAACATCTACACTGAAATCAATGCATTTACTCAATAAATCAAATAGGATTAGAAATCTCCATCTACATTGAAATCAATGCATTTAGTGCAAAAAATTAAATAGGATTAGAAATCATCTACATTGAAACCAATTCATCTAGTGCAAGTAATCAAATATAATTATAAATCGACATCTAAATTGAAATCAACAAATTCAGTGCAAGCAATCAAATTGTATTAGAAATCACCACCTACACTGAAATCAATGCATCTAGTACAAGTAATCAAATATCATTAGAAATAAATATCTACACTAAAATCGATGCATATAGTGCAAATAATCAAATAGGATTATAAATCACCATCTCCACTTATATCAATCCATCTAGTGTGAGAAATATTCTTCCCTCTCTCCACCCTCCATCCATATCTATATCCCCCTCCATCTCTTCTTTTCTGTCTCTCTATCTCACCCCCTAAACACACACTCTCTCGAAATCCATATATATAAATCTCTTTGTCAATCCCCTACTCTCCCCATCTCTCTCTTCTTACCTCTCTTCACCTTCCATCTATATCTCTATCTTCCCCCTCTATCCCTCTCTCTCCATCTTCCTTATCACTCACTCACTCTCTCTCTCTCTCTCCACCTTTCTCTCTCTATTTATTTCTTCTTACCTCTCTCCTCCTCCCCCTCCAAGTCCATCTCTCTTTCCCTCCCTCTCTCCACTCTCTCACATCCTCTCTCTTCCTTCATCTCTTTCCATTTCTCTCCCATCTCTCTCTCTCTTCACCCACCAACTATGTTACTATATCCCCCCCTCTCTCCTTATATCTCCTTCTCCCCCCTTATCTCCATCTCTCCTTATTTGTCTCTTTATCTCAGCCCCAAACATACATGCTCTCTCTCTGTCTCTCCCTTGTCACTCCTTCTCTCTCTCCACTTCTCACTCTTTATATTTCTTATTTCCTACATCTCTCCCCCTCCAACTCCATCTCTCTTATCGATCCCTCTCTCCTCCTCTCTCTCGTCCTTCCTCTCTCTCTCTCTCCCCTAAATCCCTCTCTCCTCCTCTCTCACAAGTCCTCTCTCTCGTCCTTCCTCTCTCTCTCTCTCCCCTAAATCCCTCTCTCTTCCTTGATCTCTCTCTCTCTCTCTCCAATACTCTCTCTTCCCCCATCACTCTCCTCCTCTCTCTCATCCTCCTCTCTCTCCCTTTCTCTCCCACCTCTCTCTCTCTCTTTTCCCTCCAATCCTCTCTCTTCTCCCATATCTCTCTCTCTCTCTAATCCTCTCTCTTCCCCCATCCCTTTCTTTCTCTCTCTCTTTCCACCCCTCTCTCTCTCCAACTACATTACTATATCCCTCTCTCTCTCCTTCTCACTTCTTCTCTCCCCCCTTCTTTCCATACATCTTACTTTGTCTCTTTATCTCACCCCTAAACATACACACACTCTCTCCATCTCTCCCTTATCACTCTCTCTCTCTATTTCTTCTTAGTTATGTAAACTAATGAACATAAATATTCGTAAATATAAAGCAGATTATGGAGTAAATATGAAAAGAGGTTTTATTTACTTACCATACCTCTAGTTTATTTATATTTATATTTATTTACCATACCCCTTTTCTTTACTATGGTATTTGGCCCATACGCTTGTTATATAATTAGATTTTTATTTATAATCCTATTTGATATATTGTTATTTATTTACCTTACCTCTTTATGCCTCTTTTATATTTATTTATTTACCATACCTCTTTATATCTATTTTATATTTATTTATTTATTTATCATACTTGTTTATACGTCTTTTATATTTATTTATTTACCCATGGTATTTGGCCCATGGTATCAATATTAATTTGTCCCATGGTATTCGTCCCATAGGCTTCATCTAAATAAAACCTCTTTTTAAAGTTTTTTTAAATATAAAAAGGTTTATGGAATAAATATAAAAATAATTTTTATTTATTTACCATACATCTAGTTTATATATATTTTTTATTTATTTACCATAGCTCTGGAGTAAGTATAAATTCATTTTACAAATATTTAATTAAAAGAAATATTAAAAGATTTTGGATTTTGATTGTTTGTGTTGAATTAACTCTTTTCCTTTGATTTAGGAAATGGTATTGACTTTAGTAAAGAGTAAATATGTTTAAAATTTTACTTAATTTGGAAATTCAATGTGGTAATTTTTTTTTGTTAAAGGTAAATTTATGATCCATTCATTCAAATTCATGTATATAATTTACTATCCATTCAAATTATATAAATAATACATAATTGTATTACAAATTTATATATGTTCTAGCACAATGCGATTTTTTATTTTTTATTTTTTTTTATTTTAATTTGAAACTTAAGCCGACATTTTGTATGAGGACTCGGGGTCATACTGGGCTGTAGATGCGCCTCTCGGCGCGGTAATGCATAATTATAATATGATGGTTGGGTGGAAGTAATATTAATAATCTTGATACCGTAGTGACCTATTGATGAATGGATATATACATAATGAATGAAAGTTAATGTGACAACATCCTAATGAATTTACATGAAAATTTTACTTTCACATGACAACAATATTAAGACATGGACCTAATATGTCAATCATCTCAATAGTGACTCAAATGTAGATACATTGTCATGATAGTTGGTTTTGGAAAATAACAGTGTAACCTTGATATGACATAGTAAAATCCATTGATCTTATTTTTATTAGGCAGTGGTAACCTTTGATATGAATATAACATAGAATTACCATAACCCTAATGGATGACATGGAAAGGACTTTAATAACACTAATATAGCAGTGACATTGATAACAATGACATTCTTCAATACATAAGACTAGGTTCTTTCTTTGAGACATTTGATAGCATTCTTCTTTAGTGCATATGAAAGTGGTATTTTATGATACAATAATGATGACATGTATTATATGATCTATGTAACCTTTTACATATGGAAATATATGTGATGTAAATAACCTTGATTGGAAGAAACCTTGTGGATAAAAAAGATATACATTGTATCTCATATGTATGATATGGAAACAACTCTCTATATTGTTTAGTTCACAAACTATAACAACCCTGGTCAAAAATACATGTAATAGTGTTAATAAAGGAAAAATAAGACCATGGTCATGGGACATGTATGCCAGGATGAATGTTGGGAAAAACATTCTAGTGTGGGTGTTCATTTGGTTTATTATGGCTAAGGGAAGTTGGAAAAGGCAATGGAAAATAATTTGAAAAGGAAAGAGGCATTATTTGGCATTATATATATGAAAATAATGGAAATTAGGAGAAAAGAAAGGTGAAAGGTCACATGTTGCATGATAGGAGAAAAATGAAGGAAAATAATGGAAAATTGAAAAAATTAGAGGCCTCAATGATAAAAAGGTTTCTGAGGGTCACTTCAAAACATTTTTCAATGTTATATTTTTGTTAGTTTTAGCTTGGAGCTCTCTCTCTATTCTCTCTTTGTTCTCTCTCTCATACTCTTGCACACTTAGAGTTTTCTTGGACCACTATAGCATTGGATTAAGAAAAGCAAAGGAAGGACAAAAAAAGCAAAGGGAAAAAAATATCAAGAAAGGAAGAGTTGGATCAAGTAGCTACAACGTGATTACTTGCAGGTATCTATTTGCATGTGTGATTTCCTTTCTATGTTTGGCATGCATGGTGCATGAATGTGTGTATTTGGCTCTCTTGCTGTCATTGTCATGGGTATTTCTAGGAGTGACAGTGAATTTCAGCCTTGCCTTTCCATTTTCAGATAGTCGTGGTGTGAAGGGGTTCTCTTACTTGTTTTAGCTGGATTTCCATATGGTTTCAAAATTGAGTGGGGTGGTCTCGAAAAAATCACAAGGCCTAGGAATCCCTTGACCAGTAAGGGAAAGATACATGGTAAAGCCTGGTTGTGAACACATCATTGGGATTAGGAATTTATTGACTGGTAATGGCAAGATACATGTTAAATCCTAGAGGTGAATACCCTTGTTAGACCTAGTAATCCCTTGACCAGTAATGGTGGGATACACGGTAAATAATAGAGTTGTATGCTCTCATTAGGCCTAGGAATCCCTTGACCAGTTATGGCGGGATACATGTTAAAGCATAGAGAGTAGAGATAGAAAAATTCCTCATGGTTTAGGTGGAGAGATCTAGAGGCATCCATGTTTTTTTAGGGCCTAGTGATCCCTTGACCAGTATATGGAGGGATTACAATAAATATTGTACTATATGTTTGTTGTTTGGGCCTAGGAATGCCTTAGTGGATTGCGGTAAATCTTGAGGAATTCTTGATTGGTTTTTTTCTAAGTCCCACATTCATGCTTGGAATATGGAACGAGGGTGATTGGCTAAAAGAAATATTTGGCTTAGCCTAATCTATGGTCAGGTGGTACGTGGAAGTCCCTGATATGGTTGCATTTTGCATATATTAATAATAGCTATTTTCCTCTTGTGTATTATGGGTAACTGTGCTTGTTATTATGTGATCTTAATGGATGTTCTATCATTGTTATGTTGATGGTTATAAGCATGGTTTTTTGACATATCTTAGTCATGGATTCATTATGTTTTTTAATACATGAATTAATAATGAATGTATGACCTAATAGATGGTAATGCAAATATCATGAGAGAACATCATACCTCTTGAAAAATCTCAGATAATTATGAAGTCCTTATGCTAAGATGTGTTTATATGACCTATATATTACATGATCATGATGTTTTTGAAAGAATGTATGTCATGGCTAGGCCTTATCAGGTTAGGTTCTTGTTCATGTTTTGCAATAGAGGCCTTGTCATCATGTTACTTATCATTTATGGAAGTTTCATGAAGTTATGGGAAGAGGCCTGAGTCCTAACCCTAAAAATGTGGCACATAATATGGGGTCACTGACATTGAACTGCTTGGAAAAGTCTGCAGTCGCACAGAGGTAGAATTGTGCATGCAACCAGAGGGCTTGTCGTTAGTGCGACTAGGGCTCTAGATAGGTCAAACAACAAGAGCACTTGGAAGGGTTGGTTGGCTCCTAAAGGTCTTATAGCATCCGAGGAAGGTAAAATTGGTCTGGTCTTGTCAGTTCCACTTCCTTAATTGTACTTGGGAATTTTAATCATATCATAGTAACTATTCATCACATGTTTGCCACGGTGGACCAGTTAAATTGGGTAAATGTAGGAGGAGGGAATTATAGAGTGGTATCAGAGCATGGTTCACCCTTTGGAATAGATGTGTGGAATGTGTTTGTTACGCATACATTTCAGTTTCATATTTGTTCCTTATTCTTGTGGTGTATATCGATTGCCTATGTGGATATACACATGTCGTGTTATGGTTATGACTGTCACACATGAGGTCATAGTATGCAGTGGGTGTTTTCATTCGTGATGTTGATATATGGTTATGATTATGATTATACATGTATCGTGCTAATCTGGTTGATCTTGTAGATGAGATATCCTCCCATGAACTATACTGAGGTATGTTGATTTTTTTATATTCTGGTTTAGCTAACATGGTATACTTGCAGGAAGAAGATAAAAGATGACTAGCAAGATGGTAGACTACAGTTCATGAGATTAAAATTAGGGGAATTTTGAGGTATAAAATGGGCCTCCTAGGGAAATTATAAAATAATATTGGAAAAAATAAAATAAGTTTAGATTACATCATCAAATTTTAGAGGGAAAAAGAAAAAAATTACTTTTTCAACTCGTATTTTCAACTTCTCTCCCTATGGGTTTACTCAAATTTCGAGTGGGAACACTTGTTGGATGCATAATTTGATTCCTCATCTAAGGAGTAGCCATGTTGCATACTTTCGATGGACCATGCTACACGAAAAATGAGAAATACATGAAAAACATGATTGCAATCACGTTTTTTCATGTATTTCTCATTTTTCATATACTAAGGTCCATCGAAAGTATGCAACATGGGTACTCCTTGGTTGAGGATTAAATTTTGTATCCAACGAGTACTCGTACTTGAAATTTGAGTAAAACGTTAGGGAGATAAGTTGAAAATACAAGTTGAAAAAGTAATTTTATTATTTTATTGTTTTTTAATATTTTTACTTTTAACCCAAAATGGTGAATCATCCCCCATGGTTGACAACATCATCTTGAATCCTATTGGTTCTTACAAAGTTTATTTTGGTTGTACATTTTTCTTAGGAGACCCATTTTAGACGTCAAAAGTTCTCTAATACTCCCTATGGATCCAATGAGTAGCATGGTGATAAGTACTCTCCCTTTCACTAGTGAATTTACCGTCTTCTTGGGCCGCTACCTTTCAGTGACCATGCCACCTCACCCATCGGATGGATGAGAGACTTCGTTCCTCACCATATGAATAGTGAGCCCCCTAACGAGTCCTTCTTTGAGAAGTTTGAAGGATGAGATAATAAGTTCAAGACAAACAATGACAGGATCATTCAGGAACAAGAGAAATAAGAAAACGTTAATACAATCATTCTTCAGAGTCTTTCAGATTTGTAGAGGCAGGGACTGCTTAGGATCAATCATGGGAAGGAGGATAGGGCTGATGGGTCATATGGAAGTTGGTCTCATGGTGGTCACAAGTCAGATACAAATGACATGATCAAAGATGGTAGGTTCTTGGACACACCAGATAGGAGAGGTGATGGACACATGTTCTATTCTAGATTTGGTTTTGATAGGTATCATGATTATCATGATTATCATCCTTACAAGAGGAATGATAGGGGATATTTTAAAGATTAGTTCAAGAAAGCCAAGCCACCTACGTTTGATGGATATTTGAAGAAACCAGAAGATGCAAAGGTATGGTTACTTGGGATGAAGATATACTTTGAGTTGCATGATTACGCAGAAAACATGAAGGAAATAATAGCTATCTTCAACTTCAAAGGGAAAGAAAACATTTGATGGGAAGATATGAAGCAGGTTAGAGACATCAAGACAAAATAATTGAGTTGGGACGAGTTTAAGAGACTTTTCAGGAATAAATATTTGTCAGAGAGGTACTGCGACATTAAGGCTAAGGAATTATATGAGCTAAAGATGGGATATATGACATATGAGGAGTACATGACTAAGGTCTTGGAGTTATTGAGGTATGTACCGTATCTTAAGGATGATAAAGACAAAGTTTAGAGATTCGTTAGTGGATTACCATTAGAATTTATAGATCAGAATGAATATGATGAGCCTCGGTCACTTAAAGAAGTCATTGGTTAGTTGAAGAATTGTTATTAGAAATCAAATCGCAAGACAAAGTATCAAATGGTAGCCAAAGTGAACAAGACCCCATGATGCAGGTGAGAAAGAGACTGTTTTTCCTTACAAGAAGTTCAATGTAGTTAGACAGGGACACAGGTCACAACTTGGAGGGATACAATATAAAGGTGATGATATGGGATGATTACGTGTGGAAAGGAGAATCTCAAGAGGGATTTCCCATCATATTAGGGTGGTGTGCCTCATATCTACAATGCATAGGAGACAAAAATTGTTAGGGATGTTGGGAAGAGCCTTCCTTGTATATATGCAGCATTGGATAACAGGCATGCAGATCACCAAGCATCTATTATCGAGATGGATGGTAATATTTGTGATAAATTTGTTTCTATTTTGATTGACCATGGATATAATTATAGTTATGTTAACCCTGACTTGGTGGATAAGTGTGGTTTGAATAAATAAGTGCATGCATAATATTTGTTAATGGAATTAGTGATAGGCACAAAGAAAAGACTTTATCATTCGGTAAGATCTTGTGCATTTGAGTTGAATGGTTTTCCAAATTCATGAATTTGAATGTACTTCCATTGGGATCATAGATAATGCTATTAGGTATGGATAGGTTGTATATTAATAGGACCAAGGTGGACTATTATAAAAAGGAAATTGAATGCTTGGATGACAATTGGGAAAAAAGAATCTTACAGGGTAAGAAGAAGGCCATATCGGTCAGAATGGTTACAACTATGCAGGAAAAGCGTAGTCATAGAAAAGGGCTTGTGTTATTTATAATTCATATCTCTAGTGATAAAGGTAAGGATGTTGAGGGTGGAGAGATATTGATCAGGTACCTCGTTCTATAATAGTTTCAGGATGTATTCCCCACAAAGATTGCAAATATTCCACCACATAGAGAAGTGAAATTTTCTATTGAGTTGGTACCAAGGCCAACACTAGCATCAAAGGCACCGTACATGATGAGCACTCCATATCTAGTAGAATTGAAGTTTCAGTTGAAGGAAATTCTTGAAAATGGATACATTAGGCCAAGTGTATCATCATGGGGAAAAACAATATTATTTGTGAAGAAGAAGGATTGTACTCTTAGGCTATGCATTTATTATAGGCAGTTGAATAAGGTAGCAATCAAGAACAAGTACTCGTTGCTGAGGATTGATGACTTGTTTGATTAGTTTAAGGGAGAAATAATGTTCTTGAAGATTGTTTTGAGATTAGGATACTAACAAGTACACATTAAAGAAGAGGAAATATACAAGAATGCTTTCAAGAACAGGTATGGGAATTATGATTTTGTTGTAGTTCCATTTTGTTTAACTAATGCTCCAACTAATTTTATGTGCTTGATGAATAGCGTGTTGCATCCTTATCTGGACAATTTTGTTATTGTGTTCAATGATAATATATTGATATATTCTATGAATGACGAAGAGATCATCAGACACATAGCATCAGTGCTAAGACCGCTAAGAGAGCATTAGTTGTATGCCAAGCTTAGAAAATGCAGTTTCTTTCAGACAGAGGTACATTACCCAGGGCATGTAGTTTCTACGGAAGGCATACCAGTGGACCCGAAAAAAATAAAATATATCATGGAATGGGAAGATCCTAGGAATGTTGATGAGGTAAGCCCATTCATTGGGTTGGAAAGTTACTATAGGAGGTTCATCAAGAAATTCTCGTGAATTTAATATCCTATCACATCATTACAAAGGAAAGGTAAGAAATTTGAATGGATAGAGGAGTGTGCAACAAGTTTTGAGCAATTGAAACAGTTGTTGACAAATTCTCAAGTTCTCAAGATTGGAAATCCAAATAAAGAGTTTGTGGTGTGCACCGATTCTTTCAAGAGAAATATTGGTGGAGTCCTTATGCAAGAGGGATAGGTAGTCTATTTTGAATCAAGGAAAATGAATGAGCATGAGAAAAATTATGTTACACATGATCTTGAGTTAGCAACGATTGTGCATGCATTGAATATGTGGAGGAACTATATTCTTGGCAGGAGGTTTGTATTGATGAGTGAACACAATGGATTGAGATACTTATTTGATCAACCAAATATGAATTCCAGGAAATCTATATGGTTGGCCACAATCAGTGAGTTTGAATTTGAGATGAGGTACATTAAAGGGATGGAGAACATGGTTGCAGATGATATTAGCAGACAGAAATAGGTAAATCACATAGTAGCTATGAGTTCTTACGGGACAGATCTATAGGATTGGATCTTACAAGAAGGACATCAGGATGACAGGTACATGGAGCTTAGGAACATGTTACAACAGGGTACTGGTGATCACAATGTGGAATACCATCTCACAGCAGATGGTTTCATTAGATTTACAAACATGATCTATGTGCCAGAAAATAATGAACTCAAGAATATTATCTTGAGGGAATTTCATGCTAAGCTATATTCAGGTCATCCGGGATATCATAATACATTGACAATGGTAAATAAGTTCTACTATTGGATGAATTTGAGGAGAGAGGTGGAAAATTTTGTGGATAGATGTTTTGATTTTCAATAGGTAAATATAGAGTGAAAGCATCCAAGTGTATTACTACAACCTATTCTGATTCTAGAGTGGAAATGGGAGGTCATTTCCATGGATTTCATTATAGGCTTGCCGAGGAAAACTAGACAACGTGATTCTATTATGGTTGTGGTGGTCAGGTTGACAAAGGTAGCACACTTCATTCCAGTGAAGTATACATATTCAGCTAGTGATGTGGCACATGTATTCATCAAATACATAGTGAGGTTACATGGTGTATCAAAGAGGATTATGTTAGATATGGATGGCAAGTTCACTTCTAGGCTTTGTAAAGAGGTTTTTTCAAGTTTGGGTACAATGTTGGACTTTAGTACATATTATCATTTGCAGAAAGATGGATAGACAAAGAGGGTCAACAAGATTTTGGAGGACATGTTGAGAATCTATGTGATGCATCAACAACAGAAGTGGGAAGAGTATATACCTCTGGTTGAGTTTTCTTACAACAATGGCTATCAAGAGTCATTGAGGATGAGTCTGTTTGAGGCACTTTATGGGCAGAGTTGTAACACCCCCATTAGTTGGAGTGATCTAGTGAACAAGGTGTTGATTGGATCGGACATGTTGGAAGAGATGGAACAATAAATGCAGGTTCTCAAGTAGAATCTAAAGGCAATACAAGACATGCATAAAATTTATGCAAATCAAAACAAGATATTTAAGGAGTTTCAGATTGGCGAACATGTTTACTTGCACATCAAGCCCAATAAGAGCACCTTGAGGATTGGATCATGTGAAAAGATGTCACCTCAGTATTGTTGGCCTTTTGAGATCCTTGAGAGGATTGGATTAGTGGCTTATCGACTTGCACTTCCTCTGACAGTGAAAGTCCATGATGTTTTCTATGTTTCATTAATTAAAAGATATATAAACGATGTTTATCATGTTATTGATTGGTCTATATTGCAGGTGGAACCAGAAGGAGAATTCCAACCAGAACCTCAATGTGTTTTGCAGAGAAATATGCTCATGGTATGAAACTGAGCAATTGAGCAAGTTAAAGTGCAGTGTTAGCACTTTGGGCTTGATCAAGCTACATGGGAGATTGCCGATCAAATGTGGGCTATGTATCCTTCCTTGTTTGCTGGTTGAGGAAAAGAAGTTTTGGTATATTTATATATGAATATGGATGTAAATATTACTACGAGATGTGTTATAAAGTTACAATAAGCGATATGGGTGTGATTTTGTTATGTTGTCATGTTGGTTTTCTTTTCAGCAAGTTGTTCATTGTAAATTCTCCAACAAGATAAGTTATAAAGCTCCATGGGAAGTATGTTTTGATTTTCAATGTTCTTGCTAGTTTTAGGTATCATTGAACACTGAGGATGGTGTCCCCGAAGGGGGAGGGTTTTGTAACATCCCTGGTCAAAAATGCATGTAATAAAGTTAACAAAGGAAAAATAAGACCATGGTCATGAGGCACGTACTCCAAGATGAATGTTTGGAAAAACATCTTAGTGTGTGTGTTCATTTGGTTTATTATGGCTAAGGGAAGTTGGAAAAGGAAATGGTAAAGGATTTGAAACTGCAAGAGCCATTATTTGGCATTTTATTTATGAAAATAATGGAAATTAGGAGAAAAGGAATGTGAAAGGTCACAGGTTGCATGTGAGAAGGAAAATAATGGAAAATTGAAGAAACTAGAGGCCTCAATGATAAAAAGGCTTCCAAGGATCAGCTGACATCTTTTGTTAGTGTTAATTTTTGTCGATTTGATCTTGGATCCCTCTCTCCATTCTCTCTCTCATACTCTTGCACACTTAGAGTTTTCTTCGAGCACTCTAGCATTGGATCAAGAAAATAAAAGGAAGGAAAAAGAAGGAAAAGGGAAGAAAATATCAAGAAAGGAAGAGTTGGATCAAGTGGCTACAGTGATATTACTTGCAGGTATCGATTTACATGTGTGATTTCCTTACTATATTTTGCATGCATGGTACATGCATGTGTGTATTTGGTTCTCTTGCTGTTATTGGCACGTGTCTTTCCAGATGTGACAATGGATTTCATAGTTTCCTTGCCACTTCTGGATAACCATGGTGTGATGGGGTTCTCTTACTTGGTTGAGATGGATTTCCGGATGGTTTCAAAAATATTTGGGTGGTCTCATAAAAATCACAAGGCGTAGGAATCAATTGACCGATAATGAAAGATACACGGTAAAGCCTGGTTGGGAACACCTCATTGGGCCTAGGAATACCTTGATCGGTAATGGCAGTATACATGGTAAATCCTAGAGGTGAATACCATCATTAGGCCTAGGAATCCCTTGACTGGTAATGGCGGGATACATGATAAAGCCTAGAGGTGTATGCTCTCTTTAGGCATAGGAACCCCTTGATTAGTTATGGTGGGATACACAGTAAAGCATAGAGAGTATATACAGACAAATTCCTCATGGTTTGTGTAGATATATCTAGAGACATCCATGCTTGTTTAGGGCCTAGTGATCCCTTGAATGGTATATGGAGGGATTGAAGTAAATCTTGTATTATATGTTTATTGTTTGGGCCCAGGAATCCATTAATGGATTGTGGTAAAGCTCGAGGAAGTCTTGATTGATTTTTTTGTGAGTCCCACATTCATGCTTGGAATATGGCATGGGGGTGATTGGCTGAAAGAAATATTTGGTTCAATCCAATATATGGTCGGGTGGTACGTGGAAGTCCCTGACCTGGTTGCATTTTTCATATATTAATAATATATCTTTTCCTCTTGTGTATTATGGGTAGATGTGCTTGTTATTATGTGATCTTAATGGTTTTTCTATCATTTTTATTTTGTTGGTTATAATTATGGTTTTATGACATATCTTAGTCATGACTCTCATTTATGTTTCGTTTAGTAAATGAATGAAAAATGAAGGTATGACCTAATATATGGTAATGCAACTATCATGAGAGGGAATCAGACCTTCTTGACAAATCTCAGATAAGTATGAAGTCCCTATGCTGAAATGTGTTTCTATAACTTGTATATTACACGATCATGATGTGTTTGACAGAATGTATGCCATGGATAGGCCTTGCTAGGTCGGGTATTTTTTCATGTTTTGCAATATAGGCCTTGTCATAATGTTATTTATCATTTCTTGAAGTTCTGGGCAGAGACTTGAGTCCCGACCCTTAAAAGGTGGATCAAAATCCAGGGTCGGTGACACAGAACTGCCTAGAAAAGTATGCAGTCACATGGATGTAGGCTTGTGCATGTGAATAGAGGGCTTCAACTACATGGAGGGTATGTTATCAATGTGATTGGGGCTCTAGATAAATCAAATAACAAGTTGTCTTAGGGGCTGAGCACTTGGAAGGGTTGGTTGGCTCTTGAAGGTCCTATAACATCCGAGGAAGGTGAGATTGGTCCTGTATTTCCAGTTCCACTTCCTTAAACATACTTGGGAAGTTGAATCACATTATAGTAACTATTCATCACATGTTTACCCAGGTGGACCAGTTAGCTTAGGTAAATGTGAGAGGAGGGAGTTACACAAACGAGGTTGTGAACTAACTTGGATTGGCCCTATCAGGCATGATGTAATGATGTGTCTCCTTATGAATGTACTTTGTATCTCATCTGAAAAATTGATGAATATATAATAGAAGAAGAATTTGGATGGGTTTCCCCCTTATGAGGTTTTTCCATGGTATCTGACCTAACTTTTGTTGTCTTTATTTTTTATGCTTTTCTTCTGTTGATATTTTCTATTCTGATGCACTATTGATGTTATGTTTCTTTCTACACAATTTCTAATAATGTTAATATGTTATGGGGTGAATGTGATATGTATAATGAAAATGTTTAAAACACGATTATCTACAAGAAAGAATAATATAGCCTTGAGTAAAATTAACAAAACATCATGACCCTAAAGATATTGATAGCTTACGCACTATGCCGTTAAATGATATAAACCCATAACCCAATTATCCCTAATACATCATGATTTCAAACAAAACAACCCCCTAATACATCATAGCCACTAATTATTATTACCTTACCAATAATATACATCATAGTCCCTATGGATCTCATCAAAATTAATCTTTAAGGAACTATGAACCCAAAGAGACTAACTCCCTCATACACTAGGACCCTAAAAAATGCAAACCCATGATAAATTATAGTGTTTAATATCATAATCCATGATTCAATCACAACCCCTTACACATTATGAATTGAAATACAATAACCCCAAATTTAATATAAATGTTAACCCCAGAAAATCGTACACATATTTTCATAATCCAAAAGATTCCCAAAGTCATCTAAGGGAACGTACAAGTGAATATTTTCCAGCTGAAGACATTATGAAGTTCAAAAAATTTAATTTCTCCTAAGGTATTATGTATAAAATTACACCTCACGAATTATCTTAAGGAATAAATTTGCACGGTCGAAGAAAAGTTCGACTCGACAAATTTGGGACCACTACCAACACTTAAAAGATGATTCCCTAACATGTTCTAGTCAAGGAAAACTGAATTTGAGTCACCCTAAATATATGAAATACTAAAAGGAATCATCTTTTCCTACTCATAATTCATTTTCATTCACGGGCCAAGCGAAGGAAGAGAGATTCAAAAATTCTATATAAATAGGTCATTGGAGAACCGAAAAGAAGGTAATGTTATGCTGGCCAAATAGCTCTAAAAGAAATCCTACATTTCATTGTTGAAGCAAAAGAAGTAAGGGCATTAACAGGTTGGCCATATTGATTCTCAACAATCCATCATCCTAGTGAAAGAAGAGTCCACCATTGAGAGAGTCTTAATACTTCTTTGAGAGAGAGGGGACACTTGCAAAGAGATTGAGGAAAGGAACCTCCTTCTTGAGGTTTTTTTGAGCACCATAGGTCAAATAATTCTCTTCAAGTGTTTAGTATTCATCTATTGTATTCATATTTTACCACTAGTAGTTAATAAAGGGTTTTGTTTTCCTTACTTTTGTTTACTTGTTTACTTCATTAAGAGTTATTTGTGTGTTTATCTCTTTGTTTTAGTTTATGTTTATATATGCATTGTTTTCACCATTTGTAATGTTTTGTTTATCTCTTTATATTCAATAAAAACAACAAAATTGTCTGTATTTCCTTGCAGGGAACAACCAACTGCTAATGACGTGTATTTTGGTAAACCATTGTTACAAAAACACTACTACAGAATTGGCGACTCCACTATTTTCTTTTCTTTACTCTAACGGTTGTGTTTGCAGGACCCTCTCTCTGCGTTATCACCTCACATGGTGGTCAACATCTCCTTGGAATTTTTGTAGGACCTTTAGGACCTACGGTCAACCAATAATATTGATTGTTAATATTTTTTTTTTGTTTGTGCGACTTTATTTCATACATACACGCAATTTTGTGACTTTGGTTTAGACAACCACGTAGTTGCGTATTTGCACCATAAAACCCACGTAGTTTCCAGAAGCATAAAAACCATTATAACTTCACCTTTTTTAGATGATTGGCAGCAGTTAGTGAATTGCTTTCAACCCTGCAATTTTTTCTAGTTAGTTTGAATTTCCTAGGTTCTTTACTGATCACTATTAGTGGAGAAATTAGATTTTCTTTCATTTTTATTTGCAATTCTCACATAGCTTAATAGGGGGAAAAGTAGGTGGTCAAATTCCACATATATTTTTCAAACTATTTTTCTATTTTTTGTAAATCACATATCTTAAGTAGTAAACGAGTAAGTGGACCATCATCCACAAATCTCATTACTAAACAAAGCATTTTTTCCATTTCACTAGTTTTGGGACTAGGTCCAAGTGTCATTACGTAAAGTAAGTAATCTTTGCTTCCCTTGCATCTTTTAGGCGAACCTAGGAATGCATATGAAATATTTCTTAAAGAACTTGAGTTTCCCATCTCCCTTTAGACACACATAGTCTAATAAGGAAAGAATAGTAAGTGACCCATTATCCGCACATCAATTCTTTTTTATGTAGCGAACAATTAACACTTGGTGTAATTAGGGTATATTGTAATGGATCACTGAATATCCACATGTTGTTACACTTTGTATGTTGACTTTGCCACACACTAAGCGTGTGCAAGCTTCATATAAGAAAGCATCCATTTTATGGATATTTTTTTACTTAGATTATTTTTGGTTACTGTTTCACACCCTAAGAAAAGCAAGAATCCTAAAAGAAACCATAACTTGAACCAATTCAATCTCCCCACATGGGCCTCAAAAGAATTCATTGTTTAGGTTAGGACCATTAGAGGTAGGCATCCCATAAGACACCATGGTCATGTTACATATCTAAAATTTAGAATTTGAATTTTAGGGTGCTTAAAATCCTTCACCATTCCATGGACAAGATTACTCGAGCACTTCAAAGACCCAATTTAGAGAGAGTTCAGCTTAGGTCCAGTGCATGCTATACTATTTGTGGCTACTCGACTCGTCTAGTGCTAAGTACTGGTAACCGACTACTAAGAAGCTAAAGATTTGACTACTCATGTGGGAGAAAGGTATCTTAGTGGAAAAAATTAGGGAATCCATCCCTATAGGTGGAGATGCAGGCAATAATAAAGTCTCATCTGTTACCTTAGTTGATTATTCGGCTGCTGGAAAGCGTCGCTAGTTATTTCGAGAAGTTTCCCTAGTACCCACCAAAATATATCTTCACAAGGCCCAGTTACTTTGAGAGTGGAAAGGATGATTAGGTTTTCATAGTATTTTTTATCATATGCAAAAAAAATGAAAACCATTTTTTGTTTGATTGATCATGTTATCACTCCAATAATTCCTAGGGTTGTTATGATTTTTGTTTAAAGAAATATTAGAGGTAACTATCAACCTAATTTTGAGATCAGGATCTAGCCTTCCTAATGCTTAGAGAGGGCTCTCTCTTTATGATTTAACTTTGTTGTTTTTAGTTGATTTTAGGCTAGTTATGTAAGATTGATTGGTTTTGATTTTGGTTTGGTGGTGGAATTACTGATTTAGATGGATAGAAGTCTGTCTATTTTCCATTGGGATATGGAGTCAATGTATCAAGCTAATAGGGTAGAATCAAGTTCTAAAGAAAGTGTTCACAGGGCAATGTAGCTGAGAAAATTCAGATATTTTAGGCTGGATGGTGAAGTGGTTTCAATCGGGATCAAGGAGTAGTTAAGGATTCCTTAAACTGGATAATGAGGGAAGTGAAAGAGGTCAACAGAAACTAGGGAGAAATGAAGAATTCCCTAATCTGGATATCAGAAGAAAGCATTAAAATGAATAACAATTCAGAACGGAGTGTACTTAAACACTTTCTGCAATAATATTCCTATTATAACATTTAAATTGGAAAACATACAAGTTTATGGTATACTTTAAGAAAATAACAATTTGAACAATTGAAAGATACTTCACTGAAGTGGCTCAACACATGAATCTTCTAATGCAATGCCTTTATTACTCAGTCCTGTCTGCTGACTTGAAAATGGTACAATAGACCCTCAGGTCTTTTGATCAATTACAACTATAGAAATGTTCAGGAATCCACACACAATATTTCGAATTATGAAGTATTTATAAAAAAACTAATACAAAAATATCCTAAAACCGATTTAGGAATTATTCAAGGAATAATAAATTTCTTCATGCAAGAAGATAGAGACACCTAGGAGACTAAATGCTAGCTGTCCCTGCTCATTTGGATTTGCTTTTTTTTCTTTGATCTTTTGCTACTTTATCTTTTTCTTTACGTTGGCTGCTCTTTTATCTGTTGAGTGTCTTTCACGTTGTCTTTATCTTTAAACTCTGTTACTACTCTTTAAACTCAGTTACTGCTTTGTTTTTAAATTAAACTGCCTGCTCTATTTGCTGTTTTACCTATTTCTCTTTTACCATGAATTCTCTATTTTCACCTTTAACTTTGACTGCTCTGTTTTCACCTTTGTCCTTACTGCTCTTTTACCTGCTTTCATTTTTACTTTTCACAGTAATTCATATAAATTCTCCCAAGCCTGTTCATCTGGTAATTTGATTTTTACCATTCTTTTATAAATCTCATCATCTTCTATGTATTTTGAAAAAGTAGGTTTGTTTCTAAAGAGATGATTTACCTCATGCTGGAGGTAAAAGAGATTTTCAAATGTCTAATAAAGTACTTTTCCTGTAGGCATTCCTTTCATGGAGGAATTGTTGGACTATTCTTTGGCCAATTCTCTGATTTTCTTGTCATAGTTTTCATGTCTCATTAATCTGTCATTGATCACCAAAGGATTAGGCAAACCTTTCTGCCTCAAAAAATCAAATTTGACCATGAATCTGGTTATTGCTAACTCCATAGTCTGACACTTGTCTTCAAGTTCTATCATCAGGTTCCTTTTGGAAATTACCTTTCTTACCTCTAGGATTGTTTCAGTTTTGTCACATGCCAATTTCTTCTGATTCCTGTTTGTTCTTGGAATTAAAAAAATTTATTATTTCAGTGGCCTCTTCTGGTTTCTTCCCAAGTTCCTCTTTTACTTTCTGTATTGCTTCACTTGCTTCTTTGATCAAATATTTTTGCTCAAAGATGACTTGGATGGAAGACCAAATATCATTAATAGAGTTAATGATATTGGCCCACAACTACTGTTTTGCTTGGGAAAGTGGTTATTTCAATGTCAATTATTTCTCTAACTTCTGTATTCTGTCAGTCAATCTATTTGAATTCTGTGTTTCATTCTTATGCATGATTTATATCAACTTCTTTTCATCCTCTAGAATTTTTATTTGTTCTTTAAGTTTGTTTATTTTAGTAGTATGTATTGACATGTCTTGCATGGCCTTAATCAATTTACCTGCTTCATCACTGGGATGAGCTGATGCTGTTGTTGAATATGTTGTTGATGTAGTGGCTGATGTAGTTGACACTGCTGTAGTCACTGGAAATGTTGTTGCCACTGGAGCTAAGGAAGTAGATGGAGCTACTGTAGTAACCATAGGAATGGAAGTGACATGGATTGCTTCCATACTGGCCTTTTTATCCTACACCAATTTATCCATTTCATTCTCCATATCTTTTATTTGAGCTGTCAACTGAATGATGAGATTGATCATTTCATATTTTTGGCCTTCATTCTCTAAAAATTCCTTAGTTTGTGGATGTTCAGTGGGAGGAAATTTCAGTTGTTTTTTCAATGCAACAATGTCTACGTTCTTCTTCTTGATGAGCTCTTCAGCTGCTTTGATGTTCTTGGGATCATAACCAACCTCCATGACTAATTATTCAAGTGATTTGATTCTGTTTTCCTTGGCTTGTGAGGAAGCCTTCTCTAGCTTTAACTATCCTATGATGTTTTCTAGAGAATTCTGAAGTTTTTGAACACTTATAGATTTGTTAGTTATAGTGGAATATATCATTTCTCCAACTTGCTTATGAAATTCAATTTGGTCTATAGGATGAAAATGTTTAGCCATGACTTCAAATGCTGTTTTCTTGTAATCTGCTGATGAATTTGGATACTACACGGTGGGCTGAAAAAAGGTCATCTGCATCTTCCTGGTTTTATAATCAAAGGCAAAAAGCAACCTGTTCTGGTCACTAGGTGTTTGTTTCCAATATTGGGCATAAGCCACTTCTTTCAATGTCTCATTTATAAGTTTTATTTCTTTATACTTCTCCATTATATCCTGTTCTTTATTCAATGGTTTGCTTGATGAAGATACCTCTACACTGTGTTGCTTCTGAATGATCTGTGTATTAGAGGTTGATGGCTGATGACTTTCCTCTGAAACTAATGGAGGTACATTTTATTTAACCACCGTGTCTATATCAATAATTTCAATTGTCTCAACTTATTCATTTACATGATTTAGCTTGGGATTCTTCCTATACATTAGTTTGAATTTATTTTCAGTAGTGGTTTGAGCTGAATATGAACCTTCTTCTCTTGCTCTCTTGGATTTCCTATCTTGTGGGGTTGGATTTTGCAAGATGGAAATAGTATCACCTTGATTCTATGCCTCTTGCAAGTTATTATCCTACCACTCTGACTGGTTGGAGTAATTTTCAATCTCTGGTTTGGACTCATGGACAAAAGGAGTTAATTTAAATTTGACTCTTAGTTTGCTGATAACTCCCAAAGGATCATAATTCCATTTGAAACTCTCACTGAACCTGAATTCCTGTAAGTAATTTTATTCTTATTGATCAACATTCCTGTTATTGCAAATGAAAGTACCAAGTTGGTTCTTGATTTTAAACTGAGCTTTCTTCTTTTTTGACAGAAAATTAACCTCATCTGAGTTTACGATATGCCTGATATATTCTAGTGCAAATAACCTCATTGGGAGGTATTTGGGCAGCTTGTATGGAGTGACTTGACCTCCATACACCCTAATTTCAACGTGGTTCTGGTATAAATAATAGTCTCATGTTCTACTGTGTTCAGACAACTGCAATACTTTCTTTATTTCTTCATTGATCCTAGGTTCACTGCTACTACTTAGCATATTGACAATTGGATGAATAAATAAATCAATGAAGTCCTTGTATGTGAACACTATGAAATATTTACTAATTAAGGAAGTCCAGAAGACTACTGATTGGGGGTTACCCCCAGTGTCCAGTTTTTGAAGGCCAACTGCAAACCTTTCAGATTGGAAGTATAGGAATAAATGAAACAACACTGAAGAATACTTAAAGACTCCTTCCTCTAGTAACTTAACTAATTTCTCATGGATGGAATATGATAAGTACTGAGAAAAGTTAAATGTGGAAGCAGGAGGTTGTCCTAGGCATAATATGGAAAATAAACCTGAGATTGAAGCATCTACATATTTGTAATATCCCTTTTTAAGAATAGCTAGCAATCCATGGCTGGAAAACACATTTTCCAGAAATGGAGGTAGCAGGATTTGATACGAAGACCTGGATCCCTTAGAACAATGTGTCTAAGACCAAAATCCAAGAGTTGGTGATGGGGGGGTAACTCCCACAGTCCCGGTTCTTCTTTATAAAGCGCTCTACATACAATTGGAGCCTTTCTTTTTCTTGATTGTATCGAATGGTAGTTGAACAGATACACAAAGCCCTCGATGAACCCTCTAAGGCAACCTATAATAAACCATGTTCATAATTCACACCTTAGCACTTTAATACAGAAAAAGGTTCGATGCCTTTAAACATATACATCAACACCTATAGCACCCAACCATGGTTTATAACATTAACATGGCATTTCATATCGTGGGGTGATTCACGGGTCCCACACATACAATAGTGAATTTTCACTAATTGTAATCGCCCGTACCTTGAGTTATCTTCCGTGCTATTTTGAGTGCGATCACCGTTCGATGAGCCAGCCTCCAGATCGGATGATGTACATCGATATCACGTTGATTTCACCGTTGACAGTTAATGCGCGATAGGCACGCGATGAGAGTGGTTTCTCCAAACCGCTTAAGGCCACGTGTTAGCCTATAGCATAGATCGCGTTCGAATTGGGAAAGCTTACCATTTTAGATTAATGAGAAATCCATAGTTTCACCTCCTGAACCCGCCATTACTGTTCATTCCTTCGCGGTTCCGCTCCCCTTACTCTAGGTTCCGTCAAACTCCTCAATACACCGTTCGCCTTAACTCTTCCCCCTTGTATTTCTTCTGCGCCTCTGTTATACAACCTCCATATTTACTCTAGCTGGTTCTATCGGCACACAGTTCGCTCCCAAATCAAAACGCCATTTCCGACTTCTCAGCTGATGTCATTTTTGTCAGGCTTTCGTCTGGAGCTCAATATCAACTAACAAAATCGATATTCCTCATTCACTCGACGCGATACAATTTATATTGGTAACAAATGAATTCCAAAGGCAAAATCTTCTACATGCGGGGTTAAGACGAAACCACATAAGCCAAATATAGTTCAGGGAACGAATTCCTTCTTCACACCGAGATTAACACTCCAGACCTCTTCGTAGCATAATGGTTCAGAGGCTAAACGGAATCGAGCCCTCCTTCGACGAATACTACAGGAGTTCGATGCTCTACAGACTTCATCCTATACATACATATAAACCCAGACAGACACTTACTGCATTGTGGGAATTGATCCCTTCAGCGATCGATTCCTCCAATCAGCAATTCGATTCGAATTATAAACTGCATCATTACCGAGTCCTATTCAGAATTATATCACATATTTATGGAAGCCAAACATATTCACACAGGGTTTAACACACACTGGTTCTCACCACAATATATATAATCAGACTTTAGCCAACTTACAGAGCCCTACTCATACCAGCTCACGGAGATTACAGACGTTCTTCTCAGAGAATTAAATCAACAGATGTACAGTGATACTGAACTAAATTTCTCATTTATGCAGTGAATTAACTTACAAACTTCCTATCTCAGCTAGGTCTTCAACTCCACGGCATTCTTCCTTACAGCATCATGCAGCCTATGCAAGTCTCTATGCAGGTCTCTCCGACTCTGTCATAGAGGTTTATTTTTATACATATTGGAAATCAATCAATTCAGTTTCCTACAATCACTGGATAGGCTCCTCAATCCTAATTTTAGCCTGACCCTCTGATGGACTAAAATGAACTATCACTTCCTATGCCCACTAATCATTCAGGCAGTTACATTTTCTCTAAAATTAACTAAAAATAACCTAATTATGAATAATTACATAGGGGACACAAAACATGAGACCCCCCTTATGTTTATTTATGTACAAAATTTGTTTTGAGCCTAATGCCCCTGCATCAGTTGGGATCAAGAAAATCCTTCTAGGGTGGCGAGACAAGCCTCCCGCACCTAGTTCCCTTTAGAAATTTCCCAAGGGATGGGGTTGCAACAATGTATGATCATACAAGGGATTCTCAACATTATTTTCAAGAGCTTGCTTGTGAGAAGATGTAAATAGCCAACATATATGATTACAACAGTAAAAGGAATGTAAGGACTTGAGGAATCAGTCATTCAATCAATACAATACAAGCCTCACACTACATGCATGATAAGTATGAAGCACACTGTTATAGATAAGAAACTGCAGGCTATGACTACCCATTATTTTATAGAGAACTATTTCTAAATGATAAAAATACAAAGATATAACAATATGAAGCTCAAATAAAGTGGGGGAGCATGATCTCAACCCTTGAAAATACAATACATCAATCCTCTATAAGGATTGGCTGAAATACAAGCAAAATGAAATTCCTGCAGAAATGTCGGAGTTGCTGGGTAGTAGCAACAACTCAAGAACTGGAGATAGATGGAGAAGGCTGAAATGGCTGCAAAAAATGAATAACCCTCCTCCAATGGAAATCTGAAGTGAATGGCTGATCCCTTCACTTAAGATTTCACCCTCCAACTATCTGCTAATCCCTCACAGCCAATG
Organism: Pinus albicaulis; assembly: GCA_034641835.2. NCBI lineage: Eukaryota > Viridiplantae > Streptophyta > Pinopsida > Pinales > Pinaceae > Pinus > Pinus albicaulis. Next base: position 1,202,390,584 of record CM076572.1, on the reverse strand, counting down.
CTCTCCAAGAATAACACTGTCTAAGAGAGGGATTGCACTGCATATGATGGAAATTGGTTGGCCTGGTGCCAAAGATGGTGGAATAATCTCATGAACCTCCTATGCTGATTTCCCAAAGGGATGGAAGCCCCCTCCTCAAAAAAACTAGCCAAGGATGGTGTTGTAGAAAACCTCCCCAACAACACCTAGCAACACTGCACAATCTCCAACTAAAACTGCGCTGATGAATAAGGATGATACTTGACCTCAATGTCTGAATATGGGGAATGGAGTGCAATACTCCAAGAGCTACTCAAGAAGGTGAGGAAATCCTAAATAGTAATTTCCCGGCAATTCTTGCTAAACAGCAAGAAGTTGCAGCAAGTCCAAAGGACCAAAGATGATTAATACTCAAGATGAGAAACAATGGCTGCCTTGTCCTCCTTTTAAAAAATGTGAGCTCCCTCTCCATGGACCCCACTCATTATGGTTTCCTTCCTCTAGAAGCTTCCCTCCTCTTTCACTGTGCTGTCCCCCAAGATACCTTCTACCTCTTACCACTGCGCAGTTTGACTTGGTCAAACTTGACCTAGCCTTCTTGCAAAAGTCCCCTTTCACACATGGAGGTGTGAAATCCAGCTCTATAAGTGATCCTCTTTCACACTAAGAGGATTTATATTCCCTACTTATGAAATTAATGGGTCTCCTACCCATTTTATTCATCTCCTAGGTGAAAATGGAAAAAACTAATATTCCACAAAATTTGGAATATTACAGTCCTCCCCTCTCAAAGATTGCCTGTCCCCAAGAAAGTACAAGGATAGACTGATTTATTTCCCCTTACCTTCCCTGTAGCATCCATGAATGATAAAATTATCCAAGAAAAGGATGACATATCATCAATCAAGTGTCCAAGTTGTCCCTCCAACATATTCAATCTAGCTTTTGGTGAACATCCCCAAATATCTGTCATGTAGAAAAAAATATCCATGAAGGAAACAATGGACTGTCTAAGGGCCTCCTTGAGGCATGATATCTGATATATAATGGGACTCATCATCCCCATATGAATCTCCCATCCCCAAGAAATCATCCATACCACATAAGCTGCCTCCCAACATGGAAACTCATAGAAATCTCCCTCCACCTTGAGCTCCGGAAATGAAGGTGGGCTGAAAATCTGAATACAACAAGTCTCATAGCTTGCCCCATGTTTTCCTTCTCTCCACTTGTGATAATTTTAGGGTGTGTGCTGATCATGGGCTGCAAAATTATTGCCCTCAAGTGGCAAAATGAAGGGAAATCCTCCAAGGATCTCTCCTCCATCAATGATAATCCGGCTGGCCCAAGACATTTCATCCATGATGAGTAGGACATGATCATCATAGAATACCCCAATGACATGTTTTATGTAGATTATGCCATGCGCAGCAAGGTAAAAAAAATGTCTCACAGGGTTACAATGCACAACTTCATCCACTGCAGCTGCAGAAAATAACATGGCAAGCATTGTACATAAAATATCACCTCTACTACTAAATAGTAAATAGATGAGTGATTCAGTAATACAAGATCAAATACATGCCCATATATATACAATTGATGGATATCATCATCAAAATCATGGCCCACCTGAAAAGAAGGCAAATAGGTGGCTGTGGTGGCCATGTCTCCGCTCATGTTCCTACTAGAACATGCAATGCATAAACTATGGGGATCATCTCCCCTCAAAGACACATTCAACTCATGTGTCAATCCACCAATCATGCTCCCAATAATAATATGGAAAATATCAGCAAATGGAAATATGCTCATCATCAAAATAGAGGAAGTACTGATGGTTTTACATGATGCTTGATGGCACCAACAGTCTCCCAAGTAGCAATAGCGCAGCTTTTCAAACTGCTGCTTTAGAATTTTACATGGAAAAATGTTTCTTAATACATGGTCAAGTACATGAATTTGCTGAACGTACATGTAATGAGAAATCCTTTTCCCAAGGCCACACAAAATATGGTTGTCTCCATCATATGGTTTGGCCCAACTTTGCTCATGGAGAAACATGGAAAATCTGCCCCTTTGAGGAGCCATGCCCTGCCACATAATGATAAGAGTATTTAAATCAGAAAATATAAACACAAGGCCCTTACCATAGGCTGGAAGTAAGATGATATATGGATCCATTTATATGACCCTGCTCCCAAGTGTCAGCGCTGTGAGCCCATGCAAAAAGGCTCTTGTCCATGCGAATCTTTGTCTCTTGACAAGCTCCTTGTCAAGAACACCTCTGGTGATGCTGCTACAAATATGAAGCTTCTCCCAAGATGGAAATGCCTCTTGATCAGTCCAAGCTAAGGAATAATCCCTTTTCACTATGAGAGTGCCCTCCTCTACTCCTACAACACCATACGTCATATGAGAGCAAATCTTCTTGTGCTCTCTCCAAGATAGTTCAAGCAATCCAAGTGCTTGCTGCCTCCTCATGCTCACATCATGTAACTCATGTGATGAATGTATCATGATTGATATATATGCCATATTAGCTCCATGTATCCCTACTCTCTGCTGCTCAATGATGTAAACATCCTGCCACCTCTTCTCCACTCCCATCCTCCTGGAAAAAGGGTACACCAAGTGATGGCCAAACTCTTTCAAGAGAAGCCAACGTAGCCAAGCATCTTGCTGCCCGATATCATATATTTGCAAGTGGAACATCAGCCTCTTGCTCCTCATCCACATCCACTAAGATCCTTGTGGATTTCTTCTCCTTCTTCCTCCTTCGGTACTCCTCCCATGAGGGCTACCATTCTTCCAAGCCATATCTTCCCCTTTGCATTTCATGGAAAGTTGAAATACAACTCCTTAGAGACCTCCTAGAGAAGATATCTCACCCATGATTATGTTGGATCCATGAGGACTCAATTGTGATGGAGGTAACATCTCCTCTCCACCCATGTTTAACAGTGCTGCTAATTCCTCCAATGGTGTAGTAGATGTTTCATCCTCCAGTTCAAAATTTGTTTCATTGTTTTTCATGGGGGTGTCATGGTTCACTCCATCCTCCAAAAGTTCACACTCCAACCACAATGGCTGAATGAAACTCAACCAAGATGTTTGAGGATGATGGTTCATCTCCTCCTTGAACCCTTTGCACAACGCAGTGCAATCATGGTGCTCTAGAATAGCAAAGTGTGTAGATCCTTGGACCTCTTCATGTTAGTTTCCACATTCCTTTAAATTATTTGCTGAATTGAAAAGTGGAACTTCACTCATACCTTGGTGGATCTTGGGGTCTTCTTGTGTGGCTGTAGGATTTGTCTCCTACAATGCCATGGCTGCCTCATCCATAGATGTAGAAGGCTCCTCCTCCAAATTTGTAGCAGCATTGGTGCAATCCTCCTCCCATGGTGGTGTGAGCCTCTCCTACTTTGTTCTTTCTCCATCAAAGGTCTTGATTAACCCTTGAGTAAATTATGCAAAAGTGATCACCCTTGAATGGACCAAGGGTTTGAACCACCAAACATAGGCTTCATCCTCCATGTGCAGCGCTGCAATCTCCACTGCTTCTTTCTCTGCCACTGGATGTAGCAAGAAAAATGCCTCTAGCTTTTTCACCCTAGCTCTAGTTGAAGTGTTCCCATCGAATGTAGACAATAGAAACCTATTGCCTTTGATTTCTCTTTTGCCATAGGGCCTTCTCTCCTCATTCAACTGAATAAACTATGGGAATGTTTTAGCTCCCTTGAATGATGTAGAATGGGATTTATACTCACTCAAGTATTGATCTAGAACCTGATGATCCAAGCATCTCTCATGCTTGCTTCCTTTTTGAGAATAGGAAGTGCATGGACCTTCCTCTTCTTCTCTTTGTTTCTCCTCCTTGGGAAGGCTCTTCTTTGTTCTGAAAATAGATGAGATCAAGCTCATCTTCTTCAACATATTCTTCTTCTTCTTTATTGGGCTTGAAGGCCATAGGCTGAGCCAAGAAAGGTGCTCTGATACCACTGTAATATCCCTTTTTAGGAATATCTAGCAATCCATGGCTGGAAAACACATTTTCTAGAAATGGAGGCAGGAAGATTTGATACCAAGACCTGGATCCCTTAGACCAATGTGTCTAATACCAAAATCCAAGAGTTGGGATCAAGGAAATCCTTCTAGGGTGGTGAGAGTTGCATTAGCTTGAAAATAGTTCGGCTATAGTCTTTCGGCTTCTTCTACATAATCCTCAATAGAAATGCTGAATAATGGTAAAAGGGTGTGCTTATTTATTTTAACCAACAATGGTTAAACTTATTGTGCGGGGTTAAATTAAAATATGGGTGGTATCATAACAATGGGCGGAAAATAGCTCGACGGTTTTCACATGACAAAAAATAGGTAGGCGGGTTTGGATTAGAGGATGTGACGAAATGTAGGACTGATGCATGGCAAGGGAGCAGGGTTGCGAAACCACTCATTTCGCAACCCCCACCCCCCCGTGTCTTTAAAGTTTGGATATTTGAGGGTGTGATAACTTCTATTGGTCGTTGGATCTAATTGGGTATGATCGGGCAAATGGGTGATTGGGTGGAATTTTATAGGCAGGGCCTGGGATTATCATATGCGATGAGGTATGTAATGTGGGACCGAGGATGAGTTATTCTGGGTTATAATACATATGCGAAATTTTAATATAAAGGGGTCAAGATTTATAATGCATCAGGGTTTTAAAATAAAATGGGACATGAGATGATATAGCGGAAGGGCTTTTAATAAAAACTATATGTTAAACTAATATAAAGGGTCTGCGGAAATATATTTAAGCGGGAGTTAATATAATACGAGGTAAAGGTATAAAACAAGGATTTAATATAATAATGCGGTTAATAAAATACAAATGTGGGATGTTAAAAATGCACCAGGGATGAGTTAAAATAGCATCGGGGAGGGATTTTTCAATGGGGCCCGACATTTATTTAAACATTTCATACTATGCAAAAAGTGGGTTTTTGCATGTTTTTAATGAAAAATGTGAATTTAGTAAAGGGGAAGTTATTTTCAAGGGGAAATAGATTTTTAGGAAGGGGAAAAGGTTAAAATTAAGGGTGTTATCACTCTAGTAATTCTTAAGTTGTGAGATTTTGATTTATAGTTTAAAGAACATCAAAGGTAACAACAAACCTACTTTCAAGCTTTAGGATCTAGCCTTCGTAAGGCTCAGAGAGGGCTCTCTATAAGATTTAACTTTGTTTTTATATATGATCTTAGGCTAGTTATATGGGGCAAATTTGTTTTGATATTTGGTTTGGTTTAGTGGGAAAAAATCACTTAATGAGATGGATAGTGATAGATTTGTTTTTTCATTGGGAAAAATGAGTCAATATGTCAAGCAGATAGATCAGGATCAAGGTCTAAAGTCAAATATTTTCAGGGCAAGATAGCAGAGTCACTCAAGATCATTAGGGGAATTTTGAGGTCTAAAATGGGCCTCCTAAGGAAATTATAAAATAATAGTGGAAATAATAAAATAAGATTTGATTACATCATCAAATTTTAGAGGGAAAAAAGAAAAAACTACTTTTTCAACTCGTAGTTTGAACTTATCTCCCTAAGTTTTTACTCGAATTTCGAGTAGGAATACTCATTGGATGCAAAATTTAATTCCTCATCCAAGGAGTACCCATGTTTCATAATTCTGATGGACTTTTCTACACAAAATTTTAGAAATACATAAAAAACGTGATTGCAATCATGTTGTTTTTGTATTTCTTATTTTTCGTGTCGAAGGGTCCATCAAAAGTATGCAACATGGGGTCTCCTTGGATGAGGAATTAAATTTTGCATCCAGTGAGTATTCATGCTCGAAATTTGAGTAAATCCTTAGGGAGATAAGTTGAAAATACGAGTTGAAAAAATAGTTTTATTATTTTATTATTTTTATTTTTTTACTCCAAAAATGGCGAGTCATCCCGCATGGTTGACAACATCACCTTGAATCCTATTGGTTCTTATAAATTTTATTTTAGTTGTACATTTTTCTTAGGAGACCCATTTTAGACCTCAAAATCCCCCTAATGTCTGTGAGGCTGATTGGTGAAGTGGTTTAATCAGGATAAAGAGCAATCAAGGATTCTTTGTTCCAGATAAGGATGAGAAGACAAAGGTCATTTGAAATATTGAGAAATTAAGGGTTCCCTACTCTGGAAATCAGCAGAAAACATTAAAATGAAAAGTAGTAAATAACAGAGTGCTTTTAAAAAATTATGATATATCGCTTCCTGATTTCACATTAAAATTTAGAACACATTTATGAATGAATGGAAAACATAAGAAGATTTTAAAAATAACAGAAGAAAGCACTTCACTTAAGTGGCCCAACACATGCATCTTGAAATATGATGCTTTATTGCTTTGATCCATCCTGCTGACTTGAAACTTGGTACAAAAACCCTTCAGGTACAGAAATATTGACTATAGAAATCTTCAGCAATTTATTCCACCCTCAATATTTCAAATGATGAAGTATTTATACAAAAATTAATAAAAAATATCCTAGAATAGTCCTTGGAATTTTTTTTGGAAATAAAATATCTTATTACAAAAAGATAGTGACAGCTGCTTAACAACTTGCAAGTTGTCCTACTTATTCAAATTAAATAGTAATGTTGTTTGGATTTGGGTGCAACTAGCTAGTAAAGGTGTCCTTCACACTGGCAAAAAGGTCTTCAATCTGTTTTGAAGCTTTATCTCTTACCTGATACTATTTAACTGATACAATTTAAATCCTGATACTCTTTAAACTGTTGTTTTGACTGCTTCACTGTGTAAAAATAAAATGTTTTTACTGTATAAAACAACAACTTTGTTTTTTCATCATTTTTCACTGCAAATTAACTTTTATAGTAAGTTAGTAAGATTCTGCCAAAACTCTTCCTCTGGTAATTTAATCTTTGTGAGTTTTTTGAAATTTTCATGAGCCTTTGTGTATCTAACAAAGGTTGGCTTGACTACAAAGAGATGTTTTATCTCATGTTGTAAATAAACCAAATCTTCACACTTTTGTGCAACACTTTCCATGTAGGTACTCCTTGCCAATCTGATTTACTCACTTGTTCTTTGGCATAATCTCTGATTTTTTTGTTGTAGTCTTCTTGTTGCATTAGTTTATCATTAATAACAAGAATCTTTGGCAAACCTTTTTGTCTTAAGATCTCAAACTTAACCATGAATCTAGTTATGGTTATGTCCATATTTTGACACTTCTCTTCCAACTGTTTCATCAAGTTTTTATTTGAAATTACTTTACTCACCTCAAGGATTGTCTCTGTCCTATCAGTAATTCCTATCTCATCCAATTCTTGTTTGTTTTTAGTATTGAGAAACTTGATTATTTCTAGGTCTTCTTCAAGCTTGGCACCTAATTCTTCTTTGGTCTTCAATATTTCTTCTTTGGCTATCTTAAGCAAGTCCTTTTGGTCATAAATTACTTGAATAGAAGGCCAAGTATCATTAATTGACTCAATGATATTGGACCATAGTTGATTTTTGTTGTATGCCATGGGCACTTTTAAGGTTAACTCTATTTCTATCTTCTTTAACTATTCACTTAACCTTTTAGACTTTTTTTCCTTTGTTTTATCGTTTATCTATGCTAATTTCTTGACATCTTCAAGTTTTTTGACTTTTTCTTTTAATCTGTTTATCTCAGTATTCTGTATTGACATTTATTCCATGGCTTTAATGAGTTTGTTGGCCTCATCTGACTGTTGCACTGCTGTGTTAGAAGATTCAGTAGTTGAAGTACTGGAAGAAGTGACTGGCACTACTGTGGCCAATGGTACTTTTGGTGCTAACTCTTCTACTAAAGTTGAAGGAACCACTGTTGTTACCATGGGAATGACTGTAGGAGGAATATTTTGAGTCTTTGCAGCTTCTTTTTCTTGGACAAGCTTGTCCATCTCAATCTCCATTTCCTTGATTTGTGTTTTCATTTGTAATATGAGATTCATCATCTCATCCTTTTGGTTTGCTTCCTGCACAATCTCCTTAGCCTATGGATGTTCTATTGGGGGTAATTTTAGTTGCTTTCTAAGTTCTGCAATATTAGCATTTTTCTTCTTCACCAACTCTTCTGTAGCTTTCACATTGGAAGGGTCATACCTTACTTCAATCACTAATTCTTCTAAAGACTTGATTCTGGTGTCTTTAGCATATGAATAAGATTTTTCAATACTAATATGATCTTTCATATTTATCACAATGTTATGGAGCTTTTGGGCACTCATTTCCTTTGTGGTCATTGTAGAATATAGCATTTCTGAAGTTTGCCTATGGAATTCAATCTGATCTATTGGATGAATGCTTTCCATTGGTACTTCAAAGTCAACCTTCTTATAATCTGCTGCTGTTTTAGGTGTCTTTACTGTAGGTTGAAGTACTGACATTATCAATTTCTTATTTTTATAATCAAAGGCTAAGAGCAGCCTATTTTGAATTCCTAGAGTCTGTTTCAAATACTGTGAATATATTTCATTCTTGATCTCCTCATTTTTGGCCTTGATCTGTTTATATTTCTCCCTTATATCAATGTCTGTATCCTTTGTCTATTGTGATGAAGATGCTTCCATGCTTTGTTGTTTCTCAATCACCTGTATATTGGAACTAGCAGGTTGTTCCTAATTTTCAATCATTGTAGTAGTGACATTGTCTTTCTATGGATTTTCTTCATCTAAAACTTCAATTGTTTCCTTCTCTTTATCTATTGGATTGATTTTTGGTTTCTTATTGTCCCTGAGCTTAAATCTAGTTCATGTGGTTGTTTCAGCAGTATATGAGTTTTCTTCTCTATTTCTCTTTATGGTTTTTTCCTCCTGAATAGGAGTCTACAAAGTGTGACTAGTATCACCTTGCTTGACAAATTCCATCAACGTATTTTCCAACCATTCTACTTGATTTGAAAACTCTTCAATTTCAAGTTTCTTGCCATGGATGTAAGGGGTTAATTTACATTTTACCCTCATCTTATTGATTATTCCATGAGGATCATAGTTCCACAAGAAACTTTCATCAAACTTATACTCTAGCAATTGTTTTGCTGCCTTTGTACCTTCTTCCCTATTGTTTCATATAAAAGGACCTACTTGGTTTTTCAATTTGAATTGAGTCTTATTTTTAGCATCCAAAAATTTTATAGAATCTGAGTTTAGAATTTGTCTTATATATTCCAATGCAAACACTCTCATTAGCACATACTTTGGTAGTTTGTAGGGAAAGAGGTTTGACCCATAGACTCTAATCTCTGTGTGGTTTTGGTATAGGTACCAATCTCCAGTTCTACTTTTCTATGATAGTTGTAAAAATTTCTTAATCTCAACACTTACCCTTGTTTGTGCACTGTTTGTAAGCATATTTATCAATGGGTGAATAAAATAGTCTATGAAATCTGCATAAGTGAGCTCAGTTGACTCTTTTCTAATTAAAGAAGTCCATAATATAAATAACAATGGATTTCCCTCTATATCCAACTTTTAAATGGTTATTGGGAATTTATCTGACTGGAAGTAGAGTAACATATGAAAGAGGAAGGAGGTATACCTAAATACTCCTTCAGTAGGAAGTTTCACTAGCTGATCATGGATATTGTTAGCTATATACTCAGCATAGTTAAAAATGATTGCAGGGGGCTGATTAGGCACAAAAGTAGATAGAAAACCAAGTATAGACTCATTAGTGTACTCATCAGTAAAGTAACCAAGGATAAAAGACAACATTGAAATGACATGTCTTGATCCTTCTGGGAATTTGGAGGATGAATAGGGAGGGTTAATATTTGGGATTTCAACATATGAAGGCATGAATAGTTGAAATATTTGAAATCTTTTAGGGAAGTCTAAATCTAGATAAAGCTTGGTAAGGGCCTCTATAGACAATGGGACTGCATTAGGACATGGTTGCAACTGAAGCATTTGGTTTATGGATTCTGCAGTGATAGTGAATAATACTTCTTTCTCAGCATTAACAATAGCTCTTAGGTCAGGGAAATAATGGGCTTGACATAGTATGATGACCTCAGGGCACTGATGGGTATCGGGAACTACATATTTTGGTAAATTAGACTCCCAAATTTGCACTTCATCTCCCTAATCTAAATATTTTTCTAGACTCCAGTAGTGGAGATCAAGAAGATTGAATTCAATTACTGGATTAGTGATTTTATAGTCAACATCGGATAGAGGAGTATGCTTAGCATCTACAACAAGAGGTTGTAGTGGATTGACAATAATGGTACTTTTTGAAGCCATTTCTGTGTTTGCTTTTTGAAAATTTAGCCTTCTGAGTGTTAAAAACTCCATTTTTTAAGTTTTTATACACTTCTGCAAGCTTAGACTATTTATAGAAGGTCTTTTGAATAGAAATAGGTGAAATTCTGGCTCCTTCTGGTTCAAACTTTCAATTCTGTTCCAAAATCAATCTTTCAAACTTTTTACAGACTGAGGAAAGGTTCAACAAGGGTTTACTACTCTTTTCTTGGATAAGACAAACCTAAAATAGTTAAATTCATGCACAAAAGGATTTTGAGCATTTATAAAAGGGTTTTAGTGATTCAAAGAGTTTCTAAAGCTCTGCAAATGACTAATTTTCTTCAATTTTCTTCAAACAACTTACAGTATTCAGAAACTGCGAACTTATTAGGGTTTTTGCAGAAAAGAATAAATAAGGGTATTTCTTTAGGAAAACAGGCTTAATGAGGCTTAAATTCACAAGTATAGCTCTTTTTAGAAGTGGAATGGGTATTTTTCTTGAAAAATACCTGTATTTTGAGGAATTTTGACTCAGAGAAAGGGTTTCTGGAAGTTTGGGGGCTTTTGAAAGCTTTGATGAAGTCTTTAAACACAAATTTGGAAGGCCTGAATGGTCGCAACAACAATGTTTGATGGATTTCGGTTATTTGAGCATGTAAACAGGGCGGTAGCACTCTTTTCTTCACTCGGGAATAGTCAAATGAATAGAAAATGCAGCAAAAAGGTTAAAAACGCGTGAATTGGCAGTTTTATAGAAAAATTTGGGTTTAAACAGTAAATGCATTCAATGTGGGTCAAGTCGAATGGAGGCAGTTTGGCATGGAGAGGATATTACCGCCAAGCAGTTATCGCATGATCGGAGGGCGGTAAATGGGTTTTTGCAAACGAATCTGATCCAATGGAAATACGACGCATGGAGGAGAGAGGGGAGGGAAATACCGCCCATATCGCAAATCCGAAATGGATTATCAACCGTGCTACTATATTTTCGATATGAGTTTTGGTTCGTTGGATTGGGCGGAGGGAGTGCGAATGGTCGCGATTTATCGATGGAGTTAGGGGGCAGATGGGCGTGGGGCCCAGGATCTTTATGCGGTGGTTTTAATATTATTACGTTCAAACATAGTTTTAAACATTTAATCTTTATGTTATATGGGATAAGAGGGGTTTATGTTTTAGATGGTAAATAGGTTATTTTACAGTTGTAACATAACCTTTGAGTAGCTTTTTAATGTAAAACATATAGTTTAAACCTATGGGGCGGGAAATATATCATGTGGGTATTAAAACCATAGGGTGGATCATTAATAAAGTGGGTTTGGAATTTATTAAATATAAGGGATTTAATATATTACAGGGTGGTTTTTTTTATAAGGATTTAATAAATTAAATTAAAATTAATATGAAATGGATAGAATGAGCAGAAAAATACATAAATACACTAAGTAAAGTGTGTTTCAAGTGCTTTTGGCGCAATTTGCATAATGGTGGTGCCATGCTTAACTTTTTACACTTAATACTTAGGATAATGCATATTTTTGTGGGTTTTTTGAGTATTTTTGTATGAAATGAAATTAGTTAAGGGGGTTTTTACTTTTCTTAAGCAAAAAGGTGTTTTAACTTAGTAAAAGGGATTTTATCTTAGGATAAGGGGTGATGTTGAGGAAAATGGTTTAAAATGAAGGGAATCCAGTACTTAGTACCAATCAGTCATTAAGCCTTGGGTCCGGTCCCAACAAAAGTCAAAGAAATGCTTTGTGCCTTTATAATTGAAGGTTTTTAATACTGGAATACTTTGAGGTGAGGGAAATTAGTAATTTTCCAGATGATATTTAGTCATTCTTTGTGTAACTGCTTTCTACCTACCCATCATTTATTCTACCATTTTTTCATTATTTGCATGGGTGCATTTGAGCTTGCAACCCTAAATCGATTTTCCTTTTAAAGCAGGAAACTATCTAATTCTAACCTTATTTCATCTGAGGGCTCAAAATAAACTGTTGAGCTCCTCATTTATTCTCTAACTATAAACGTGAAATTTGAAGCATGAAAAAGTTAATATTAAACTATTTAACTCATCATGGATTAATCTGCACATAATCATTATGTTTGTAGTAAAAGTAAATAGTAGTGCCATTTTGACTTGCATCACTTTCATGCCTTATTCTTATCTCTTTTTTGTTTTCGGGGTCCAATTTTTATTCTTTTTGATCTTTTCTTTTCAAGTCCTTTGATTTTCCTTTTATAACTTTTACCCTCTTTTCATTTTTTTAATTTTTTTAATTTTATTATATGGGAAAACAACTTGCAGAAAGCAAGGTATGTACATATTTACAAGACTAATCAAATTCAATTCAGAAATTATGAACCCTATTATTATAGGACCCTAATAAAGGGAAAGGGATATTTTACAAGGGGAAATGAGTTTAGAAATAAGTTAGTAATATGAAATGAGCCAATTGATGCTTTCCATGTCTTGTAACACTCTTCTACCTTCCCATCATTTACCCTAACATTTTTTCTTCATTTATTGGGTTCATTTGAGCTTGATGACCCTTTAATTTTTCTTTAATAAGAAAAATAATATAATTCTAACCTTATAACTTCCAATGGCTCAGATTAAACTGATGAGCTCATTTTTATTCTCTACCTAACTATTGATCTGCCAAGATTAAATGGTTTGGCTAGATCTTTATTCTCTAACTATTAACATGAAATTTAAAGCATGAATGAATCAAGATTAAACTGTTTGATCCTCATGAATTGTGGCAATTTGGACAAGCTGCACACAATTTTATTTGCAAAAAGTAAACTAAAAGTAGTGGAATTTAAATGTGCATCACTTTCAGGATCTATTTTTATCTCTTTTTTGGTGGGGTTCATACTTTATATTCTTTTTGGATCCTTTTCTTTTAGTCCTTTGATTTTTCTTTTAGAACTTACCCTCTTTAAATTTTTTAATATGGGAAAACATTTGCAAAAAGAAAAATATGTACAGTATTACAAGACTAAAACATAGTCAATTCAAAATTATGATGCCTATTATTATTGGACCCTAACAGTGGCTCCACTAGGGGATGGCTTCTCCTGGTGAAATGTCAAGAACTTTAAGATCAGTGGCCTTGAAACTTTGAATTTGTTTGCCTTGAAACTGTTTTCTAAGCTCTCCTTTATTCATACTTATGATATTATGTCTTTCAAAGCTTAGGGCCTTCTCTTTGGGCTTCAACTTCAAAAGATAGTCATCCAATCCAATATAGGCTTTGCAATGGAATGTACAATGAGAAAAGTAAAAAAAGAGAATTAAATGTTAATTTGGAGAAAAGTAGTGCTTCAACATTCTACCATTGACTGGTCCACCTAGTAGATCTTCTCCATCTAACTCCTTCAATAAAAATGCATTATTACCTTTATAACCATAAATGATGTATGGGCATTTCCAAAGAAAATCAAATTTTCAAAGTTTCCCTTTGTCTTCTCTTTTGTAATTTCATTTAAGTAGTTTATTACCTATGAAAAAATCATCTTCTTTGGTTTTATTATCAAATATATTTTTTATTTTATCTTGGATCACTTGCGATTTGATATAGACTTCTTCCCTGGTTTGCTGCAAGTGAATAGTCTGATTTATCCTCCTTTGGATATCATTTGGTTCTACCAGTAGCTCTTGAATGATCTTCATCAATGGCACTCCCAATGAGGATGGAAAAGTAACATCCATTCCATATACCAGTTGATAGGGAGATGTACCAATGGAATTCTTTGAAGTTAGTTTGTCTGCCCATAAGGCATTGACCAACCTTTTGTTCAAGGTATTCTTGTTATCTTCTAACTATTTCTTGATGATATTAACCACGATTTTGTTTGAGGATTATGCAAGTCCATTACCTTTATGGTAATAGGCAATGGAATGGCCAAGGTTGATGTGGTATTTGTTACAAAAGTCAATCATTTTCTTGTATTTGAAGGCAGCTACATTATCATGAATGAGCCTTTGTGGGCATCCAAATCTAGAATGGTTATTATTTTCAAGGAATGAGATAATGACAGAATCAGTGGCTTTTCTAGAAGGAATGGATTCTATCCACTCGGTAAAGTAATTAGTGGCTGTCAAAATCCATTTATGCTAGGCTAAGGAGGGTGGGTGAATTTCACCAATGAAGTCTAAACCCCATTGCTGAAATGAAATTTCTATAGAGATGGGTTTGCCAGGGATAAAGGTAATAGTTTTTTCTTTCCTTCAAATTGTTGGAGCCCCATGATTTGCAAGATTAGCAAAAAAAAAATATAGGGAACCACATCAGACCTCTTTGGAGTCCAAGGACCTAGCTTTCCGGGGCTCAGAGAGGGCTCTCTCTATGTTCTTATGATTAAATGATTTATCTTTATTCTTATGTTTTCTGATTTTAGGCTAGTTATGAAGTTCTGGAACTATTTGTTTTGTCTTGTTTGATTGATTTTTTTATTAATTGATTGGTTGTTTCAGTTGAATAGATAGATTGTGAGAAGCATTAATCCTATGGGCTATGGAGTCATAAGAGTTTTTAATTGTGCATCAACTATGAAAAGGTTTTCATAGGGCAAGCTAACTATGTTAAGTGGATCTTTTAGATTAGATGAAATATGAATGATAGTAAGTTGTGAATTCAGTAAAACTAAAGGGCAATTAAGAATCCTTTAACTATACTTCAACAAGAAAAGCCTTCAAGATAACTGTTTAAGAGGGACTAAAGAGCAGGACACCCATGAGTTCTTTAATTAATCCTTACTAAGAAAACATTAAGACAATAATCCAACAATCCTAAAGAGCATGACGCCCTTGAGTTCTCTAGATATTACTTTCAGATAAGGAAAACATTCAAGATAATAGTTCAGTGAAATTAAAGAGTAGGACACCCATGAATTCTTTAATCAAACTTCAAAGAAGGCCTTTGAAATAACAATTTAAGAAAAACTAAAGAGTGGGGAAAAACATGAATTCTTTAGCTAGACTCTACTAAGTAAAATTCAAGGCAACAAGCTAGGTGGAACTAAAGAGCAGGACACCCCTCAATTATTTAATCAAACCTTGCAGAAGAAAACATAAATATAATAGAAACAGACAGAGTTAAGGTGCCCAAACAACATATCTTAATCTAAAATTTTTGTTCTATTATCAGAGAAATTATGGACAATATGGAAGACAAAAGAGAAACATTAACAAAAAAGGATAACATCACCATTAACATAGCTCAAGAATCATATAAACGTGCTTGTATTACTGATGTCCAAAACAGTTACAATGCTCCAGTGCAACAATATTTTCTACTCAGAGTTTGATCAAAATCCAGCCTAGTAGGTCATCAACCATCCAAACAACCAACAAGAATAATGAACAATACATGCAGTATTTATCTGCAGATGAGAAGGTGATCCTATTGTAGGGTTTCATGCTATATTTATTATGGAGTAAATGTAATCTTGATCTTTGAGACCATGCAAGGCCCAAGGAAAAATATTACTGACTAACTTGTTGTAATAATAACTTTTAACTTAACTGCTAAGATAACTTTAGGATATTTTTGACTTTTTGGCTTTATCATTAAATTTTACAATAACTTCTGAGCTATTTAAAATATGTTTGAGTGCCTCATTAATTATGGTAGCTGATTAAACCAAAATTTGGTTGTAGGTGGCCAATCTGATTTTGAAGAAGTAAATGGTGATTTGTTTTGTCATTCGAATTTGTCTTCCTTTGTTGATGAGCTTTTGATTTGTCTCTTAATTCGGTTTTGTCTTTTAAACTCTGATTTGTTTCTTCCTTAAATCCGATTTCTCTGTTTAATTCTTTTAATCTGCTTTTATCTCTGATCTTTTAATCCTTTACTGTCTTTGTTGTCTTTCTTCCTTCATTTCAATATTTGATTTTCCTTCTTATCTTTCTAATCTCTCCCTTAACCATCTCTTATTTTATTTTTTTCTAAACCTTGCCTTCTAACCATGTTTTTCATCTTTAACCTTTGATTAATCTCTTAATCTCTTTCACCTTTCACGGTGATGGTGAATCTTTAACTACCACTGTTATTTAACTATGTTTTCATCTTCTCCTGTACAGTCATTGTGAAACTCTTTTATTTATTTACTTTGTGTTGTGTAGAACTCTTGTTGCCTTTGGAGTGTTTGAATGATCATCAATGGTCATGATCCATTGATGATTTAGATTAACCTTGCGCTCCTGGTCCTTTTGATAAACAAAGTTGCTGGATCGTCACCTAGAGAGCTTATTTTGAACGTTTTTAGGACTTAGAAATGACAATTATGTGTTTTCTACATCGATCACTTGCACAATAAAAATAAATTTTTAATTAAAAACATGCGTTGTGGACAGAGTCCTGTCAAATGGAAGCTTTCGGTTTTCCTACGTTTTTTTGGGGTTTTTTGGGTCTTATGTGTTTGGTTATGGATTTACGAGCCTTTTGGAATGTTGCAAGGGTTTAACACAGATGATTGGGGGCTTGTAGTGGAGATTCGAGGCTTATCTCAATGGAAAAGGGCTTAAACATTTTCAAATGGGCCAACAGTTTCGAGTTTTGGTTCGAGGGCGGGTTGGTGGTTTTCGCATGGAGCGTAGGCGGTAAACGATATTGGGCTGAGGGCATGCGATACCATAGAGGGAGTGATGTGTGGCAGGACAGGATGATGGTAAAACCGCCCATATCGCAAGCCTCGAAGGTTTTTAACCCTCGCATATTTAGGTTTGCGATGTGGTGCGTGAGCCATTGGATCGAGAGGAGTAGATCCAACGGTGGTCGGGTGGCGAATGGACAGCAGGTTGATTTGATTAGTGGGGTCGGGACTTTTGAATGTGATGGTGGGTTTAATAGTTAGCGCGGGGCTTTTATGAAGCTGTAATAGTCCTAAAATTTAGCTTTTAGCTAAAACGAATATTATATATTATTTTGTCACTAGGTAGGTGAATAAACGGGTAGGGAGTCCCATAAATCTCCTTAGCAGTAATAAAAAAACTTCAAGTGTGAAAGGAGACCTTCTAAGAAGCTAAATAAATCACCTTTGAGTATGAAGAGGGGTTGGATCATGTTGAATAAGTCAACTTTGACCAAATCAACAACATTGTTATTGAGGAGTGGACATTAAATGACGAATAACGCAGTTTTGGAGGGAGATTGTTTGCATGAAGGAAATGACCTAATTGAGTGGGGGAAAAAGGTAAGGAAGCTCATAACTTATATAAGTAAGAGGATGGCATCCATATGGGATATGTTTGAGATTATCATTTTTTATGTGTTCTGTTTAGACTTCTTGCATTCTTCAGCTGTTTAGTTGAGATTGTTGTGATGTTTAGCACCGGGTGTTTCTAAGCGAGAATCCCATCTCTTTCCTTGAGAGGCCTATTGGAGGAGAAATTTACTTCATTTCCAGATTTAGGATTAGGGCTAAGCTTCAGTCTTCAGCTACAACGCAGTTTCTGCAGAATACTGTGTTGTGTTGCAGGGTGTTGCAATGGAGGGTTGAGAAACCCACTTTCTGAGCTAGTTTTTCCTAGGAGGAAGGATTCTTTCTCTTGGGAGATTAGTAAGGAGGGTTCTTGGGCACATTTCATATCTTTGGAACTAGTCCAATTTATCCGCCTCATTCACAGTGCAGTTTCATCTGGGAATTGCATTATTCTAGAGGGCAGTTTCGAAGGAGGATCTAGTGGCTCTTTTAGATCATTTTCCTGTAGGTGAAGGGTTCAACCTTTCATTGGAGGATACCTTTGGAGGTGATCTACATCAGATATATATCATTTCTAGCCTTCTATTTCAGGAGCTTCAGTTGCAGTGATGCTTTAGCCCTAGGGTTGTAGATCACCATTTGTATTTGGGTATATTTCCAGAAACCCTTCCCAGGTTCTCTTGGAAAGGTGTCTAGGAGTCCAGATCTTCACTCCTAGCATTATTTGAGCTATATAACAGTAGATCTAAATCGATCTATCTTTATGCAACACTTTATGCCCTAAAACTGCTTTGTCTTAGCTCAAGTACATTTTTAAGGTAATTATTTCTCATGTGATGGCATATTTTTCTTGTAGAGGCTTGTTTTGTATTGCTTGAGTGACTAGATCGTCAAGATCTTGTGCCTATCATTTGCTGATATGTTTAATAAGGTGGCTATGAATTTGTCTCATATCATGGTGTGTTGATTTAATCATTGTTATTTCCATTATTGTGTTCATATATTGTTGCTTCCCCATTTGGGAATATTACAGTGGTATCAGAGCATAATCTTGGCTCAGCCTGTGCATTCAGCCAATATGTCACCATAAGGAGAAGCTTCTCATAAGAAGAGGAGATGTATAGAAGAAGCAAAGACAAGACTCCATTATTTGGAGGAAGAAAGGAAAAGGGGCTCTCAAAGCTTCTTTTTCAAACTGTGCAAAGCATCAAGGGAGATATCAAGAAGATGAGAAGGGAGATGTGTAGGGAATCTCCAAGGGGGTTTGAATATGAAGCAAGCCCTAGATTTTTACATGATGGGTAAGAGCATGCAGCCACACATTATGATCCACAACGCATTTTTGTGCCTATATTTACTGCAAGAGATATGGAGGAAGAAGATGCACCAAAGGAGGAGACTTTGAGTGACTATCTTCAAGGGTATGAGTCTCAATCTTGGAGATTCAAGGATCACTTGAACTTCCAAGAGTTTTTACAACTCAAGGAGGAGAGAAGACCGAGAAATCACAATAGAAGCATAAGAGGTAGATTATTTCTACCAAATTATGATGGATCCTCCACATGCACAGGCAAGGATTGGATAGATCAGCTAGACTCATATTTGTATCTACATCAAGTTTCGGAAAAGGAAGCCCTTAGGATAATAGCACTGCATCTTGAATTTAAGGCTATTACTTGGTGGTTTTATGAATCTTATTCATTTAATCATGCAAATATAGCTATTTATGCATGATTAAATAAGAGAATGGTGAAGATATTTGATGTAAAACAATCTAAAACATCTTTTATTGGGCTAGCAAAACATAAACATTCAAAACCTTTGCATGAGTTGGAAAGTTCTATTGCACCAACTCCACTTCAAATTTCTATTGAGGGGGATAAAAACCTGTATGATATCTTTCCAAGGGCAAGATCCCCATTTCAGAAAGATATTTCTTCTCAAAGGGAAGACATGAAGATTCCTCGTTCAAGGGAAGACCAAGATCTAGGGTCTCTCATTGTTGATGAGGTATTCTCAAATATTGATGAGGAGGAGAAGTAGAAATGAAGTGACAACACTATCACTTTGGGAGGAGAACCGTCACCACATGGAGATGGGCATGAAGCTATTGCTTCAAGAGGAGGAGCTTTTGCATCTTTGAAAAAGGTTCCCAAGGAGCATCATGTGACAATGGTGATGGGCTGCAAGTCCTTGATCGAAAGGGGAGAAGAAAAAGTGGGTCAACATCAAAGGATGGGGACCATGCACCCTTGTTTATTTCAAGGGGTTTATATTCAGAAGAAAGAGAATGATTTATGCAGTAAAGGGAGGGACAAATCAGTCCATTCATTTATACAATCTACTTCAGATTTTTATGTCTCTTTTCATGGAGGCATTCCACCAGGGAGACCCCCTGATTGGAACATGAATAAAGAGTTCTCTCAACATGGTGAAAAATTGATATATTTGGCTAAGGAAGGAGCCTTGGAAGGAGCTAGCACAGCGCTGAGAACCTTTGATGGGTTCCAAGGAGGGGTGGGCAATTATCTGATATGGACATTGCTATCCCCCACTCAGCTATTTGCGTTGGAAGATGGTGATTCAAGAATCTGTGATGGCACAAGCATGGTGTCAAGGGTCTACTCCATCTTCTTGGGGCAGAAAATGATGCTTCCACACATGAGGTAGATTTTTGAATATGACAAGAGGTTATTAACACTCTTGCATGCATTAGAAAAACTATGGAAGTTTTGGATGGAACATACCTTCCAAGAGTAGGTTGAACTCCATGTACTTCAATCTTGTCTTGGGCAAGATCAGCTGCAAGGGAGGAAGCAAAGGTAGGGTAACAATACTCCAACACGTGGATTTGGCATCAAGCATGTCAAAGAGGAGAGTTGTAATGTGACAGATGCTACATTTCAGATTTCTACAACGTTGTCATTGTTGGGAGGCCTATATCCATATTGGGAGTCCCAACTATTGGTGAAATATTCCAAGAACCTTTTCATATCTAAGGTTCTTGATGGGCAAGTGATAGATGGGAGGTATGGAGTGGTTGATGGAGTCATTTATCTCCATGATTAGATCTACTTGACTAAAGACTCAAAGCTCAAGGATAAACTACTACATGCAGCCTATGAGATCTTGCTTTCCAATCCCACTGGTTTCATTAGAACATACCATACTATCTTGGAGGGATTCATGTGGGAAGACTTCAAAGAGAAGATGCACTATCATATGAGGAAGTTCATAGATTGTTTGGAGGGTGAGGAGAAACATAACTCTTGGGAAGAGTTATCATCACCACCTCCTTACTCATTAGGTGTGAGAGGGAGATCATCCATGAGCTACCTCACTAGCTTGAACCAAGTGTATGGTAAGGATTGTACTTCTGAGCATCATGAAATATTTACTATATACTTGCATTTTCTTAACACTCATGTATAGGTCATTTCTCCAATAGGAGGTATTCTTTCTTATTTACTTCATGGGCTACTTGGGGCCATGAGCAATGATGATGTTGACCATTCCCTAGAATATTTTTGGGAGATGATGTATTCTTCATGGTGTGATTCATTAACACCAACCATCATACACCTTCTCCAAGCATGCAAGAATAATGGGGAAGAAAAAAAGTGGTGGGAAGAACCCTTTTTATATCATATTCTATGGTAGTTATGAGCAAAACTGTGCTAGTTGCACATGAGGGACCATTGTCCTTCTCCTTTACTACACATGGTAGCTAGCATTACTTTGATTGTGATTCCATATGATGATGAAGCTCTAATATTTTTTGGGAACATGATTGGAGGGAAGGTACATTGGTTGGATGCGTCCATGGGGAATGTCATTTCTAACACTTTTTATGCTTCATGCTTCAAGGAGAGCATGGGAGATAATATGGCCACTATATTAGATCACTTTTTTCTTTATGAGGTGAACCATATTTTTGTTTGGAGCACTTGGGATAAGCATCTCATGGAAATTTGGGAGGGACTTTTATATGAATTACCATGCTGGATGGTGATTCATTTCATTTGGATGATAGCATGGAGATGGGAGCCTCTCATTGGGAATGAGATACCCTATGCTTGTCCTCACTCCTACCTTGAAGAGGCCATTGGACAGCAAGAGGGTTTCCATATATACTTTTCATATTCTCATGATGAGAGCCATTTGGTTTATCCAAGGAGAGCATGAGAGATAATATGGCCACTATAGTAGATCACTTTTTTCTTTATGAGGTGAGCCATATGTTTGTTTGGAGCACTTGGGATAAGCCTCTCATGGACATTTGGGAGGGACTTTTATATGAATTACCACGTTGGATGGTGATTCATTTCATTTGGATGATAGCATGGAGATGGGAGCCTCTCATTGGGAATGAGATCCCCTATGCTTATCCTCACTCCTACCTTGAAGAGGCCATTGGACAGCAATAAGGTTTCCATATATACTTTCCATTTTCTCATGATGAGAGCCATTTGGTTTATCCACCAAAGGCCAACTTGCACATTTGGGAGGAACCATTGGGAGACATAATTGTTGTAGAATATCTAAAGCAATGGTGGAGGCTATTTTATGAGGAGGCCGCAAGAGGAGAAGGGGAGAATTTTGCTCAACCCTTACAGTTGCTTGAGGACAAGAAAATTTTTAGACGGGTGGACTGTAATATTCCTAAAATTTAGCTTTTAGCTAAAAGGAATATTATAGATTATTTTGTCACTAGGTAGGTGAATAAATAGGTAGGAAGGCCCATAAATCTCCTTAGTAGCAATAAAAACACTTCAAGTGTGAAAGGAGACTTTCTAAAAAACTAAATAAAGCACCTTTGTATATGAACAGGGGTTGGATCATGTTGAATAGGTCAACCTTGACCAAATAAAAAACGCTGTTATGGAGGAGTGGACATTAAATGAGGAATAACGCAGTTTTGGAGGGAGATTGTTTGCATGAAGGAAATGAACTAATTGAGTGGGGAAAAGAGTGAGGAAGCTCATAACTTATATAAGGAAGAGGATTGAAACCATATGGGATATGTTTGAGATTATCATTTTGTATGTGGTCTATTTAGACTTCTTGCATTCTTCAGTTGTTTAGTTGAGATTGATGTGTTGTTTAGCACCAGGTTGTTTCCAAATGGGAATCCCATCTCTTTCCTTGAGAGGCCTCTTGGAGGATCATTGTACTTCATTTCCACATTCAGGCTTAGGGATAAGCTTCAGTCTTCAGCTACAATGCAGTTTCTACAGAATATTGTGTTTTGTTGCAGGGTGTTGCAGTGGAGGGTTGAGAAACCCACTTTCTGAGCTAGTTTTTCCTAGGAGGAAGGATTCCTTCTCTTGGGAGATCAGAAATGAGGGTTCTTGGGTGCATTTCAGATCTTTGGCACCAAGCCAACTTATCCCCGTCATTCACAGTGTAGTTTCAGCTAGGAATTATGTTATTCTGGAGGGCATTTTCAAAGGAGGATCTAGTGGCTCTTTTAGAGCATTTTCCTGTAGGTGAAGGGTTAAGCCTTTCCTTGAAGGAGACCTTTGGAGGAGATCTACATCAAATATATATCATTTCCAGCCTTCTATTTCAAGAGCTTCAGTTGCAGTGATGCTTCAGCCCTAGGGCTATAGATCACCATTTGTATTTGGGTATATTTCTTGAAACCCTTCCCGAGTTCTCTTGGAAAGGTGTCTAGGAGTCCAGATCTTCACTCCTAGCATTATTTGAACTGTATAATAGCAGATCTAAATTGATCTATCTTTATGCAGCAATTTATGCCATAAAATTGCGTTGTCTTAGCTCAAGGACATTTGTATGGCAGCTATTTCTCATGTGATGGCATATTTTGCTTGCAGAGACTTGTTTTGTATTTCTTGAGTGACTTAATCCTCAAGATCTTGTGCCTATTATTTGCTAATATGTTTAATAAGATGGCTGTGCATTTGTCTCATATCATGGTGTGTTGATTTATTCATTGTTCTTTCCATTATTGTGTTCATATATTGTTACTTCCCCATTCGGGAATATTACAAAAGCGAGGGTAAAATAACAAAGCGAGGTGTATATACTGTGGGGCCCGGGGTATTTTTTAAAGTGAAAGTGCTTAATGTATGGGGGGCCAGGGTTACATGAGAGTGAGGGTTTTAGGCTTAGAGTGGGGGGGTTAATGTTTATGGGAGTCGAGTTTTTTAAACAAACATAGTTTTATTTAAAAGGGTGGGTCCCGAATTAATTTAATTAATTTTTAAAACAATGTAAAAAAAGGTTTTTTTTATGTTGTTTTTATGGAAGAAGGGAAATGAATGAAGCAGTTTGATTGTCACGAATTGTGGTATTTTGGACAAGCTGCACACAATATTTATTTGCAAAAATTAAACTAAAACATGATTGCTTTGATTTTGAATTTTTTCATTTATCACTCATCCCTTAATTTTCTTTGTCGTTCAAATTTAGACTTTAGAACCAATATCTTTTTCTATCTACTTACTAATAAGATAAGTTTAAATGGTTTGGAAAATCTTCATTTTCTAACTTATCAGAAAAAATTCAAAATTTGTTCAATCATGATATGGCTGTATGATTGAACAAGAATTTTTCAAAAGTAGTGGCATTTGGACTTGCACACTTTCAGAAATATTCTTTTTGGTATGGGGCTTGCCTTTTTCTTTTATCTGCCCTCCTTTATTTTTGTTTCTTTTATTTTTGTATTATTTTTCTGAGATTTTTGTTTCAACAATGTTATATACAATGAGAAAAAAATTTAAACTGAGATCCTCTAACTGAAATAATGTTTTAGCATCCTGCCATTGACAAGACCTCCAAACAATTATGTTCGATCGATTTCTTGTAGGAAAAATGCATTGTTACCTTTTGCAGAATGAATGATGTATGGACCTTTCCATAGATTATCAAATTTTCCATCCTTGCTCTTGTCCTCTCTTCTTGACTCCCACTTTAGCACTTCATCTCCAATGTTGAAATCATTTGCCTTGGTTCTCTTGTCAAAAATATTCTTGATGTTTTCTTATACTAGCTATGTTTTGTTGTATACCCCTTCTCTGGTTTGCTGCAGCTGAATAGTTTGCTTCATTCTTCTTTGTATGTAATTTTCTTCAGATTGCACCTCTTGAATGAGCTTCATTACTGGAACTCCCAAGCTTGTTGGGAAGACTGCATCTGTTCCATAGACTAGATGATAGGGAGACATATAAATTGACTTTTTGTTTGTTAGCCTGTTTGCCCATAGTGCATGTACCAACTTCTTGTGCCATGATTTCTTGTTTTCTTCCAGAAATTTTTTAATGATGTTTACCAACCTCTTGTTTGAGGATTCAACCAACCCATTACCTTGAGGGTAATATGTTGTAGAATACCCCAAAGTTATATTATATCTCGGGTAAAAATCCACCATTTTCTTGGATTTAAAACCAACAACATTGTCAGTAATGATTTTCCTAAGACAGCCAAACCTAGATAGAATGTTATTTTCAAAGAACTGAGTCTGTGGAAGTTCTGGAAGGGATGGCCTCTATCCACTTAGTGAAATAGTCAGTTGTAGTAAGGATCCATTTATGTTGGGAAGAGGAGGCAAGGTGGATTTAACCAATGAAATCTAGACCCCATTGCTGAAAAGGAGCTTCAACATAAATTGGTTGTAATGGAAAAGCCAACAATTTTCTCTTTCACTCAAATATTTAGAATTTATGACAAGAAATTACCATTTTCTGGATGTTATGGAAAAGGGTGGACCAATAGAAACCAGCTCTAAGGATTTTATTGACAATGTTTTTCCAATAGAGATGACCTCCACATTCTCCTTCATGGAACTCATGCTTAATCTTATTTTCATCTTCTTCAGGCAGACATTTAAGCAATACACCACCAGAGTTTTTCCAATATAGAAATTTATCCAGAATGAAAAAATTTACAGCCTTTAATTTCAATAATCTGGCCTTTGTTTTAGACAAACCAAGAGGAAAATTTAGATTAAAAATAACATATAATATATTAGCATACCAGGATGAGTTCAGAAATGTTTCCTCAATAAGTGGAGTCACCAGCTCCTCTTGTTCATCCAATGATTCAATCATATTTATGTCCAGTGCTTGAAATTTTGTTTTAGCCATGAGTTTAGCTAGTCCTTGCCCCTTGATTAACTTGGTGGGCACGATTTTGAGATCACATTCTAAAATGACAGCAATCCACTTACCTCTTTTTCCATCAGGATCTTGTGTCAGTATATCTTTAACCACTGTGTGAGGCACAAATGAAATGATGTGTGAATGAAAAATATAAACTCTAAAGTCTTTTAGGGCTTTGATCAAGGCAAAAGCCCGCTTCTCCATTATATTATATTTCAGAGGTGCATCTCTTAGAGCTTGGCTAAAGAATGTTATGGGTTGCTCCTATTATTTTTTATTTTTCTTTAGTAAGACAACATCAACTATGTGTACTGATGCAAAAGAAAATATGAAGAAATCCTTGGTGAAATCAGGGTTGATCAGAACTGGTGTTTGTGTAAGAGCTTGCTTTACCAAATCAAAACATTTCTTTGCTTCTATGGTCCATTTGACTCATGTTTCTCTTTTGAGCATGTTAGTAATGTTTCTTAGGAGTTCTACAAGGTTTGGTATGAACCTTCTTAAGAAATTTATCTTTCCAATGAAAGATTGCAACTCTTTGATGTTTCTTGGGTGACTGATTTGCAATATTCCCTCAATCCTTTTTGGGTCAATATTGATCCCTTGTTCAGATATGATGTGGCCTAAAAGCTTCCTTTCTTAAAGGCCAAACAAGGTTTTCTTGGGATTTAAAGACACGCCGTACTTTCTGCACTTTTCAAAGACCTTTCTTAAGTGAGCTAGGTGTTCTTCATCTACGTTTGAACAGATTGTGATGTCATCAAGGTATATCACAATGAAGTAACCTATTTCCTCTAAGAAAGAAATATCCATTGCTCTTTGGAAAGTAGCTCCAACATTCATTAACCCAAAAGGCATTTTAACATACATGAAGGTGCCCCAAGGTGTAGTGAAAGTTGTTGTGTGTTGATCATTTGGGTGTACTAGCACCTGATTGTAGCCTGAAAGCCATCAAGCATAGATATTATTTTGGTGCCTACTACCCTTCGTAATATGTGATCCATTTTTGGTAAAGGGTAGTTATCTTTTAGGGATGCTTTGTTTAAATTTCTGAAGTCTATGCAAAGCCTAATTTCTCCTATATTCTTCCTCACTGATACAAGATTTTAAACCCATTATAAGTACCTGAGTGGGACTATTATTCCAGCATCATAAATTTTCTTTATTTCTTTCTCAACCAGTGGCAGTTGGACAAGATTTATTCTCTGCAATTTTTGTTTAAAGGGCTTCTGTTTTTCTTTAAGTGGAATCTCGTGTTGGATGATCTCAGTATCATAGGATTTCAAGTATTCATAGCTCCATGCAAACACATCACTAAATTCTTTGAACAACTCAATGTATTTCTGTTTTATAGGTGCTGATAGTGTCTTGGATAGTTTTATCATTGTGGGCTCTTTCTCACTGCCTATATTGCACTCTTCTATATTTGCTTTAGTGGAATCCATATTTGGATTCTTGGCAACATCATTGAAATAAAAAAGTTCTTCTAGAGGGACCATCTTGTTGGGGTTCCCATGTTTTGGCAGATTTGGCAATACCAAAAGATGAGACAACATCAAACCACTTTGGGGCCCTAGGATCTAGCCCTCCTGGACCCGGAGAGGGATCTCTCCAAATAGAGCAAGAATGATATATATTTGAAAGCTCAAATTGAGATATTAGGCTAGGTATGAAGCACAAATGGGGGGTTTACATGATTTGGTTGGTTGGTTACTGGGTTGGTCAGGAGATCATAGACTGAGAAAGTAATGGGAGAAAGGAAACAAAACAGAAGGAGGCTTCAACAAAGAGGATAGGCCAAGACAATGCCATCCATTGGGCTATGGAGTCATGAAAGGAAATTACTTGCATCCACTAGCCAAGGATTTCAAAGGGCAAGTCATCTACACTAAAGGATCTTTTAGGCAGATGGTGGAATGGAACATTAAGGAGAGAAAGTGGAAGAAGGAAATACAACCAATTTTCTGTCTATAGTTAAGGTTAGAGATCATTTAAATCCAGACCTGCTTGGACATACTCAAAGGCAACTCTCAAAAAGGGACAAAGGGGCAACTTATAGATCAGACCAGAGGTCATTTAACTCTAGGTATGCTTTAGCAACTCCAGAGGAAAAACAGAGATAAGTTAAACAGAAGGGATATTAGAAAGGCCAGCTGGTCGCGCAAGGATCCTAGTGGACAGGGCTAACACTCATCCCCAGTATTCCCAAACCTTCCAGCTTAAACCCAGCAAGAACATCTAAGAACTGATTCAACCAATTCATACATCATAGAGTAGGATATAACATCCACTACACTGGTTAAATCAACTGAAATCAACTCTTAGATAGCACATAAGGCAGAAAACATTAAAGGTAGGGAGAGTAGGAAACATAGGGCACCTAACAAGGGTGAATCCTATGTTATACTTCTGTTGCCTACCAGAAGAACATGAAACAATATGAAAATGTGATATACAGAGTTAGACATCACCAATAGTAATAGACCAGGATCCTGTGAAATGTGCTTTGATTGATTGATGCAAAACCAGTCATGTACACTGAGCTCAATGGCTAATACAGTCCAGACTTTCTCCTCCCAGCCTATTACATACAACTACTCTGCTACTCCCTCCCAAGACTGTTCTAACAGTCGGAATGAATCCCTCTAACAGCAAATTGCCCAACAGCTGAACAACAACCTTTACATTATGTTCTTGGGGATTCTTATAGGGGAAGAGGAAGAAACAGAAGTAGGTGAACAATTAAATGAGTTCTCATTAAGATGGAATGGTGGAGGAAACCGAGTCCATTCTGCTTAATGGCGTTGTGCTGTACTCTGTAGATTGGTTGGAGACGTTTGTCAGGTCGAGATTGACCTTTGATATGTCCTTTAAGTCCTTACGGTGGTCTGGAACTCTGCGTTGCCATTCTGGACTAAATGAACTGGATGGGAAAACTACAAGGCCGCTCCGTACCTCCATAACTGCTGCCTGATTGTCTTAAATGGGCTTCAATCAGTGTAATTAATCGTTTTAGGGCTCGAGGAGATATGAGGAATGTTGTAGGTAAACGTCTTTCCTAGAGGAAATGCATTATGCTTATATTAAAATGTGGATATGACCTTTGCGTGCTTAAGTCTTCAAACCGTGCCCTTTCCCTTTGAATGCGGGGTTTAAACATTAACTTCATTAATAACAGGCACCAACCCCCCTTTGAATTCCTTCTGCTGGTCCGCTGAAAAATGCTGAAACGGCCTCTCTGTGCTGTCTGCGTAATAAAATACACCTGTTATAAACCTGGGCAGTAGTGGTGGAGAAGTGCTTTGGAGGCCCGGAGGAACGGTGGCAGAACAGTGGGAACAGCGGAAACAATGAGAAGTGGTGGAAGAAATGATATTAGTGTAGAACCCAAAGGTTAAATGTTTGGGCAAATAACACAGGGAAACGGAGAAAAACAATGAAGTGGAGCCATGATTAGGAGACCCATAGCAGTACCATAAATCATAAAATGGAAAGTCTGCGATGGCGTTCTGTGGCACTGAAATCTTACACTTGCGATAATGCGAAATGCGGATTCGCGATGCGTGAAATTAAACGAGCGGAAGTGCGACGGGAGAATATGCGACGGAGAAATATGCGATCGGGGCGAGGGAGGTTGGATGAGTGGAAAATCATTAAATGGCGCGATCATACGATCGCATCGCAAAATATTTATGCGATCAGA
Organism: Pinus albicaulis; assembly: GCA_034641835.2. NCBI lineage: Eukaryota > Viridiplantae > Streptophyta > Pinopsida > Pinales > Pinaceae > Pinus > Pinus albicaulis. The sequence continues at coordinate 1,202,361,281 of CM076572.1, read as the reverse complement.
TCGCATAGCAAATATTTACGTGGATGTGGCTCTTACGAAAATGCGATCTCACGATGGATGCGATATGCGATGCGCGCTGGAAGCACAAGGCGCTTGGTCATGGGTAAGTTACGTGGGGGAGTGGTTTTTAAAAATTTTGGCGGGAAAAAGGGCTAAATACATTATAAAAAATTCAGAAAGTGGGTTGAATCCCATTATAATGTGATTGAGGGGTCGGGGAAGGGAATGATAGAGGGATAAAGGGGGGAAAAGAATTATGAAAGTGGGAAGAATTTAAAGGGGATTTTGAGGGGAAATGAAAGGCAAGTGGGGAAAAAGAAGGGGAGACAAAGGGGATAGAAAACAAAGGCTTAGGGTAATGAAATAAGAGGGAAAAGAATTGCTAGGAATTTCTTCACAATGAGGCTTCTGTTAAATCAACCGAAGGGACTTCGTCGAAGGAAAAAATACAAGAGGAGGCTTCGATGATGTGTTTTCGGAGGAAATGCATTCCTTGAAGGCACAACAAACCAAAACAACTTAGCCTGATTTTTAATGACAAAAATCTCATGAGGGGGCTATCAGTGCTCACATGGGGATGGCTTCTTCTTGAAGGAGTCGAAGTCAGAGAATTGATCTCTTGGTGTAGGCCAAATGCTGCTTTGCTTAACCATATTTTTTCTTTCTTTGATCAGGCCCCATACAAATCACGAAGACATAAAAATCATGTTAAAATTCTCCCAAACAACTACCTACCCACACTATAGTCCTAACATTTTTCCTTTGGGTGCATTTGGGCTTGCAGACCCTTTACATCATTTTATTTTTATAAACAGAAAATAAACCTATTCTAAGTCTACCCTTATTACTCCATGAGACCAGATTAGGTTGTTGGCCTCATAAGCTTCTCTACCTACACTACTACCTGCTAGGATTAGACTGTCTAGCAGGTTTCTTCTCTACATTCTAAGACAGAAAACAACTAACTACGTGCTCATAGATTGAGCTTTATTGAGCTTTTCCTACCTACCCTACTCTAACTGGGAATCTCAGATGTTCTAGGTGATACAATAATGCCAATGCAGCCAGTCAAGCAGTAACAAAAAAGGATATGAGCACTGGCTGCCTGTCAGAGATAACCACAGGGTGCTCTGCCTGTGGTCCTTCAAAATTGTGGTCACCATCAGTAGTGACCCTTCCTGATGAAATTGGCCTGTGATAAGGATCAACGCTGGAGTATTTGAGCGCATCAGGGCCTCCACGTATTCTGCCACAGGATCAATGAGCATATGATGTGCACTTTCTTCACTTAGGCCTTCCATGATTGGTAGGTTGTTTGCGTCCTGGGCGGCTTCGGTTATTGCATCTTCCACTGCATCTCCAGAGTGGCTTTTAAGAGCTAGATCATCTTCTTCTTGCATTTTGAGAAGCAGCAGAATTTCTTCATTTTTAGGGGACGGGAGACTTTCCAAGAATGCTCTCGGGTCTCTGAACTCGTATGATTTCTCTTGTGAGCTCAAAAGTTCGAGCTCAGCTTCATATCTCTCAACCACCGAGTCAAGAAACATCTTCTTAAGTGCAGGTAGAGTATTGAGTGCTGAGCTGATAGGGACAATCTTTGGAAGGTCCTCCCATTCAATTTCTGCCAGTACACTCGCTATTCCACTCCGAAACTCTGCTATGAGGCTTGGATCTATTTCTGCACATTGTTCAGAGTCCTCCATTAGCGAAGTGACTGGATCTTCGGCATCGATGATGTTGTACTGCGACATGGTCTCCCAGTGGAGTCTCGTGAAACCAAGATAATCAATGGCCTGCTGATCACCTGTGGAGTCTTTTTATCATTCAGGAATTGTGGAGTCGCCAGGTGGATGATTTACAACTTATTGTCCACCACAGTGGTTTACCAAATCAAAGCTGACTGATCTATTCCCCAGCGGAGTCGCCATTATGTTGGGGTTCCCATGTTTTGGCAGATTTGGTAATACCAAAATATGAGACAACATCAAACCACTTTGGGGCCCTAGGATCTAGCCCTCCTAGACCCGGAGAGGGATCTCTCCAAATAGATCAAGAATGATATATCTTTGAAAGCTCAAATTGAGATATTAGGATAGGTATGAAGCACAAATGGGGGGTTTAAATGATTTGGTTGGTTGGTTGCTGGGTTGGTCAGGAGATCATAGACTGAGAAAGTAATGGGAGAAAGGAAACAAAATAGCAAGAGGCTTCAGCAAAAAGGATAGGCCAAGACAGTGCCATCCATTGGGCTATGGAGTCATGAAAGGAAATTACTTGCATTCACTAGCCAAGGCTTTCAAAGGGCAAGTCATCTACACTAAAGGATCTTTTAGGCAGATGGTGGAATGGAACATTAAGGAGAGAAAGTGGAAGAAGGAAAGACAACCAATTTTCTGTCTATAGATTAGGTCAGAGGTCATTTAACTCCAGACCTTCCTGGACATACTCAAAGGCAGCTCTCGAAAAGGGACGAAGGGGCAGCTTATAGATCAGACCAGAGGTCATTTAACTCTAGGTATGCTTTAGCAACTCCAGAGGAAAAACAGAGATAAGTTAAACAGAAGGGATCTTAGAAAGGCCAGCTGGTCGCGCAAGGATCCTAGTGGACAGGGCTAACACTCATCCCCAGTGTTCCCAAACCTTCCAGCTTAAACCCAACAAGAACATATAAGAACTGATTTAACCAATTCATACATCAGAGAGTAGGAAATAACATCCACTACAGTGGTTAAATCAACTGAAATCAACTCCTAGATAGCACATAAGGCAGAAAACATTAAAGGTAGGGAGAGCAGGAAACATAGGGCACCTAACAAGGGTGAATCCTATGTTATACTTCTGTTGCCTACCAGAAGAACATGAAACAGTATGAGAATGTGATATACAGAGTTAGAAAAACATCACCAATAGTAATAGACCAGGATCCTGTGAAATGTGCTTTGATTGATTGATGCAAAACCAGTCATGTACACTGAGCTCAATGGCTAATACAGTCCAAACTTTCTCCTCCCAGCCTATTACATACAACTACTCTGCTACTCCCTCCCACGACTGTTCTAACAGTCAAGAATGAATCCCTCTAACAGCAACTGCCACAGCAAGGCAACAACAACCCTTACATTATGTTCTTGGGGATTCTTATAGAAGGAGAGACGAAAGTAGGAGTAGATGAACAATTAAATGAGTCTCATTAAGACGGAATGGTGGAGGAAACCGAGTCCATTCTGCTTAATGGATTTGTGCTGTACTCTGTAGATTGGTTGGAGACGTTTGTCAGGTCGAGATTGACCTCTGATATGTTCTTTAAGTCCTTACGGCAGTCTGGAACTCTGCGTTTCCATTCTGGAATAAATGAACTAGATGGGAAAACTGCAAGGCCGCTCCATACCTCCATAACTGCTGCCTGACTGTCTTGAATGGGCTTCAGTCAGTGTAATTAATCATTTCAGGGCTCGAGGAGATATGAGGAATGTTGTAGGTAAACGTCTTTCCTGGAGGAAATGCGTTCTGCTGATATTAAAACGCGGATATGACCTTTGCATGCTTAAGTCTTCAAACCGTGTCCTTTCCCTTTGAATGCGGGGTTTAAACATTAACTTCATTAATAATAGGCACCAACCCCCCTTTGAATTCCTTCTACTGGTCCGCTGAAAAATGATGAAACGACCTCTCTGTGCTATCTGCGTAATAAAATACACCTGTTATAAACCTAGGCAGTAGTGGTGGAGAAGTGCTTTGGAGGCTCGGAGGAATGGTGGCAGAACAGTGGGAACAGCGGAAACAATGAGAAGTGGCGGAAGAAATGATTGATAGTGTAAAAACCCAAAGATTAAATGTTTGGGCGAATAACACAGGGAAACGGAGAAAAACAATGAAGTGGAGACATGGAGGTGGGACCCGCAACGGAGATCACAAATCACAAGAGCGGAAAGTGCGATGGCGGAGAGTGGCGCTAAACAGAAATCTTGCACTTGTGATAATGCGATGGGGTGGATTACGCGACGCGTGAAATTGCGACGAGCGGAAGTGCGACGGGAGAATATGCGACGGAGAAATATGCGATAGGGCGGGGTTGCGATGGGTGGAAAAATGCGATGGCGCGATCAGACGATCGCATCGCAAATATTTGCGACGTGATCAGATCGCATCGCAAATATTTGTGATGGATCTAACGAGCATAACACACGAAAATGCGATCTGCGATGGATGCGATATGCGATGCGCGCCTAAGGATTTAAGCGCTTGGTCATGGGTAAGGGTTACGTAGGGGAGTGTTTTAAAAGGACTGGCGGGAAAAAGGGCTAAGCCCTGTTATAAAGTTAGAAAGTGGGTTTGGGCCCATTCTAATGTGATTTAAAGGTCAGGAAGGGGAATGATAGAGGAATAAAGGGGGGAAAAGGCCAACAAAGGGTATGGGAAGGATTTAAAGGGGATTTTGAAGGGAAATGAAAGGTAAGAAGGGAACATAGGGGGGGGGGGGACAAAGGATGAAAAACAAAGGCTTAGGGGTAATGAAATAAGAGGGAAAAGGAGGCCTTTGGGCATTTATTCACAAACAGAGAGGCTTTATGACAGAAATTAGCAGAAGGGACTTCGTCAAAGGACAAAATACAAGAGGAGGCTTCAAGGATGATGTGTTTTCAGAGGAAATGCATTCCTTGAAGGCTCAACAACAAACTTAGCCCCCTTTTTTGCTTGTCAAAAATCTCATAGGGGGGCTAACACATCCCTTTTGGCAAGGTTTTATCTCTTAATTGTAGCACTTAAAAAATTTTATTTTTCTCATGTGGGTCATCCTTTGCTAACAGATTTATATTAGCATCACAAGGGGGATCTTTGATGTATGTTTGTTCCTCAGTAGAGCAATCTTATTTGTGATCTGAATCTGAATTTGGCACTTCAAACTCCTTTTTGGACTGCAGGAAATATTCAATATGTTTGTCACCTTCAAACACTTGCCAATATTTTATATTATCAGGGGCTTCTGGTCTGTACTTGACTTGCACTGTGTACTATTTTTTATGATGAGGTTTCTGACAAGTACTAGCTGCAAATGCTAGTCCATTGGCAAGGATGTTTTGATTCCTTGGGACAAAGGTAAGATCATATTCTTTGAATGTTTTTAAGAGTTCAAGGGCATCATTCCTATATGCTCTTAATCTAGGATTTTTAGCTGACTATTCTCCCTTAATCTGCCTAATGGCCAGATCGGAACCCCCATGGACAAAGATCCTTTTGGCTCCTAATTTCTTGAGTAATTGTAGCCCTAGGAGGAGTGCCTCATATTCTACTATATTATTTGTACATTGGAAGTTTAGTTTATATGAATGACCTTCTGCATGATTTTTCTCAGTGTTGTGTACCCAAACACTTGCTCTTGAACCAGTTATACCACAAAAACCATTAAATCTCATGCTCCAAACAGCTTCAATTTTAGGTTTACCATTATGTTGGTCATTGTGGTTCATTTTTTATTTGGTTCGACTGGTATGACTATTCCTCTTCTTTTCCTTCTTCTTCCACTAATTTTTCGTCAATTGTTACTTGTTCATTAATGTTTTCATCATTGTAAAGGATAAATGAATCAAGGTCTGTGTGGACAGAATAAAGAGGAGACTTATTAGGATTTTCTTGACTGCTAACCATGTATTTCATATGAGTCTCTCTGTATAATATTCTTGGTTGACTAAAGACAGGTATAGTAGCATACGTCATGTCCATTTGGAGTGTGCCTTGAAGTTTAGCTCCCCATGAGCGTGAAAGGAGCATGCCATAATTAGGGGGAATGTCAGCCACTACAATATCCATTACTAGGCTTTTGGCTGGTATTTGTGCTAGAATAACACACAAATTTTTTATTAGGCCTAGACATTTAACTCTACTGGATTTAAAAGAGTATAAGTCTTTGTATGGTCTAGTTATCTCAAGGCCTAGTTTCTCCATAACTACTTTTGGCATGAGGTTATGTGAAGCTCTTGAATCTAACATGGCATTGTGAAGGATTTTATCATGGATGTTCGAACTGACATAAAATGGAGGTACACCTCCCTCTTGAAATTTACCTTCTACTTCTAGTCCAAACAAAATTTCAGGTTTGTCATCATTTAAATTTACAGAATCAACATTTTCTCCTATGTTTAAAGCTTTCAAAACTTGGGATCTGTATACATCTTCGCCAACTAATTCAGTAAGGGGTATTGTTACACTAAAATTTGTCGCCATGACATTTTAGTACTCCCTTAGAAGTCTACAACATCAAAGTTCCTAAAATTAAGCCTTGAAATTGAGGGAAAATCTCATAAAAGTCTTGTTGTAGCCGCTACAACAGCACCCAAAATTTTGGGTATATTTAAAATTTCGGGTCCCCCTTCTACCTGCTTAGCCATTAAGGTTTTAACCTGGCGTGTAAATGATGATATCCTCGTAACTTTTCCCAAGCCCCTCATGCGCCTTCTCACCATTATGACGAGATACTCTTACCGCAGCTGCGCCATGTGTGAAGGGATCGCCATGCATACATTCGAATGGAAACTTGTGTGTATTTACATTAAAAGCGCTTGCACCATGGATTTTCTAGGCACTTGGTTTTGGCACTTCGCCGAGCTCATAATCTGATATTTATTATTTTGGGGGCATCATTCTCTAAAAGGTAACTATAAACTAATTAGTGTTATAATGTTTCATACAGGTCAATCCCATGGATGATACACCCAAAATGTCATCAGCACAACGATGAGAGGGATAAGAGTAGTGCGAGCTAAAACATGAGAACTGGAAGGCATCTATGGCATGTATGCTAGAAATAAGACTCCGCCAGTTGAGGGAATTTTCAGTCACAGTTAAGCCACATCTGTTCAGACATATAGCCTCATTCCTAAAAGGAGAAGGGTACCTCATCCAAGTGGTTATGGTATTAAAATAAAAAATGGCTTGAATTGGAAATGTCGACTTCCAGATGTGGTAGTTCTAGTAGGGTTTGAATATAACCCTTAGCATTTCAAATGTATGTTTTCATAACATTTGATGGGTTCCCAAAACGCTGAAGAAAACATGCGGCAAATATCACTTTGTTAATTCGTGTTACCATGAGGTGAAGATTGATTGAAAAGTATCGATTAAAGGGTTCAACAATAATATGGGTGATACTTTCAACTTCTGCGTTATAATTTGGTCTCCATGTTTACTTGAGGCTGATATAAAACATATTCAACTTTCCTATCAACACCAATTATGATCGTTACCAGTTGTTTCCTGTTCTTCGCTTGCTTTATATTATGGAAGGCGTACATGCCTCTTCTATTTTTTGATTAAAGCCACGCATGGAGGGTGGTTTCCTCTGGTTGCCTCCATTACACTTACCATTGCAACGATGAGTTGAACTACGAGAAGCGCAAGCACAGCGCGCATGAAGCAGTCCACAGCATGAACTTTGGCTCTTCGCCACGTGTCAAAGGGTATGTCTGACCTAGCTTGAAACAACACCGTCATTTTCCACCTCAAGGAAGAAAGTTTCAAATGCCAAGCGTTGCGTTCAACGCCTCCCAGGAATGCGTTAATGATATTTAGTAACCGCCCATATTAATGTCTCGTCTTCCTCTCCATGCATGACACCACATGGACCATGTCACTAAATTAGTGTTTCGGTGGAGGCGGGAAGTGCTTGTTATTATCCAGCATGGATGGGACCATAATAATGGCAATATAATCCCATCTAGAATGCATGCGCGTATATTTAGCTGTGACGGCTTTGTCATTGCCATAGGATATGGATTTGCGAGGAAAAGTGAAACGCTTAATTGAACCAGCAAAATAACGACTATGGAATGATATTTTCAGAGTGACAAATCCCTCAATATAGTAAATGAGGAATGTTCTATTACAAGCATAAGAGTTCCACCTTGAAAATAAATCAAAGATGCTGATTCGAGGAGGCTTGGTGTTCAGTGTTAAATCATTATATTAGAGAGATCAACAAGTTAAAACAAATTTTGTTGACATGACCGAAACATGTTTTATATGCATGTTTCCAAAGAGGGTGTGAAATAACTAACTCACATTTAAATGCTTATCTAGCAGATTGATATTGTTGTTAACATCATGTAAACATAGCGTGGCAATGATGTTTGTCTACTTACAACCTGATTTACCACCATGGAGACAGAGACTGTTATCGTTAAATGTAACATGATACAATTCATTATTAATTTTTATGCATGGTTAAAATTATTGATCCATCGATAAAGCAGCGTTAGAAGGGTAAGGGATTTGTCGGAGTGCGCTCCTTCCTGCAACTGCAACCAGATCACGTGATCGAGTGACTCCTGCATACGTAAAAGCCACTCCATTCATTAAATGAATCATGGTGATGATGAAAATATACCAAGACACTGCTTTAAAGCAAGATTCAACGCAGGTGAAGACATTGCACCTAAGCAAGAAGATGATTGCACGATGAATACAGCCAATTCTTTGAGTGCGGTTGAACGTAGGATCGCAAGTGAACATCAAATGTGTCCATTGCCACTCAAGAAAAATTGCGACCATGCGACCCCTGTGAGGTCGCAGTCCAGCCCAGGTCGCTGAGTCGCAACTGACCCAAAACCAATGAAGTGCGACTTGCCAAAATTGTGACCATGCGACCCCCGTGAGGTCGCAGTTCAGCCCAGGTTTCTGAGTCGCAGATCCATGAGGCAAATGAAAAATGCGACTTGGTGGTAGTGGCGACCCTGCACCTTTTTTGAGGTCACAGCCTAAGTGAAGATGAAGTCGTGCAACCCCTCTAGGTCGTTGAGTCACTGATCTATGAGGCAAACAAAAGGTGCAACTTGGTGATAGTGGCGACCATGCGACCTACGAATCTCATGATTTGCGTATACGCATTGATAGATCCTTCCAACGGTGTTTTGGAGGAGTAGCACGATGATCGAAATCTTTTTAGTTCCCAGGCATAAAACACAAATAGCAGGGAAGCTCTTTGGCACGTTGATGGTTGTCTTGGTCATAAAGGGAGTTATCAAAGGTGTATTAAATGAATTCTCTACGCCCAAGAATGAGAATATCAATGCTGATTGGTTCAAATATCCATGGTGCTTCCCAAATATACTATTCAGGATGTTTTGCAGGTAGTACAAAATTGGTAAAAGGTGCAAATAAACACGTGCAGAAACAACCTAGCATGTCGGAGTTACGGCAATATACAGCAAGGGTTTACACAAACGGATATGAATCATATCCATTATCCCTTAAATAAAAAACCAGGCATTAAAGGAGCTGAATGAGTTTGAGCTATTTAAGTTTTTAGATTTGGGAAGCCCAACCACCAATATGAACGGAAATGCTCTTGACCTCGAAAATGCATCGATAATTTTTTCCCAGTCCGAGTTAAAGAGCAAAGGCTGACCAATTTAGTCTAATCCGTGCTTGTTGGTATCTGGGTCCCTACATTTATATCGTGTGGCTACATTTCCTACACGGAAATAGAGATTCTACCAGAGAATCAATTTTGGAGAAGGCATCATTAACGCATGTCATAATTTACATTTGGATCTACATTCCAGACTCAGTCCACAGCGATACCAATCTACATTACAGTTATTAAAAAGAAAATGGCACACGGAAGGCTTACCCTACCCATTCTCTCCGATGACTTAGTAGCTCAACACTCGACCACACAGGGGTCCAAGTTTATTATTTCCATTATTGCAATTAATTAAACATGCTCTTAGTATCAATGTTAGATCATGAAGACATGTAACCTAAGCTATGTGACTGCAGGTGGAAGCTATTGATTCGCACGATGAGTTGGTGTTTTCCCAGCAAGCAAGAGGGCCTGTTTTCAAATCAAGGAATGGGAGATAAGGAATATTGCTATAAAATCAAAAGATAACCAAAAGAAGGCCGCAAGTCGCAGATCTGCTCGGGGTCGCAGATCGCAGATAGTTCAAGGTCATAGGTCGCAGATGGTCCAAGGTCGCAGGTCGCGAATGGTCCAAGGTCGCAGGTCGCGGATTGTTCCAGGTCGCAGGTCGCAGAATCCTTCAAGTCACAAGGCAACCCAACCGTCGGGAAGGTGAAGAGTCAAGGAGCCCAAAGGGAAAGCTTCCTCTATAAATACTTCCTTCGGGAACTTTTAAGAGATCTTTGTTTTGGGACTCGAGCTAAGTACATTGTATTACCAGAGGATTATACATTTGAGCATGAATACAAGAATTTTGAAAAATCCCTTTGTGGATCTGGTGTTGACATATGTATGAGTGCTATTGAGTATTATGTTTTCAGTTTCTGAACATCTTAGATTAAGGGAACTGTATCTTTAATTCATATCACAATTGCATAACAGTTTGCTAGTATGTTAATGGTGGTTGAGTTCATTTCACTTTCTTAACGGATGTTGATGACTTTGTTTATTAGCATTTGTGTTATCATTTAAAAATTTTAGGAAGTGAAGGGTGTTCTTGCCATAAGGAATTATTTCTTTTGTGGTCAAAACAGTTTACAAGCATGACCTTAATGAAGTGTTGTTAACAACACTTCCTTCGGTACTCATGCTTTATAATTTCCTCTTGCTACTCATAGTGTTATATGTACATTTAATGCATCAATCATATGTCTTGTATCATTTGATTAAGTGTGTATCCAGTGGTTTATAGAGTTTAAGCGAGACCCAAAGAAAGGAGAAATCAGTGGTAGCCAGACCCACATCCCGAACGGGATCCTTATTCCAAACGGTTCAAGGTCTAATTGGGAATTTTTACCGGGGAGATCCCCTGCTGCTAGTCGGACATATTTTCTCGTCAACAAGTCTTAAAAACACTTGTACCGCACTTTCTCTTAGCATTTCCTACGGTGTTGCACCTTTTTTCTCTAAATCATGTGGAGCTAAATGCACGTTCTCTTCAATAAGGGTGTGAACCCCTGTAAAAGGTAAAACAAAGGTAGAAAGTAACATTTGGAAGTCCAGCTGTCAAATCTGGAAGCTTCTAGAAGCAATTATCCGGTTGAAGGTTCGCTCATATCATGTATGTTCATTCCTCCATTATGGGAGCCTACCCCTTGATTTATGGAGCCCAATCCCTTCAAAAGAGCATTATATCCCTTCTTATGTGGAACCATAGCCTCCTCTCTTTTCCTATAAATTGAAGCCATAGCGCAACTTCAAAGATTAGAGTTAGTGAGTTAGAATTTGAGAATTTTTGAGGAGAAATGTTGTAGAGACTCACACTCTCTTAAATGATCAATATGTGGGAATGATTACACACCCATGTGCATTTTAGCTGAGAGAGTGCAAAGCTTGTTAGAGTAAAGGAAACGCCTGTTCCAAACCCTAGGAAGGCCTGTACGACATCAAGACAGACATGGTTGTAAGGCTATTCTTTATTAAATATAATACGAATGAATACCGTTTTCTCAATGAGTTCTTTAGTTAAGTAGCTTGTTTATCATGTTTTATCAATGAGTTATTTAATTAATTAGCTTATTTCTTGAATTCCTTGATCATCTTGATAGATGTTTGATTCATGAATTAATTTTTATTATGCAGGTGCTTTTGATATTTTCTTGTGTTTGTGATTGCAGATACTTGACGATGACTTTCTTCAAGCCACTGGAAAGAAGATCAGCGCTGGACTACAAGTAGGTTTCCAAAACCCTATTATAGTTAATTCCAAATCAAACAGTATCTAGAGAAAATAGTTTTTATTTGTATGTTTGTTGCTAGCTGTCCATAGGACACTTGGGAGGTCTGTCTTGTCAACAAGAATGACTTATGTGTCCAACAAAATGGCGACTCCGCTGGGGAATAAATCTTGAACTTTGATTTCTTTTATTTTTGACTTGTGAATTCATTTTTTCTAATCTTGATTGATTTATACTGGCTTGGGTAGTTTATCCCTGTAGAATCCCTGAGAAATGTTTTATAGTTTTTTATTTTTTCTTTTAGTTTTCTGTTATCCGCACTTTTCTTTTAGAAATAGTGCGGGCATCTCCGCTCCTTTCTTGTATAAACAGTGCAGGACTGCACTTGTTTACACTGAATCCTGCGGACCTTGTGAAAATTTTTGGAAAATCTTAAAATCATATTTTTTGGATTAGTTTTTTAAATTCTCAGTGTATACCCAGACTTGTATATTCTGTCAGAAAGCTTTGATTAAGATTTTATTTCAGCATTTTTTAGTTTTGAATGATTTTCTGAAAGATCTGCATGTTATAGTGATTTTTTCTTTTCCTTTATCCCGCTCAAAGATTAGAAACCTTGGTATACCTTTAGATCACTGGTATTTCCTTTCTTTCTTGCTGAGTTTGACATCATAGTAGAAATTGTTTTCTGAGATTTAGATCTCATTTTCTCATTTTCAAATCTTTAAAAAACTTTTGTTGCTAAGTTTGGAATTTCACTTAAAAAAACCAAAATTGGGTGTTTTTGAGTTCTTGCTGATCCAAGCAAAGAATTTCTTAGTTAGATAACAAGCTAAGCAAGACATCCTCAAAATATTTAAAGTTTTAATTCAGATTTAGTCTTTAGAATTTTTAGATCTCAAAATTAGTGTTTTTAGTTTTGAGTGTTGTTTCTAGAATTTATAGTGTTCTTTTGAAGAAAAACTTTGTTTGTAGTTTTTATCTTGAATGATAGAGGGATTTCTTATTGAGCAATAGATCATTTTGAGTTTTCATGAAATTAGATTTCTTTTCATTTGTTCTTGTTTGAAGGAAAGAATTATTTTAAAAAATTGCATTTCTCAACTCTTCCTTTAGATAGAATTCATTGAAAGAAAAAGAATTGTTTCTCATAATAGATGCATTTTTAGTATGTTTTGAGTCAAGTCACTACATATCATCAGTTTCACTTTTTCACCTATTGTCCTAAGAAACAACCTATTAAAATCAACGCTTAAATTAAAATCAATCTAGTAATTTTTTATATTTCTAGGGCTCTTTTCACCAATATAGCTTAGGCTAGTGTCTTGGAGTAGGGAGTAATTAACTCTCCAAGACAATGAAAAAAAACAAGTAGTTGATATTGCGATAGGAAAAATCCAATAGTCACTTGTATACTTTGGGAAGCTCCTCTTAAAGGAGTCAAGCATGAGGTCATATCTGAACTAGTGGGATAATCAATTCTATCTCATTGGGAACGATAGCAGATGTGCGTGTATTAACAATGGTAAACTTCGGATAGACCATTATCGAGGAGCTTGGCGTCACTTGTCGGTATATCTTGGATTATGTCAAGGAGATTTCAAGGGGAATGAGCTTTCTTACTCTGCCCTTGCACGTATGTCGGATCGTATATTGTTCCCCCAGGTATATTAGTTCTTGTTGGTAAACATAGTGGCCATAATCTTTACGATTTTTTCCTAAGGTGACAGTGGGGGAAAGATCCCGCTATACCTGGAGCAGACGTCAACTAGACTCACTTGGACTCTCCGAAGGGTTATCTTCACCCGAGATGGTTTAAGTGGAGAAACTTGCATCAGTCTGTTTCATTAAGCATGTTGTCGGGGTAACTGTTCCAACCACCCTTTCTAAATTAAATACTACGATGTTGGATTTCATCACCAACTAGTGTTTTTAGTGTGGGAAGTTACTGTTTGTGTGTGGTTTGATCTCCTAGATTTTTAGGCGTGTGATTCATTTGTTTGTTTCCTTAGCGACTCTAGGAGTTTTCATTGAAATTTTCTTTGATTGCTTGTGATTAATAATTTTTAATCGTGGCTGAATTACCAAGACAATCACGTAGACTCCAAGGGAAGCCCCCTGAGTATACACCAAGCCAACTTGAAGGGCTGCGGGCTCTATTACCACATAGTGTCAGTAGAATTAGATCAACATAGCGAGGAGAATCATCTATAGTTATTCATCCTAATTATCAATCACAAATAGCAGAATATATTCAAGAGCCAATTTCAATTTCCGAAGTTACTGGTAGTATTTCTCCTTCCATTGAATTAGCTGAAGAGCCTGAAATTTCTAAGCCTGACACTGAACCTGCTGTATTGGAACCATCTTCAGGATTTGTTACTTCGAATTCTAGTGATCTTGATTCACCTAGGGTAAGACATCGCATTACTGAAAATCTTCCTTCTGACCTCATATGTATTGAAGAACTTGTTGGTCTAAAAAAAGACGTAACTCTTCCCGAAACCCAAGAAAATTTGAATCTTAGGGAGCATTAATCAATATTATACAGTCCTTTTAGAACTGACACTTGGTATTTATCATTGACAGATTTTTTACAAAACGCAGGTCTTACTTATTCACCACCCCGAATTCCTTTTCATCCTACACCGAGAGGTTATCATCCTTCATCAGCTATGTCGGGTGAGTCATCTATGTTTTCCCAATCTCCGAAAACATTTTTATATGGTGTTCCGTTTGTTCCTTCGGGATACCAATCACCCTCTAGTACCTTTTGAGGAGCAACTCTTCAACCAATTGAACAAGTGTTATCATCTGGTAGAAATGGAACTAAAATTGAAACGTTGAACGCGGAGCAAATTTTTATGATGTCTGGTAATATTCCAAATCCTCAACCTCAAGGTAATTAGTTACTTCTTGGGGGGCAACCTCAAGGTAGTCAGTTACCACCTTGGGGGCAACCTCAAGGGAGTTAGTTACTTCCTGGGGAGAAACCTCAAGGTAATTTTTTACCAGGACAAACTGTAGGACAATGTTATTTACCTGGAGAACAACCTCAAGGACAGTACAGACCCCAAGGTCAACCCTAGACTCAGTATATTCCTCAGGGTCCATATCAACCCTAGATTCAATACATGCCTCCAGGTCAGAACCCAACTCATGGTTTCCAACCTCCTTCCGGTCAACCATTATTACAAGGAGTTGGAAATTTTCCAATTAATTATCAACCCTACGGTCAACCAGGTTATGGTCCTTCATATGCACAAACTTCTATGGGTCAATACCCTGGAATGAATATGGTGTGGGATCCATCTAAAATTCAACAGACTATGCAACCCAATGTGCAGGTACCTAATCAACCTGGACAGTCCATAGGTTCTGGTCCAACCCAGCAACTTGTCTAGCCTACCGTTCAAGTCCCTGCACCTAGTTTTATTTAGCAGCCTGGGCCTAGTACACCTCAGACTCTGCCTCAGACTTTTTTTGCTGTTGTAACTTCTGTTCAACCTACCACACCTATTTCTAGAGTATCTGCGGCTCCAGTTTCTTCTATCCTTACATCAGTGAAAATTCCTCAAGTATCTGTACCACAGTCAGGACCTACAATTCAGACTATGGTCCAGATGCCTACAAGACAAGCTAGTACTAGTATAGTTGTTGTTAGTCAACCATAATTTACTTATCAACCGTACCATGGACAGTATCAATTTGGACAGGCTACACAGAATCTAGTATATCAGTATTAGTCGTACCCTGGGTATACTTATCAAGTACCTCAACAACCCCAATATGGTCCAGTTAATCCTAGTTACCCAGGAGGTTTCACGATTCCAAATGCACATCCAATTCTAGGGTATCCTGGATATCCTCCTCCTGGAACTGGTTTGATCACACAAGGTTATCAAGACCCTAGCCATCGATTACCATTTATAGCAAATTTAGATTTACCGGATCTATCGTGCCTTACGAACGATCCTATCTTTTATCTTCCATATTGGTTGTCGATGCCTAACAAGTTTCCTAGTGATATTCCAATGTTTGAGGGTAAGTCAGGAGAGGACCCATCTAATCACGTTATGACTTATCACCTCTGGTGTGCATCCAATTCACTAATTGATGATTCGATTCGATTGTGTCTTTTTCAGAGAACTCTCATTGGTCTAGCTACCAAATGGTACATTGAGTTACCATGCGGCTCTTTTAATAATTTTAATGCACTAGCTACTTCTTTCTTAACCCATTTTCAGTTGCCTCTCAGATATGACAATGGCACAGAATTGCTAACTTCATTAAAATAGTCTACGTTTACGTACATATCCAATCACATTTATGAATGGAGACGTAGAAGGCGTTTAGTGAAGGTCTTTATTCCGGATAAAATTTTGGCTAAATGGTTTATTAAATCGTTATTGCCTAAAATGACTGAAGATGTGGCCAAAGGAGGCGTTGTTACAGAAGAGAAAGTAATTGCTCAGGCTCAGTACCTTGATCTTGTATATACTCAGTCAGGTACTCTGTATGATAAAATCCCCGATTTACCAAGACCTGGTCAATTAACTACAAATCCTTCTGGCTCTCATGCCGCTGATGGTGTAATTGGTTCTGTTAGCACTAGTAAAAGTAAGAAGAAATCTTCCAAGACAACTTCTCCTATTATCACTTTACTCGATTCACCGAAAGGAGATTATTCTATTGAAGCTTCCGCCGATATTCATGTTGTAGAGTCATCTACAACCAAACCTAAAACTAGTGGTAAGAAGAAAGGTAAGAATAAAAAGAAAAAATCTTCAAAAGATAAAAACGATACCACTGAACCAACTGATGAAAAACACAAACCTCGATAGCCTTGTCTGATATGTGACGAGGATCATTTTACAAAAGAGTGCCCACATAGAGCCGAGGTATCAAAATTCATTAAGGGTTCACCCATACTTACTGTCTTGAAGGATCCCTTTCCTACTCAAGATAGTAACATGGTTGGATCTTCCTCAAATGCGCTAGAGAATATCTTGATGGTCGCGACGCGATCACAAGATTACGATAGTAAAAATCTTGGTAAAGAAGAAAAAACATCTAATTCAACATCAACTACATCTCCCTCAATTTCTAATCTGTTACAGATCGAGAAACAAAATCCTGACTTAGTAATCAAACTGCTTGCTAAAGGTGTACTTCGTAAATCAGCTTTCAATCCACATGCGAGAGCTGCTTAGAATTACAATATTGTTGAAGACTTGGCAATTTCCCCTTCAACAATGTTGGCTTTGGAAGTGCTAAAATCATGCCCAACCCAAAGAAAGTTACTTTTTTCAGCCTTAGGAGCCATAGAACTCCAGGATTCGAACCTCATGATCTTCGATTTAGAGAATTTTACACCCCGCCTACCCCAACAAATGGCTTTTCAAATTCCAATAATAGTAAAAAACAAATGTATCTTTCGTACTGTTGTTGATGAAGGGGCTTCTACATGTATTATGTCATTACAATGTTGGAAATCACTTGGTTCTCTGACAATTAACCGATCGCCGACTATTCTCAAAGCTTTTGATGGAAGAGGTTTTCGGCCATATGGTATTTTACAAGATCTACCAATAGAGGTCGAAGGCAAAATGGTTAATCTAGATGTGGAAGTGGTTGATGCCCCTCTGGATTACAACCTTCTCCTGGGTCGCAGTTGGTCTTACGCCTGACTGCTTTTGTATCATCGATATTTTGTCTTATCATGTTTCCTCATAAAGGAAAGATAGTTAAAATTGATCAGCTCTCATATTATTCATCCAACCCAGCCTCTACTAATAGCATCCAGCATATCGAAAAATCAGCTATCCCTTATAAGGATGTTGGAGTAGGTTTGCTTAAAAATTCGACTTTACTTGGAACTTTTTCCCTTCCTGCTCCCAACCTACAGACTCCTATTGCTAATATTTGTTAGCCATCGATAATTTATGTTATACCCAATGATGGCTAAATATGCTCTTAAGCCTTCAAGAAGCAATCTTCATGGAGAACTGCTAGTTCTTGAAGCCTTCTTGGTTTCTTTTATCTCGCAAACATATTGAGAGATCCCTCTCTGAGACTACGAGGGCTAGATCCTAGAGCTCTAAAGTTTGGTTTATATGTTGCCTTGTCATTCGGTTTGCCAATCAGCCAAATCACAGGACCCCAAAATTTTGGTGATCATGGTGGGACTTTTGAGTATATAGTTGCATAAATACCTCTTAAAACTCTTTAGACCCTCAATAAATCAAATAATACCAAGTGAATCTGCCACCTCATCTCCATCCCAACATTTTGGCGATCACGGTGAAACTTCTGAGTACATAATAGTCCAACAAGCTCTTATAGACTCTTTAGTCCTTTAACAACCATAGAAACTCAGAAAACCAAAAAAAAAAATAGATTGGTTTCATAATAAACATTAGTGGTGGACCATAAACATTTTACTCTAAAAAAGACTAAAAATTTCTGCCTGGTGACTCCACTAGCCCCAGTAGGCCTATAGAAATCACTGTGAGAGGAAAACAGTCCTAAAGCCTCAACCTCTCTAAATTTTGGAAATTGAATTCTGGCATCACATAGGGTCCATACTAGATCCCATCCAGATCCTAACCCTCCCACCATAGTTGACAATCCAGAAAGGATTCTGTGGCAAACTTCCAGATCTAGAAAACCAACCACTGATAGGACCATCCCAAGAACAAGTTTTGTCCTTGAAGATCTCACAGTCTTGAAAGATCCTCACTTTGACTTACCTCACACCAGAAACATATTTAGAAGCAAGTATCATAGTGATTTAAATCAGGTTGACCTTGAACCCAAAGATTTTCAACTGAGCTTTACCAGAGAAGCTTCACCTTCTACTCCACCTGATTCTCATCTTCTTCATCATTTTAGCTCCTTCCATAACAAATTTTCTCATCATTAGTTGGCTGGCCCGAGTGTTTCTTCCACTCCTGTTCACACACACACTGTTTAGAACACTCCAGCTCAGCCCACTCTCCCTCTTGTAAATCCACCTTTTGTAAATCCCCCACTTTTTACAGCCATGGTAGCATGGTATGCTCCCTTAGTGTTGCCCAAACCTCTAGTTCCTTTACCCAATGAATACCAGTCCAAAATTCCACATTTCACTGTAAATGAACCCACCACTGCTTAACAGCATGTAAACAAGATGAATGATGCCTTTGATTATATGGAAATAGAAGATGAGACCATCAAAATGAGAATTTTTGCTCAGAGTTTGGGAGGAGAAGCCAAAAAATGGTTCAAAGGCTTAACTCCCCATAGCATACATGATCTCCCTATTTTACATCAAACATTCATAAACAAATGGGAAACTAGGAAGAACCCTCTCCAAATATTGTCAGATTACAACAACCTCAAGAGAAACACTAGAGAAAGTGTTCAATCTTATTGCACTAGATTTAATAGTGTGTATAACGCACTACCCCCAGAGTTGAAGCCTCCATAAGGCTCATCTTTGGCCAAATTCCCTGAAGTATTTGACCCCAAAATGGCCTATCAGCTAAGAGAAATGGATCCCTTAACTATAGAAGACATGGAGAAGGGAGCTCTTAGTGTGGAACCAAATCTAATTGAGAAAAGAGCTAGGATGAGGGCTGAAAATAAAGTGACATATAGGGAAGACATTGCACCTTCCACATCTGACTCAAAATTAGACCATCTAGCCAAGAACTTGGATAGGTTGGAAAGAATGATGGAGTGGTTGGTTGTCCAAACAAATGCTCAGAATAGGAACCAGCCTCAAAATCAGAACCAGAACTCTAGGAGAAATTCCAATCAAGATAAGCATAAAGACAATGACCAACAAATTAGGCCTCCCTTTCATCAAAACTATGTAGAAAAAGAGGATGAAGGGGAAACTGATAGGCTGGAAGAAAATCATGTGAACTTGATAGGATCTGATGACGGAGATGATATCTTCCTCACTAAGGAAGAACAGGGATTTTTCTCATCAAAACAAAATGAACACAATCATGATAAGTCAAAATATTATAGGTTGGGGTTCGAAAATGCAATTATGGAAGTTCACAGACAATATGATCTCAGGAGCAAAAAGAACACAGAAATTGCTAAAGACAAGAACACTAGCACTACTAGTGAAAAAACCTCAGAGAATCAGCCTAAAAAATCAGCTAATAATACCAACACCCTGGCCAAGAAAACTGTTTTAAACAGAGACAAAAACAACTAACCAAGTGTTGAGAAGGGCTTCCCTAGTACTTTTGCTAGTGGCCCTATCAAAATAGTCCCAATCAACAGTCCTGATAAAACTCAGCCAGCCAAAACTGTTGAAAGAAACAAAAGCGAAAAAACAGATGTGAATATGCCAAAAACAACACCTCCTTTCAGCCTCGAAGGAGAGATTGCCAAGATTAAAATTAGAATGCCTCTAGCTGAACTGGTAACTTAGGATGTGTACAAAAATTAAGTCTTGAAAGCTCTGAATATAAACATCAATACTAATACTTTAAACTTGATAGATGACAAACCAGAACTGTTGTTTGGTCCTAGAATTGAAGGAAAATACTAAGAAGGGGTTGTCCCTCCCTTTTATTTCAGTCTAAATATACATGAGAAGATCTTACACAACACCATGCTAGACACTGGAGCATCACATAATCTTATGCCCAAAGTAGTAATGGAAAGCCTAGGCTTAGAAATTACTAGACCATATAAAGACTTATACTCTTTTGATTCAAGAAGGGTTAAATTCTTGGGCTTAATCAAATATCTATGTGTTAACCTGTCACAAATTCCTGCTAAAAGCCTAGTGATGGATATAGTGGTAGATGACATTCCCCCAAAATATGACATGATTTTGTCTAGATCATGGGGAGCCAAAGTTCAGGGGAGCCTTCAAATGGATATGTCCTATGCCACCATACCAATGTTCAGTCAAACCAGAAGATTGTATAGGGAATCCCTCATGAAATACATGGTGAGTAGTAAAGACAAACCAAACAACTCGCCCGTCTATTCCACACATTCAAACTTAGATTCCTTTATCTTATTCAACGAAGATTAAATCACCTAACAAGAAAAGGAAGATAAGCAATAAATTAGTGCACCAGAACATTTAAATTTTCCTTTCGCTCAACCAGGAAATACCCCAAATCTCAGCAGCCTTGGGAATAAAAAAGAAAAAGAGAATGAAATAGAAATTCTCTAGAAGATGAGATTTGGTGGCTCTTGTAGTCAGGCTAGTTTGGGGGTTGGTGTATGGATACATAACACAAACAAGGGATACTCCTATAAACTAGACTTCCCATGCACAAATAACATTGCAAAATACGAAGCCCTCATCCTCGGCTTGAATTTTATCAAAGACTTAGAGGGTAAGAGGATATCAGTTCAAGGGGACTCTGAGTTAATCATCAGGAAAATCAAAGGGGAATATTCAGCCAAAAATCCTAGACTCAGAGAATATAGGAATGCTGCCCTTGATCTCCTTAAAACCTTTGAAAAGTATGAACTCATTTTCATAGCAAGAGCTCAAAATCATCAAGCTAATGAGCTTGCCTTTGCTGCCAGCTATTGAGCCGCTAATATGTCATTATTATTATCACTTTTTAACACCTATTTCATCCATTTCTACTCTTCTTTATCATGTCAGTTATCATAATTTATCATATAATTACATTTTATAATTATTTATGCTCTTATGAATAAATATTATTTCTTCTGATTTATTTTTAATAAATTGATGATTATTATGCATGATTTTATCAATGATGGTTTATTAATATATTTTGTAACAACACTCACCATTTTAGCCTCCAAGATATTTTCCGGATTGTAGATTTGATCTCCAACATATCATTCAGTATTCCAACTCAGAAATTCACTGGAATAAGAAGTGTCAGTTTTGCGTTGGACATTCTCAGAAAATGGAGAAGAATTTGGAAAATCCAAAACATGGGTTTTGTCCAGAACGGACCAAATTAACTTTAATTACATACGATTTGCCCAAATTTGGTCTGTATTAAGAGAAACAGAAGATTATTTGAGGATGATTTTCCCAGATTCGTTGTTGTGGCCGTTTTCCAAATTCTTCCAGTTGCAATACCAAATTCGACTTGTTCTTGTTGAATGATTGATGGAAATATATTTTCTTGTTGATCAATTTGTTGGGGACAATCCAATATTGTTATGACGGATCATATTTACTATCTAATTTCTCCTCTTTGTGATTATAAAAGGACAAGTTTGTAAAAGAAAGAGAGGATGGAATTTCTTTTGTAACTCTGTAATTTCTTAACTCTCATGATCAGAGAGCGACTGCTGTAAACATTATTTATGCATTATTAATACAAGATCTTGTTGCTGTTTAAGTTCTTAACTCTAGAGTAAAGCCCAGCGGCATTTCACTGGTGGTTACAGGCCCGGCCTTGGTGGATCGATCCACTGTTTGTATCATTACCTTTCAGTTATTGTTGTGTGATGGTTTGCAATTATTTCCATTACAACTTTCAATTTTAATAGTTTATTTCTTAATTGCTTCATAATATTGGCGTGTTACATTGCATTTTTGTTCCGTTCTAACAATAATCTTAATTCCTATATCATTTATCTTGTTATGCTTTAATAGAGTTACGTTGTTCAGCAATTGCTGTTCCATTTAGTTTGCCGCTTAATAAGATGTGTTGTTTAAATAGAATTTGTTGTTCAATTCTCTTAGATAGAGTTTGTTGTTCAGATTCATTAATTTGTTGTTCAAATTCATTAGATAGAGTTTGTTGTCAATTCCAGATTTGTTGTTCATTTTTTATTCATTAGTTTACATATTGCAAAGAGTTTGCTTTTACAGTGCTTACATAGTTTACTTTCATTAGCATCATTTAGTTCAAATTCTATTTTCATTTAATTGCTTTAAAGCAGAATTATAAACTGTAAATATTACTGGTTATTTCTCCCACATTCTCAGGCTAATTATCTTGTTCTTCGTTGATTTTATCATTTTCTAAAGGAAAGAGTTATCATTATTGTGTCCTTGACTGATACTTGCTGAGTGGATGATTGGATTTTAGAGCATTTAAGTTTATTTAATTGTAGTTAGATTTCTTTTCCAAGCATATGTTTACTCTTATATTTACAACACTGTACTACATATTGCAAAGCATTACTCTTAGATTGAATTGCAGCTTCAGACAGAGTACACTCTTGAAACAAAAAGTCGTTCCTGGATTGATAATTAATGTAGGATAAATAGGCATTAAAAAAGACACCTTTTATACCTCAACATTTTGGTGCCGTTGCCGGGGAGAGTGTATGCCATTTAGAAAGAGTGATGCATATTTGATTTTTTTTTTCTACTAGGGAAGAATTGGGTATTAAAAACAGAAGGTAAGAACCTACTTACCAAGCGAGGAACATACTCGTTCATTGGCCCGCTTCACAGTAGAATTGAGTGAAATTTAAGGTAGGAATTGAAGTAGGTAATTTAGAGGTATAATTTTTGAAAAAATCTTGTAATTCCACTCGAGTGGTGATGTAATCACCACCCATTTAACTAACCAATTGACAGGAACATTCAAAGGAGGAGCCTCAAAGAAACATATGAAGAACATATTCTATTATGGTATGAAATGGCTCACATTACAACTTTTGAATTCCCTATCAAAGATCTTGGAGGAGTGACACAAATGCACATAATTCCCCCATCGTCTCTACCAAATTTTCATGGTTTGACAAATGAAGATCCAGATACATTCTTATTTGAGTTTGAAATACTTTGTAGAGGATATGATTATTGTACTAATGATTAAAGGTTGAAAGTGTTTCCTCTTACTCTAAAAGGAGCAGCTCTCCGATGGTTCATGAGCCTAGGTGGGCACTGCATCCAAACATGGGAGGACATGAAGAACATATTCTTGAAGAAGTACCAATACTATTGCAAATCCAATGAAGATATTTTTGGTATGATACAAGGGGAAGATGAAAGCTTGGAGGACTATGTAGAGATATCTCAATATAACCTTCAAAAATCAAAGCATAAGCATTTGGAAAAAGAGATCTTGAAAACACTCATTCTTAAAGGAATCAAAGATGAATTTTTAGAACTCTTAAATCTGATAGGAAAAGGTGATGTTTTTCAATTATCATATGATGATGTTTGTGAATTGTGCATAAGGTATTCAAGAGGAATTTCCAAGGCTGGTAAGAATTCTAGAGAAGTTTCTTCTTTCTTTTCCAAATTTATTACAAGAACAAGAGACATAAGAGCTGAAATCAATGTTTTATTTGAAAAATTTAAATATGATTTTATTAGCTCTCTAAATTCACAATTGAATGTTTTGCAGGTTTAGAAAAATCAAGAATTTGATGAAGTGTTTTGCCCTCATTAATAAAAGGAGCATCCCATAAATAGTTGTTCTTCCTTATCTAGGGTGGAAGTAGCATATCAAAGAGATGGGGAAGCTGCAACAAGGTCAAAATTTAAATATGGTTTTATTAGCTTTCTCAATTCACAATTGAATGTTTTGCAGGTTTAGAAAAATCAAGAATTTGATGAAGTTTTTTTCCCTCATTAATAAAAGGAGCATCCCATAGATAGTTGTTCTTCCTTATCTAGGGTGGAAGTAGCATATCAAAGAGATGGGGAAGCTGCAACAAGGTAAGAATTCTAGAGAAGTTTCTTCTTTCTTTTCCAAATTTATTACAAGAACAAGAGACATAAGAGCTGAAATCAATGTTTTATTTGAAAAATTTAAATATGATTTTATTAGCTCTCTAAATTCACAATTGAATGTTTTGCAAGTTTAGAAAAATCAAGAATTTGATGAAGTGTTTTTCCCTCATTAATCAAAGGAGCATCCCATAGATAGTTGTTCTTCCTTATCTAGGGTAGAAGTAGCATATCAAAGAGATGGGGAAGCTGCAACAAGGTCAAAACCATAGAAAAAGTGGCCTACAGGTATGGTTCAAAACACTTCCTCTCCATTCTCTTACTTGCATAATCCATTATGGAATAATCATATGTTAGGGCAGCCATGCCAATCTCAATATAACCACCACCAATCTTGTCTACAAGTTTTACATGGTTCATCTTATGATTGCATGACTACTCTCCCTCATCTTGTAGCACAAACACATCTTCCAGCTCTTCCACAACATCTTGCTTGCCTATCAAAATCATCCATTCAACCCAATCAACTACATCATCAAAATGCTCCATTCCCTACACAATTTCCTGCTCAACTCATTCCACACCCTCACCATAATAAACCAGTACAACATGCTTACAGTGTTGAACTACAAAATTTACCCACCCTTCCCACCCATTATATCTCATATGCACCATTGGAGAAAACTTATACTGAGATTCAGAATGTATCAAATCCAAAAATTGTAGAGGTTATGAAAGAAAATGAGGTTTCTTCTAGCCTGCATCAACAAGCCGTTTTAAACACTCAAGCACTTTATGATATGACGGCTATGGGAAATCAAGAAATTAAGGGATACATTGAAGATTGGTTTCGCTCCATTTGTTTGCAGCGTCACTCCATGCTTCAACAATTTTTGGTACCATCTTTTCAAAGGAAGTTGGCTTCTCATACCCTAATTTTTATTAACATGCATTTTTCAAATTTGGGTATGTACATACTTGAAGTCTTATTTAGAAAATGGTTACACTGGAAATAATCGTATACGTAATCATATTCATTTTCTAAATCAGAGTAGGCTAGTGAAAAAATAAAATAAATAAGGAAATAAAATAAGCACATTTTTTTTTTGTAAAAATAGTTGTTTTTGTTGCAACACGTTGTGGAAATCAACATCGATGATAAATATTTTAATTTATTTGTGTATGTAGATGAATTTTATTGAAAATAAAAATTCTGCAAACACTTATATTCATTTTTATCACCAATATGGAAAAATTGCTTGAATATCATTTTTTTGGCTTGCGAGCTTGATAAAATTTCTGAAAATAGAGTTGGGACAATCATGTTTTGAGGGAAAAAAAATCAATATTTTTAAAAAATGTTTCTATCTTAAGTATCCCTTGATTTCTACTTTTCAACCCAATTTGAATCACTCAATTTGGATTTGAAACGAAAAACTTATAACCAAAACATTGACAGGATGTCTAGTAGGCAGCTCAGGAACAGAGTTGGGACAGACAGTTTTTGGAGGCCTAAATGTGAATATTTTTAAAACATGTTTCTATCCTAAGTATCCCTTGATGTCTAATTTTCAATCCAATTTGAATCACTCCATTTGGATTTGAAACAAAAAAGTTAGAACCAAAACATTGACAGGGTGTCTAGTAGGCAGCTCAAGAACAGAGTTGGGACAGTCAGTTTTTGGAGGCCTAAACAACTATATTTTAAAACCTGTTTCTATGGTATATTCCTCTATGAATCTAGTTTACAACGCAATTTGAATCACTCAATTTCGATATCGTATGAGGAATTTATGACCAAAATACTGACTGCTTATCATGAATCAACACTCTTGAAACTCTGTTTTCTCGATTGTTCACTAGCATATTTGACCCATCAATTCTTCTTTTCTTAAAAACATGTTTATATTGGAGATCAATAAATAAATCTACTTTCATTTCCAATTTGAATCAATTTAATCCACCATCAAACGAATAATTTATGCTTGAAATATCAACTGTGGTTTGAGCTGGAAAATCGAAAATGACTCTATTATGCAGGTTGTTCTAAGAAAATTTAACATACCATTACATGAAATTTTTAAAACCTACTTCTATGGGAGACATATCTCTGAATTCACTTTCATTTGGATTTGGAATCACTCAAATCGGACGAAAAACAAAGAATTTATAATTGAAACACTACTGGCTAGTATGGTCGACCACTGCTCTCCCGCAGGTGACAAATAAATTTTGTTTTATTTTTCCGTGGATTTTTTCTACAGAGTAACTACTTGTTAGTTTTTTTGCATAATTCTTGGATTAGGGGAGCCCTATCACCTCTCTTTCTCCATGATTTAATGTTTTATTGCAGGTAGACACTCGTTTTTTTGCAGGTCTTAGGAGAACAAAGAAGGTCAATTTATGGACGAGCAATTCTTGAAAGAAATTTTAGTGAAACAAGGGAATTTCATCCAGTTCATTACCTAACATATTCATAACAGAATAAATGAATAATTGGTTTCCATTTGAAGATTCATGTCACTGCTGCCAAAACATTTTTCAAAAAGATCATTTTTTCCATTGACAGATTGATATTCTCTTAGGAAATAACATCATAGTTGTTGTAACTTAATAAAGTGTTGTTTCTTTTCTGATTTCTTTTATGTTTTTGTGTTTCAAGTGTTGATCCCTTTAAATTTTAGTTTCCGCTCCATTGGAAATTGAACAATGAGGACCCCACCATTCAAGTTTCAATTGTAGAAGGCAATTCTTCGGCAGCACCAATTCTGTAAAAAATTACTTTTTTTTGAAACCTGTACATAAATTTGTCTTTCTATTTGATTGGATTTGCTTGCCAATAGATTGTACATTAGTTTTGTTCTTTCCTCTATTTTTTTTTCCTTTATTTTTCCCTACAGCAATTTCCGCGTGCATTTTCTTTGTTATTGGGAACAGCACTTTTTTGTGTTCCTTTATTTTTCATGTTGTTCCTCTTAAAGAACAAATGTTGTTCCTTTTAAGGAACAGCAACCGTCCCTCTTAAGGAACAACAATCTTGCGTGCTTATATTTATTTGTTGTTCCTCTTAAGGAACAGCGCGTTTGTGTGTTTCTTTTTATTGTTCCTTTCCAAAGGAACAGTTATTTTTGCCGCATGTTTTTGCTATTCCTTTTCAAAGGAACAACAGTTTTTGCTGCATGTTTTTGTTGTTCCTTTAGAAAGGAACAACAGTTTTTACCGCATGTTTTTGCTGTTCCTTTTCATAGGAACAGCATTTTTCCCGTTTGTTTTTGTTATTCATTTCAAAAGGAACACCATGTTTTTTTGTCAACTGTTTTTTCTGCCCCTTTTTAAAAGGAACAGCATTTTCGCAGAATATTTTTGTTGTTCCTTTTAAGGAACAACAGTTGTTCCATCTAAGGAACACCACTTTTTGAGTGCATTTTTCTTGTTTTAGAACAACATTTTGAGGATTTTTGTGGATTCTTCATGACTCTTTTAAAGGCAAACACACAATTTATGCAAGAATACAAAAATTAGAGGTTACTGGAATCAGCAAATCAAAATAAATTGTACTTTTTAAGAAATTGTTTTGTAGTGATAAGAAAAGGAAAGGACACAACCATCTATATCACTTTGTTGTCTTTATTTTTCACTAAAATTAATATCATCGGTTATCCTTATCATGTTGGTTCTTCACTAAATCTTCATAACTCTCTTTGATTTTTATTTATTGAATAAGAATAAGGGCATACTTTCTCTATTGAGATGTTCAGACTTCTTCCACCATCCCTACTCTTAAGGAGTGTTGAGCCATCCTCTATACATAAATAGGGAAGTGCTACATGAAAAAAGAAGAAAAAAATCTCTATATGATTACTAACAATTCTATGATATGGCAGATGGAGGATAGGGGGTCTCATCAAGAGCCAGCCTACCATGATCATAAGGGAGCAGTGAAGTGGCATTCCCATTATGGCCACCACACCAGGGATATGATCCAATGGACAACTCAGAAAAATAAAAAGTCCTTGGAACAGGAGGTCTCATCACGAGCCGACCTGCCCACCTTTCACTCCTTCCTAGTGAATGGCATTGTGATTCATCTGGTTCCCAAGCCAGCATAGTGGCCTCCATCATGACATCACACAGCACTTCCCTAGGCATAAATAAAGGATAATGGTTCCAAGGGTGAGAAAGCAACTTTGTCAAGGTTATAGACACCTGTAGGCAACAAAGCTTTGTTAATGATATTGGAGTCATACTTTTCACAAATCAATAGTAATGATAAACCCTTTTCTTATATCTTTATCTAATATCAAATGAGAGTATGCTCCTAAACCCTTTGTTCGGAACCTCTTATGCATGAAATTTATTTATAAATCGATCATAATGGTTTATGTGGATAATGACCGCATAAGTACTTTTTTCACATCAGCTGTCCTTTTCCCTTATTTTCGAATCATTACATAAACATTTCCATATCTACTCACGATTTCAAAATATGCATTGATTTCAGTAATGCGATAATTTGTTGATCATATCATAAGTATGTATGTCTTTCCATGCTATACAATTGCTATGCAGTATGCTGCTCTTCTATTTGTTGTTTTGCCACAATATTCATACTGCATTTCTATAGAAGTTTTTCTGCTTACAATTTTTGCATGCATCTTATCTGTTTCCATTCAAAACTAAAACTGTGGATTCAAGAAAATTGCATGCAGAATCGTGATTTAGTTACAGGAGAACAACAATTATGGGGGGGGAATTCTATTCGTAGCACAACCACTAACAGCAAAGGCTTCCCCAACTTGCGAACACGCACAATTCTTCAGACATGAGGTGCTTGCATGGCTTCCACCTTTTGCATTACTTTCAATATCCTCTCAGCCTACATCAGCTTCAACAAATGCCAATCCCTACATGTCATTCCACATTTTTTTCGGAGGTAACACTTGAGGTAAAATAGCATAATTTTCTTATTTATTACTAATTTAGGAGAATTTCATGAAAATCCATTAAGCATTATTTATCATCATTCCTTCCACATCTTTACCACTTCCCATTTTTCAGAGACATCTCATCTTTCAGTTTGGGGGAGTGTTGTTTTCCTTCATTTCTTTCTTATGACCATGTCAGTAATATTCTTTATCATCCATTGATATTCTTATTCATTCTCAACACCTCCCTTATTCCATGTTGTTTTACACCAAGCATAGATTTCAACAGATTGTAGCAACCACCTCTCTTTGTTTTCTAGCATTGCATGAGGACATGCTAATTCTTCAGTTTGGGGGAGGAATTGCTAC
The DNA here is from genome assembly GCA_034641835.2 of Pinus albicaulis. Taxonomy (NCBI): domain Eukaryota; kingdom Viridiplantae; phylum Streptophyta; class Pinopsida; order Pinales; family Pinaceae; genus Pinus; species Pinus albicaulis. The sequence continues at coordinate 1,202,331,704 of CM076572.1, read as the reverse complement.
ACATGATGGATTTTTTCTACTTTATTTCTCGTTTAAGGCATACAATTTCATTTTTATATAGTGCAGAAATTGATTTGCATATATATTTAAAACTATGAACTGAATTTTTGTGATTTCTAGATAAAAAAGAGGTATCATTAAAATACACAAAAACAGATAATTTCACGCTAAATTAGTTCATAAAATCATAAAATTTTGAAAATTATGCACTATCACCTACAGCCATTTTGTTTATATCTCATGATCCGTGTATCAAAACGATCTGATTTTTGAGAAAATGGTTAATGAAGTTTGTTGTTACTTATATCACATTTTTCTACAACTTCATATACATATAGTTGAACGTCAATTGTAAAAATGGTTACGCCTTTATCAAGATTGCTATAATTGAATATTCATTATTTGAGGAAAAATCATTTGGTCCATCCATTTCAAGAGTTGGGAAGAACAATTTTTTTTGCTTGGTTAACACATGGGTTTTGTCTTTGGGTTGCATGAGGATAGACAATATATTCAGTTCTGTGTTGCATGAGGGCATGCAATATATTCAGTTTGAGGGTGTGTTGAGCCGCTAATATGTCATTATTATTATCACTTTTTAACACCTATTTCATCCATTTCTACTCTTCTTTATCATGTCATTTATCATAATTTATCATGTAATTTCATTTTATAATTATTTATGCTCTTATGAATTAATATTATTTCTTCTCCTTTATTTTTAATAAATTGATGATTATTATGCATGATTTTATCAATGATGGTTTATTAATATATTTTGTAACAACACTCGCTGATCTAAAATTGTGAGAACAAAGTATTTCTCATACAGATATTGACAATAGGGGGCTTTTACTGGTTATTTCACCTTTACTAGAAAGGATGAAACTAGAAGCTTCTGGCCCACAAACTGGCTCTACCTAAAGAAATAAAATGTAAACACTGAAATAGATCTGATCAATGAAAGTATTTGTTTATGTGCAAAGTATTCATTAATCAGAATTTTATGTGTGAATAAGCAAGTTCAAGTATTCTTCAAATGAAGTAATGTGGTTTGAAGTTGAACTAATGAGTTTTGTTCACTGTATAAGTCTGCTTGGGAAAAGTGTACTTATGAAAATTTATTTTTTAATGTAGCAGAATCTGAAATAATACAGTAAAAATGCACAGCATAACAGTAAGCATTTGTTTAAGCAGTTCACCCCTCTCTTGGGCTACCTCTGCTGGGTCCAAAAGCCTCTAATTAGGCTTTTCCCCTTTTCATTAATGCTCAAAATATGAATTACACTATGTAGAAAGCCTCAAAAGGAAAAATAAGCTACAAATTCATAAACAGAAGGCTGAAATCAGTATAAATCAACTATTCATTCACCTCCATTGGATGAGTATAGTCCAAAACAGCTAATCTTTCATTAGGCCCTAGTGGCTCCACAACCAAAATCGCTGGTAAAATAACTGATAGAGCACCCTGATGGCTATAAAAATACTCCCAACAGCTCCAGAATGCTTCAATACCCCAAAATCAAAAAAAAAATCGTCCCAAATGGACTTCCCTAGCCAAAGTTATGGCTAACTGAAGTTTGCCTAGATTCACTCCAGCTAAGTCTGGCTAACTGCCAGATAGCCCGACAAAAATGGAGCAGTTGCTAAATTTGTGGAATCCACCATATTGACTGCCGAATTGGAGGGGGCTAAGAGATAAGCCCACGCGTCCGCACCGAACGGGAGGTGGTTGATTAACTATAAGTTTCATTCAGCATTGAATAAAGTTTCAACCATATAATATAATAATCCGTCGACATTCATGTGACCTCGTCCCACGTTTTCGGGCCCATACATAACCTCCGCTCAACATTTGTTATTGGACCACGTGCTATCAAACATGTATACCATAGCACATTCAAACCTTTCATTTGCCACGTATGTATTACATTGGCTACATTAACTTTTGAAATGTGAACGTTGCCACATTAAACCATACGTTATGCCTTTTGGGTTTTAAAACATTTGCCATGAAAATTTTTGACATGTGGGTTTTTTTTAAATTTCGAATTTGGTTTAATATATAGTATGGTTTAATAATTAAATTTTAATAAGGTTTATTTATTTTTTATTTTTTAAATTAATTAAAACATATAATTAATAATATAATATATGATTAATAAAAATCATATAAATATTAATAAATATATAATTTAATCAATTAATTAAACCTTAATAAAAAATAAAATTATCCCATCACAATATATTAAAAAAAAATTCTTTCAAAATTGAAAGTTATTGGGCGATTTCAAAATGTAATATCTCCTCCATACGGTAACGGATTTGAGTGTCGTTCACGGCTACAGGATCATTTTTCCGAGCTCTTTCAGGTCGATATGGTTCAGACCAATTCTGAACAACTTCATTTTTGAGCATTTTTCTACAAGGGACTTGATCTCCTAATCACTCGCCATTTTAGCCTCCAGGATATTCCTAGATTGTAGATTTGATCTCTAGCACATCATTCAATATTCCAACTCAGAAATTCACTGGAATAAGAAGTGTCAGTTTTGCGTTTAAAATATTTGGGAAAATGGAGAAGAATCTGGAAAATCCGAAACATGGGTTTTTTCCAGAACGGACCAAATTAACTTTTTAAAGAACAGTTTGCCCAAATTCAGCCTGTATTAAGAGAAATGGAAGGTTCTCTGAGGAAAATTTTCCCAGCTTCGCTGTTGTGGCCATTTTCCAAATTCTTCCAGTTGCAATACCAAATTCGAATTGTTCTTGTTGAATGATTGATGGAAATATCTTTTCTTTCTGATCAAGTTGTTGGGGAAAATCCAATCTTGTTATGAGGGATCATATTTACTATTTAATTTCTCCTCTTTGTGATTATAAAAGGATACGTTTGTAAAAGAAAGAGAGGATGGAATTTCTTTTGTAACTCTGTAATTTATTAACTCTCGTGATCAGAGAGCGACTGTTGTAAACATTATTTATGCATGATTAATACAAGATCTTGTTGCCGTTTAATTTCTTAACTCTGGAGTAAAGCCCAGCGGCGTTTCACTGGTGGTTACGGGCCCGGCCCTTGTGGATCGATCAGCTATTTGTAGCATTACCTTTCGGTTATTGTTGTGTGATGGTTTGCATTATTTCCATTACAACTTTCAAGTTTAATCTTTTATTGCTTAATTGCTTCATAATATTGGCGTGTTACATTGCATTGTTGAGTTCTAACAATAATCTTAATTCCTGTATCATTTATCTTGTTATGCTTTAATAGAGCTACGCTGTTCAGAAGTTGTTGTTCCATTCAGTTTGCCGCTTAATAAGATGTGTTGTTTAAATAGAATTTGCTGTTCAATTCTCTTAGATAGAGTTTGTTGTTCAGATTCATTAATTTTCTGTTCAAATTCATTAGATAGATTTTGCTGTCAATTCCAGATTTGTTGTTCATTTTCAATTCATTAGTTTATAGATTGCAAAGAGTTTTCTTTTAAAGTGCTTGCATAGTTTACTTTCATTAGCAGCATTTAGTTCAAACTCTATTTTCATTTAATTGCTTTAAAGCATGATTATCAACTGTAAATAATACTGGTTACTACTCCCACATTCTCAGATTGATTATCTTGTTCTTAGTTGATTTTATCATTTTCTAAAGGAAAGAGTTATCATTACTGTATCCTTGACTGATACTTGCTGAGTAGATGATTGGATTTTATAGCATTTAAGTTCATGTCATTGTAGTTAGAATTCTTTTCCAAACATATATTTACTCTTGTATTTACAACACTGTACTACATATTGCAAAGCATTACTCTTAGATTGAATTGCAGCCTCAGACAGAGTACACTCTTGAAAAAAAAAGTCATTCCTGGATTGATAATTAATGTAGGATAAATAGGCATTAAAAAAGACACCTTTTATACCTCAACACTAGCAACTGCAAAATACCACAAATAAATGAACAGTTCAATATAAAGGTGAAAAATAGACCAGCAGTGCCTGACAATGAAGATTATTGGCAAGTGTTTGAAAATGATAAACACATAAATGATTTCTTGCAATCAAGGAATGAATTTTCCATAGCAACCCCAAGTTCCAACAAAGAAAAATATTGTTGCAATTAGGAACAAACCCCTGAAATAGAGCCCTCCCTTTCTGTTGATATAAATCAATTTGAGCACCTTTTTAAAACAGAGTTAGTTGACAACCTAGACCAAAAGGACCTTTAAGTTTTACAATGTAAAGGTGATACTATACCAAAAGGCCTTGCACCATTAGAACAACTATTCGATTTCAACGATATGGCCAAAGAACCGAAAACATAGCCTATAGAAATTAATGTTGAGGAACATAACATAAGAAACCCCATTGAACCCAAAATGATCAAGTTGTCTAGCACCCTCCCAGCTCATGTCAAACAGTAATACATAGCACTTTTCAAAGAATTCGCAAACGTGTTTGCATGGGACTATAAAGATCTGAAATCTTATGATACTACCATCATCCAACATAAAATCCCTCTTAAGGAAAATCAGAAGCCTTTCAAACAGAAAATAAGAATGATAAACCCCATTTTATTACCTTCAGTAGAGAAATAGATTAGGAAAATGTACGATGCTAGGATCATAGTTCCTCTTAGATACTCAGAATGGCTTTCCAACCTAGTATATGTCAGGAAGAAGACAGGGGAAATCAGGTTGTGTATTGACTTTAGGAATCTAAATAGAGCCTCCCTGAAGGATAATTACCCCCTGTCGGATAATTACCCCCTGCTGAAGATAGATCACATACTCCAAAAGGTGGTTGGGTCTAAAAGAATATCATTGCTAGATGGGTTCTCAGGTTACAATCAGGTTTTGGTACTCCCAAGTGATCAACATAAAACTGCTTCTACTACACCTTAGGGGACATTCATGTATGTCAAAATGCAATTTGGTTTGATGAATGCGGGGGCCACTTTTTAGAGGGCCAAGGACGTAGCCTTCTCATAAGACATAGGCTATTTTGTAATCATTTACCTTGATGATATTACTGTTTTCTCCAGAACTGATGAAGAACATTTGATCCATTTAAGAAAGGTTTTCAATAAATGCAAAAGGTTTGGCTTGTCCTTGAATCCCCAAAAGACACTTTTTGGCCTCTAAGAAGGAAAGATTCTTGGTCACATAATTTCTGAAGAAGGGATCAAGGTGGATCCTAAAAGGATTGAAGGCATATTGAATATCAACCACCCAAGAAACCTGAAAGAATTGCAATATTTTATTGGTATGATAAATTTTTTGAGGAGGTTCATCCCCAACCTTGTTGAGCTATTAAGAAACATCGCTAATATGCTTAGGAAATAAGTAGGTGTTAAATGGACAATGAAGGCTAAACAATCATTTGAAGTGGTAAAACAATCCCTCACTCAAAAACCAATTCTCATTAGTCTTGATTTCACTAAAGATTTCTATATCTTCTCTTTTGCATTTGAACATACCATAGCTGCAGTATTATTGCAAAAGAATAGCATGGGGCAGGAACAACCAATATATTTCTTTAGTAAGGCTTTGAGAGATGCCCCACTCAAATATAATATCATGGAGAAGTAGGCCTTAGCACTTGTAAAATCATTAAAAGACTTTAGAGTGTATATTTTACATTCACATATCATTGCCTTTGTGCCACACACCATAGTCAAAGACATTCTAAGTCAGGACCCTTATGGGAAATGGGGAAAATGGATTGCCACTATTCTCGAATATGACTTAGAAATCAAACCCACCAAACTCACCAAAGGGCAGGGACTAGCAAAAATCATGGCTGAGTCAAACTTCCAAACTTTAGATATGAACATGGTTGATGCTTTGGAAGAGATAGAAGAATGCACAACACCATTCATCGAAGAAACATTCATGAACTCTCCTTGGTATGCTGACATCATATATGTGTTGCTTTATCTGAATGATCCACCTTATTTGTCAAAAAAAAAGCTAAAATTTTCAAACATAAGGCTTTAAGTTATTGTATATTAGATGGAGTTTTGTATTGGAATAATGCTGTGGGGATTTTACTTAAATGTTTACTTGAGGTTGATGCAGCAAAAATCATGCATGAGCTACATGAGGGAGAATGTGGAGGACACCTTAACTGGAAGGCCATAGCAAACAAGATCCTTAGGTCTGGATACTATTGGCCACCCTCTTCCTATATACCCATAAGTTAGTTATGTCTTGCCATAAGTGCCAAATCTTTGATGGCAAGAGAAAACTCTTACCACTACCTTTGCAGCCTATCAGTGTTGAGGCTCCCTTTCAACAATGGGGTTTGGACTTCATTAGGGAAATTCATCCATCATCCTCATCCCAACACAAATGGATCCTCCTGGCCACTGATTATTTTACCAAATGGATAGAGGCCATACCCACTAGGAATGCTACTAACTCTGTCATCATGAAATTCCTTGAAACCAACATACTATCTAGATTTCGTTGTCCTAGGAAAATAATAACAGAAAATGATGTTACCTTCAAGTCCAAGAGGATGGTAGATTTCTGCCATAAATATCAGATCACATTAAGCCGTTCTACTACCTACTACCCCCAAGGAAACCGTCTAGCTGAATCCTCCAACAAAAGCCTCATTAATATCATCAAAAAATTGTTGGAACAGAATCAGAAATCTTGGCACAATAAGCTTGTCCATGCCTTATGGGCTGATATATTTACCACTAAAAATTCCATCGACATGTCTCCCTATCAGTTGGTTTATGGCCTTGATGCAGTCTTCCCAACATCTTTAGGAGTCCCTGTCATGAAACTCCTTCAAGAGATCCAAGCTAAAGAAAATGATATGCAAAAGAGGATCAATCAGACCATCTATTTGCAATAGACAAGAGAGGAAGTATATAAACAGACACAAGTAGTCCAAGAAGGAATCAAGAAATTATTTGATAAAAGGACCAAAGCAAATGACCTCCAAGTTGGAGATGTAGTTCTAAAATGGGATTCCAGAAGGGAAGAGAAAGGGAAACATGGTAAATTTCAAAATCTGTGGAAGGGACCCTACATTATTCATTCCATAAGGGGCCACAATGCATTTTTTCTGTAGGTGCTAAATGGAGAAGATGTGTTTGGAGGTCCTGTCAATGGAAGGATGCTTAAACATTATTTTTATCAAGAATTTTAGTTTCAAAGTCTTTTTTTATCCATTGTACATACCATTGCATGAAAAAATTAAAAAAAATAATACAAAAGCAATAGAAAAAGAGAAAAGAGGGCAGATGAAAAGGAGAAAGGTACAGCCCCATACCAAAAAAGAGAAAAATCTGAAAGTGCGCAAGCCTAAATGCCACTACTTGAAAGAGCACTGCTATTTAGTCATACAACCTAATCATGACTAGATAGATTTCAATTTACTACTGATAGGTTAGTGAAGGAGATTTTCCAAATTGTTTAATCTTGGCTTATCAGTAAAATACATTAGGATAGAAGAAAAATGGTTCAAACATGCTCAAAATCTAAACCAAAGAATCAAAAGAAAGAAAATATGGCTCTAACATGATAAAAACTTGAGCCAAAGAAAGAAATAAAGGCTAGTTCTAATATGCTAAAAACATGAACCAGGAGAAGAAGAAGAGGACAGCTCAAAAAGATCGAAATTAGAGTTGAAATGGAAGGGAAGGAAGCTTACTATTCTAAGATCTCAAGTCTTCCTAGTTTTGTTTTAATTTTCCGCAAATAAAAGTCTATGTGCAGCTGGTTTCTCATGCCATAGACACCACAACAAATCAAACAGTCTAATCCTGGTTTGTCTGTGTTTAAATTTCTGTTTTAGAATGTAGAGGATGCATATCTGTCAAACAGCTTAATCTTGACAGATAGTAGATTAGGTAGAGAATTTTCTTAGTCCAAATGTTTAATCTAGACTCTTGGAAGAAATAAGGGTAGCATTAGATAGTTTTATCTTTCTGTTTTCAAAAATAATTTGTAAAAGAGATTCCAGTCCAAGTGCACTCAAGAGAAGAAAAATGCTAGGAAAAGTAGTTTGGGTAGGTAGGGGCACTGTCTTAAAGTGTTTTCATGTTGTAGATCATTGAAGAGATACAAAGAAAATTAGCAGGAGAACAAAGAGACTCTACCCAATGGATGAGGCACTGGTATGCTAAAAGCCAGAGATTGATGAACTGAGGTTCTGGACACCTAAAAAGATTGTTGTCCTTCGCAAGTGGAGCCAATGTTAGCCATCGATAATTTATGTTATACCCAATGATGGCTAAATATGTTCTTAAGCCTTCAAGAGGCAATATTCATGGAAAACTGCTAGTTCTTGAAGCCTTCTTGGTTACTTTTATCCCACAAACATATTGAGAGATCCCTCTCTGAGACTAGGAGGGCTAGATCCTAGAGCTCTAAATTTTGGTTTATATGTTGCCTTGTCATTCGGTTTGCCAATCAGCCAAATCATAGGACCCTAACAATATCAAAATGATTACATCAAGTACTGTTTCCTTTGATGATCCTTGGATAGTACCTTCAAAATTAGAATTTGATTCTTTTGATGGCGCGATGCCTTTGAGTCCTTTTGAGTTAGCATATCAAACTGTACAGTCATTTTCTGATACTCCTTCAACTGAATCTAATCTAGTGAATGTGATCAATGAGGAGTCATTTTCAATATCAAGCTTAGCTTTGACATCAATTTCGGATCTTGGTCAACAAGTATTCAATACTGATGAACATATTCGTGAATTCTTGTCGGTGAGTTACCATGGGAAGATCTTCATCATAGGTCTTCATTTTTACCTGATCTCGATCATTTTGAGAATGATTTTTCCTCCATTTTTACTATTGATTATGTCAAAGAACCTCAGAATCCTCTCTCACATTTTGATTCTGAATTAAATTTAGAAAATATTTCTACAACAGTTCCCCTTGACATTTCAGTAAAACTCGGAATTGTTGAAAAAATTTATATAGGTGCTTCTCGTACAACTGATGAAATCCAAGCATATAAAGCCATATTTCAGGAATTCCACAACATTTTCACTTGGTCATATGAAGAGATGCCAGGAATCGATCCATCAATTGTTTTTCACGAAATCAAGACATACCCGGATGCTAAACCTATTAGACAGAGATTACGTCAGATACATCCAAAAAAAGCTGCTGCTATTAAAGCCGAAGTTGAAAAATTACTTCGTGCCGGTTTTATTTATCTGATTCCGTTAACAGATTGGGTATCTAATATTGTTCTGGTCAATAAAAAACAAGGAACAATACGAGTGTGTATCGATTATAGGGATATAAATCGAGCTTGTCCAAAGGACAATTATCCAACCCCTTACATTAATCAAATTATTAATGATTGTGCTGGAAGTGAAATGTTTTCATTCATGGATGGATTTTCCAGCTACAATCAAATCAACATACTCCTTGCAGATCAACCCAAAACAACTTTCATTTGTCCATGGGGAGCTTTTTCTTATCGCAAACTACCTTTTGGACTTAAGAATTTTGGCACCACTTTTCAGAGGGCAATGTCTTATGCATTTCATGATATTAAACACATTGTGCAACCCTACCTCGATGATTTGCCTACTCATTCTTTGCGCAGAGTAGATCATATCAATCATTTACGAGCCATTTTTATACGATGTAGGCATTACAAGATTCATTTGAATCCTCACAAATGTGTGTTTTGTGTACAATCTGGACGATTGTTGGGATTTATTCTCTCAAAGATAGGCATTCGTGTTGATCCATCGAAGGTTGAGGCAATCATCAATTTACCTCCTCCTAATCTTCGCCAACTCCAAAGTTTGCAAGGGAAAGAAAACTTTTTACGTCGATTCATTCCTAACTACGCCGAGTTAATGAAAGGTTTCACTAGGTTGTTGAAACAGAATATTCCTTTCTTTTGGGATGAGATCGCTGATTGATCTTTTGATGCTATTAAAAATGTGTTGACCCATGCACCGTTACTGCATCCTCCCAATTACAACTATGATTACTTTATACCTTGCCGCTTCCGATTCCACGATAGGGATGGTTCTAGTTCAGGAAGATGAATTCCATGGTGAACATGTGATTTACTATCTTAGTCGCAATTTGCATCCGACTGAAATCAAGTATTCACATGTGGAGAAATTGGCCTTGGCAGCTATCCAAGCTGTCCAACTTTTTCTCCATTACATACTTTTACGAAAGCAACAGTGATTTCTGATCATAAACCTATGATGTATATCTTGAAAAAACAATTTCTAGGGGGAAAATACTCCAAATGGATTGTTATCCTACAGGAGTTTGATTTGGAATTTGAAAAGTCCAATTCAAAAAAATCATTGATATTTTTTGAAATTATGTGTGACTTCCCATGTACTAATATAGAAACTGTGGCAGAACAAGCAATCATGGATGAATCCTTGTTTCTTATTAGTACGATTTATCCTTGGTATGGAGATATCATTGTTTATCTTCAGGCCCAATATTTTTGGCCCGAAATTTCATAGTCACAACGACGTAAAATCTGTTTCTAGTCTCAACAATATCATATTGTTGGCGACACACTATATCGTCGTGGTGCGGACTCTATTTTTCAACGTTGTCTCACCCATGAAGAAGCCAAAAAGTTTTTAAATGACTGTCACTCTGGAGCATGTGGCAGTCATATGTCTGGGTATGCCACAACCCAAAAGATATTGCACGCAGGTTATTTCTGGTTGTCATTATGTAAAGATTGTATTTACTTGGTTTGAAAATGTCATAATTGTCAAATATTTGATCAAAAAATGTGTGCACCACCTGCTCCTATTCACCCTATAATTGTTATCGGTCCTTTTGAAAAATGGGGCATTGACTTCATTACATGTAACCCTCACTCGGCCGGGGGGCTGTTATAGCATCATTTCTTACCTTGACATGATTCATGATTGCTTTATGGCTTTATGGGCACCCATTCCTACAGACTTGGACAAATTCACTTAAAAACAGTGTAAAATCCTCCATACGCGACTATGCCCGTGTTTTTCCGCGTGTATACGCGAGTACAGCTAGACTTTTCCGCGTATGCCATTTTAATGATTAAAAAATATATAAAAATCCTTAATTTCGCGCTGGGTTGATGGTTACTCAGGTAGTTCAACCACCCCAGCCCGTGGCCAACTGTTTCCAACTGCTGAAACTACTTGGAGGGACTATAAAAAGACCTCATGTGTATGGCCTAAGGGAGAGAGAGAATTATTGATATTATACTCTGTTGGTATTCCCTATCCAAGTCTGATTCCCCGTGCCTCCTGCACTTTCCCAGTTCATTGTAGGAAACCCTTGTCTCCTTGAGATACACATCCCTTTATATGTTATCTCGTATGCACCAGTTTGGAAGGAGTCTTAGCGAGGCAAGGGCTGGACGGATCCGGACGACGGTCTGCGAAGGCCTTGGAAGGATCAGGTGATCTCTCCACTTGTTACTTTTGTACATGCTATTTATAATACAGAAGTACCATGCTGTTCCCGAAATAAACGTGTTAGTGTATGCTTATATGTATGAGAATATTTGTTATACAAGCATTCGTTATGATTTATTTAATGTTTTATATGAATCTCACTAACATTTAGAGTAGATATATGTTGTACAACTTGTCCTTTGTGCTGGTTTCTTCTTGTATTTCAGGTTAAGGAGGAAGGACGGTTGCAGGGAGTTTGGACTCCACGTGGATCTACTTCAAACGTAGGACCAATGGGTAAACCTCTCATTCTGCTCTATTTAGTTTTTATGAATGTGCATGATTGTGTGAGTCTCTGTTAAGTAGTACGCCCCTGCTCTGTGGAGGTTGAATCCCAACCAACCTCTAGGGTGTTAATTCCCCGAAACAGAACTGGCGACTCCACTGGGGATCACATTTTTGTGATTCTCCTGTTGGGTTGTTTCAGCTGTTTGGTAGGTTTCCAACAGTTTTTTCTGTCTTTTACAGTTCAGTTTGCTTTCTTGCAGTCAGTTTGAAGTCTTGGTATCTTTCCCAGGCTTGTACTTTTTGTTTTTCATTATCTTTCTTTGTATACGCTCTTTTGTTTGCACACAGTCGCATATACCCGTGAGTTTGTGTAGAAGGATCCGCGTATACGCGAGTTTCCCTCAACACAGACGCGTATACACGCTGGTTGCATAACCTCAGGGTCGCGTATACCTAGGCTGATTTTGAAATTTTGAGTTTATTGGATTTTTGGTCTTTTCTGGCTGTGGAGGCCTGTGTCTGCAGAGTCTCTGTACTTACTGGAGTGTGACAGAAGTGGTTTCAAGTCTTGTTTCTCTTTCGTTTGTCCGAAAACTGATCTTTTGGCAAAGTGTCCTTGCTGGTGCTGGCACTCCTGGATTGAGTTCCAAGATCACTTTCTGAGTGTTCTTGGTTGTTCTGCTTTATCAGAACAGAGAGCTTCTGCTCACTGACTCGCTCCTATCTTTGTGTTGTGCTTTGCATTGCGCTCTTTTCTTTGTTTTCGATTGGTTTTCTTGAGTTTCATAGGCTAGGGTTTTGTTGCAATTTTCGGAGAACTTTTCTTGCTTCTTTGGAGTTTTGTGTTGCAACGAGTTTGCACTATTTCTCTAGGCTGTTTGATTGAGTTTTTGGTCTTCCGTTGCTCTTATTGATCTTGCTATCATTAGCTTTATAAGGTTTTGGAGCATTGTTGAGGTTTATGCTTGAAATTCAGTCTCGTTTTGGCTTGGATTGTGATAGTTGCGCTTGGTCTTTTTGAGCTCTTGCTTTATAAAACTAAAAAGCCCAAAAAACATTTGTTTTGCTTTTTGTTTTTGCATATCAAAAACTCAAAAAACATTGTTTCTTGTTTTTGTTTTTGTTGTTGCCTTTTCATTTTCGTTTGGTCATATCTTTTGGAGCTTTTGTGAAGTTTTTGCTTCTAGTTTTCAGCTTGATTTTGAAGAGAGGTTGTCATTTGATTTCTTCTTCTTCTTGTTGAGTATTTTGGTGTCTTATATTAAGAGTTCTTGTTTTCAAGAATTGGCTTTCTGGACATCAAAAGATGAGTTAAAACTGAAGGAGCCTTTTTGGGAAATTTCACCTTGTTTCAAGAGACTTTTTGCATCTTAGAATTTACATGCTTGTAGTCATTTGCATTAGGTGCATTGAATCATTTAGTTAGCTTCTTAATTTTTGTGAGTGTGAGTTTGTAATTCGAAAAGAAAAATACATTTTTTAGTCTCGTAGAACTTATATAGAAATTGCTCTTCATCGAAAGACAAAGAACTGCATATGCATGTAGTCAGGTTTTTATTAATTTCTTTTGCGTCAAAACACCATTGGTTTCAACTCCATATCTTTGTGACTTAATATAACATCCCTTAAAATAAGCGATTTAATCTAAAATCAACTAGCAAGTTTTATTAAGTGTCAATCACCAACTAGCTAGGTTGTAGGGTCTTGGAATAGGTGAGTGGAGAGTTAACTCTCCAAGGCCGCTCAAACAAACATAGAAGTTGATTAATTGAGCGAAATCCAACTCCGTGAGGTGGACTGGGAAAGCTCTCATCTGAGAGTCAAGCGTGAGGGGAAGTGAAGGTTAAGAAGAGGGATAGCCCCCCTCCGATTAGCTGAATCTAACCTCAAGACCGTTCCGCCCAGCTTCTGATACAGATTGGTGTCCATAGTTGCTATTCCTAGGTTCCACACAGGTGACTGCGGGGGGGAATACCCGTGGTACCTGAGGCAGACGTCGCATCACTTTCAGCAGTACTTCTGGGGGGTGCCCTTGCGAAGCTTGGGTGCTTGAGCCGGCAAAGGATGTCGTTAGGAGGTCGGCGTAACTATTTCTGATACCTTCGCTAGTTGTTATGGGCCCTAATCATCCCAGACTGCTTTCGGAAGGCCCTATACTTCGCTTTCCTGTATTTTGGTGTCCGGTCCTCATCACCCGGAGCGGAAATACTTGGAGGCTGTTTGCTTGCTGTTTCTCAGGGTTTTGATTTGAGTGAGTGCTCTTTGCTCCTAGCTTGCCTAGCTTTTCACTTTTCTTGAGTCTAATATAATAAATTTGTAAAAGTGGCTGATCAAGCGCCTCGACGTTCGAGGAGAGTCCGGGGGTTATCTCCCGAGAGTGCAGAGCCTTCTTCGAGAAGGCGTAGGAGCGATTTAGCAGGTGGTTTTCACCCTGTAGAGTCTGACGTTGTGGAAAGAGATCCTCCACTAAGGTCTGAAGGTTTCGTTGCTGATTCCGGTGTCGGTTCCGAGAGGAGCGTTCCGCTCACCTCGAGAGTATTGTTTCCTCAGGAGGAAGATTTTCAGATAGAAGATATACCTGAGCCTGCAGCTACAGGTCCATCTCCTCTTCCTCTTGATCATCCGTTTGTTATTCAGTACGTCGGACCGGAGTCTGAGAGACCGCCGGATCTTCCATATCTTTCTTATCTTTTGATGGCCACGACTGGGAACGCGGCTTCTACCGTGAGTGCTGCGGGCATTCAGACCCCTGCTTCTGTCGAGGCAGGGGGCACTCTTGCTCTATCTTCGAGTGCTTCTAGCACTACTATGTTTGGCTCTGGGTTCACCCAAGCATATGCTTCTCAATCTGGTCCCTTCGTTTCAGGGATGTCCATTGCTGGAAATCCCTCTTTTTCCTTTACCGCCGGTGCAACTGGATCTACGCCCATGTCTAACATGGCTAGTGGATCAGCTTCATTTCAGGGTTTCCCCTTTGGGACTGGGCATATTCCCAGTCCCAATCCTTCTTTAGGGTCATTTCCTTTTACGTCCCAGACCCAGAGTTTCAACCCTTGGTCTGGGGGGCAAAGTTCGACTACTTTTATGGGATGGAATCCTATGTTTGCAACGTCTGGGGCAGGGAATCAGTTCTTCGCGGGTCATCAAGGGAATGCTTCTTTCCCTTCATCGAGTGCTTATCAGTCTTTTTCTCCTCTGTCTAATGCATGGAACCCCTACCAGGGGCTTTCCTCTTCAGTCAATACTTCAGCGGGGGGAACTAGTCTTGGTTTTGGTAACTCGGCGTGGGGAGGAGGTTCTTCTCCGTTTTCTACGAGTCCTTTCTGGCAGCCTGGTGCCTCATCAAATCCAGGCTATTCTTTTCAGAATGTTGGAAATCCATCCCATCAAGGATGGAATTCTCAGGCTCCGCCTCGATTACCATTTCTCGCAACGTTAAACTTGCCAGACTTGTCGAAGTTAACTAATGACCCGATTCGGTATAGTCCGGGGTGGCCTCCGGTTCCAACCAAACTTCCTTCAGACATTCCTAAGCTTGAAGGTAAGAATGGTGAAGATCCAGCAGACCACATCACCACTTTCCACTTATGGTGCTCGTCGAACTCTCTGATCGATGATTCGATTAGATTGAGATTATTTCAGCGCACCTTAACTGGAAATGCCGCAAAATGGTATATAGAGCTCACTGGGGGCAGTTTCGCCACATTTGGAGAACTGCCTATCACTTTTCTTAACCATTTTCAGTTGCCTGTCAGATATGAGGCTGGGACCGAACTCCTGGCTAATTTTAAGCAGGATGAGGCAACTCACATTTCTGATCATATTCAGGAATGGAGGAGAAGGAAGAGGCTTATCAAAGCCCATATTCCAGGTGAGTTCCTTCTCGAGTGGTTTTTGAAATCGCTTCAGTCAGAAATTTCAAAGGATGTATCCCTATCAGGGGTATATTCCGAGGAGCAGGCCATCTTTAGGGCCCAGCAGTTAGAACTGATCTATTCTCAGTCTGGGGTACTTTACAAGTATTTTCCCAATGCTCCTCGCTCCAAGTTGGATTTATCGAAACCCAAACCTGGTCCGCATGGTGACGGGCTTGTCGGATCGGTCAATAGTAGTGCAGCCAGCCTGCTTTCTCAATTGCAGCAGTTGTCTTTACAATCTGCTCATGCAATCATTTGTGCTTTCTTTTATTCATCCTCTTCCCGTCTAAATCATAAATGCGGTCAATCATACGAACCCAAAGGAAATCAACAATCCGATGGGAAGAAGAAGGGACGTAATAACAGAGAACGAGAATGGGAAAGGGCAATCGCTCAGGCTCCCGCGAGCGTGTTGGTGAGGGTCCAAAGGAGAAAAAGAAAGTGAAGTTTCCATGCAAACTATGTACTGGAGACCATCTCTGCAAGGTCGGGATGCTCGGCGCACAGCTCGGCGGGGGCTCCTCTAGTTCAGTCGTAGCTATGGACTTCCTTTCCCAAGGGCGACAGATTTAATTCTTGGGGGGTATAAATCTGGGGCTTCCTCGGAGGTGCCCGGAAGGGAAATTCCATCGAATATCTTTGCCAGTGAGTGCTCATGTGGATATCGCTACGAGATCCCGTGATTATGACAGAGAAGAGTCTTGGCCAAGAGAGTTCACCGTGCTACTGAAGAAACTTCAAATACGAAATGGCCCCATCGAGTCTATGCCTCGGATGCAAAAAGCATCTTCTAAGCGGTCAACGATTAATCCGAACATGAGGGCTGCCCAGAACTACTCGATTGTAGAAGATCTGGCGCAAAGTCCTTGTGCTATGTCAGCTTTAGAGGTACTCCAGTCTTGTCCGGCTCAGCGCAGTGCTTTGCTCGCTGCCATTTGGGCTATTGATCCGAAAAATTCTCTTCTGATTACCTTTGATATGAATAATTTTAAGAAGAGACTTCCTCATCATATGGCCTTCCATATTAAATCATCGTATCGGAAGACTAATATCTTTCGCACGGTTGTTGATGAGGGTGCTTCTACTTGCGTGATGTCTCTCGCATGCTGGAAGACACTTGGATCTCCCAAGGCTGTTCCATCTAGCACTATTCTTACTGCATTCGATGGTCATTCTCATAGGCCCCATGGTATTGTCCCGGCTTTGCCCATCTGTGTTGGGGGCAAAACCGTTAACATAGAGGTTGAGGTAGTAGATGCAGCCTTGGACTACAACCTTCTGTTGGGGAGGAACTGGATATATGATATGGATGCTATTGCATCCTCACTATTTCGAATAGTATGTTTTCCCCACGAAGGGAGGATCGTTACAGTGGATCAACTGGACTGTCCTCCTGTAGACCTGGATGCGCCTTCTGACTCATCTATTCCTAAGTTGGATAATGCTAAGGTGCCTGTTGAGAATCTAGGAGTTGGAATGTATTCTTCCCTGATGGGTTCTTTTGATCTTCCTCCTCCTAAGGTGTCTATTAATGCTATTTCATCCTCCAAGGCTCCCCTTCGAAGAGAGTTCTTTCGAACTCATTATTTTTCGGATCCTTGGACCTTACCTTCCCCAACTGCCACATTGGAGGAAGGGCAAGTGGGTGGAATGGCATTCCCGATTTCTGCAGCTGAGATTGCATATCAGTCTGTTGTTGACACTGCAGAGTCTGATCCAGCTCCTCTTTCGCCGGAAGAGTTGGATGGTGATGTGGCTTCGGCTTGGACGCTTACTTCTTCTTCTGCCCAGAATTGTCTAGATACTACTCTTCCATCTGAAGAGGCCATCCTGGAAGCAATGACAGGTATAGAGAGACCGTGGGATGACTTGCATCATCGGTCTTGCTTCCCCTCTGCAGGCAGGCGAAGTCGAAACAAGTTTGCCAAGTCTGAGTCTCAGGACTGTCCACCAGGTCTTGAGCCTTAACACAAACTGAGGTTTATGCTGAAGGAACATGGAAGTTTGTGATCTCTACTATCTAGGTGAACATCTCAGAGATCCCAACATCATCGAAACGTTTTCATTGTGGCCAGATGTTCCCATGAAGAGGTTCAAATCTATCTGAGCTCTTCAAAGAGTATAGGGATGTTTTGCTTGGTCTTATGAGGAAATGCGGCATAGACCCTCCCAGTATCGGCAGCATGAGATCAAGGCAATATGGCAGCCTAAGATGTTGACAAACTTAAATCAAGTTAATCCTAGGAAGGCAGCAGCTATCAAAGCTGAAGTTGAAAAGCTGCTCAAGGCGGGATTCATTTTCCCAGTTCCTCTGACTGAATGGGTTTCAAACCCTGTTCCCGTCGATAAAAAG
The DNA here is from genome assembly GCA_034641835.2 of Pinus albicaulis. Classification (NCBI taxonomy): domain Eukaryota; kingdom Viridiplantae; phylum Streptophyta; class Pinopsida; order Pinales; family Pinaceae; genus Pinus; species Pinus albicaulis. The sequence continues at coordinate 1,202,313,730 of CM076572.1, read as the reverse complement.
CAAGGAACAATTCGAGCGTGCATCGATTTCAGAGACCTGAATAAGGCGTGTCCTAAAGATAATTACCCCACACCCTTCATTGATCATATTATTGACGAGTGTGCCGGTAACGAGATTTTCTCCTTCATGGACGGTTTCTCTGGTTATAATCAAATTACTATCCGTCCAGAAGATCAACATAAGACTGCTTTTATTTGTCCCTGGGGTACGTTTGCATATAAGAAAATGCCTTTTGGTCTTAAAAATGCTGGAGCTACTTTTCAGCGGGCCATGTCTTACGCCTTCCACGACATCAAGAAAATTATCGAGGCATACTTAGATGATCTAGCTGCTCATTCTCGAAAGAGGATGGATCATCCTGGTCACCTCCAGCAAATATTTGACAGATGTCGTTTTTATAAAATTCGTTTGAATCCGAACAAGTGCGTTTTCGCGGTAACATCCGGTCGGCTGTTGGGATTTATCGTGTCTAGGGAAGGGATAAGGGTAGATCCCTTCAAGGTTGAGGCAATACTTTGGTTGCCTCCCCCGTCTTCAATTCGTCAGCTTCAAAGTCTCCAAGGGAAGTCTAATTTTCTTCGGAGGTTTATCGTTAACTATGCTGAGATCACGAAGGGATATATGAGACTGTTGAAGAAAGGAGTTCCTTTTCTTTGGGATGACTATGCTCAACGCTCATTCGATGCCTTGAAAAAGGCATTGATACTCTACTCTACGATTTTTGATTATAAGCGAGAGATTTTTCTTTTCTATGCAGCTACGTAGGGAATCTCGTGGTATGGATTACGTAGTTCGGGAGGATGCTGCGGGCAAAACATGTTATTTACTACTGTAGTCGAGGTGGTAGGACTGTTGCGATACCACGAATAGAAAAATTGTATGCATGACGGAGTCCATGCGTACGCCGGCGACTTCCGACATTATCAATATCATACATAAAACTTATGTCTTGAAGAGCAATCAGGCTGGGTTGTCCTCGGCAGTGATTGGGAGAAAATATAATAGATGTATTGTGATATTACAAGAATTTGATCTAGAGTTCATGTCTGCCAAATCCAAGAAGTCATTAGTCTTTGCGGAATTGATCTCCGAGTTGCCTTGTGGAGAGGAGATGATCTATGATGAGTCCTTTCTGGACGAACACTTGTTTCTAATCTCTCCACAAGATCCTTGGTATGGGGATATCATTGTATATCTCCAGACTTCGAAGTTTCCCTCTTCTTTTTCGAAAGATGAGCGCCGTAAGTTGCGTCACTTAGCCAAGAATTATCTGATTATTGGTGATGCTTTGTACCGTCGAGGGGTTGATTAAATCCTAAGACGCTGCTTAACTTTCGAAGAAGCTGAGGCTGTGCTCAATGATTCTCACGGTGGAGCTTGTGGGGGTCATTTATCAGGGCTTGCTACAGCCCAAAAGATTTTGTGTGCTGGCTACTTCTGGCCCTCGATTTTCAAAGATTGTATTGAATCGGTCAAGAAGTGTCATCCTTGTCAAGTGTATACTCGAAAAATGCGCGCTCATCCAGCTCCGCTTTTTCCAGTCGTTACTGTCGGACCCTTTACAAAGTGGGGTATGGATTATACTACTTGTAACCCGCCTTCGGCAAAAGGTCACAAGTACATTATCGTAGCAGTAGACTACTTTACGAAGTGGGTCGAAACTATGCCTACTTTTGGGAACGATGGTGAGACTGCAGCTCTTTTCTTCTTCAACCAAGTCATCGCTCGTTTCGGTATACCTAGAGAGATTGTCACTGACCATGGCAGTCACTTTCAGAACAGTATGATGGCTGAGTTGGCTCTTAAATTAGGTTTCCGGCAGGAGCATTCATCTCCATATTATCCTCAGGCCAATGGCCAAGTGGAAGCCGTGAATAAGTCCTTGAAGACAATTCTTCAATGGACGATTGATAAACATAGATCCAACTGGCACATTATGCTATATCCTGCACTCTGGGCATACAGGACGTCAGTTAAAACTGCAACTGGCTTTACTCCGTTTCAGTTAGTCCACGGGGTAGAATCTGTATTTCCCATTGAATGCGAGATTCCTTCCCTTAAACTGGTTGTTGAGCTTCTTCCTGACACTTCTAGTCTGGCAGAGCGGCTTCTTCATCTGGAACATCTTGATGAGCAGCGTCGAGATGCCGCCACGTTGAACGAAGCGCATAAAAACCGAGTCAAAGTCCAGTACGATAAGGCGGTTAAGCCTAGGGTCTTTTCCGAAGGTGACCTTGTTTTGGTCTATGCCCAAGAAAAAGATGCCTTGGGGGCGGGAAAGTTTAAGTCGATGTGGTATGGCCCCTATATCGTCAAGAAGGTCCTTAAGAAAGGAGCGTATACCTTGGTTGACTTCGAAGGGAACGAGTTGTCGGAGCCCCGAAATGGGCTCTATTTGAAGAAGTATTATGCCTAGGCTTTGGCCTGGCATTTTGCTTTGTATATAGTAGTTTTTTTTGCTTTGTACATATCTGTTTGATTTTCGATTTTTGATGAGGTGGTGATGTTTTTGATCTGCTTTGGCAGGTTGTGTTGATATCATGAGTCATTTTGGTTTCGCCGATGGTGCTAGTAGACACACCCGGAACTTAGCTTCCGCGGCTTGGGTGCTTCATTATCCTTCCGGTCAGCTGTTGGTATCAAGAGGGGTCTGCATTGGTCCTGCTTCCAATAACGTAGCAGAATACACTGCAGTCATTCATCTACTCTCGGAGGCAACATCTTTGGGTGTTGATTCGTTGGTAGTTTTCTTGGACTCCCAGCTGGTGGTGTCGCAGTTGAACAACACTTATCGGGTACGAGATCCATTTTTATTACGATTGTTCTTGAGGGTGCGTTTGTTACAAAGGTCATTTCAATTTTTAACATTCATTCATATTCCTCGAGCTGACAATTGGTTTGCTGACTCATTGGCTAATCAAGCTTTAGATTGGCATATTAATCATTCAATACAATAATTTCTAATCATCAAAAACATCATACATTTGATACATTTATCACATCACATCAAATATCGCTGTATATATATCATCGGTATGTCAAAAAAATTTACAAAATTTGGATCCATAACGGCCGTACAAAACTTGGGCTTATGCCCCATCATGTTCAGTCTCAAAAAATATACAGTCATCTAATATATAAAATCTGTCTACTCCTGAGGACCCTGCCCAGAAGTTGCGTTCCTATAGAACATCACTGCAGTGGCCACACGGCGGAACAGTCTAACCCAGTCCCGGGGTACTCCTACAACCCGTCTCTGGACGGCTTCTGGCAAGTCCTCCACAGCAGCCAGAGGGATTGGGCGGGTCAGTCCCTCCAAGTTTCTCTGTACGGCCTGGAGTGTCCTTTCAGAATCCGCTGTCTCTACCTCACCTCTGCGGCGCTTGTGACGTGCTAGGCCCTCAGGACGCACTAGTCCAACATCTGAAACATGATCATTTTTCATTTGTCAGTCATTATGAATCCAATCCAAAAACATGTTTGTTTTTCATTTTCATACATATTTGAAAATCCAAAAAAAATCATATAAGTTAAAATTTTTTGAAAAAACTTACCGACTGCTCCCCATGCTGCTCCGGGTGGAAGTACTAGATCTGGATCTCCTCGGAAATCCATCCCGGCATAGGGATAGTCGTCTACTGCGATGATCTGTTCTCTCCACCATAAGAAGAACTCATCGTCCCAGGTGGTTCGGGGTACCTCGCTGCCCCCCAGTCTCTTCATCATGTCTGCCCAACGGGCGATTCTTGGGTCCCGAGGGCTGCTGATAGTTGAGATGACTTTGGGTCTCAAAGCTGGAACTCTCTCGAAGAAGAATGTTGTCAAAATGGTTCCATAGCCAAAGTGTTTTGTCTTTGTTTGGCGAATGGAGGTCAGTTGTTGTTTCATGTTCTGTAGCAGGGCTGTGCACCAATCATACACATGAATTAAGCACTCTTCAGCTATGCTCATGTGCGTCCTGGACGCCTGATGTAGTGAGGCAGATCCTGCCACTCTGCCGATGGTGAATAGGAGGATCTTTATGTGCAAATCCCTGATATCTCTGATTGCAATCTGTGTTCCAACTTTCTTGGAATTATCTACGCAGTATATTTGGACATAGTCTTCCACGGTCAACCCTCCCAGGGGCTTTCCGTGCAAGTCCACTGGGTCTCCCCTCCTGGAGAGTCCAGTGATGAAGTATATATCTTCCACTTCTATGCGTAGTGGCATCTAATCAATGATGAAGCAATCCTGATCTGGTTCCCAGTAATTTACGAGCATTTCAAGCAATCGCACATTACTTTTCATATTGGGCATTTTGAAAAATTTGAACAATCCACAGTTTCGGAGGACATTTTGTGCTGCGCGATCCTGCATGACCTCTTGGTCTATTGCGCTATGCTCACGTTCCCTCCATGAGATGGTCATCCTGAGAAATTTCATTAAAATTTGCATTAGAAACTCTTTTTGGGTTACGGACTTGTGCATACGCGACTTTTCCTGTGCACAGTCGCGTGCCGCGTATGCGCAGATACACATTTTTTAATAAGGGTTTCAAGGCAAAAAATCACTTAATTTTAATTTTTAAACGGATAAAATGAATAAACAGGATGATTAAGGAGCCTACCTGAAGTTTCGCTGAATTCCGACGGTCGGTTGTTCCTGATTTGACGAAACAAGTTTTTAGCTCCAGAGCTCTTTTTCCAAATCAGCTATGCAATAATGAACCAAATGAGAGGTAATTTGTGTATTTATGGCTAAAAATTGAAAATTTTCGCAAAAATTTCCTTATGCTTATTTTTTCGATCTATCCTATGCTCTATAACTCGATTGCTTGGAAGTGCCCAGTTTGGTATGTTTTCAGGTACATTTTGACGATTTTGGGGTTTTTCCCGATTTTTGATCCATGATTTCCGACTCTTCACGGCAGGTATATGATCTTCACTGGCATATAGGTTAGGGAATCACTTTCCGTTGCATATTGCATACTAGCCTCCATACTGATCACTTGCCTTAGGGTCGATCCCATCAGGTCATGAGTATTACACCCATTTCACTCGCCGATTATTTAATCATGACTTGATGGTAGAGCCTTCCTTTGCATGGGCTTCCTAGTTAGTTCCTCGCTATCACTTGTTGCCCATGCTGCGTTTTATGTAGGCTCGAGAGTCCTCTTTAGTCCCGCCATGTCTTATGTGTTGAAGCTTCATTCTTCTTCTTCATCACTATCATTTTTTCTGGCTTTTACCTTAGAGGCTCCCTGGTGTCGTTAAGTTGTATTACTGCATTGCATATTGGCTGCTTGTTTATCCTGGCCTTTAGCCGGCTTCATTTGGACTCGATGTTTAAGCCAACTTTTGACCTTGACTTTCTGTACAAGTTAACCATTGCATGCACTTAGCTATCACGACTTGACACCTTTGTACCCATGGATGGAACGTTCTTCTGAGTATCACTGACCAGTTTTCGCCACCTTGCATTGAGCATAGGATTGTTCCAAACCCCGGAACTAGTGCATCTGCTTTCTTGATACTCGTTCTATCCATTGTACCATAGCATTCTTTTATTCTTTTTCAGGCTTATTATGAAAAAGACAAAAAAAAAAATCAAATATAACAAAAAGAGCGGGAACGGGATGTATCTTCGTTATTTTGATGGCAGTACAGAGTCAGTTTGTCGCCCTTGAACAAAGCACATATACTTATATATATTTCCTTCATTTGGGATGGTTCTAGTTTGACCTAGGTTCGGCCTTTACCATGTTTCACTTGTCAGTTCTCCCCCGGTTGGTTACCTCTTCCAATCATATGGAGAGTTTGTTTTGCCTCCTGCAAGACAGACTTATACAGTGTCACTTTTTACTGCCATGGTCATCACAGAGTCGTGCTTTTGTTCAAGGAAAGTCTAGCCTGAGTCGGCCATTCTGCGGTGTCTCTTGACTCATTATTCAGTCGGCCTTCCCGGTCTTGTCAGTATCATGTTCTATCACATCGGATGTTTTGATCTTCTGCTCGTGCTGGTTTGAGAAGGTCCCCATTGACTTCTTGCCGGCGGGTTTGTCTCTTATCGACTACGACACATTGCTCTGAGAACAAGCCTAGAGCCGCACCTTGGGCCTATTTCCATCATTGATAGGTGACCTCGTGCTCAACATTTGATCATCATCATGGGTCTTTGACTGAGTGGTTTCCCCTGTGTTCGACGTCAGCACACATTATCACACTTGGGATTCGTGCAGTACCTTGATTTCCATTTGACCCTATCGGTGGATATCTCGCCTCTGTGTCAGCTTTCATTATTGGTTGGTTGAGAGGGTTTCTTCCGTGCGCTAGCTTCATCTTGTGCATGTCGGAAACGTACTTCGGTTTGGTTCCGTCACTCTCCTTCATCCGATTCCTTACAAATCTTGGCCTGCGGGTTACACTCGCGCTGGACTGATGTGGGATGCCTTAATTCCTTCCTTCCAGCAGATCTTTTCCCATTGACTCCGACTCATTGCTCTGGGAATAAGGTCTAGAGTCTTTTTGTCAGTACCTTAGGGTTTGCAGTCATCAGTGGCAGACTCTTCGCTATCGACAGTGGGGATTCATCATTGCCTCTTGATTGGTAGATTCTTTCAAGTGTTCGACTTCAACTCATTCATTCACACTTGTCAGATTGTACTGGGGCACCTTGACACTCATTATCATTATCAGTGGGTTGTCTCGCGTTGGTTAACGGGAAACATCATTGCCCGGTAATCCAACGATTTCTCACATGGTCGACTTCAGCTCATTTATTCCCAGTGTGTAGAATTGTGCCATTGTGATCGGTGAAGACCTCGGGTTGCATCAGCATTTCTCGGTTCACTGTTGACAGTCCTTTCAGTTTCTGCCAGTGTTGCCGTCCACCCTTATATGTTGCAGTTCAGCACAGCAGCATCTTATATGTTGATCCCCGAGTTGCGTGATTGTACCGTTTGATTCACCTCTTATGATCCGGTACTTGGAGATTCAGTTACTTGATCAGACATCCAGTTGCACCATCTTTGATCAGCTTTCTATATGTGATACTTGGACATTGATTCAGACTTGTATTTCCGGGCCATGCTCAGATGATTCATTGTGTACTTACAGTTCAGCTATATACTTGTATACATGTTGGATCTATTTCAGTACTTTCCATATGATGTATTTTTGACTGAGCATGGGTATGCCCGCCTCAGCATGAGTTGACTCTCTGGTTTCTTTCATTGGTTTTTGGCAGGCTGAAATCTGGTGAAGTCCTCTCTTGTCCTTGCAAAGTTCTTTCTATGTGCATAATACATTTCGGCCATCATGTACCCCTTCTGGCCTCATATATTAGGGGGCATCTGTTATAGCATCATTTCTCACTTTGACATGATTCATGATTGCTTTATGGATTTTGGGCACCCATTCCTACAGAATTGGACAAATTCACTTAAAAACAGTGTAAAATCCCTCATACGCGACTATGCCCATACTTTTTCGCGTGTATACGCGAGTACAGCTAGACTTTTCCGCGTATGCCATTAAAATGATTAAAAAATATATAAAAAATCCCTAATTTCGCGCTGGGTTGATGGTTACTCAGGTAGTTCAACCACCCCAGCCCGTGGCCAACTGTTTCCAACTGCTGAAACTACTTGGAGGGACTATAAAAAACCCTCATGTGTATGGCCTAAGAGAGAGAGAGAATTATTGATATTATACTCTGTTGGTATTCCCTATCCAAGTCTGATTCCCCGTGCCTCCTGCACTTTCCCAGTTCATTATAGGAAACCCTTGTTTCCTTGAGATACACACCCCTTTATATGTTATCTCGTATGCACCAGTTTGGAAGGAGTCTTAGCGAGGCAAGGGCTGGACGGATCCGGACGACGGTCTGCGAAGGCCTTGGAAGGATCAGGTGATCTCTCCACTTGATTACTTTTGTACGTACTATTTATAATACAGAAGTATCATGCTGTTCCCAAAATAAACGTGTTAGTGTATGCTTTTATGTATGAGAATATTTGTTATACAAGCATTCATCATGATTTATTTAATGTTTTATATGAATCTCACTAACATTTAGAGTAGATATATGTTGTACAACTTGTCCTTTGTGCTGGTTTCTTCTTGTATTTCAGGTTAAAGAGGAAGGACGGTTGCTGGGAGTTTGGACTCCACGTGGATCTACTTCAAACGTAGGACCAACGGGTAAATCTCTCATTTTGCTCTATTTAGTTTTTCTGAACGTGCATGGTTGTGTGAGTCTCTGTTAAGTAGTACGCCCCTGCTCTGTGGAGGTTGTATCCCAACCAACCTCTAGGGTGTTAATTCCCCGAAACAATAGGTTCGCTGAAATGAGGTTCCCATGAGTAGAGCTTCGTTTCCTGAATAGAGCTTTATGCCCATAGTAGAGCTTCTATGCGTATAGCTTTATTCTAATCACTGACCAGACTTCTAGGCGATGGAGTATTGGGCCCAGAGCCAGGTAGTTAAGTTGATTAGAAAAGGGGTTATTAGCCAAGCTAAATAGTCCAGTCGAGTAGCCAAGTGGCCCAGCCTTGTCTCAAGCCCAAAGGATCCTAGTGGACTCATCCTATCCCAGCTCCTTACTCCCGAGGTTAAAGTATGTAAAAGCAAGCAATCAATTTCCTTTTCCTGGCCTCCTTTGCTAGGCCTTTCTCGGATTTGTGTTGAAGGTGACTCGGCTGGTAGAATGGGGCTATATCGGGTGTCTATGTGAGGTGCTTCCTTCTGTCGGCTATGTGAGGCTATTTCTGAATGTTGTATGAGCCTCAACCAGCGAATAATCGTATATAACACTTTTTCATTCCTTGCTTCCATCCTGTTGAGGTAGGAAAATTCCGCAGAATGTATGAAACACAGAAAGATTAATCTATCGCTACATCTCCCGGGTCAATGGGTGAAACTAGTTAATAAAAAGGAGGCAAGTCTCAGGAAAGGGTTCATTGTCCTTGTCCTTAAGGCTCATAGAGAAAGAGAAAGGGAACCCACTTCCTTATTGGACTTTATATCCACCTCTTTCTCTTACGTGTATATATATATATATATATATATATATATATATATATATATATATATATATATAATAGAGATTCTAATTACGTTTATAATGAATGGTGACATCATAACAAAGACGTTTGGAGTCAAACCAAAACCAAGAAAGCAGGTGGAGATTCTATATCCACGTCTAAGCTTCCAATAGTATCACTGTAACGGATGTCGCATCCACGTGTTTCTAATGGTATATTTGCCTACGCCCACGCAAATGCTCAGCCTGGCCGCACCCCACTGCGTATCTTAAGACTGCTCTCTCATCCAGGATTGTTCTTAATGCCCTTCACTGCAACATTTTAAAACTACACCCAATCTTTCCATATGAAACTCAGCTTCCTTCATAACTTCTCGATGCATTACTTATGCAACAATCGACTCCATGATATTCGCTCACCCAATGCTCTGATACCACATATTAAAAATCAAATTAACTCAGACAAATATATAAAGCACACATAAAAAACCAGAAAAAATAAATAAATAAATAAAAAATAAAAAATAAAAAAAATAAAATATTGGCAGAAAATCCTTTAGCCTCACGGCTTCTTCACATATTTTCTCCTTATTAAAAGAATATAGTGTTACAATTAAATAGATGAGGAGACAATGTCTCAAGATAGTACGTGCTATCTTGAACACCTTGGTTGAGATAATTTCTCAACCAAACACACACCAATATAGGAGCTACCTAAACTAAATCCTGTTTTAGAGGAAAAACCCAAACTAAATAGTTAGGCATGAATTCCTAACTTTTAATATTTAATTTATTTATTTTATTTTTGGATTTATTATTGTTTTGTGAGAGAGGCTAACATTTTTCCTGCCTTCTAGGAGCACGATATTGAATCTGGTGTATCTTTGCTATTTCAGATCCCCAATATTTGATTTTTGGTCCTATATTATTCCTCTGAGTCTTCTTTCCAATGCCATAGGTCTAACCCAATTTGGATTCTTTAAGGGAGAGTTATGCCCAATTTCTCACAATGCCCTAATTATATATTGTTTTAGTAGAGTGAACTTGTACGACATGCCACATGTCACTGTTTCTTCTTTCAATTGTGAAATTGATAGATAAAAAATTGTAGTCTGTGCACTATCTTCCACTTTTTACAGAATTCCAATCCGTTACTCAGAGAGAGAGTTATGATGATTTTCCCAAGCTCACTTCTTTGAGATTAATTTCAGGAGCCCGCAAAAACACTGATTTACACAAATCATATCTCCAAAACTGTTGCACACCTTGATCTAAAATTTTCACAGAAACTTCCTCAAGATTTCAGATTCACCTCATAAACATTTCAGCTTCTTAACCTTCGTAGAAAAAAATTTAGAGAGAAAATTCCATGATGACCTGTTTCAGATGGCGAAATCCCATGCATAAGGAGGATATGAGGATCACCATTTATATAAATTCTTAGGTTGAGAGGGGCTTCAAAAAGTGAACATGGGAGGGATTTTAGGAGCTTAAAAAAATATTAATTATGACTTTTCAATGACCCATGCCACAAACCCATGGGGTTTTAGCCCACTAACTGGGGTTACAAACTTCAAACATGAATATCTCTCAAATCGTGAAGAATTACGTGGCGTGCCATATATCAACGGAAAAATATCAACAAGAAGAAACCATAAAAACAATTCTTGACCAGAAATATAGAATTTGGTAGGTAAAAATTCCCATGCAATATTGGGGTAGCCCCTGGTGCTGCTTGGGTTGACATCATTGACCTTTGTTGTTCAACAATCTCCCCCTTTGGCATTGGTGGCAACACAAGTACTCCCCCTGCGAGCATGACACCTCTTTCTACAACATTCTCTCCCCCTTTGACATCAATGGCAAAGGGTAACTCCCCCTGACACACAAACATCTTGTGGACTTGTACACACTTCCACTCCCCCTGACATACAACCATCCTACGAACCTGTACACACTTCCACTCCCCCTTTATATTCCGAATAAGGAAAATCTAATGAGAACTTGGGAGAATCCCAAGATTTTGGTGAAGATATTCCAATGCTTCATGAGTACTCTCACGATTATCAACACTTCTTGCCCAATCTACATCTGTAAAGGAATTAATAATGAGATTGTTACCCTTGGGATACCGCAAGCCATATTATTTTGTTCCCTTTAGATATCAAATAATTCTTTTGATGAAAATAATATGTGATTCTTTTGGTGCTGCTTGGAATCTTGATACTTGTCCAACTGCTTGCATAACATCTGGTCGGGAGGCTGTTACATATAGAAGACTACCAATCATAGATCTGTACAACCTTTGATCCACATCCTTAGATGATTCCTCTATGCTCAATTTCCAACCTGTTAGCATCGGGGTAAGGATGGGTTTGCAATACTCCATTTTAAATTTCTTGAGCATTTCCTTGATGTACTTGGCTTGACATATAAATATTCCTTTCTCTTGCTGAGATATTTGAAGCCTTAAGAAGTATTTCAGATCACCAAGTAAAGACATCTTGAATCACTTTTAATCTTTGTAGCAAACTTATCACTTAGTCATTCATCATTGCTACCAAATATTATATCATCCTCTTTAGCTATTAGACATGCTTTAGTTGCTTCATCCAGAACATATATGTCGTTTGGAGCTCGACTTGTTGTAGCCACAATTTCACCATACCTGCCTTTCTTGATTTCACATTTTGTGGAGTTGAATAGTATTGTGTGTCCTTGATCACACATTTGTCCAACACTGAGCAGATTGTGATTCATGTTTTCAACCAATAGAATATTCTTGGCTAGAGCATATTTTCTTTCGGGAGTGACAATACCTGATCCTATAACATTTGAAGATCCATCATTTCCAAAGGATATAGTTCCATCCTTCTTATCTTTTAGAGATACAAATTTATTTCTATCTCCAGTAATATGCGTTGAGAAACCGCTATCAACATACCACACATATTTGTTGTTTTGAGCCTTGAGAGGGAGAGCACAATTATCAGTACTCTTCTTCTTCCATGTTCATTCATTCTGTGGCTTCGAAGATTCTTCTGGAGGATTTTCAATTCTCTAGTCTCTCGCTATGTGTCCAAATTTTCGATATTTGTAGCATTCAATATTATTTCTTAAATTTTCAAAGCTATTGATGTTTCGCTGAGCCTTTGAAGGTTCATATTTGACAGATCTCCTGGAATTGTATTCGTTCCTAGGGTAAGTGCGACATTCTACAGCTTTATGACCAAATTTTCCACATGAATAATAGTAGCCATAAAAAACATGTTGGTACCTGGATGGAAATATTCGTCAAGGAATTGTCTTCCAAGGCTGTTCTTGTGAATCTTGTCCAATGAAGTCTACATGCATGTCAGATCTCATAGGTTCATTGTATTTTGTTGTAGAATGTCTTGCTTCTTCTTCTTTGTAACCGATGCTTATTCTGTCATTGTAAGATCGTTGATTTTTGATGAGTTCTTCCAATGCCCTTGAGTCGTTGGCATAGTTTTGGATAGTTTTTCCTTTCTTCACTTCCTTACGCAGCGAGACTACTGCAGCTTCTCATTCTTACTTTTCTTGTTTGCTTTCTTCCAATTTCTTTTGAAGTGACTCTTCAATGCATTTGTGTTCTTCAACTTCAATTTTGAGACCTTGAACTTGTTCTTCAAGAGTATTGGAACAAATATTCTCTGCCTTGAGCTCTTTTATAAGTTTTATTGCTTCCTTAGAAAATTCTTCTATGGTCAATCCTTCTTCTTCATTGTTTGATACCTCTTGTTTATTGTGCTTGGCCATAAACAATACTCTCTCATTGGCTTCTTCTTCGCTGTCATTGTCTTCATTAGATGATGAGCTATCTTCTTTAGAGAGAAAGTTCCTTTTGGATCCTTGCTTGTTGAATTTATAAAAGCCTTTCCTTCCTTTTGAGTTTTCATCACTTATGTTCGAACATTTTGATGCAAAATTCCCAAACTCACCATAGCCGAAACATATCAATGGAAGTTTACCATTGAATTTTCCCTTACCAATTTTTAGTTTTCTTGTAAAGTAAGCATATTCTTCATCTGAAATACCTTCTTCATCATCTCCCTTTTATTCACACTTGAAAGTGCATGCCTTTTCAATTGAAGGTTGTTTGTCCTTATGGGTTTTCTTAGATGCAACGAATGTAGTTTCTAGATGCGAAGTACCCTCTTATTCATCAAGTCTCATTTCATATGCTATGAGAACTCCATGTAATTCCTGTTTGCTGAGTTTGTCCAGATTTTCACTGTATTCTAAGACCAATACCTTTGGGTTGAATCTCCCTGGTAACGTTCTAAGAATATTTCGTTTAATAGTCTTCTCGACAACTTGATCTCCCAATCCTTCCAGAGTATTGGTTATTTCATCAACGTATTGGAAGTATGCAGCAATGTTGCAATCTTCTTTCATTCTGAGTTGCTCAAAGTTTTCTCTATAGATTTGAAGCTTTCCTTCTTTGAAATTTGAGTCACCTGCATATATATTCTCAAGCTTGTCCCATATATTTTTGGTGGTTTTACAACCCAACACCTTATGATAAGCAAATTCAATAAGTCCGCTAATAATAATATTCTTTGATTTTGCATCATTTACCAAATTCTTCTTACTTTGTTCATCCACGGGCTATGTAAATCCATTTTGAATATTTTCCCATACTTCGTAACCTTACACCAAGAGATAGACCTCCATTCTTCCTTTCTAGAGTGCATAATTACTTTCATTGAACAAAGGTACACCATTTTGGTATGCTCCATGACCTCCTTCCAGCTGTTAAACTAGTATTGAAGGAACCAAACTCTGAAACCAATTGTTGGAAATACTGAGAGGGGGGGTGAATTAGTATTCCTTTCAATTAGAGAATTATTTAATCTTCAATTATTATCAGTTTTTGTACAATGATAACACCAAACAAAAGGAACACAAATGCACACAATTTTTAAGGTGGAAACCCACTCCGGGACAAAAACCACCTAATGATTTTCTAATAATTCTTTAATATTCATCTCCAATTGAAAATAAAGCTCCAACTTCTTAGAATATAGAAAATAATTCTTCTCCAGCTCCCACTGGATGGACGCTCGAATGCCCGAGATTCTTCAGTAGTCAACTGAACAGATGCCCCAACACCCAATGAGCTACAACTCACCCTAGCACCACCCTACCACCCTATAGAAGAATAAAAGAAGAATGGACTCCCATACCAGGGAAAATGGTCCACTTTATAATGATATAGAATGATGTAGAAGAAGAAGACAGACTAGACCATAACCCCAACTATGACACAACCACCTAATGATGATCCTAGACCTCCCAACACTTCCTCTTCAACTCTTGGCAGATAGACACTAGAACAATTTTTACAATAATGTGTTTACAATGACTTAGTACAATGATACCTTTACAGTGGCTGTATGCAGTGCTGCCCACTTGAAGACTTCATGTGATGAACTTCTTGCTGATGTTCTACACCTTGGTTGCTTCTCTTTTCATGCTACCCTCTGCTGCACCTTGCTTTTCTTTGCTTCCCTAGAAATTTTGGTCCTTTGCATCCCTTGACAACACATGATCTAACTTTTTCTTGCCTTCTAGGAGCTCGATATTGAATCTGGTGCATCTCTACTATTTCAGATCCCTAATATCTAATTTTCAGTCCAGTAGTAGTCCTATGATTCTTCTTTCCAATTCCATAAGTCTGACCCAATTTGGATTCTTCAAAAGAGAGTTATGCCCAATTTCTCATAATTCCCTACTTATGGACTGTTTCAGTAGATCAAACTTGTACGTAATTCCACGTGTCACTGTTTCTTCATTTAGTTCTAAAATTGATAGAGAAAAAAACACAGTATGTTCACTATCTACTACTTTTTACAGAATTCCAATCCGATACTCAAAGAGAGAGTTATGATGATTTTCCCAAGGTCACTTCTTTGAGATGAATTTCAGGAGCCTGCAAAAATAGTGATTTCCACATATAATATCTCCGAAAATTTTGCGCACCTTGATATGAAATTTTCACAAGAGATTCTTAGGATTCCAGCTTCACCTCATAAAATTCCAACTTCTGAACCTTCATAGAAAAAAGGTTAGAGTGAAAATTCCACGATGACCTATTTCAGATGGTGAAATCCCATGCATAAGGAGTATATGAGGATCATAATTTATATAAATGATTAGGTTGAGAGGGGCTTCAACAAGTGAACATGGGAGGGATTTTAGGAGCTTAAAAAAATATTAATTATTAATTTTCAATGACCCATGCCACAACCCCATGGGGTTTTAGCCCACTAACTGGGGTTACAAACTTCAAACATGAATATCTCTCAAACCGTGAAGAATTACGTGACGTCCCATATATCAACGGAAACATCTCGACAAGAAGAAACCATCAAAATAATTCTTGACCTAGAATATAGTAATTTGGTAGGTCAAAATTCTCATGCAATATTGGGGTAGCCCCTAGTGCTACTTGGGTTGACATCAATGATAACTGTTGATCAACAACTATCCATGCACAACTGAATGGTGGACCACTCTAGATTTGGTTCACCCATATTTTTCCTGGTTTTCTTAGGTGGAACATTTGCATCAGACCCTAATTCCAAGCTGACATGATCCATCTCATACTCTCTAATTGGCATGGTCATGCGCATCTCCCAACCAATTCTCTTCTTGTTCTTATAGAATTTGTTTACGACCTTTGTCTTAGTTCAAGGAAATTCCTTGTCTGTGCAGCTATCTATCAGGGCCTGAAGATTTTCTACTGCTTTCTTATTGCGCAATAACTTAATGCTGGCTTGTAAGAAAGGTTTGACTTCATCATCAATATTTTCTTCCATGATTGACTTGAATGTGGGTGCATCTGCAGTAGAAAAATCCTTCCTAGCTTCGATAAAAGTCTCATTTTCCTTCTGTAGGTTGAGACATTCCTTATTTTTAGAGCCCTTCCAAATCAATGGCTCTGCATCGGCCTTCTTTCCCTCATCTCCTCTGGTGGCAGCACCTGTTGTGTCTCAATCTAGTCTCCTAAACTGAGTTCATTTAATTGTCAACCAGGATTTGTAAACTGCTGAAGTGAAATGTACCATATGTACCTAGGTGCTTGTTTCCTAGTGCGTTGTGTGTAGTGTTTTGTGATGTTTTAGTCTTTTATGTTGATTTATGATGTTTTTGGTCTTTTGAAGTTTTATGTTTACAATGAAAATGCCTAGAAAACTAATGAAAAGAAATTGGTGGTCAAGAACACAGTTGAGCCTAATGTATGGAATGGCAAATGTAATCAAAAACACTGAAGCAACATCTAAACTATGACTGAATAGAAACAAAAGCTTAATGATGACTTCTTAAACAAATGACACAAACTAGACTTTGAGAAATGATCACTTAAATATGCAAGTTTTCTAACTAAATAGTTAGACATTAATCATGATGCAACATTCTATTCTAAGCTCATCTATTCCATGACTAATTCCTAGTTCTATTCTGCAATTTCAATTAAATGTCACAGAGCCTATACTCAAAGAGTTATTGGTTTCTTTTCAAGGTAGTTCTTTTGAGGAAGAGCTCTGTTTATGGTGAGGAATTTGCAGATATATTTCAGACCTTGTAATGATGTTATCTTCTGTTCCTAAGGTTATGGATCACTGGTGGTTTTCAGAACAAAAAGATATTTGTAGATAATGAGGGCTGTCTTATGAGACCTATCAACTAAAGTGATTTACTGTGCAAAGGGTGACAATGTGACTATGAGATATAAGTGCAATGAATTGATTTAAACATGAGCTTAAGATGCTTCTAAACTAGAACAATGTTAAACCATAAGCCATCATCAAACTTTGAAATGAAGTAGCTGGACATGAATTAAATGCAAAATGAAACTCCGGAGCATTCTAATTAACATGCACTATTCTATGAAGTTACACAATCTGTTTGTTCATCATTAGTGATATTTTGGAAAAATTCCTTCTTGTGGAAGAGGTAGAACAATTCTGACTGTGGACTTGTATGCAATTGAAAGCAAATGAACTGAAAGCAAATGAAAAACTTAGTTATCACATCACGGTCATATCTTGAACTTCTTAATGATGTCTTGGAAGAATTTCTTCTTGTGGAAGAGTGATTAGGACAAGTGCAACTGTGATAGTGAAGACTAAAAACTACAACTAATTCCTATGATACTATAGCTATTCATCATTCATTGTTATGATCTGTTGGAAGAATGTCTTCTTGTGAAAGACCTGGAATGAATATAACTACAGTATCTAGTTAAAAACAAATACAACTCCTATCCTACAGTACCATAGTCATTAAACATTCATCATTTTAATTTATTGGCAAAGTGTCTTCTTGTGGAAGAACTGGAACGAATATGACTACAGTAGCTAGTTAAAAAACAAATACAAATTTAACTCCTATCCTACAATACCATAGTCATTAAACATTCATCATTTTAATCTGTTGGAAGAGTGTCCTCTTATGGAAGAACTAGAATGAGTACGACTACAGTATATAAAACAAAACAACTACTAATTCAATATGCAGAACGTAAAGACAGCTAGGAAAAACTTATCTAGTTTACGCAAAAGAAATCCGTTCAAGGGGCAGGGGCCCTCTACCACTTGACGGCATTCAAATCCAAATTAAATCACGCTTTCAAGATAATTTTGTCTGCTCCATTAACGATGCAATAGTTTGAACATAATGCTCTGTGTCTTCAAAGACGTAACACAGATTTTACACAAAATCTAGCAGCAAATCTAATCACAGAATTTCTAACTAAGCTCTCGGCCTACTCAAGAGTTTATAAAGTAAATGCAAGTAACAATAATTACAATAATTTAGGAATGATGTCTTCCTTATCCAAATCATTTTAGGAGTCTTTGAGGTGGCTGCGTAAAGGAGAAAAGACACCTGGACTGTGACAGTCCTAGTAGGAGTCTTCCTTCACAAATGTGTTCACACGTGCATAACCGTACCCAGAATTCATTTCCTCTTCCATGACAAGCAACACACCATGTAGGCACGACGTGGATCATGCCCATATGCGTTTTTCCTCCAGAGGCCACCTGGAACATACTCAAACATAAAGGTAGTCACAGACCGTTTTTCGGTTAGCTACGGAATGCTCGTAGATCAGCCTAGTGTCTCACAACAAGCGGACAATGGCAACAATCACAAAATTCAACAAGTCAGTCATGTAAACCATTCTAGAAGTAATTTTAACTATTTTTATTGATCAATTGGGTTTAAAATAGAAAAGGACAAGGGAAAAATGGGGTAAAATGAGGTGAAGGAAGGCACAAATTTGAGGCTCAACATACCCCCACTGCTGTCTCTTTGCATGTCCTCATGTAAATTATCCTATGAATTCTGAGGCTTCTGCAAGGACATCTAATCCCCTTCTTCTCCTTTGTCTGAAAGCTAGAGGCCTTCTGGGTTTCCTGATCACAAGTTTGAACCTGAGATTTGTGAGTGCCCTGATCAACTTTTTGTTCCTTGTCTTCATCTTCTCATTGGTCCTCTCCACTTTGTCTATATGCAGGGATAAGGTTGAGTTCATGTCAGTCTTGAGCTTGATTTGATCTTTGAGAATTTCATTCTCATTTTTGATATGTCTATTCAATAATTCCAACTCATACCTATCCCTCCTTAATATATCAATTTCAGTTAGTGGAGGACTGGGGGTTCTCTCTTCTCTTTCTGAAGCTGTTCTCTCTAAAGTTTCCACATAATCATAGATTTCCTGTTGAGCAGGATCAATCTTAGGGGTGCCTTCATAAAAATCTTCATCATCATACTCTTCCATGGATGTTTCTTCATCTTCAATATTGATTACCCCTGTTTGTTTGATTGATGTTTTCTTCAGTTTTCCTTTTAATCTGTGGCTTCTCCTAAGTTGAGAGGACCCCTCTCTTTTCTCTATAACAGATTCCTTGATTATCTTCTTTTCCTTTAGTTGGCTCTTGATTCGAGTCAACTTCTCCAAAATGACTTCCTCACTGCTTTCTTGAACTGGTTTGTCACTTTTACCTTTTGGAGTCCTCCATTTCCTACTTCTTTTTGTGGGCTGTGGTTCAGGTGATAGTTCTTTTGCTTCTTCAAAATGATTTCTTATTAAGAAATCATCCCATGCATCATTTGATTTAGATAGATGATGCTCAATTAAAATTTTGACTAACCCATGATGATACAGGGTTGTCTCCAAAAACTGAACTCTTCTCTGAACACAGGAAGCCATTTTCTTCAAACTTTGATACAAGAAATATGGTAGATTCAAATCTTCTCCTAGAAAATGCAACATTAGTCTAATGTGATAGACATAAAATGTCCCATATCTACCCTCACATGTAACAATTTTTTGTAAAAGAAGTAGTATATTTCTCCATTTGCTTTTCAATGCTGTACTGGGAATTCCTTTCTTGAACACACTAACATCCATATTTGGTGATTTTAAAATTTGTTTCCAGGAGTCATTGTGGAATTCCCTATTTTTAAACCATATTTCTCCAGTTCTGGACAATCCTGTAGCCTCTGCTATAAAAACTTCAGTAACAGTAAACTTGACATCCCCTATTTCAACTTCAGTACCTTGGAATGATCTGGCAAATGTTTTGGTGACTTCCTTATGGAAGCCATTAAATTTTTCCAAGAATTGAAGCCATCCTATTTGTTGTAATATCTCCTTGCATTGTGGGTAACCTTCTAAATATTTTGATCCCACAGGCTCAGTCCTTACGATGAAACCCATGATGTTTTTCAATATCAAATTAACACTCTACCCACAAAACAATGTCTTTTACTTTCGGATTAAAATGGCTTCAAGTTCTAAATGAAAATGGCTTAAATTTTGGAAGGACATACCTTTGATTTATAATAGCAACAGTCTTCAAAATCTCTGGTTTGTATGCCTCTGTTTGATAATGAAGAATGCCTTCGAAACCTCAGACTGATGTACTTCTGTTGAACTTTGGAGTGATATGAAAGCAATTTCAATTTTCGAGCAAATATGTCTTTGATAGACAATGGTAGATGGTTTCAAGTTTCTTTTTGTGCAATACCTCTGTCCTTGATAACAGAAAGACTTCAAACTCAATCACTGAAAACACTTCTGTTTCTAGTAACAACAGACTTCAAACTCAACCTCTGTCTCTGATAGCAAATGGTATGCTTCAAATTCAATACTTAGAGCAACTCTGTCTCGGGTAACAACAAACTTCAAAACCAGTCACTACCACACCTCTGTCTTTGGTAATAACAGACTTTAAACTCAATCACTACCACCCCTCTGTCTTTGGTAGCAAAAGTCTTCAATTTTAGCACCTCTGTCTTCTGGTAGCAACATGCTTTAAACTCTATACGGCCACAATTCTGTGTTGACAGTGAAAAATGCTCCAAACTTCGTTCTCAGTGATATGCTATCTGTTCATTGAGTTCTCACACCGTTATGCTTCCAATTTACCTCTTCTGTTCTGCTCCTGATGATAATAATGCTTCTGCCTTCGGAATGGAATACTGGCTACGGAATGACGTTATGGCAAATGTTTACGGCAGAGAATGGTGGAGTGAGGTGGAGGATTGCATTAATGATTTGAGGAGACGGCGGAGGATTTACGACGGCAGGAAAAATCTTCATCATTAAAGAACTTGGTTAAGAGTCGTGGGAATTTCAAATGCTTTGGCCGTTTCACCGCTCAAATGCTATCGGATAGAAAATTTGAATTGGAAGATTTAATACAAAGTCTGTAAAGGGTTTTGTTTGGTGTTTGATCAATAAAATAATTAAAACAACCTTTCGAATAATCCACAACTAAACTATGCTAAATTTTTATGAATTGCCATCGTAATTTAAATTTGTTACCTCTGCCCTTTATTTGATGTTTGTGTAGCCTTTGTCTTCTCTGCTCATCTTTGGAGGAATCTTTCACAATTTTTCTTGATATTTTTGATTCATGAATTCACTGGATCACTTTGTTGTAATTCTGATGTCTTCTGGTTGATGCCTTCAGGGTTTATAGCTGCCAAAAAGACTGTCGGGCTGCAGAAAAGGTGATCAGCTGCAGAATGTCCACTGAGCTGCAGAATGTTCCTGTAGAATACTTTAATCATGAAAATGAAATGTTTCTGGAAGATGGGTGAAATGTTTATGAAAATGGATGAAAATGGATGATGGATTATGAAGTGGATAATGGAATAAAATGGATTCAGTTCATGGAATGAAGGAACATAAGGGTTGTTCTGCAATTCATGGCATATTTTTATTCACTTGCAGCAAGATATCAAATTCTATGTTTTGACATGAAAATGAAGTGAATGGAAGATGGAGTGGAATGAATGAGATGTGGAATGGAGTGAAATGTGAATGATGGATGAGATGAAGTATGGATGGATAGTGAATAGAGTGAGATGAAATGAATCATAAGTACTATGGCACTGAACTTATGATTTTTATAACAGCTGCTTAGAAACAAAAATGGGAAAAGTTAGAGTGTCAGAGAGACTCTGATTTTCACCCTATCTTTTCTGTATAAACATGCCAATCAGTGATTGGTTTTCATGTTTATACCTTTATTTTATTTATTTATTTATTTTTATTTTTTTTTCAAAAGAGAAATGCTTCAGAAAATTTAATCAAGTTGATGAAGAAGAGAGACTCTTCTTCATTAACTTCACATCATTGTCTCCTTGGAACTTCTTGACAAACTCTTCTCTTGAGAGTGGCTTGTGGTATAGCTTCAGTCTATGGCCATTCACAAGAAAAGTGACCTCCTCTTCATCTATAGTTCTGATTTTTACTGCCCCATTATAAAAAATTCGAACAATTTCATATGGCCCAAGCCAATGTGTCTGAAATTTCCCTTGAAAATCTCTGAATTTTGAATCAAACAAGAGAGCCCAGTCACCCTCTTTGAATTTCTTCTCCTTGATGTACTTGTCATGCCATCTAGCCCTTTGCTGTTGGACTAGACTTGTTTTCTGAACTGCATCTTGTCTGACCTCATCCAATTCATTAATTTGCTCCAGTCTATGCTTTTGTGCCTCCGTTAGATCAAGTCCTAGCTGAACTGCCATCTTGAATGTTTGAATTTGGAATTCTATGGGAAACAAAACTTACTTTCCATAAACAAGCTCATAAGGAGTATGGCCTGTTGTGTTTCTCCATGTAGTTCTATAGGCCCACAAGGCTTCAGGAAGCCTATCTACCCAATCTCTTCTATGTAAATGAACAGTCTTTGTTAGGATTCCATCAATGACTTTATTAGTAGATTCCACTTGACCATTTGCTTGTGGATGATAAGGAGTAGTTTTTCTATGTCTGATTTTGTACTTCTCCATCATTTGCTCCACTAGCCTTGATGCAAATTGAGCTCCTTGATCTGTAACAATTTCCCTTGGGACACCAAAACGAGTAAAAATATCCTCAAAAAGAAAAGTAACTACAGATGATTCATTAGCAACAAGTAATGGTTTAGCTTCTACCCACTTAGTAACATAATCGGTGAAAACTAATATGTATTTCTTTTGTCTTGATGGAGGACTAATAGGTCCTACAAAATCCAAGGCCCATTTTTCAAAAGGTTCAATGTGTACCTGAGGCTGTAATGGCATCTCACCTGAAGGAGAAGGTTTCCCTACCCTTTGGCAACTGTCACACCTTTTGACATACTCCCTTGCATCTTTAAACAAATATGGCCAATAATATCCTAAATTAAGGATCTTATAGGCTGTCCTCTTGTCTGCAAAGTGTCCGCCACAAGGTTCATCATGACATGCCTTGAGAATTTCAGGCATCTCATCTTCACGAACACACCTTCTAATGATCAAATCTGGACCTGTCTTGTATAACTCATTAGCGACCCATGAATATCTTGCACTATCATTAATGATTTTTCTTTTATCCCTTGCATTCATAATTGAAGGAAATTTTCCTGAAACTAAATAATTAGCAATATCAACAAACCATGGAGTTTGAGTAGAAACTGCAAAAAGATATTCATCAGGAAATTGATCTTCAACCGGAGTGTCATCTTTGATATTTTGAATTCTAGACAGGAAGTCAGCCACAGTGTTTTGTTTTCCAGGCCTAACTAGAATAGTAATGTTGAATTCTTGCAATAATAACAACCATCTTATAACTCTACCATTAGTGATTGATTTATTCATTAAATATCTAATGGCAGAATGATCAGTGTGAATAAAAGTTTCATAGCCTGTTATATAGTGTCTAAATTTGTTAATGGTATGAACAACAGCTAAAAACTCTTTTTCAGTTACAGTATAGTTTAACTCTGCAGGAGTCAAATTTTTACTGATATAATAGATGGCATAGGGAATTAAATCTTTCTGTCCCAATACTGCTCCCAGAGCTGTATCAGAAGCATCTGTCGAGATATGAAAAGGTAACTTCCAGTTAGGTCCCCTTAATATAGGTGCTTCAGAAATTTTGGTTTTCAGGGTTTCAAAAGCTAACTGGCAATCAGAAGTCCACTTAAATTCACAATCTTTGGTGAGTAATTTGAAGAGGGGAGATGCTATTTTGGTGAAGTTTTCTATAAATCTCCGATAGTACCCCGTAAATCCTAGAAAACTTCTTACATCTCTTTGACAACTTGGAATGGATAGGTTAGAAATAACTTCAACTTTCGCTTCATCAACTCTAATCCCATCCCCTGAAATGTGGTGCCCTAAAACAATACCTTCAGTGAACATCATAAAACATTTTTCATGACTAAGAGAAAGGTTTGTTTCTTGACATCTTTTTAAGACCTTTTCCAAGTTTTCTAAAGCCTCTTCAAATGTATCCCCATAAACTGTAAAATCATCCATGTACACCTCTACACAGTCATGTATCAGATCAGAAAAAATTCATAATACTGCCCTTTGGAATGTTGCAGGTGCATTGCACAATCCAAATGGCAATACTCGGTAGGCATAGGTACCCCAAGGACAAGTAAATGTGGTTTTATCTTGGTCTTCAAGTGCTACTTGGATTTGATTGTAACCACTAAACCCATCTAGGAATGAGAAGTACTTTTTGCCAGCTAATGTATCTAATACTTGATCTATGAAATGTAAGGGAAAATGGTCTTTAAGAGTAGCTTTATTCAGTTCTCGGTAGTCAACACACACCCTCCATTTTCCATTTTTCTTAGGCACAATCACTAAAGGAGAAACCCACTGACTATCTGAAATAGGATAGATGAAATTAACATTTAACAATTTTTGTAATTTTTCCTTGACAATTTCCCTAAGATTTGGATTCATCCGTCTTTGAGGCTGTCTGATTGGTTTGCAATTTGCCTCTATATAGATGTGATGAGTACAAGTCTTGGGACTTATCCTTTTCATGTCAGTGTATTCCCATGCATATGCGGAAGAATGTCTCTGTAATACTTTGACTAACTCTTCTTGTTGAGATTTTTCTAGGTTTTTGTTTATGTTCAAGGTTTTGCCTGGAAAAATTTCACTTGTAGAGCTGCCAAATTTGTCCATAGAATAAAGAGACATCTGCCTAGATGACAAAAACTCAATATTGGATCCCTCTTGAAATGATTCATGTTTGTGTTCTGGAGAGGATTCAAAGTTTTCTAGAGTATTCATAATTTGATTATCTTCACTAATTTCTGAAATTGTGAAGAGTGGTTGTAAATCTTCTTCATCCTCTATCCATTGAGTGTCATCTAGATCCGTAATTGTCCTAGCTGGAGGATATAAAGTGAATCTCTTAGTTGAACTACCATCAGAAATATACATATCACCGGACCTACAACTAATAAAAGCATCAGCTGTAGCCAACCAAGGTCTTCCTAGTATAACAAGATGGCCTCCTAGATTATTCTTAGGAGTTAGGATCATGAAATCCACAGGGTACTCCCAAGAGTCTAGGGACACTAGAATATCTTCTATTACCCCATCTGGTCTGATCACAGATCTATCTGCTAATTGTAATAATGTGGGTGTAAAGAGAAGATTAGGAAGTTTCAGTTTGTCCATGATCTGTCTACTCATGATATTTATTGCTACTCCTAAGTCAATGAGTGTGTTTTGAATTTCAATTCCATTGATGTGAATTTTGACAACTGGATTTCCTGGGTCAAGGTACTTTGGAATAGTAGTCTTACCCAGCATAATATCTGCTATTTGTCCTACCAGTTGAATTTTCTTGGTTTCTCTTATTCTTTTCTTTGTTGTCTTCATACTCAACTCCTTTATTGTTTTGGCTAAAATTGGGATTTCCTTGATGGCTTGCAATAATGTAATTTTAATGCAAACATTTCTCAATTCATCCAAGAAATCATAATTAGGCACCATTATTTGTTTTTCTACACCTTTGTCAATTTGTAATCTTTCCGGAAAGGGAGGTATAGAAGTAGATGTGGATGGTTGCTCTAATACTGGAGTTGGGCTTATTGGATCTTTTTGTTTCAGTTTTTCAATGTTTTGGCTTTGAAAGGATGTTTCTTCCTCAAGACTTTTATTAACCCGTAGGGAGTCTTCCTCAGAATTATCTTGTTCTTGTATGATCACAGAAGGTTTCCTTTTCTCAAGTATCCTTCCAGACCTAAGTTGAACATCACTAAGGTCTAGAGGAGTAATTAAATAAGTTGGAAATTGTTGTCCTTCTATCATGTATGTATTCTGGGGGTTCTTATTATTGGGGTTTGGTATGGGCTGAGCTGGTAATTGATTGGATTTTTGAGGGAATGGTAATGGAAGTGGTTGATTTTGATGAGGTTGGTTCCGATGATGTTGTTGAGAATTTTGTTGAAAATTTTGTTGAAGATTTTGAGGAAAATTTTGTTGAGGATTTTGAGGATAAAATTGTGGATATGGTGGATAGGATGGTGGATACTGATAATATGGAGAGTATCTTCCATAGGGACCCTGTGATCCTTGTGCCCAAGCTTGAGATTGATTTTGAAATTGAGGCCAAGGTTGCTGCCAAGAATTCCAAGGTGGAGGTTGATTATACATTTGATCATGAAATCCCCGTGTCTGAGATCCCTGCCAAGGTCTTCTAGATACAAAGTTAAGAGATTCTGTGGAATCTGTAGGAGTTTCTTCTTGAAAAACAGCCTTGAGACCAGGAAGAGAAGGACAATTCTTGGTCTCATGTTTCTCAGAACAAATAACACATGTTTCTACAACTTTTACATCCAAAGGGCACTCTCTCAAGGCATGTTTCTTCCTACATTTGGGACAAAAGATTGCCAAGGCATCAGATTCAGCCTTTTGCTTGTTTTGTATCTTGAGGGTGTCTATTTGTTCACTAAGACTCCTTAAGATGTCAGATTTAAAATCATCAAGCATGTGTCCTATTTCTGATCTACTTACTGTCCCAGAAGCAGATTTACTTGCTCTTGCAAGAGCAGGATCTCTTGGACCTTTGACAGTTTTGGATTTCCCTCTGGAAAGGTTGATACATAACTCAGATATTTCAGGTAATGTGAGTTGTGATATATCCTCTTTTCCCATCATGTTAAGGATATCCAACCATTCATCCCTAATGGTTTTCAACAAAAGAGCTTTTAAAGTGTCTTGATCTAGGTTTTCCATTTGTGCCCTTTTTATGTTGTATTTAAATCTTTCCAACAAATCTTCTAAATTTTCATCATCTTTTTGTAACATCTTGAACACTTCTTCCTTATGATTAACCGGCATACAATAATCCAAGTATCTCTCTAGAAATGCTTGTCTCATGTCTTCCCATGTTCTAATAGAACTACTGTTTAAACTCATAAACCACTTCAATGCTGCTCCTTTCAGAGTTGAAGGAAATAATTTCAATTTTTGAGCATCTTGAAGATAGTCATAAGTCCTACACAGCACTTCAAATTCGAACAAGAAAGTTTCAGGATCCTCAGTTTTAAGTCCATAAAAGTTCGGAAGGACAGAAGGTGAAATGTTTTTCATGGTTGTATTGGTTTCTTCATCAAGTATAGGGAACCCAAAAGAGCTTCCTATTCTACCTCTTCCTCCATCTGTACCTCTACCTCCTTCTCCTCTTCCTCCTTCTCCTCTACCTCTACCTCTACCTCCACCTCCAAATAATGTGTGTTCTCCATTAAAAACTCCTCCCCCTCCTTCTTCTGCCATGGTTGACTCTCCTGTGGAAGTAGAAAGGTTTGTGTTCCTAACAGGAGTTTTTAGATCTTCTTCTATGG
This sequence comes from Pinus albicaulis, assembly GCA_034641835.2. NCBI lineage: Eukaryota > Viridiplantae > Streptophyta > Pinopsida > Pinales > Pinaceae > Pinus > Pinus albicaulis. Next base: position 1,202,286,539 of record CM076572.1, on the reverse strand, counting down.
CAGGTTCAGTGGATGAAGTGGAAGGTTTCTCTAATGAAATAGGTGACCTTAGATCTTCTAGAAGTCCAGGATCAGTAAAGGATGGAAGATGGGTTTGAGTTGAAGGTGTACTAGCTCTGGATCTAGATGAAACAAGTGGTGTTCTAGATATCAAACTTCTGCCTCTACTGCTTATAAATCTTCCCCTTGAATCTCTCTCCCTACGCATAAAATTGTTTTTGAATGCTAAGAAACAAAGGTTACCTAGTTTTCACTTCCCCGGCAACGGCGCCAAAATGTTGTGTCTCAATCTAGTCTCCTAAACTGAGTTCATTTAATTGTCAACCAGGATTTGTAAACTGCTGAAGTGAAATGTACCATATGTACCTAGGTGCTTGTTTCCTAGTGCGTTGTGTGTAGTGTTTTGTGATGTTTTGGTCTTTTATGTTGATTTATGATGTTTTGGTCTTTTGAAGTTTTATGTTTACAATGAAAATGCCTAGAAAACTAATGAAAAGAAATTGGTGGTCAAGAACACAGTTGAGCCTAATGTATGGAATGGCAAATGTAATCAAAAACACTGAAGCAACATCTAAACTATGACTGAATAGAAACAAGAGCTTGATGATGACTTTTTAAACAAATGACACAAACTAGAATTTGAGAAATGATCACTTAAATATGCAAGTTTTCTAACTAAATAGTTAGACACTAATCATGATGCAACATTCTATTCTAAGCTCATCTATTCCATGACTAATTCCTAGTTCTATTCTGCAATTTCAATTGAATGTCACATAGCCTATACTCAAAGAGTTATTGGTTTCTTTTCAAGGTAGTTCTGTTGAGGAAGAGCTCTGTTTATGGTGAGGAATTTGCAGATATATTTCAGACCTTGTAATGATGTTATCTTCTGTTCCTAAGGTTATGGATCACTGGTGGTTTTCAGAACAAAAAGATATTTGTAGATAATGAGGGTTGTCTTATGAGTCCTATCAACTAAAGTGATTTACTGTGCAAAGGGTGACAATATGACTATGAGATATAAGTGCAATGAATTGATTTAAACATGAGCTTAAGATGCTTCTAAACTAGAACAATTTTAAACCATAAGCCATCATCAAACTTTGAAACGAAGTAGCTGGACATGAATTAAATGCAAAATGAAACTCCGGAGCATTCTAATTAACATGCACTATTCTATGAAGTTACACAATCTGTTTGTTCATCATTAGTGATATTTTGGAAAAATTCCTTCTTGTGGAAGAGGTAGAACAATTCTGACTATGGACTTGTATGCAATTGAAAGCAAATGAACTGAAAACAAATGAAAAACTAAGCTATCACATCACGGTCATATCTTGAACTTCTTAAGGATGTCTTGGAAGAATTTCTTCTTGTGGAAGAGTGATTAGGACAAGTGCAACTGTGATAGTGAAGACTAAAAACTACAACTAATTCCTATGATACTATAGCTATTCATCATTCATTGTTATGATCTGTTGGAAGAATGTCTTCTTGTGAAAGAACTGGAATGAATATAACTACAGTATCTAGTTAAAAACAAATACAACTCCTATCCTACAGTACCATAGTCATTAAACATTCATCATTTTAATTTATTGGCAAAGTGTCTTCTTGTGGAAGAACTGGAACGAATATGACTACAGTAGCTAGTTAAAAGCAAATACAAATTTAACTCCTATCCTACAATACCACAGTCATTTAAACATTCATCATTTTAGTCTGTTGGAAGAGTGTCCCATCTTTGTACATATTGGAGAGATCCCTCTCCGGATTCAGGAGGGCTAGATCCTAGAATCCCAAAGTTGGTTGAAATGATGTTAACTCTGTGATCGGACTTTGCCAATCTTGCTTATTACAGAGACCTAACAGGTTCTATAACCTGAGTACCATTTTTTTCAAATATATTGCTTTTACGCTTCAATTTGATGATGCCTCCCATATCGATGGCCTAATCCAGCCCTATCAGCACAGGGTAGGGTCCTGCATCATCCAAAATTTGTATTAATTCAAATTCCACGCATACCTTTACTCCAGTAATGTCTACCATAACATATGGGAGTCTTCCAAGTGGAAAGATCTTCTACTGATTAGCCATGCATAGCTTAATGGTGTACCATTCCAGCTTTGGTTCGCCCATCTGCTACCAGGTCTGCTTACGTAGAACATTCTCATCAGATCCCAAGTCCAAAATGACATGATCCATCTCATATTCTCCAATTTTCATGGTCATGCGCATCTCTCGAATAGTTCTCTTCTTATTCTTGTAGATCTTGTTTACAACCTTACTCTAAGATGAAGGAAACTCCTTATCCACGCAACTATATATCATAGCCTGAAGGTTGTCTATTGCTTTCTAGTTACACAATATCTTAATGCATGCTTGTAGGAAAGGTTTGACTTCATCATCAATATTTTCTTATGTGATTGACTTGGATGTGGATGCACCTATAGCAGCAAAATCCTTCCTGGCTTCTACAAAAGTCTCCTTTTACTTCTACAGGTTGAGTCCTTCCTTATTTTCAGAAGCCTTCATGATAAATGGCTCTGCACTAGCCTTATTTCCCTCATCTCCTCCAATGGCAGCACCGCTGCGTGTAATTATGTTTACACTTGGATCATCATCTTGCAGCTCAGTTCTAGCCATTTGTATATTCTGCAGAGGTGTCTGTTGTTACTTCTCCTACATTCTAGCAATCAAAACAAGACAATATTCAATAACATGATCAAATTGTATACAATAAATGCAAGATTTTCGCACAGGGTTCGGACAGTCGAACGCATAGTGTCCAACGTCTCTACAGTTATAGCAAATCAGTTGTCCTCTTCCACGACATGTACCTCCACCTCTCCCTCCTCCCCTTCCTCTAGCTGGAGATCCACCACGTATAGAGGGGGATGCTGGTGAATATGGGTCAGCCAACACTCTATAGAGGTTTTCATTGTCTCTCATCAAATCAAAGGTGCAGCAGTGGTGCTCATCATGACCAACTAAAGAGCAGAACCTACACCATTGTTGCTTCAATTCTGGTACATAACTTCCTAATCAAGGGTAGTGGTTTGTGTCATGCCTACCAGCCACTTGACAGTCAATGCACCACGGCGTAGGAGTACCACTCGGTCCCGCATCATCCCTGGGTCATAATGGTTTTGGTCCTTGCATGTAATCTTGAAGCAAGTTACACTGATATTTCGTGTGACCCAAACCCTTACAATGTATACACCATACATCTGTGCCAACATCTTTTCATCTATCTCTAGATAGGTTCTGATCTCCAAGTGCATCGCTTCTAACTAACTTTGGATTTGTAATGTTCCAAATTGATCATCAGATTTGGGCGTGTCTTCCAACTTCATAGTAACTTCAAGAGCCTCTGCTTGAGAATCGATTTTCTTCTAATTCATAGGGTCGTGTAGGTGTGGTAGGAGCATGAAAATAAACCATTATTTATGTCAATTATCATCATAGATAAATAATCCATCATTGATGGTGCACTTCAATCGTTGATCTACTTCCCAGATAGATTCATTCGGTTCTTATCATATACCTTTCAGCTATGTTACACATTATGAGTAGAGCTTTAGTTTTTTGAACTATTTCTTTAAGGCCTTCTTGATTTCATTGACAGGAGGATAAGCATTATGAGCCATACATCCCATAAACCAATCTAGTGCACGACCTTCAAACACCATGGCCAGCTTCACCCTTTTAACATCATCAGTATCGACATTCTGTGCAATCCATATTGCATCTGCAACAAACCAAAACCTATCCATGTCTTCATCACCCACACCCTTGAAGGTGGGTAGCTTCATATGCACAACCATATCGCCTCCTGGTGGTGGTGGTGGTGGAGGTGGGGTAAGAGATGACTTACCCCTGCGTGAGTTTGACGGTGGAGTCGTTGGAGGGCTATCCTCTACATGTGTATCCTCACCACTCTTTGTATCACTATTAGGCAGATTTCTCAAATGGTTGTATACAGATCTATCTCCTCTCTGGTTAACCCAAAATTACTTTATGTTGTGCGTAGTTCTTTCAACTTTGTTTGGGGTCATTCACTTGGTGTGACTGCACATAACACCCTTTTCACACAATAGCATCTTAATCAGCAAAGGTATAGAGCGAATGAACTTCCCCCCTAGTCCTTTGAAGAACCTTCTTTTAGCTTCAGAATATGACATAAACTGATCTATTGTAAATTTTGTTACAAACCCACCCAGAATGTTGTCAACCCAATGATCTACAGTGCAGGTGATGGAGTTATCAATCTGTTCTAACTATTGGATCAACTCAGGTGTCCACTGAGTGATATTGTCGTCCTTCCAGCAGGTCTAGAATTCAACTAACCTTAGCAACCACTCATGCAATTCATGTGCAAAGGTCACAAAGAAAATTTTGTGAACCTCTGTGAAAATATACTTATTTTCCCACTCTTCAGCAGACAACTTCTTACTTATGTTCTCCTTGATGGATAATTCACATATATTTTGTTCAAATCGGTCTTCTAATTCAGTCTTCGATGGCTGCCACATCACCTAATCTCTCTCAAAATGATCCTGGTCTTGGCAATGGAACCATTTATTGGCTTGAGGGGTCCTGACCCAGGTTCAGAGTTAAGCGTAACCAACAAAACCCTCTTACTACTGGCCCTTTCGGCAGTGACTGCTAGGTCCCTATATTACTAGTGTAGTCCCTTATTGTTGTTAGTGTAGCCCCCTTATTGTTATTTTTGTACCCCTGTAACCCCCATATTGTTGTTATTGTGCCCTTACATTATTATTGTTAGGTCAGCTAGGATTATATTGTGACCCCATGGACTCCTATATATAGAAGGAGATTTTTTCATTTGTATCATCTAAGAATTGTGAATTTATGTAATGTACATTGTAAAGTAGGTTTCCCCCTTGAAGTGGCTTATTTCTAAGGCATTGATCTCTCTTTTATTCTATTTTTGGAGTTGGTTTCATAATAGTGACCTACTTGCGCAAGCCAAAGTCTCACCCGAAGCAGTATGGGGGTGATGGAACTTGGTTTCCACACCCTGAGAGAGAATTAAATGATGTGGGTGTCCACATATATATAATAATAACAAATTTTCTTACGTGCAAAAAAACCTAACCAGTAGAATATAGGTCAACTTATGCAGGCTAACCTACACGCACATAGATAGTGGCTTTGCAATCCCTTCAACGATATTAATAAAGTGATCTTCAGGTCTTACAGTAATATATCTATGCAACTAACATTCACATTAAGCTAAAAAACAGGTACGCAACTGATCCAATCACATATAACATAAATTGTAAGCAAAACAGATCACAGAAACATATCAAAGATGCATTTAGTACTCATAATTATCCCAAAACACTTCTTTATTCATCAACAGATTGAAAAAATCTTTACAATCCTTCAGATTCACCTGTGCACACAGCTAGTGGGGTCCACACACAGCCGGACTAAGGCATCCGCACACATAGCCAGCAGGAGCCTTTCAGACATAGGCACTTACACATATTCACTTCAAAGTTTATAAAATACACACATATTTTCTTCTATCTGACTCGATCTATCATTCTATTTATATCTTAGCCTACACTCATCCTAAGGTCTACAAACTGTGGTTTGAGACTCCTAGATTTACCCTTTAGCCAATTACATCTCATAAAGGGACTTTGACCCACCCCAAAGCCCCTTGACTGTGCATTTCTTAGTGCACACAACGCAAAACTACAAAAAGATACTATTATTTACTCAAAAATGTAGTCCTAAGGGACCCTACTCCAACAAAGGTGTTAAGCAGGTAAATCCTCTCCGCGGACGGAGAAAATCCCTCTAGCCCTAGAGTGGGTCTAGAAAAAAAGAGACATGATAGAGTGTAGGTTCCTAATTACTGAATGAAAAGAAGACACAATAGATCGACCTACCTGGAGTCCAATGCTGTCGTCACGGCTATAGTGGTGGTGGCCTCTCACTCCTGCCTCGGCATGTTACAATCCTTCTGCATTCATGCTGGGATACCTGCACATAGATCAGCAAACAAGAACAGCATACAACATAATAACTTCATTCATAACTACTAGCCAGTCAAAGAGGGCTAAGAATATTGCATTAAAAAAATAACATAACACAAAATGGGAACCAAACAATAGTCACGTATATGTATTGATAGAAGGAAGACACTAGCACATTTGGCCCAATTTCCGACGGCCAATTCGTCGCTATTCTGACACATATGCATCCCAAGAGTGACACTTTGAGGCAGGGGGAAAACATGGCTAGCCATTACGTCACAATTGTTTAGTCAATTTAGTGTCCTAAATTGCTAACATAAATTATCAACCAGGGCTAGTAAATTGATGAAGTGTGATGCACTATATGTGCCTAAGTATCCATTTTTCTTACTTCGTTGTTTTTAGTGTTTAATTGATGTTTTGGGGTTTTTATGTTTGATGCTTAGTATGCTACTCTATGCTAAAAAGATGAAGTTATATCTATGTCAAAAGGGAGAAAAGGAAATGTTAATAAATGAATTAAAATAGAGTTTATTTGCAAATTTTGCTTCTAACTAGAAAATGATGAAAACATAGAGTCCTAATCCATGGATATTGCAGCTTCTAAATGAACATTCATGAAATGAAAAGTCACTCAAAACACTACAACTTAATCTGATTCATTTAGTTAGAGATTTTTTGGAAGAGATTGTGAAAATATTAATTCTAATGCAATGAGGATCTCCTAAAACATAAAAGGAAATGCTAAAACAAACAGTAACTTAAAAAATTATCGTGAAATCTCATTCATTTGATAGAATTTTATTGGAAGAGCTTGAGAAAAATATTACTATAATGTAGTAAGGATCTCCTATGAAATTCTGAAACAACTTATAACATTACAACTAAATCTCATTCATGAGTTAGAGGTTTATTGGAAGAGATTTTGAAAGAGATTAATCATAATGTGATAAGGAAAAACAATCGATAACTCACAATATTACAACTAAGTCTCATTCGTGAATTAGAGGTTTATTGGAAGAGATTTTGAAAGAGACTAACTGTAGTATAATGAGGATCTTCCTTTCAACTAAGTAACCGAAAATGAAATGCTAATAACTCGGAATATTACAATTGAATCCCTTTCATTTAATAGTGATGTATTGGAAGAGCTTGAGAAAGAGACTAACTGCAATATCATGAGGATCCTTTATCCAAGAAAATGACATGAAACATAATGCTAAAAGCTATGATTTCAGAAAGCAGTCTACGTTAGGAAATATGACAAAACAGAATTGAAAATTACTTATCTAGAAAACATGTAAAACCTCCTCGAATAGCAGGGGCCCTCTGCTACCAATTCGGTGTAATCCTTATCTCCTTGAAGATGTGATCAAAACAACATCAAAGAACTAAACTTCTTTATTGATAAACTCACAAATATACATCCCATTCCATCTTAATCTTTGTTACAAAACAATCTCTAATCCTTTCTCTTCTTCTCCTATTTTTCACTACTCTTGATAGGAAAAAGCTTCCCCTATTTATACAAAAATATGATAAGTTATCTCATTAATGAGATTCCATGAATCTCTCCCTCTATCTCTATAGTTACAATAAAAATAGGAAATGATAAGACACATGTCTTTTTAGAGTTTCAATACAAATAAGAAATGAGACACATATCTTCTTAGAGTTTCAATACAAAAAGGAAATGAGACACATGTCCTCATGATCCCATGATCTTCTCCACTCAAATTCGAATTTGGATTTGGGAGGCCACATAAAGGTCTTTTAGAAGCTTCCCTTTGACCTACACATGTCACATAACTCATAACACATATATAGATATATAAAACTATGTTAATTTTCTAGTTTCTAATCATAAATTCACTTTAAACACATAAAATAAATAACTTTGGAAGACAAGGATCCTAACCCATATATTTATGAAAATGGTTACTTGATGTAGGGTTTTAGGTCAGATAGTTATGAAATGAGAGCTAAATGGTAATGACATAATGGAAATATGTATGAATATGGAAAACAATTTTGAGACTCAACAGCAATTCCGACACTTCAATAAAGTTTCGGAAGAGCGACACATTTTCCAACATTTCCATACAGTCGTCGCTCTTCCGACGTTATCCAAAAGCGTCTCTCTACCAACATCAGACAAAGCGTCACTCTACCGACGTTATCCAAAAGCGTCTCTCTACCAACTTTATCCAAAAGCGTGACTCTACTGACGGTAGACAAAGCGTCGCCCTACCGACAGTAGACAAAGTGTCGCTCTACTGACATTATCCAAAAGCGTCGCTCTACTGACGTCGGAAAAAGCGTCGCTCTAGCAACAGCTGGAAACGTCGCATTACCAATGCTCTTTCATCGAAGATAAATTTTTAAAAAATAGCCAGATGTCGCTATAGCGACGGATCGAAACGTCGCTCCTCTGACGGAAGGAAATTAAAAAAAAAAAAACTAAGTGTCGCTCTTCTGACGGTAGGAAATTTTAGAAAAAAAAACTAAGTGTCGCTCTTCCAACGGCAACCAACTATTGCTCTTCTGACGAAAACCAAGTGTCGCTCTTCCGACGGCAACCAAGTGACACTCTTCTGACAGAAACTATGTGTCGATCTTCCGATGAAAACAAAAAATAAAAAAAATAAAAAATTATTTAAATATATTAAAGCCTCATGGAGTAATATTGGAGAAAATGGGTTGGATATCATGAAAAATCTGGTGATGGATTATCGATATCGGTGTGAATAAACCTAGTAGAACAAGTAGAAGACTTTTTGATGATAAATAATTCCCTGTGTGTGGATTGAGGGGTTTTTCTGCAAAAATCTGTAAAACGAGAGAGTTACATAAGAAGGTGTATGGGCACCTTGATTTCAAGAGTGCATTGAAATATCATTCAAGGAGACATTGGGCTTGCAAGAAAATTCGACCCGACCCGACCGGACCAGTCTGAAGATTTCGGATAAGCTCTGTTTAGTGCGAGATAGGACACTGATTCGTTGAGAAGAAATATACTAAAGAGAATGTTCGTTGAACAGAAAAAGAGTGCCTTAGCTAATCACTAGGAGAAGAGAGAGATTGCGCAGGTCCAATCTTTAAGAAATTTAAATTTTTATTTAATAAACTAATTGTACTAAGCATGAGGGAGTAGACAGAAGGATATATTTCAAGCAATGTTGCCTCAAGACTATTAGCATTTACCGTAGAAAGAATCTTGTAGATTTCAAGAAATGGGAAAACATGAAAGACTTAATTATCTGAATGTATGTGGTATCCTGATGAAATTGAAGACTAAGATTGGATTATCTTGCATGCTGTAAACATGGGTGGGTGACATTTGGAATCTCATGAATCAGAGAGTGGGTGTTACTAGTTCAAAATAAATAAAGATTTTTCTCTCGATGAGGCCAAATGGCCACATGGGACACAAGTTTCTCAAATGGTCTTGGTGTACCTCCCACAAGATCCTCCTGCAATGCTGATTCCCAAGAGAACCTGTTACTGTTGCACAAAGAGAACTTAGATGATGTCATTGGCAACAGATAGTGATGCTTGTTGTGATATGCATCACATGATTGTAGAGTGTTCACTGCATGGAATCTATGCATAATACCCTAGATGTGATATATCAGTTTCCAAAGAGGTGTCACGAGAAAATGTTGGCATTTTTTATAGCATGGTAATACCTGTAAAATTAGACATCTACAAGGGTTATGTAAAGAAGCCATACCTAATAGTATATAAATATTTATGCAAACTATACGAGGATACTGCCATGCTGTTTTCTGAACTGTATAATATTGGAATTGATTGTCATCTTAAACCAGTTAGGGCTGGTGCATATGCTTTTGATCATACAAAAACATTTAAAACAGATGAAATAGGAGACACTGCATAGTTTTCATTCAGCACCAATCATTTCTTCACTGACTACAGGAAGTGATGGCATTACTATTATACCACTTTGTTGGTGATAAATTGTAATAAATAGTTGGTTCATTTTTATTCCCTTTTTCCCTTCATGGATAATCGAATAATTTTCCAGAATGAACATGGTGAGAGTGCTTTTAAGCTGTTTTGTAAAATGCAATGAGAAAATATAACACTGGATGAATCCACTTTTTCCAGTGCAGTTGGTGCATGTGCCATCCTAGGGGCAGCTATAGAGAAGGGCAAGGAGCTCCATGCCAGTATCCTTAAAACTAGATTTGAGTCAACTTTCCATGTGGGAAGTTCACTTGTTACCATGTATGCTAAATGTGGGAGCATAGAGGATGTGAAAGAAGTGTTTGACAGAAATCCAACATTGGATGTGGTTTTATGGAACGCAATTATTTCAAGTTATGCGTAGAATGGTTATGGGGAACAGGCACTCCAACTTTTTGCGCAAATGCAATGTGTAGGTTTGAAGCCAAACTACATGACCTTTGTCAGTGTGCTTTCTGCATGCATCCATGCAAGTCTCATGGATGAAGGTTACCATATTTTTAATTCCATGATTAGTTGCTACTAGATCACTCCAATGATGGAGCATTATAATTGCATGGTTGATATTAGTGGTCATGTTGGGCACTTGAATGAGGAAATGGAATTTATAAATAAAATTCTTGTTGAAGCTGATGCTATGATTTGTCGGACCTTGCTTGGTGCTTGCAGGGTACATGGTAATTTGGAACTAGGAAAATATGCAGCACAGCATATTCTTGAGCTGGAGCTTGAAGACTCTGCAGCAAATGTGCTTCTATCAAACATATATATTGCAGCTGGAAAATGGGATGATAGAGATGACATGAGAAAATTGATGGATGGTAGGAATATTAAAAATGAGGTAGGACATAGTGTCATTGAGGTCAAGAATCAGGTGCATAAGTTTATTGTCTCAGATGTTGACATAACATAAGACCTCACCTGAATCTTTTGTCTCAGATGTTGACATAACATAAGTAATGTGATCAACAATTAAAGTTGGCTTTACCTAGCTAGCTGAGGTTTCAGATGCTGAGGTTTCTTTTAATCACAATTATGTGAAAGGCCAAATTTCAAGATGCAATGTTAATAGTGAATAACTCAACCAATTTGAAAATGGCTTTGTTGCAATGTGTTGCAGTAAACTCATGTAAAAATGGAATGCTTTAATGGAGGAGTCTTTGTTATCTTAAAAGTTGAAATAAAGCAAGAGGTCTGGAAGCTCGTCTTATTTTTCTGCAATAATACTATTCTGAAGAAAAAATAGTGTGGTTTAAGTGTGAATATGATTTTTTGAGATTGTAACTGAAGGTCCTAAGATATCTCAAGAAAGGAATGACGATTGGGTATTTTTTTTTTATCAGGTCAACATCTCCAACAATTCCCCTATAGAGGAGTGAGTAAGAATTTCACATAACTTATAAGTTTGGTTTTAGCTAATAGCAAAAAATTGACAAACGTTCCAAAATTATCACTATTAAACATGATGTATCTCAATAATAAGTGTATTTCACTTGGCTGGAAAGGGTATTCCTCCATTGAGTTGAGATGACATCATCATCTCTTGTATGATGTGTTGAACAAAAGTTTCTTAATTTGCAAAATACGGTGTAGATTGGAACTGTGATTGTTGTACAGAGTTTGAGGAACCAACAGAAGGAACCTGAATAGTGCTTCCAAAATAAGTTGTGAGACCACTTAAGAGAGTACTCTTCCTAGAGTCCATAGAGTTCTAAAGAATAATCCCTGCTATGGTGCTTGTAGAGCCAGAATGGGAGGTTAAACTGACTGAATTATTTACATTATTAATTATATTATCTACAACAAGCTTCATAAGAGTAGGTTTACCTGCACATTGTTCACTGCTCAATGTTTGTGAACCATTTTTTTCTTGATTTTAAGCCACCTAATTTTGAAAAAATTTCTCGACGAGGAAAATTGTTTAGATTTTCAAGGGGACCAATTTTATTTTCCCTGCTAAAATCAATTAGATACTTCATGTTGTTCACTACCTTTGATATTTGAAGGAATCGAACATATCCTTTTGTATACCCTATATCTTTCACCAAGGGAACCTCCAATGCTTTTTATAATTGACGAGCAGTCACAAAAAACATGTTACAGTTTGATTGTAATTCCCAGGGAAAAATATTTATTTTACCAATTTTCATTGAAGGTTGATACTTATGTGTAATCACACCAAATTGCTATACCTATGGTGTCAAAAACCCTCGAGGAATGAGATCCTCATGATTTCTTTCACAAAATTTCCATGAAAACATAAGGTCTAAGAAAAAAAGACAATTCAGAGTTGACCATCACATACAGCATGAAGTTTCTCCAATACACTTTCCTGCATTTCATTTTCATACTCTAACACAATGTGGCATGAAGGACTAGTATATTCACGAGGCATATCTTTGTACATGATTTCTTCCAATGTTCCGCTATCATATTTGATTTTACAAAGCCTTGGTAAAACCTCCACTGTAGTTTCAAAGCCTCTGCCAGGTTTTGTACCAAATATTTCACAATGCCACACATACTGAGGGAAAAAAACTATTTTTTGGAAATCAATTCCATATAATGAAACACACCAACGCTTTTTTTCTTTCATACCAAGATACTCATACATGAATTTTCTCCATAAATCAATTAGTTTGTGACTTACTAAGGTCGCATAGTCACACTACAACAAAGTCACATATGTTGGTTGCTTCCCCGAGACATAAAACATGTGATAATGTGTCATGGGTGTAAATTTGACTTGTTGAAGTGATTTATCCACTGAAGAACTAGATGAATCAACTGGGGTTATCTATGAAATTTTTCATGATTTTGACAATGATTCTTCTAGCAACAACATTTCTCTAATGAACAAAAAAAATGATTCAATGCAAAGTTTATTAGGCCACATCGCTTCAGATTCTAGTCTCCATAAAACTGCTTCATTTTCTTACAGGCTACATAAATTGCAAGAAGAGAGTTCTATGGAATCCATTATTCAAGTGGGCCTTTGCATGGAATATGGAAACCAAATTGTGACACCACTTAAGAGAGTACTCTTCCTGGAGTCCATAGAGTTCTAATGAAGAATCCCTGCTATGGTGCTTGTAGAGCTAGAATGGGAGGTTACACTGACTGAATTATTTACATTATTAATTATATTATCTGCAACAAGCTTCATAAGAGAAGGTTTACCTACACATTTTTCACTGCTCAATGTCTGTGAACCATTTTGTTCTTGATTTTAAGCCACCTAATTTTGAAAATTGTTCTCGACAAGGAAAATTGTTTAGATTTTCAAGGGGACCAATTTTATTTTCCCTGCTAAAATCAATTAGATACTTCATGTTGTTCACTACCTCTGATATTTGAAGGAATCGAACATATCCTTTTGTATACCCTATATCTTTCACCAAGGGAACCTCCAATTCTTTTTCTAATTGATGAGCAGTCACAAAAAACATGTTACAATTTGATTGTAATTCCCAGGGAAAAATATTTATTTTACCAATTTTCATTGAAGGTTGATACTTATGTGCAATCGCACCAAATTTCTATACCTGTGGTGTCAAAAACCCTCGAGGAATGAGATCCTCATGATTTATTGCACAAAATTTCCATGAAAACATAAGGTCTGAGAAAAAAAGACAATTCGGAGTTGACCATCACATACAGCATGAAGATTCTCCAATACACTTTCCTGTATTTCATTTTCATACTCTAACACAATGTGGCATGAAGGACTAGTATATTCACGAAGCATATCTTTGTACATGAGTTCTTCCAATGTTCCACTATCATATTTAATTTTTCAAAGCCTTGGTAAAACCTCCACTGTAGTTTCAAAGCCTTTTCCAGGTTTTGTACCAAATATTTCACAATGCCACACATACTAAGGGAAAAAAACTATTTTTTGGCAATCAATTCCATATAATAAAACACACCAACACTTTTTTTCTTTCAGGCCAAGATACTCATACAAGAATTTTCTCCATAAATCAATTATTTTGTGACTTATTAAGGTCACATACTCGCACTACAACAAATTCACATATGTTAGTTGCTTCCCTTAGGCATAAAACATATGATAATGTGACATGGGTGTAAATTTGACTTGTTGAAGTGATTTATCCACTGAAGAACTGGATGACACTGGAGTTATCTATGACATTATTCATGATTTTGACAATGATTCTTCTAGCAACAACATTTCTCTAATGAAAAAAAAAATGAGTCAATGCAAAGGTTATTAGGCCACATTGCTTCAGATTCTAGTCTCCATAAAATTGCTTCATTTTCTTACAGGCTACATAAATTGCAAGAAGAGAGTTATGTGGCATCCACTATTCAAGTGGGCCTTTTCATGGAATATGGAAACCAAGTTGTGACACCACTTAAGAGAGTACTCTTCTTGGAGTCCACAGAGTTCTAATGAAGAATCCCTACTATGGTGCTTGTAGAGCTAGAATGGGAGGTTAAACTAACTGAATTATTTACATTATTAATTATATTATCTACAAAAAGCTTCATAAGAGTAGGTTTACCTGCACATTATTCACCACTCAATGTCTGTGAACCATTTTTTTCTTGATTTTAAGCCACCTAATTTTGAAAATTGTTCTCGACGAGGAAAATTGTTTATATTTTCAAGGGGACCAATTTTATTTTCCCTGCTAAAATCAATTAGATGCTTCATCTTGTTCACTACCTCTGATATTTGAAGGAATCAAACATATCCTTTTGTATACCCTATATCTTTCACCAAGGGAACCTCCAATTCTTTTTCTAATTGATGAGCAGTCACAAAAAACATGTTACAGTTTGATTGTAATTCCCAGGGAAAAATATTTATTTTACCAATTTTCATTGAAGGTTGATACTTATGTGCATTCGCACCAAATTTCTATACCTGTGGTGTCAAAAAACCTCAAGGAATGAGATCCTCATGATTTATTGCACAAAATTTCCATCAAAACATAAGGTCTGAGAAAAAAAATACAATTCGGAGTTGACCATCACATACAGCACGAAGTTTCTCCAATACACTTTCCTATATTTCATTTTCATACTCTAACATAATGTGGCATGAAGGACTAGTATATTCACGAGGCATATCTTTGTACATCAGTTCTTCCAATGTTCCACTATCATATTTGATTTTTCAAAGCCTTGGTAAAACCTCCACTGTAGTTTCAAAGCCTCTGCCAGGTTTTGTACCAAATATTTCACAATGCCACACATACTGAGGGAAAAAAAACTATAAATTTTTGGCGATCAATTCCATATAATGAAACACACCAACGCTTTTTTTTCTTTCAAACCAAGATACTCATACACGAATTTTCTCCATAAATCAATTATTTTGTGACTTACTAAGACAACATAGTCACACTACAACAAAGTCACATATGTTGGTTTCTTCCCTGAGGCATAAAACATGTGATAATGTGACATGGGTGTAAATTTGACTTGTTGAAGTGATTTATCCACTGAAGAACTGGTTGAATCAACTGGAGTTACCTATGAAATTCTTCATGATTTTGAAATTGATTCTTCTAGCAACAACATTTCTCTAATGAACAAAAAAAATGAGTCAATGCAAAGGTTATTAGGCCACATTGCTTCAGATTCTAGTCTCCATAAAACTGCTTCATTTTCTTAGAGGCTACATAAGTTGCAAGAAGAGAGTTCTATGGCATCAACTGTTCAAGTAGGCCTTTGCATGGAATATGGAAACATGAAATTTAAGATTGAGTTTGAATTTTGGATGGACCTAGAATTTCAAGCACCATCTATATCTCATAACCAAGATAGCGTAGAAGAAAAAATTGAAATATTTATAGATACTTGTAATATAACGAATTTGAATGGGGTAAAACAAGGGATTTAAATACCATATTTCCTTTGGAATATTTTCCAAGGTTGGCAACATCAACAACCTTATAACTCGAAATATCTCCACCAGCTACTATGGCTTTCGAGCCGTTAATGGACGGTGGCTGCTTTAGGGTTTCAGAGCGTCCATGGTTCCCAGCTTCTGCAAGAATCTGGAAAAAAGCAAGCATCATAGGGAAGAATGGAATCATGTAAAACAACAACAAAAAAGTACATAAAAAAATTTATAAATGTTACCTGGGCATAATACATTTGTGGATCAAAATCAAAGCCATCATTCTGTTCAGAAATATGAAATACGGGAGTAGCTGTCGAAGCCATCATTTTTGCTCAAGTTTGGTCAGAAAATCAAAAAATATTCTTCCTCTACCTCTAGAGAATATGGGACATGGGAAAGAATAAATAAGTGATTATAAAGGGCCACTCGATGATTGGTATTTGGTCCTGCGACTTGGCAGATTCTTCCGGAAGAAGGCTATTCCCCAATACCAATCTGATGGGAAGCAGGGTGATCAATGCATTAGTAGAATAGCCTTCTCCTTCAAAGGTATCAGACCCTTTCCCATTGTACCATACATGTCATGCCTCACAAATGCAGCATAATTGGCTTCCATCTCCTTCAAAGCCTCTGGAGAAACAGTTGTTGATCCTTGAACAGTAAAACTGAGGGAACAAGTGGAGTGGGAAAAAAAATTTGAATAGGTCGATTAAGATAGAGTAGCCGCCAAATTAAATTTAAATGATTTAAAATGAGGGTCTATTACAAATTAAATGATTTAAAATTTTATTTATTTCTAAATTTGATGAACATTTTATTCTAAATACACTTTTAAAATAATAATATCTATCAGAATGGATAAGAAATAAAAAGTAAAGTACTTTAATAAATGTTTGTTTCAACAGTATATTAAATAAATACTTAAAAAATTATATCCTATTTGAAGAGGTAATAGTTGAATATTATAATACCACTTTGTAATATTATACTCCCATGTTTACTATAAGAGATGGAGAGAATACATTGGAAAATAATTTTGGAGTATCAAAAAATGCGGAAAATGGATGATGAGTTTGGTGGGGGGCCTAGGAAATTAATAAGCCATTTTTTCTCCTACAAATCTCTTTTTTCTACCCAAAATTCCCCATATAGACAATGAGCTTCAAGATAAAAATCCCATAGACATGAAGAGTGTCATACGCCTTGTTCAAAAAGTAGTAAATGAAACTATGGATCTAAAAAAGAACTCTAGAGAAGATACCTCTATTTAAATAACTTACAAACCATATTGCAAAAAATAATTACTTCTTATCTTATATGTTCTTACAAACAAATATGTGAAGACTCCCAGCGTAACTGGTGTGTAACTGTAATTTCAAGAGTTACTTTAACCAATTTTAGAATATTCAGATCATTTAACCAAGTAATAAAAAAAGGATAGGGGGGTAAATTTATGATGGGCACACTAGTGTTTTTTATGGTCCATTTCCTACATTTTTTATGCTATTTCGGATTAATAGAATTTATTTCAGTTCTTCAGATTGACTATCATCTCTTTTCCTTAGCTCTTGTGTCCATCTTGTTTCATTGGCATCCAAAATATCACATTACATAAACAGAGAACCTATATCCTGCTTGACAGAATCCCTCCCCACTCTTTATAGTTGAGCAAACCCTATATTATGATAGACATATTGCAACGTACTCAGCTTGACATATTTTTGCAGTATGCCTACATCTCTTATATGTATTGTCTTCAACATTGAAAAATGAATATATATCTTGTCATTTTCCAACATTGAAAAATCAGTTTTCTCCAGGTGAATTTTCATAGGGGTGGAGTTAATGCAACTTATCTAGTCATTGTTGTTCCAACAATGTATCCAATAAGATCAGGTCCACTGATTGTATTGTAAATTAAAGAATGAAGTTGTTCATAAGTGACAAAAATCTCATCTACTATATCATCTAATTTTTCTATGTTTGGTATACATGGTAATAATGGCATTACCCACAAACACATGATACCCTCATAACCAATACCTAGTTATCTTCAGCCTTAGATACTTAGTGGTTAAGGGATTCAAGGGTAAAGGGTTAAGTTCCAAGGGATTTAGGGTCAGAGGATTTAGTGGTTAAGGACTTAAGATTTAGGGGATTTAGGTGTTTAAGGGATTAGAAGTTAATTAAGGTGTTTAAGGGTGAAGGATAATTAGGGGTTAAGGGTCACATGTTAAGAGGATAAGGAGTTATGGCTTACAAGGTTCATGGATTATAGTTGGTTAGGGGTTATTTTCTTAATATTTAATGAGTCAAGGGGTTTATGGGTTATGAGTTATGAGTGTAGGGGTTAAGGGATTATGGATTGGGGGTTAAGGGGATATGGAATTCAATGGCTATGGGTTAAGGGCTTATGGTTTGTGATCATTGGACTCCTAATCCCTGACTTATCACCACTATTGGGGGTTCCCCTATCGATTTCTCTCGCTACCTTTGCTAGGTACCTATATTAATATTATAGTCCCTTATTTTTGTTAGTGTAACCCCCTTATTGTTATTATTGTACCCTTGTAACCCCCATATTGTTATTATTGTGACCTTAAATTATTATTGTCAGGTCAACTAGGATTACATTATGGCCCCATGGACTCCTATATATAGAAAGGAGGTTTTGTAAATTGTATCATCCAAGAATTGTTCATTTATGTAATTGATTGGAGGTTTCCCCCTCAAAGTGGCTTATTTATAAGGCATTGATATCTCTTTTCTTCTATTTTTGGAGCTGGTTACACAACATTTGGTATCAGAGGTTTGGATTCTAGGGTTTCGCTACTCTAAACAGGTCATCGTGGCATTTTCGCTATAACGTTTTTTCTACGAAGGTTCAGAATCTAAAATTTTTAGGGTGTAAAGCCGAAATCCTGAGGAAACTCTTCAAAAAAAAATTAGATCTTGGTTCGCAATATTTTCGGAGATATGATCTGTGGAAGGGAGTGATTTTTCAGGCTCCCGAATTTCATCTCAAAGAGGTGATCGTGGGAAAAGATTCATAACTCTCTATCTGAGCATCGGATTGGAGTACCGTAAAAATTGGTCGCAATTACATGGAATTTAGTTTCCTGGCTATCAATTTCAAAGCTGAAGGACGAAACAGTGACACGTGGAAAGTCGTACAAGTTCGCTCTACTGAACCAGTCCATAATTAGGTCATTGTGGGAGATTGGACACAGCTTTGTCTTGAAGAATCCAAATCAGGTCAAAACTGTGGCATTCGAAATAGAATTCAAATGGCTACTTCAAGACCGAAATTCAAATGTTTAAGTGTTGCAATCATAGAGATAATCCAATTTCAATATCGAGCTCCTCAAAAGCAAGAAAAAGGTGTGTATTGTTTTTCGAATTGCATAAGTCTTGTTTGAAGAATCAATTTGAATTGATTCCAAGGTAATATTGTAGAATAGATATCAGTATTTGGTTCTAAAAGATGCCCTGTAAAAATAATTCAACACCCATTAAGCCTTCAGAAGGCTCTACTATGACTCATGAAGATGAAGAATTGCAACATGATCTATCAAAATTACAAGAGCAAGTGCACCAAATTTCCCTCTCGCAGAGAGAAACAAAAAATGAAATGGAAGTTTTGAAGAAAGGTGTGGAAGCTAAGATGGATGGCATGGAAGCTGGCATGGAAGCTAAGATGGATGACATGAAAGAAAACAGGGAAAACATGAAGAATGATCTAAAAGTAGACATGGAAGGTTTGACAAAGTTGATACAAGAAATGTTTCATAATGGTGAAAAGATAGTAGAAGAAACTCATGATGAGAAAAAAATAAATGTTAATCGTGATTTCACAAACTCTAATGTTGGCAGGAAGAACCACCATATTCCAAAAATGGAGATGAGGAAGTTTGATGGAAAGGAGCTTGTAACATGGATACTACAAATGGAGCAATATTTTGATATCCATAACGTGCAAAACACACAAAAGATACGCATTGCAACTTTACATTTAGAACAAAATAAATTTGTATGGTATCAATGGCTTTGCTCCCGTAAAAAAATTGTCACTTGGTCAATTTTTACAGAGGAAATGATAGCACATTATGAGGATACAAAGAGCAACACCTTCTTTAGCCAATTGATAAATCTCAAAAAAAAGGGCTTAGTGGGGGAGCACATTGAGGACTTCCAAAAATTGAATATTAGGGTAACTGATATTCTAGAGGAACACAAGATTGATCTCTTCATAGGCACTTTAAAGGATAACATCCAACATGAATTTCGTGTTTTGGAACCTGATTCATTGGAGAAGGCATTCAGGTTGGCAAGAAAAATTGAATGTAAAATTATGGCGACAAGGAAGCCTACCACTCACTTCTATAAAGAAGGAAGTGTTGCTACGCTTAGATTTCCACAACCTACAAGGTTGACACCACAACAATTGGAAGAAAAAAGAGAAAAAGGGCTTTGCTACAGTTGTGATAGCAAATACACTAAAGGTCATAAGTGTGCTGAGAAGAAATTATTTACATAGATTGTGAAGAGGAAGAAGAAAATGAACAAGAAGAGGATATACACCAGGAACCAACCCTAGAAGAGGAAGAAATGAATCCGACCATATCGTGTAATGCACCGGCAGGAATTACCACTCCTCAAACTCTCAAGATAGAAGGACAAATCAAGAAGAAAAAGGTAATAGTGTTGATTGATTCAGGTAGCACCCATAATTTTATTCATTGTAAGGTAGCCAAGGAATTAAATTGTTTCCTATACCCAGCACCAGAATGTCAAGTGATGGTTGCAAATGGAGGAACTATAAATTGCTCGAGAAAATGCCATAATATCAAGCTAACCATGGGGGAATATGTATTGACTAGTCCAATGCTTTCCATTCCTATGGGAGGTGCTGATGTTGTACTAGGAGTACAATGGCTACAATCTTTGGGGACGGTAGCTTTTAATTTTCAAGAACTTTTCTTGAAATTTTTTTCAGAAGGAAAGGAAGTCGAATTACGGGGTATTGAAGGGAAGCCAGGAAGGATAATAAGCTCTAATGTCATGACAAAGCTTCTAAATAAATAACAATGAGGCGTAATTGCACAATTATGCTCACTAGAAGTTCCGACATCAAAATCATCTATTTCTGCAGATCTCCAACAAGTCTTGGACAATCATTCCAAGGTGTTTTAAACTCCCAAAGGACTCCCACCTATTCGTGATCATGATCATGCTATTCATTTGATTCCAGGAAGTGTTCCTCCAAACATCAGGCCTTATAGATATTCTTATGTCCAAAAGAGCGAAATTGAACATATGATTGCAGAAATGTTAGAGGCGGGTATAATTCAACCTAGTCAAAGTTCTTTCTCTGCTCCTGTAGTATTGGTACACAAGAAGGATGGATCATGGAAAATGTGTCCAGATTATAGGGAGCTCAATAAGCTCACCATTAATGATAAATTTCCCATTCCTGTGATTGATGAATTATTGGATGAATTACATGGAGCAATTTATTTTACCAAGTTGGATCTTCGTTCAGGATATCATCAAATTAGAATGAAGACCGAATATATTCCAAAAACAACATTTCGAACTCATGAGGGTCATTATGAATTTTTGGTCATGCCTTTTGGCCTTACCAATGCACCTTCTACATTTCAAGGGTTGATGAATTCCATTTTCAAACCCTTCCTTAGAAAATTTGTGCTAGTATTTTTGATGATATACTATTCTACAACAGGTCTCGGAAGGATCATGTTCAACATGTTGACAGGGTGTTCAAACCATTGCAGGAGAAACAATTATATGAAAAAACATCCAAATGTTTCTTTGGAGTACAAGAGGTGGAATATCTGGGTCATATTGTATCTCACGAGGGTGTTAAGGTAGACCCTAACAAAATTAAAGCCATTAGGGAATGGAAAGTCCCCACAACCATAAAGTAGTTGCGAGGATTTCTCGGGTTAACAGGGTATTATCGCAAGTTTGTTAAGAATTATGGGAGAATAGCAGCACCTCTAACAACATTATTGAAGAAAGATGCATTTTCATGGACTCCTGAAGCAAAACATCTTAAAGGGGCAATGTGTCGAGCACCAATCTTAGCTATTCCAGACTTCACAAAAACCTTTATTATGGAATGTGATGCCTCAGGAAATGGAATTGGTGTTGTTTTAATGCAGGAAGGAAGATCCATTACTTTTGAAAGCCATCCAATCAATGGAAAGTATTTACAGAAACCTATTTATGAGAAGGAAATGTTAGCAATACTGCATGCACTAAAGAAATGGCGAACTTACCTAATGGGAAGACACTTCAAGGTAAAAACTGATCATGATAGTCTTAAACACTTTTTGGAACAAAGACTATCCTCAGAAGAACAGCAAAAATGGGTCACAAAGATGTTGGGTAATGGCTTTGAAATAATCTACAAAAAAGGAAATCTTAATGTTGTTGCAGATGCACTCTCAAGAAAGAATGAAGAGGTGGAAGCATTGCTTTGTGCCATTTCTATTATCCAACCAGATTGGATAACCGAAGCAAGAGATGAATGAAAGAAGGACAAAGATGTATGGACACTCATTCAAAAGTTGCAGCAAGATCCTAGTACATCTGATACATTTAGTTGGAAAAATGATTCCTTATGGTACAAAGATCGCTTATATCTTTGTAGGAATTCCCAACTAAAACAAAAGATTCTTTTGGAATTGCACACTTCTCCTTTAGGAGGACACTCAGGATTTTTAAAAACTTACCACATGGTGAAGAAAGAATTTTTTTGGGATGGCCTTAAATCTGATATTCAAAATTTTGTGGCGGAATGTTTGGTTTTCCAGCAAAATAAAGTTGAGACAATTAAGACCCCAGGACTTCTACAACCCTTATCCATTCCAAGTCAACGTTGGGAGGATATTTCAATGGATTTTATCACAAGTTTACCCAAGTCCGAAGGAAAGAGTGTCATCATGGTGGTAGTTGATAGACTTACCAAGTATGCACACTTTTGTGCATTATCTCATCCATTTAAAGCAAGTACAGTTGCTACTACATTTATGGATAGAATTCAAAAGCTACATGGAAGCCCAAGGGTTGTTGTGAGCGACAGAGATCCCATTTTTACTGGAAATTTTTGGACGGAGTTATTTTCTTGTTTGGGTACTCAATTAGCTCATAGCTCATCTTATCATCCTCAATATCATGGTCAAACTGAGATAGTAAATAAATGTTTGGAAGGATATCTTCGTTGTTTTGTATCTGATAAACAAACACAATGGGTCAAGTGGTTACCTCTCGCTGAATGGTGGTATAACACTTCCTTCCATAATGCAGCAAAAATGACCCCATTTATGGCACTTTATGGATATCATCCACCATCCATCACATCATATTTAAGGGAAAATTTGAAGGTTCAAGCAATGGAAGATCACATCGAGCATCAACAAGAAGTTCTCCAACTCTTAAAGGATAACTTGAATTTGGCACAAAATCGAATGAAACAACAGGCAGATCAACATCGCAGCGAGAGAAGTTTTGATGTAGGAGATTGGGTATTTTTACTGCTACAACCATACAAACAAATGTCCCTCAAGCAAGCTAAGAAGGATAATAAATTATCGCCAAAGTACTATGGTCCTTACAAGGTGTTGCAAAATATTGGTACTATGGCATACAAATTGGAGCTTCCTGCTTCTTCGTGAGTTCATCCAGTTTTCCATGCTTTATGCTTAAAGAAGGTTATAGGTGAAAATATTCCTGTTCAAACAATATTTCCAGAACTTGATGAGGAAGGAAAAATCATATTGGAACCCGAAGCGGTCACGGAAACAAGAACTCGACAGCTACGAAATCGATGAATTTCAGAGTATCTCATCAAGTGGAAGAACTTACCCACTGAAGATTCTACATGGGAGGATGAGAATTTTATACAGAAGCACCCAGAGCTACTCAAGTGTTGAGGACAACACTTTTTTGAAGGAGAGGGACATGTTAGGTCCCTATATTACTAGTATAGTCCCTTATTGTTGTTAGTGTAACTCCCCTATTGTTATTATTGTACCCTTGTAACCCTCACATTGTTATTATTGTGCCCTTAAATTATTATTGTTAGGTCAGCTAGGATTACATTGTGGCCCCACTAGGATTACATTATGGCCCCATGGACTCCTATATATAGAAAGGAGGTTTTGTAAATTGTATCATCCAAGAATTGTTCATTTATGTAATTGATTGGAGGTTTCCCCCTCGAAGTGGCTTATTTCTAAGGCATTGATATCTCTTTTCTTCTATTTTTGGAGTTGGTTACACAACAACCTTTCCTCTAGGTCCCCTAGCCCCTTATATGAAATTAGGTCCTAAGCCCCCTTCTAGTCATTCTCTAATGCTAGGATTACATATCGTAGTAAACCAAGCTTGCACCTCTAAATTATAACCATCCATGCAACCCTTGTGCCCCCCTAACCGTTTTTTCAATTCCCCAAGGCACAAATCAAATATTTGGATGTATCTTGGATGACTTGTCACATTCCATGACTAGCTTCACGCATGGCATAGTCAAGGGCCACATTTACAAAAAAAAGAGCATTTTATAAGTATATGTTAGATGGATTAAGGACTATAGGGTTGTTGACAAGGAAAAAATTCCACCTTGCCAACAAGGGGGAATTAATCACCCGATCGTATGTCCCAAGTAGACCTACTCTCATTTTGAATGGCCAATCCCAACAGGTTTTAAGGAATATTATAAGGGTTAGGGGAATAATGAGTTAGTGGTTAAGGGATTAGGGATTAGGGGCTTAGGGGTTCGATGAATAGGATATTAGGGGTTAGAGGTTTAGGGTTTAGGTGTTAGGGGTTAGGGGTTAGGAGAATAATGAGTTAGTGGTTAAGGGGTTAGGGATTGGGGGCTTAGGGGTTAGGGGATTTAGGCACATTTAGGGGTTGGGGGAGTAAATGTTTAGTGGTTAAGGGATTAGGGATTGGGGTTATGGAGATAATGAGTTAGTGGTTAAGGGTTTAGGGATTGGGGGTTAGGGGTTAGGGGATTTAGGTGCATTTATGGTTTAGGGGTAGAATAATGAGTTAGTAGTTAAGGGATTAGGGATTGGGGGCTTAGGGGGCTCGACCTGAACGCGTTTGGGCGGGCGCACTCAACCGAAACGACCCGACCCAAACGGCTTTGGGTGGGCACCCTCAAACGAAACGATATGGCGCGCCCGACCGAACGAAGGCATAAGGGAGCAAACATCAAACGGGCTGCACGAACGTGCACAAGGCACCCGTGCAATCACAACTTAAAAAATTTGATACGACCGCCCTCAAATGAAACGACCCGACCTAAACGTGTTTGGGCGGGGGCCCTCACACGGCGCGACATGACCGAACGAAGGCACAAGGGAGAAAATGGAAAACGGGCTGCACGAATGTGAAAAAGGCACCCGTGCAGTCACAACTTAGCAAATTTGATACGGCCACCCTCAAACGAAATGACCCGACCCAACCTGAACGCATTTGGGTGGGCGCCCTCACATGGTGCGCTTGACCGAATGAAGGCACAAGGGAGAAAAAATCAAACAGCCGCATGAACGTGTGCAAGGCACCCATGCGATCACAACTTAGCAAATTTGATACGGCCACCCTCAAACGAAACGACCCGACCTGAACGCGTTTGGGTGGGTGCCCTCAAACGAAACGACCCGACCCGACCAGATATTCTAGGATGTAGTATCCCTTTAAAAGTCAATTTTGGGTGACATGAAACTAGAGGAAGTTAGAGTGGAAAGAAGCCTCTCTTTCACATATTAGGTTTTTGAAGTGTGAAACATGCATGTATGTGGCTAAAGTGGATAAGACAAAACTTGACAACCTATCTTAAAAAAAGGATTTTGAGCTGAAGCAGTTAATGCAAATAATTATGTAATTAATATGTCACCAAGTTCAATTTTTTGTGACATGACACTAGAGGAATTCGAAGTACAAAGAATCCCTCTCTTACATGTCTTAGGTTTCTGAAGTGTGAAACATGCATGTATGTGGCTAAGGTGGAAAAGATAAAACTTGACAACATATTGGTCAATTTCCTTGACCCTTTATTGGTTATTCAGAAGGATTATGAATACACCACCGTTAATATCAAGGTAACCCCTAGCAGATCAAGGGCTACAAGTTGTATTTTTCATCTGAACATCAACATACCACAACCATGCTTACAACCAGGATATGTTTTTTGAGGAGGAGAAATCTCGTCGAGATCAACATCAAGAATCCATTGCAAAAAAAAAAGTACAACTTGTGGTGATTCCAGATGAGCATAAATGAATAGCTAAAATAGATGTCGAATGTGGAAATTATGGAGGAAAAAGATGAAATTCATATTCCTTTTGCATTGGAGCGCAAGGAAAATCAATCATCAATGAAAATTCAAAATTTTCAAGCTGAGCAAAATCAACCAAATTGGGGGCAAAGTTTGGGGAACCTTCATAAGTGAATGGGGCCTATGTGATATGGCTAAGAGTTATCTACCCCCACACAATCTGATATGCAAATAGTAAACATTGTAGGCATAGGGTTAATTAACCCCACACATAGGGATTACATAGCTTTTGTTCCCAAGCCACATGCTCATGAACTAAAATCTCTCTTTAATGTCAATATGTGCATATGCAGCAACAAAACATTTATTCAATTTTACTAGTTGGGTGGCTCTAAGAACCATGCCAGACATGTAATATTTTCAGATAATGAGGATCGCAACATTGTCTTAATATCCAGGCATTAGGGAATATTACAAAAAAAAAATTCACACGCCTCCACCCTTCTGGATTCAGTGTGCAGACATATTCTGGGATTCCATAGGAGATCTTCCTCCATCCAATAGCCATGAGGGATTCCAGAGGTTTTGGTTCCACACCTCCACCCTTCTATTTAATTAGGAACCCTAGATAACCAAGCAATAACCATGCTTAATGAAAGGCGAAGGGCTCCAAGTCTTGCAGCTCTATCCCACTGTTGTCCGGGCCTGAGCTCTGCCATCAGCATGCTTGAATTTTTCCCTCGATTTCTTCTCGCTTTTCAACGTTCCTCCCTATATTCTTTCCTGATATCCCCTCCATTCCCACTACGTTCTCTCTACTTTTTCCCTTGGTTCAATGGAATGATACCCCTATAATATGTGTTTATGTCGATTTGGATCATTGGTTCATCACCAAGCATTGCTTCATCACTATGTGTTGTTTGGTATCATAATTTTATTTCAGTGGTGCGCTTCCTATGGTAGTGGCATTGCACAATCCTTCATTGAATATGGTAAAACACCCAGTAAAGGGAAAGGTAAAGCACATGAATCCATTCATTATGTTGTGGCACATTACAACATGTCTGCATATCTGTATACATGAACATATTTGACCCCTTTTGAAATCAATAGATATCTAATTTCAAGATGATTTGTGGAAGAAGACACTCAACTATGAGCGTATACCCTTTATATGTTGAATATTTCATGAGTAAAAACATTTATATCACCATTTTTTGTTGGTAAATCATATTAATTCCCCTGAATCGGTGTCAAATCAAGAAAATAATGGGTTTACAACTGTTGAGAATAGTCATTGTAACCCTAAACATGGCTCCTCACATGACCCGACCTGACCTGATTCGCCCGAATGTGTTTCCTTGGGCGCCCTCATAGTACGGCACAACCCGAGCCGACCCGACCTGAACAAATTTCCTTGTGATCCAGGTGGATATCGGTGGCCACCCACCTATTCCATTTGGACCAGCACCATCAATTCTTGCAGATTTTCACATTCAGCACAACTTACTATTTTTAGCAGGTTTTCGGGTCCTCCACTCTCGGAGCCATTTTGGGGGCTTAATGATCCAGGTGGATATTGGTGGCTACCCACCTATTCCACTTGGCCCCCCACCATCAATTCTGCGATTTTCACATTCAAGACAACTTACTATTTTTAGCAGGTTTTCGGGTCCTCCACTCTCGGAGCCGTTTTGGGGGCTTAATGATCCAGGTGGATATTGGTGGCCACCCACCTATTCCACTTGGTCCCCCACCATTGTCTCTTTCAGTTTTTCAGTTTCAGCATAACTTACTATTTTTAGCAGTTTTTCGGGTCCTGAACTTCCGGAGCCGTTTTGAGGCCCTAAACGACGCTGGGGTATGAAAGCGCTAACAATTTTTTTGATGTGTCTCCGCCTGACAACAAGAGTCCTCGGATAGATATTTCTAACGAGCTATTGAACGCTACAAACGGAGATCGGGTGCCAAAGTTTGCCCCCCGGAAATTGAACCACCAATTTTCCAAACGGCGCCTACAAGCTTTTGTTTCATTCCCACGCTAGGTTTTTGGACGCTTTCAAATTCTACACCGTTTCTCAACAATAGGCCTCCCTCGAGCCTCATTGTAACAAAGTTCAGAGGTCTGTAGCCACCACATCTCTTCTCAGAGATTCGCTACCAGCACCCTAGCTATTTTATTTCCATTATGTCTGTAAGCATCTTTCTGTTATTTGATATTAATGAAATGAAGTGTTATTTCCGCTGCATCTCTGTATTTATGGTTATGTGTTTATCCTGTTGCGTTCCTGCATAAATCCGGATCAGTGGTATCAGAGTTGGTCTGCTCTTTCTTTGTTTTTCTTTGCATGTCCCTAACGCGGTCAGGGTATAAGGAGTTAGGGCTCGATCTGGTTGAACCCTTGCAAGATCAGCCTCGCAAACCCCGACGACCTCCCATGGCGGAAGAAAAGAAAGACGAGGGAGCAGGAGATCCTATCAAAATACTGCTCGAGGAGGCTCTCGAGAAACAAAGGAACGCGATGATGGATAACTTTGCTCAAATCCTTCAACGACTGCCCACATATGGCGCATCTGCATCCAACAGCCACTCTGGAGGCGTCACTCCCTTCAAGGTACAGGTAAACTTTGACATTCCTATATTTGAAGGAAAAATAGATGCAGACGCTGTAGACAGATGGTTAAATTTGTTGGAAGGGTATTTCTCGGTCCATGACTTCTCTGACCGAGAAAAGATTATTTTTGCGCTCCTCAAAGCTGCCCCCCATGTCAAAGACTGGTGGGAAACCTACCGTGAGCAAGAGGGCGAAGAGGAACCCTCTCTGTTCTCGGCCACACCCACTTGGAATTCGTTCCGAGACGGCATCAAGGAACAATATTACCCTGTGGGGAGCTATGAGGACAAATACATCCAATGGACCACGCCGCGGCAACAAAAGGATCAAGATGTGCACGAACTGACGAATCTGTTCCATACCCTACGCACAAAGTTGGGTATTAAAGATTCAGAGAGACATTTGGTGCTCAAGTACCGCGGCTGTCTGCACAAACACATTCAGGAGGAAATGGAGTTCCTCGACATTACATCGCTTGGCACGACATATCGCTATGCCGCCAAGATCGAGCAGAAATTTAAGCAAAAGAAGCGAGACTTTGGATCTGCGAATCCGAAAGGTGCCCCCGAACCGAAGAACAAGGGGCAAGGCCAAAGCAACGCGACTCAGAACAATACCACAAATCCAAAGAAGGACACAGGGAAGTGGTGTGAATTTCATAACAGCCCCACTCACAGCACAAACGAGTGTCGGGCCAAACAATCTTTGGTGGCTGAACTAAAGGCACCCGAATCAGATGCATTTTCTGATCCCGAGTTAGAACCAGACAAAGGTAATGACAAAGGGAAGCAGATCATTGATGCGGATCCCAGTGCCATTGTTGCCACCACCAAGATCCAGAAGGAGGGTCCAGAGGATCCAGAGGAGGGGGAGCGCCTCTTCCAGTCGCAGATGCGGGTGAAGGGTTCTCCGCTGCAGTTTCTCGTCGATAGCGGAAGCCAAAAGTACCTCATTTCAGCAGACGTCGTGAAGCGGCTCGGCCTACCAACCATAGCACACCCGCAACCGTATACCATTGGGTGGCTCCACCCAGGGAGAGATCTCCGCATCCGCCAGCAGTGCCGACTTCCATACAGTATCAAGCCATTCACGGATGAGGTATTGTGTGATGTTGCTCCTCTTGATGTAGCCGATGTATTATTGGGCCAACCATACTTATGGAGACGACATGCTGTGTATGAGTCTAGGCCTCGTGCTGTTATTATTACTTTGGGAAATAACTTGTACAGGATACCTGAGGTAGTACCGCCTCCTGCCATCTCTTTGACTACTGCAAAACAACGCAGTAAGATTGTTTCCCAGACCAGGAAATTCATTTTCCTTACGACTCACTCACAGGGAAAGAAGAATATTGTGGCCAAAACCTCGAAACAGGGCTCCCTTTCACGGCTGCAGCAGATGGACAAAGTCATGGAGGAATACGATGACAATTTCTCCTCACTCATAGAGGTTCCTCTACACTGTCAGGACAAGCACTCCATTGATCCGACTCCCAATGCACCACCACCCGATGTTTCCATACATCCTGCAACTAATTAATATCTTCTGTTATTTGATATTAATGAAATGAAGTGTTATTTCCGCTGCATCTCTGTATTTATGGTTATGTGTTTATTCTGTTGCGTTCCTGCATAAAATCAAGATCACCTTGGGCACCATCACATGACTATACCCGACCTGACCCGCCCAAACGTCGAAGGCATGAGGGAGAAAATAGAAAATGGGTTGCACAAACATGCAGTACAAGGCACACGGGCGGTCACAACTCAACATTTTTGATACAACCACCCTCACACGACCCAACCCAACCCGCCCTAACCTGCTCGAACGCATTTCCCTGGGCGCCCTCACATGACCAAAATTGACCCGACCTGACCCGCCTGAACGCGTTTCCCTAGGCACCCTCACACAACCTGACCCGACCTACCCTGACCCACCCGAACACGTTTCCTTGGGCGCCCTCACACGACATGACCCGACCTGACCCGACCAAACACGTTTCCTTAGGTTCCCTCACACGAACCGACCCAACCCCACCTAACCCACCCAAACGCATTTTCCTAGGCACCCTCACAGGACACGACCCGACCCGATTCGCACGAATGCATTTCCTTGGACATCCTCACACGACACGACCGGACCCAAACCGACACAACACGAGCGGTCACAACTTAGCATTTTTTATATGATAACCCTCACACGACCCGACCTCACCCGAGCCCACCCGACCCGACCAGCCTAAACGTCGAAGGCATGAGGGAACAAACAGAAAACGGGTCGCACGAACATGGAGTACAAGGCACACAGGCAGTTAGTACAACTTAGCATTTTTAATATGGACAACCTGACATGACCCGACCCAACCCAACCCAACACACTCGAACGCATTTCTTTGGGCACCCTCACATGACTTGACTCGACCCGACCCACCTGAACGCGTTTCCCTGGGTGCTCTCACACGACCCGACCCACCTGAACGCGTTTCCCTGGGTGCCCTCACACGACCCGACCCGATCGGACTAGACTCGCCCGCACGCATTTCCGTGGGAGCCCTCACATGACCCGACACGACCCAACCTGGCTGAACACATTCCTTGTGTAGCCTTCCATGACCTGACTTGACTTGACCCACCCAAACACGTTTCCTTGGACGCCCTCACAGTACAACACAACCTGACCCGACCCGACCCGAACGTGTTTCCTTGTGCACCATCACACGACCCGTCCCGACCCGCCCAAACGTCGAAGGAACGAGGGAGAAAACGAAAAACGGGTCTCACGAACGTGCAAAGCCACACGAGTGGTCATAACTTAGCATTTTTTATACGACCTCCCTCACATGATCCGACCTGAACACGTTTGTTGTGGTGCCCTCACACGACATGACCCGACCCGCCCGAACGAAGGGCGCACAAGGGAGAAAATGGATAATAGGTCGAAAAAATGTACAAAAGCAACACGAGCAGTCACAACTTATCATTTTTTATATGACCACCATCACACAACCCGACCCACCCTGACCCACCCGAGCGCGTTTCCCTGGGCGCCCTCACACGACCTGACCCGACTTGACCCAACCCACTCAAACGCGTTTCCTTGGGCACCCACACATGACCTGACATGACCCAACCAGACCAGACACATTCCTTGGGTAGCCTACCATGACCCGACTTGACTCGACCCGCCCAAACACGTTTCCTTGGGCGCCCTCACAGTACAGAATGAACCGACCTGACCCAACCCGAATGTGTTTCCTTATGCTCCATCACACGACCCGACCTAACCTGACCTGCCCGAACGTCGAAGGCACGAGGGATAAAATTACAAACAGGTCGCACGAACATGCACATGAAGGCACACAGGCAGTCACAACTTATCATTTTTTATACAACCTCCCTTAGACGATCCAACTCGAACACGTTTCTTGTGGCGCCCTCACACGACACGACCCGACCTGCCCGAACGAAGGGCACATAAGGGGGAAAATGGAAAAAGGATCACACAAACATGCACAAGAAACATAGGCGGTCAAACCTTAGCATTTTTTATACGACCACCCACACACGACCCAACCCAACCCGACCCGACCCGACCCGCACGAACACGTTTCCTTGGGAGGCCTCACACAACACGACCTGACCAGGTCGGACCTAACCCAACTCACCAGAACTTGTTTCCTTGGGTGCCCTCACCATATAACACGACCCGACCTGACCTGACCCGAACGTGTTTCCTTGGGTGCCATCACACGACTCGACCCGACCCACCCGAATGCGTTTCCCTGGGCGCCCTCATGACACGGGCCAACAAGACCCGACCCAGTCGAACATGTTCCTTGGGTGCCCTCACATGACCTGACCTGACCCGACCCGCTCAAACATGTTTCCTTAGGCACCCTCACGGTACAACACGACCCGACCCGACCCGACCCACCCGAACGTGTTTCCTTGGGTGCCCTCAGAGTACGCCATGACCCAACCCGAACGCATTTCCTTGGGCTCCATCACACGACCTGACCTAACTCAACCTGCCCGAACGTCGAAGGCACGAGGGAGAAAATGACAAACGGGTCGCACGAACATGCACAAGGCACACACGCAGTCACAACTTAGCATTTTTTATACAACCTCCCTTAGACGATCCAACTCGCACACATTTCCTATGGCGCCCTCACACGGCACGACCTGACCCGCCCGAACGAAGGGCACATGAGGGAGAAAATGGAAAAAGGATTGCACAAATGTGCACAAGAAACATAGGTGGTCACAGCTTAGCATTTTTTATATGACCACCCTCACACGACCCAACCCAACCCAACCCGACCCGCCTGAACGTGTTTCCTTGGGCGGCCTCACATGACACGACCTGACCAGACCCAACTCGACCCGACCCACCCGAACGTGTTTCCTTGGGTGCCCTCAAAATATGGCATGACCCTACCTAACCCGACCCAAACACGTTTCCTTGGGCACGCGACATCACACGACTCAACCCGACCCACCCGAACGCGTTTCCCTAGGCTCCTCATGACACGGCCTGACACGACCTGACCCGATCGGACATGTTCCTTGGGCACCCTCACATGATCCAACCTGGCCTGACCCACTCGAATATGTTTCCTTGGGCGCCCTCATGGTACAACACGACCCAACCCAACCCGACCCAAACGCATTTCCTTGGGCAAATTCACACGACCCGACCCGCCTGAACGTCGAAGGCTCGAGGGAGAAAAATACAAATGGGTCACATGAATGTGCACAAGGTACATGGGCGGTCACAACTTAGCATTTTTGGTACGACCTCCTTTACACGATTTGACCCAAACAAGTTTCCTGTGGTGGCATGACTCGACCCGCTCGAACAAAGGGCGCACGAGGGAGCAAACAGAAAAGGGATCGTACAAACGTGCACAAGCAACATGGGTGGTCACAACTCAACATTTTTTATACGACCACCCTCATACGACTCGACCCAACCTGACCCGACCCACCCGAACAAAGGGCGCATGAGGGAGGAAACGGAAAATGGATCGCACAAACGTGCACAAGCAACATGGGTGGTCACAACTTAGAATTTTTTATACGACCACCCTCATATGACCTGACCCAACCTGACCCGACTCACCCGAATGCATTTCCTTGGGCGGCCTCACACGGCACTACCTGACCCAACCCGACCTGACCCAACCTGCCCGAATGTGTTTCCTTGGATTCTCTTACAATACGGCATGAACTGATGTGACCTAACCCGAACGTGTTTCCTTGGGTGCCATCACACGACTCGACCCGACCCGAACGAATGTGTTTCCTTGGGTGGCCTCACATGACACAACCCAACTAGACCCAACTCAACTTGCCCGAACGCGTTTCCTTATTCGCCCTCATACGACCCGATCACATGACTCGAAACATTGTTCCTAAACCATAAACCTGATTACATGACCCGACACATTATTCCTAAATCCTAAAATATAACTCCCAAACATTATTCCTAAATCCTAAACCCTAAGATTGTTCCTAAACACTAACACTTGCCTCCTAAACATCGCAATACTGACACTTGTCTCCAAACCGTCGCAATACTGACATTTTACTCCAAACGTCACAATACTAACACATTTCTCTGAAACATCGTAATACCAACACTTGTCTCAAAATTGTTGCAATACCGACACTTACCTCCAAACATCGCAATTCTGACACTTCTCTCTGAAACGTCACAATACCAACACTTTTTTCCAAACTGTCGCAATAGCAACACTTATCTCCAAACGTCGGAATTGCGACACTTTACTCCAAGCATCATAATACCGACACTTGTCTCCAAACGTCTGTATAGCGACGGTTGTGGGCGGGATTTGAAAAATTGATAAAAATTGGGGAAATTTCTGACAATACGTCAAAAGTGTTAGAATTTTTACCAAATGTACTAGTGAGAGCTACAACCAAAGCTTTGACGTTGCAGTCTCCTCCAGCAGGGTTCAGCCGAAGCGCGTCTCATATGCTCATCAGGGGATTCGAACGGGATGAGGGCATGGACTTAAGCTCTCTCAACGAAGTTCCTTCTTGTTATATCTCTTCAACAGTTCAGCTATAGTATACTCAATTCTCCATGTTCAGCTAGATTATGCAAGGAGAGATAGCTTATTTTTATAGAGGAAAAGGTGGAGGTTGGGATCCCTACAAAGGTGGAAGAGAGGCCTATCCTTTAGGAGGTTCCCACAAGAGGTGGAAACCATAAAAGAAAGGAGGGAGTACATGGTTATTCGGTCCAACCACTCCCAATGACTCATCCTCGAGGTTGTTAGAGTGGAATCTCTGCCTCTATTTTTAAAAGACATTCCATAAACAGCTCGGCGCAGGTGGCTAACTGGGATAGAGCGCCAACTGACGTGGGGCCTAGCGTTAATCTTCCTAATTGGTGCGAGGGCAGAACTCGCTACTCACGCCAAGACAAAAACAGGGGTTTCTGAAGCTCTGCTCAGGGAATTGTCATCAGAAGGAATATTGCTCTCATGTAAAGGGATGCAATGATGGTCTTTGCAAGGCATGACACTTCTTATTAGGCATAGAAATGACCCTCCAATGTGTGAGATGGGGATTGCAGGGACAGTGACAAAATTTTGTGGAACAGATGCCCCTTAAAGCATGAGGTTTGAGGGAGAGGGAGGGGAAAAATTATTTATGAGAACACATTCGAATTAAGCACCGCTGTCGGAAAACCTGCAATTACAAACACAATTGATATCTCTGATACATGAACATGTGGTATGGGCACAACCATCCATAATAGAGTACATAAAAAATGAGATCTGAGGTATGGACGTAGCCATCCAGCAGTAAGATCAACAAATAGACTCAGGTATGGTCATAGCCATCCAATCAAAAGAGTCATGCAATAAGTCATGATAATTCACAAGAACCTGTAGCCTGGATTTTATCAAACAAAACCCAGGGTCTTGCGCTCCATCTCGACCCGAACAAGTACAAATTCAAGCATGTGAATATATGAGCTAAAGTCGAACATGCAATAAAATCACCTGATTACCAGCCAATGATGAAAGTTGTTAACAGGCACGAGAGAAACCATTAATAATGACAATGGATCTCAAGGTACAACAGGTAAAATCCAAGGAATGTGAACAGTGATCTAGCATCGAACACCTGCAGAATCACCTGATCAAAGGCCAATGATGTAGACCTTGCGTCGAATGCGAAGAACCTACCATTGAGGCACGCAAGCTCCAAGGTACCGAAAGGGAGTCTCTAGATCAGATTCCTGGATAATGAGTTGAAGTCGATAGGAAGTGACCTGGTCGAAGGAGGGCCATAATGTTTCCCACATCATCGACACGAGACAGAGGAACATGATGATAGTGAATCAGGACCAACAGAGAATTACAGGGAGCTTGAAAAATGCAGAGGCAAACTTCTCTTGATAATATCAGTGACACGACACTGGATTTGGCAGTATTTGACATCAAGGGATCTGAGGTCATGATGACGTGGAAAAGAGCAGATGAGAGGTCAAAATAGATTAACCAAACCCATGAAGGCAATAATGACGAAATGGGATGTCCCCAACCCGACATGAATGCAAACGAGTATCATGTTCAAGAGCCACATACTGTTGACACAACTAAAATCTGGTTCGATTTTCCCCCACCATTTCTGGCGAGTACCCCAATTATTTTTCAAAAAAAGCTTGAAGGGGATAGTATATGCTTGTAATGTAAGTTTTTCCTTCGGAAAAATCCAACCTATTACCTTTTACGATCCCTAGGAAGGAGGAACTCGAGTAAAGTCATGGAGACGAAGTCCGATTTCATCAGGGTTTAACGAGTCTGACAAAGGGAGAACTTGACATATTTTCATGTTTAGAGAGTTTGAAAAGAAGGCGGAAAAGAAAACTCCAGCATGGCCCTTTTCGTAAATAGTATCTCAGATCTAAAAAGGTAGAAAACACTATCTGAAAGAACCTCCTAGTTACAATAGGCTAAGGTATTCCTTTTTCGTAAATAATCCATCCCAGCCCGAAAAAGGGGTAAACGTATACTGGGTAGATATCATTTCGCAGCCATTTAATGAGTTCAAAACAACAATAATCTCGGCAATATTTTCAATTTTAGAGAGTCAAAAAAGAGCAGAAAGATGACTCCAATAGTGACTTTTTCGTGTTTTTATCGAGTCCGAAAAAGTATAAAATACAACTCATTACTTCATCACTACCACGTGAAAACATGTCACTGCACAAGAGATACCTGTAAAACCCATTTCTCGAAATAATATAATAAAATAATCGAAACAATATGTCTTAAGACCTAATTAGGGTTGTGAAAATTTATAAAATGCCAAAAATGGTAAAAATAATTACTTTTCACTTTTTACCTCTTGTGGAGCAATAGTTACCCATTTTACACTGTGATTTTACGGCGACGATAGCAGAGGATCCGGCAGGCCAATCTCGAATCCATCAGTTCCAGGTAAGAGCCAACATCCTTCCCTTCAATTTAAGTTCTCTTTTATTGCCTGCAACCCTCAATTTTGATTTCTGAGGAAGAAAATGAAAATTTTAGGGCACAGCGGTTGGCGCGAGTTTCGAGCACGGACTCGTGCCAATCGCCCATTTTTTTGAACTGGGGTGTGCCCATTGGCGCGAATATTTTAGAAACAGTCGCACAAACCACACAGACCATGTTAGATTTTTGAAAATTCAAGTTAAGGGCCCAATTTTTCATAAATTCAAGCTTCTAAATCAGCTAATACCATTGATATGAACATGTTTGCAGGTATAAAGTGACAGAATGGTGATCGAATGGAAAGAACGGGAACATAGCAAAGAAGATGAGCTTCCCATGAAAAATGAGAGATGCATGGAAGCTCTCAGTGACTGTGGACTAAAAAATTTCTTCTTGATACCATGTCTCCATGCTCAACCAGATCAGCTACAGTATTTGATCATCATATGGGATGAGGATCAGGAAAATTTCATCCTTCGAGATCAGGAACTTGAGATTGATGTTTCTGATGTCTACTTCATAACAGGACTATTTCGGAGGGGAGCAACACTAATCCTAACTGGCACCCAGCCTTTTATGGATAACATGTCCATGGTGATTGATAGGGTATGTCCAAGGGCATCGAAGGGATTAGGAAGTGGGAAAGTGGATATCCAGACTATCCCAGACTTGGAACTAAAAGTAGTGCTACACACCATAACACGAGCTGTGGGATCGCAAGCACTGCACGAAGCAACAAAGACACAGCTACTTCTTGTTGTAGACTGCTTGACACCGACCAACTACAACTGCGCAAAGGCCATGACAATCAATATGAAATGCCAGCTGACAAAGTGAAAAAATACCAAATTGAAGCAATTTGGTTACGGGTCTATCCTGGTATCATTCTTCCTGGAACGACTACCAATATTTCAGTGTCAGGAGGTCATAGTCCCAACACCACCAGCGAGGGAACCACGTATGGCTCGATGGGAAGCTCTGATGCCAAGGGAAGGGGGCAATCAACAGATGTCCTAGAGATCGGGGTTCTTTGATTGGCTCCGCCGACAGTTGATTCTCGTGGAGGACTGGCCCTACTCTAGTACAGATTTTATTGGTGATCCAGACCTCCCACTCCCATAGGGAGAGGATTGGGATGAAGATTTGGGTAAGACTCATTTTAATTTTCATGAGTGATATGATTTTTTTTAATTATATATGTTTTGAAGTTAAACCCATGCACTTGCAGATGTTTTCCCAGAGAAACCCACAAGTATGTCTCTGATAGCGAGGCGAATCCCTTGCGATTTTGACCCTCGTGGCGAGGGAGGCGAGGAGGAAGAGATCGTGCACAACTTGGAGGGAATCACACACAGAGTCTCGGACTATGCACGATTTGACGATGTTCCTCGTGCCTACCAGAGACATACCGTAGGGGTGCCAAACCAAATTCACCACTTGTTGAGGTGGCTCATACGAGCAGTGACATGCTACCATGAGCATCACGCCGATTAGACACGTAGGTTTTATATCTGCATATTTTGAGAGACATGATGTCTCAAGATGTAATAGAAACACACATATTTTTTGAACTTATGATGCACACTGATTCAAACATTTGATATATATATATACATCTATTTTCCTACATGGATCTTTTACATATGATGATGATTTTACAAATTACGCAAATTTCTATCTAATACAATGTTAGCCACTGTATCGGTTTACGCATTCATTCGCATGGGAATATTTTGATATGTAATAAAATAAAAATTTCTTTCCAGCAAATGAACACATAAATAAAATCTCAGAATGTATGGGTTTCTGACCGAATAATGACCATTGAGCTGAAGAACGACAAGCTATGAACCTAGATTTACAACCAATGCGGGTATGCCGAGGTTGATTGCCTTGGTTAATAGTTCAAGGACAGCACTATACTCAGTGACATTTTTTGTAGTCCATCCTAGACAAATACCTTGCAGATCTATCAACTCACCAGCAGGATCATAAATTACCCATGTTGCTAAATACAAATTCTTGGTACTGTAGGAAACACCATTTGCGAAACTGACATAGGGGGTAATAGACATCTCCACAATAAGCAAGACCCAATAAGGAGGCAAAACGCTCGCAAAGCACGCCAAACCAAAATATGTAAAAAAATAAAAATGACACATATGTACACAATTCATGCATGAATGACTCATGCATAATTTTTTTTGAGATACAACCCATTTCTGGGTTGTTCTAGAGGATGACCTTCATAATCAATGAGCTCATAGGCCCCATTCTGCAAAACACATGTTTAATAATTTAGGGCCCATGCCACATGGGTTGAAATTTTCCTGCCCCTAGCTTATCATGAGCTTGGTCGTACAGGAGGACGATGTCTCCTTCAATGAAGGAATGAGGGGTAACCGATTGGTCAAAATGAGCTTTGACCCGCTTATTTTGTGTTTCGATAACCAGAGCAGCAAAGCGACGAGATTCATCCAGCCTTTCTAAGTAGAGGAGACACTATTCTTCTGGCGAAGTGTTTGGCAGTAATTCAACAGCCAACTTGAGCGAAGGTATTACACACTCAATCGAAAGAGTAGCTTCCAGACCATAAACTAACTAAAAAGGAGTGAATTTGGTCGCATTCTTAACTGAAGTTCGGTATGCCCAAAGAGCTGAAAATAACATGAGATTCCAATTGGATTTGTGGATCCTAATCGTACGTTGAAGCATGGTGACAAGAAAATTTTTCACAGATTTAACCTGGCCATTTCCCTGAGGATAGTACGGCGTTGAGTTTTCATGACGCAGACCCAACTTAGAAGTCAACTCTGCCACCATATAATGTCAAAAATGGGAACCATGATCGGTAATGATGGCTTAAGGGATGCCAAACCTAACAATGATTTGATTTAATATGAATTTAGTAGTTGTCTTACTGTCAGTGGCAAGTGTAGGCATTGCTTCAACCCATTTGGTGAAGTAGTCAATGGCTACGATAATATAAGCATGCCCCCCAGCCAAGTGAGGGTTACACGTCATAAAATTGATGCCCCGCTTCGAAAAGGAACCAACAGTAATGATAGGATGAAGAGGTACAGGCAGTGCACACATCTTGCGCTGATAAATCTGGAAGTCATGACATTTACGAACCGCGACAATGCAGTCCTTGAAGATAGAAGGCTAGAAATAACCAGCACGAAGAATCTTCTATGTAATATTACTCAACTTACCTTCTGTAAAGACGTCAAGTGTTAGAACAGGAATTTGAAGCGGAGGAGAAGGAACCTGAGATGAAAATCGCTCAACACACGTAGACATGGCCCCGTGGCCAGGCATGAATGAGTTACGATGAAGACCATCATCCCACGAAAAATATTCGAGAAACATAGTTGCCACGATGGCTTCATCGGAGGGAAACTCTTCGTTCCAAGGATCAGGCGAATCCGAATCGCCAAGCCAGGGGGATTGAGAATAAATGTCAAGAGACATGGTCAAAGGAGCATGATCAAAGAACGGAGTTTTTGAAGCCGCAACGATTTCACAATAGTCAATCTCAATCAAACTTAACGGCTTCAAATCTCCAAAAGAATCGATTTGTTCAGGCAAAGGAATAATCCATGGGTCATCAGACCGAGAGATCATGTTGATCTAAACAATATTTTGTGGAGGAAGGGGAAAAATACCCATGAGGGCAGGATCCTTGAAAAGACCCAGCCCTACGCTCTCGTAGGGAGTAGAAATTTGATCCACATACGGAACGTTGTTCTCGGAAGAAGAGGTGAAGAAATACAATTGATCAACAGTAACAATCTTCCCTTCATGCAAAATTTCAGAACACGAAAGAGAGTGGATGGAACACACAACATGGCATGATTCCAATTGTGACCGAGGAGAATATTATAATTGATTTTGGCATCAACTACCTCTACCTCGACATTGGCGGTCTTCCCTTTCAAAGTAATCGATAAACTAGCGAGAACACCTAAAGGCTTTGATTCTCTTCCATCAAATGCTTCAAGGGAATTTGGCGATGAACTCAGCGCTGGAGAACCAATAGCTTTCCAGCAAGAAGATGACATGACACAAGTTAATGCACCCTCGTCCACAACTGCTCGATGGACGTTAATAACAACTTGGATAATCAACGCAATCTGATGCGGAAGTCGTGGAATGAAATTCTCTAAATCGAAAGCAAGATGGCTAATATCAGCAGGATCAATCCCGCCAATCGCAAACAACAAAGCCTTACGTTGAGATGGAAAACTCTGAAGTACTTCTAATGCGGACGTCGCAAACGGCACCTGAGAAAAAT
Organism: Pinus albicaulis; assembly: GCA_034641835.2. Taxonomy (NCBI): domain Eukaryota; kingdom Viridiplantae; phylum Streptophyta; class Pinopsida; order Pinales; family Pinaceae; genus Pinus; species Pinus albicaulis. The sequence goes on along the minus strand of CM076572.1, from coordinate 1,202,244,911 downwards.
CCTCAACAATATTGTAATGGTGAGTGGCACGGGCGTTGGGATTGTAAGAAGACTTGTGGAGTACACCTTTGGAAGGTGGTCGTACAATGGATTTAGCACTGGGCCTTTCAATCTCAAGCGGGCCAGAAACAGAAGGAGGACAAGGACCATCAGCGATCTCCTTCCCTGTTGCCTAACGCGATCCATTGTAATCTTTCGATCAAGTAGCAATAGAAACTACTTCAGAACCATTCATCATGAACACCTGAGAGCCAAATGGGGTAGAGGACTAAGGTTGCTCTACCATCTGGGTCTGCTGAGATGGGAAAGGTTCTTTAAGAATGGTCGTAATTCCCTGGGAGCCTTTGAGCAACCGGCTCACTTCGGACCGTTGAGGACAGTCCTTGGTGAAGTTCTCTTCAACACAAATCAAACAAGGGTACTTCAGCTTGCGTTGAGAACCATCACCAGCACGAGGTTTCGAAGAACCCTTTTTTGGGGTATCGGCTTTGGCCTTACCTTTACCCTTATTTTTACCTTTAGAAGCTTTATCCACAAAATTGTCCTGAACAACATTAACTTCTGCAGGCTTACCATAATTCAAGGTGGACTGAGAAGCAACATTTTTGGAAGAAGTAAACTTCGGCTTCCCATAGTTTGAAGAAGAAGACTTCTGAGAAGTCTGAGATACAGAACCAATAACACCATCAACGGATGGAGTCGCTGGCAGTTTAGAAGTTCTAGGTCGGGGAGCATCAGGCAAGATATCATACAATGCGCTACACTGAGAGTACACAAGATCAAGGTATTGGGTGTAAGAAATTCCTTGTTCCTCGGTTACACATGCCCCCATAGTTATGTCTTTCGCAATCTGATTGACAAAGGATGTGGTGAACCAATGAGTCAGAAGCTGATCAGGAATCTCAAATTTGATCATGTGACGACAACATCGCCACTCATGAATATGATCCAAGATATGAGTAGCTTAGTCTTGTTTCAATTAAGTGAGGAGGTGCATCCCGGTCTCATAGCAAACTGTTAACTGAAAATGCATAAGGAATGCCATGGATAAATAATTGAAGTCTTGGAAGATGCCACGAGACGGCTCAATGTACCACTTTGCAGTGGCACTAGTAAGAGTTCGCTGGAAAATATAGAGTCGAATAGAATCGTCAACCCAAGAGTTAGAGGAACACCACAAGTGGTAAGTCATAACATGCACTTGGGGGTCTTCGCCAGACTTGCCCTCAAACTTAGGACAATCGCCAGGAATATTGGTCGGGACCAGAGGCCAATATGGGTTATGAAGAATGGGATCGTTCGTTAACTTTGACACATTGAGTAATTCCAACGTAGCAAGAAATGGTAATTGAGTATTAAAATTCATTGGAGGTCTCTGATAAGGACCCGTGTTCACATTCCACCCAATCCGAGAGGAATTCTGCCCCCATATATTTTGTCTCGAAGGATTTTGACCATAGGGGTTAGAAGCAGGATAATTCAATTGATACTGGGGTTGAGGACCAGGATCCTGAGTCTAAGTAGACCATTGAGGTCCCTGTTGAGAAATGTATGGAGTCTGTTGCAGAATGTACGCATGGATTTGAGGTGATGATACACCAATGAAGGTTGATTTTGAGGGTAAAAAACTTGGGGCGCATTATATACCCGCTGATATTGACCTTGAGGGTAATAAGCTCCTTGTGGTTGAGCAAGTGGACCCTACTAAGCAGGTTGAGCAGGCTACTGAGTGGGTAGACCTGGCTGAGTTGGATAAACAGGTAGAACCGGCTACTGAACCGATTGAACCGGTTGGGGATCAGGTTGAATCGGCTGCTGAGCTGGCTGAACCGAGTACTGAGGGCCACCAGGTTTCCCTTGTGGGAGAGGTTGGCCTGATGGTTACGATGGACCTGGTTGTCCTTGATAACCAAGTTGACCCAGAGGAGGAGCGTATGGTTTTCCTTGTGAAATAATTTTTTTCCCATAATGAATGTGTGGTGGTTGTTGTGGTGCAAAAGGTTATCCCTGTGGCGGATAGATTTTCCCCCCAGGAGCATAATATGGTCCTGGTTGATTCTGAGGTTGACCAGATGGACTGTAGTGTTTGCCTTGTCGGACCAAAGGTTGACCTTGTGGACCAGAGGCAGAGCCCTATTGAGCCAAAGGTTGTCTCGATCAGGGTTCTCCTTGCAAGCCAGAGGGTTGCACAGGTAAGGTGGGTCCAAAATGAGAAACAGCCTGATAAGGATCATAAACGGCCTGATGAGGATCAATAGGAGGCAAATAGATAAGATTACCATATACATCATAATGATGAATAAATGAATAAACGGGATTACCAACAGCATCATAGTGATGGAATCAAGGATTTCCAGGAGCTTGAAGCTGTTGAGAACCCTGAGAGCTCTGTTGTTGACCAACCAATAGATACTCTTCAAAATTAAGGCCACCAGGAATCAGTGGGGCAGTGGAAACTTCACTAGAAGCAAGTGGGGCCTCCGTGGCACTAGATTGTGATCTACCCGGACCGGGATTGACAAGCCACGTAGGATTGAGAAAAATAGACCTGCAAGTGTGAAAAGATCCTAACGACTAATTCGTAACCGAAATGACACTCCAATGTGCAATATGGGGATTGTAGGGACAGTGAAAAAGTGTTGTGTAACAAGAGGAGTTAGAATACAAGGGCTCGTTGGAAAGGGGAAAATGTCCTCTATAATCCTATTTTGGTTCCATGTTTAAATAGGGTCTTTTTACCATTAATAAAATTATAGTTGTGAAACTATCATCCTTATTTTATCCATGGCAGCCTTTAGTATTTTATGCCTATGGCTCCTTCTTCATAGACTTAGGCCTTCAAGCTAATTAGGATTAGGTCATATTGAATATTTAGGGCATCTAGGGCTTCTTCATTATGGATCCAAGTGTGACCTTAAACAATCATCCATGCCATTATGTTACACAGTAATTTGTCACCGTCCCTACCATTCCCCATCCTGCACATTGGAGGGCTCATTCTGTGACCTATGAGCAGTGTTATGCCTTGAAACCACCGTCACTGCATTCCCCTGAACATGAGCTTCATTTGCCCTGAAGACATCTCCTTGCAAAAAACCATAAAAACACCCCTTTTTGCATTGGCGCGGGCGTGCAGTTCATCACTCGTGCCAATCAAGGAAATACTTCAAATAGGCCGCGCCAACTGGCGCTCTGTCCTAGAGTCGCAGTCGCGCCAGCCAATTTAAGGAGTGTTTTTTTAAATAAAATGGTGGAAGTTTCGTTTCAACAGACTCAGAAACTGTTATCTATCTTGAGTTGGGAGGTTTGGCTCCGAGAATTCCATGTAGGGGAAGTGGTTTGCCACCTCTCATGGAAGCTTCCTTGGAGATAGGGCCCATCCCATGATTATAGGGATCCCAACTCCCCTTCCTCCATCTATAAAAGCTTGCCCATTTCCATTGCAAGCTAGTCTTGAAGTGCCCAAGTCTTGAATCTCCAAGTTCCCAAATTCCCAAGAGCCTTATGCTGCAAGAGCCCTCATTCTTCCCTTAAGGCCAAACTCAAGCAAGGAGACTATCGTCGAGAGACTCTAAGAGAGGCTTGTCCCATCCTTGGCAGGCTTTGCGAGACGTGCTCTACTGGTGACCCCACCGAAGGAGACCTCAGCATCAAAACATTGGTTGTACTCTCTTTCGATTGTTTATTAATGAATGACTACTGGTTATGGTTCCACTTTGGTTTTCGTTTATGATGATGATGAGTTATATCCTTTCTGACTGATATATAGTTGCGTATTCTAGATTTTATGCTTGTATTTTTATTGTTTCTTTCATTTGCAGGTGTCCATTCACGGATATCGTGGGGATCGTGATCTGTCGAGGCTAAGGAACGGGAACACCGTCTCTTCTACGAATCATAGCGTTGGACTCCAGGTAGGCCTCCATCGTTGGTCTGTTTATTCGCAATTAGGAACTTGCACTGTAGCATTTGATGATTGTTGCTAGACCCGTTCTGGGCTAGTAGGGATCGCCTCTGTCTGCAGAGGGGATTTACCTCTTCAACACATTATTATCTTCATCAATGCTCATATTGACATCAATGAAAATTTTTACCAACAATCTCTCTCTTTGTCATTGATGGCAATATTCTCTCTTCTTCAACCATTTTCTCCCCCTTGGATATCAATGGAAAATGGGGTGTCCAAGCACACCCCTATAAAGCTTCTTCTTTTCATGATGCTCCCCCTATCTTGGTGCCCTACCCCTATCAATGTGTTCTCTTAATGTGATGCAAGAGCAATGACCCCCATCTTTTGGCGAAGATATTCAAATGCTTCTCATGGTAGGGGTTTTGTGAAAATATATGCATTTTGTTATATTGTATTGATGTATTCCAATCTGATATTTTGTTCTAAAACTTTTTCTCGGAGAAAATTGTATTTGATTGGAATATGTTTTGTCTTCGAATGAATTATTGGATTCTTTGAAAACACTAATAGCGCTGGTGTTGTCACAATAGATAATGATTAGTTGATTAGTTTCTATGTTGACATCTTTCAATGCTTCCTTCATCCACAATATTTGTGTACAACAATCTACAACAACTATGTATTTGACTTCAGCTGTGGAGAGAGATATAGATGATTGTTTTTGTTGAGCCAAGATACAAGACAGTCTCCCATGAAGAATGCATTTCTGCTAGTAATGTTTCAATCATCTATGCTTCCAGCCTAATTAGCATTGATGTAAGTTTTCATGGTAATAGTTGTGCTTTTGGGATACCATAGGAAAAAATTAGGAGTCAAATATCTTATAATTATTTTCACAACCACCAAATGGGATTCCTTAGGAGTTTATTGAAATCTTGCCACCATTCCTACTGCTTGCATAATATCAGTTCGTGAAGCAGTTAAGTATAGAAGAGATCCAATTATTGACCTGTAAATTTTTAATTCTAAAAATTTAGAATTAAAAAATTATTAGGTTTTAACTAATATGAAATTTTAAAAATTTAGTAAGGTTTAATTAATGAAAAATTATTAAAATTCATTTATTAACACATATTTATATAGGTATATTTTTTAATATTTAAAAACATATAATATTAGTGTTATTTAATATACTCCCTTATATTAATAATTGAATTACATTTTTTTAGGTTATAATTTAGCAAAAAAAAAAAAAAATTAGTTAATCTAGAAGTTAAATAAAAATTTAGACATTAAATAAAAAAATTTAATGAATTAGAATTTCATTTTAGGGTTATTATTTTAGAATTAGAATTGATTCAATAGATTATTCAAATTAAAAAAATTAAATATTTATTAAGAAGTTTTTAAATATTTATTATTTAAATTACATTATAATAAAAAGCTAAAAAAAAATTAAAATAATAAAATAAAAATCTATTTTAAATTGATTAACATAATTTATTGTCGGCTCCTCTCATCTTTATTAGCCTTCACTATTTATACCTTGACCTCTTGCGACCTTCTTTCATTATTCATTCATTTCTCGTCCTGGAGATGGATCCCTGTTGGGATTCGAAACGTCGACAATTGTTTTATGATACTATGGATAATCTAGTTTCTACAAATAACAAAGACAACCACAGAGGGTTGTTTGTGTGAACATATTTCTTGAATTCCTCGACGAGGTCTCGAATACGTGCATTGGAAAATTTTACTACGAATATTCTGAAAAATTTCTTTATAGCCCTCTGAAGCCTAGATCTGATAGTGAAGTTGAACCAGAAACTAGTAGCTCTAGTGACTCTGAAGGAGAAAGCTCATCACACTAGAAACCTTTGAGTTTGTTTCCAACTCCATTCACCCCAATTTTGCACTCACATCACAAAACAACCACTCCACCATGCATTCCATCTCCACCACCACCTCCATCTCCCTCAAAATTAGACATGGTTGCATCAATGAAGTTACCTAATTTCATAGGCATTGGAAATGAGTACATTGACCACTTCTAGTTTATGACTGAAGCCATATGGTAGGCTCAGAAAATTAACAATATTTATATTAGGAAGGTGCAACTGGCTACTCCTTTCCAAGATCGTGCATTAGATTGATACATCAGGTATGCTCAAGCAAGCCCTAATGCCACCTTGGACCAAATAAAATATGCCCTAAAAGAGCAGTTTAAGAAGCCTAAGTCATACACGCAGCTGGTGACACAAATGAAAGAAATTCATTAGGAGGCTAATGAATAATTATGGGAGGTTGATCAGAGACTGAAGCATACCATCAGAGATGGTGGATTTGTCATTGATGACACTCAACATAAGGAATGGTTCATTTCTATGTTGCTCCCGCATCTGCACCAACCCTTAGGTCAGCAAAATATTTCTACACAGGCTGAGGCTATGAAGGTTGCAATGAAACTGGAGGCTACCCCAACACCTGTGGCACTTGGGACTCAAAAAATACAGAATCAGTTGAAATCCATGCATATAGAGATTCAAATTCTACGGAAAGACAAGGGCAAGGAGATTTTCACAAAAGCTTGGTGCATAAAATGTAAATATTCTGGGCACCATAAAGATCAGTTTCCTATCTTCAAAAATTATTTGAATTTTGTAGGTCCTAGTCCATTGAAAAGTCTTGTATGGTGCACAATCTGTCAAATTTCTAGATTACATTACACAGATTCCTGCCCAAGGATCGGAAAGTATCAACCTGACTTGAAACAGTTGTTTTTCATATTTTGTTCGTCATTAGGGCATGATGAGTAGAATTGTCGCACTTATGATATGATGTTAGATAAAGCTGAAATATATAGAATGCAGGCTGAGCCTACATCACCAGCATCCCCCTCTGGGTGTGGAGGATTTCAGGGCAGAAGAAGAGGCCGAGGAGGTGGATCAGCTGGTCACGGAAGAGGACAAATCATTTTCTATAACTGTGGAGATGTTGGTCATTATGCACACGAATGTCCTAATCTAGTACGACAGTATTGCAGGTATTGTAGGCAATTTTATCATGTAATAGAATATTGTCTTGTCTTGATTGCTAAAATGCAGGGAAAGAAGACGCAAACTCCAACATAAAATCTTCAAATGGTTAGAGCATAAACCCGTGAAGAATATCCTAGTGTGAATGTGGTAACTAAGAGCAGTGTCGCCACCAATGAAGATAAGAGAAAGCAACCAGCCACTGATGTATGTATCCTTAAAGCACCTGAAACCAAATAAGGATTTAATATTTAGCGCATAAAGAAGACTTTTGTTGAAGCGCGAAGGGAATTTGCAGAAGGAAGCACGTCGGCATCGAGAAGATCGATGAAGGAAGCAGGAGGAGATGAAGAGATCAAACCATTCCTACAAGCATGTATAAAGTTACTACGCAACAAAAAGGCAGTAGAAAATCTTCAAGCTCTAATAGATAATTATGCAGAGAAGGAACAATTGATGGTAGAATAGTGAGCGGTCAACAAAATATACAAGAAAAAAAAGAGAACGGGTAGGGAGATGCGTATGATCTCACGGATTGGAGCTTATGAGATAGACAACCTGATTCTAGAACTGGGATCGGATGATAATTTTATACCGAAGAAAACATGGTAGCACATGGGATAGCCAATGTTGGAGTGGTGTACCATTCAACTACGCATGGCTAATCAGTAGAAGATCATTCCCTTAGGGAGGTTGTCGCAAGTTGTGATCAGTATAGAGGGTGTTAAGGTGATGGAAGACTTTGAAGTCATCCAAATTGTAGATGATATTGATCCTTATCCTGCGCTTCTAAGGTTAGACTGGGTTATTGACATGGATGGTGTCATAAATTTGAATAAAAGGAGAATATAATTTGAAAGCAATGGAGTCAGGGTAATTTTTCCCCTAAATCCTGTAGAAGGGGAAATATATATTGAACAGGTGCACACTGATGATGGAATCGATCAAATCCAGAAATTGGCCTTGTGTGAGTAAAATTAGATTAATCCAGCAGTAGATGGAAATCTTAAGTGGGAGAATGATATCTATTGTTTTTTAGACTCTGATGAAGAACTATAAAACTGGCATAACCAGTTACATGAGGTGTCTGCGCTGCGTTGTAATCGCATGACCTGATCTCTGCGATGTATAACATCTGAGGTATAGGATTTGCTGCACTATGATGGATTAACTGATATAAATATGTTTATAGGGGTGCTTCAAAGGACAGTTCTTGAAGGAAAGAGATTTCATGCTTTGGATATCGACTTGCGTACCACTCTAGCAAGATGGTGGGAAACTCACAAGGAGAACCTGGGAAACTGGGAGGAATGTGCGTGCATGATGAGGTTGCGGTTTGAATGTCTAGTCATTAAAATGGAATATTTTTACTCCGAAAAGAGGATCAGTGCAGACATTTGGCAAGATGGAATCAAGTATGGGGTGTAGAACCAAGACTGAATAGGTCCATATGTTTATTCACATGTTGGGGAAGGTGCCTACTAAATGGTACTTGGAGACGGAGCTGCGCCGAGGCACTAGAGAATGGTCTGCGCTGACAGAGAGTTTTATTCTTACATTCAGTTTTGAGAGTGGATTTGAAAATACTGGCCAAGATTTGATTCAAGAAATCCTTAATGCGTCAATGAAGGCAATTGTGAACTGCAGACATTGGACAATTATGGAATAGTGCGCAGTCACTGGAAACTCAATTTCTCCCCCTTAGAATGTCAGACAGGCACACTCCATGATGAGCCTTGTTGGATACTATAGGAAGTTCATTTTGAAATATGAGTTGATAATTACACCCATGACTAAAATACTCAGAAAATATGTGACATTTCATTGGGATGATGAATGTCAATGGAGTTTGCATTTATTAAGGAACGCGATGGACACTACTCTATATGCTTTGAACTACTTAATCAAAAATCATGTGTTGGGGGGGGAGGGGGGTTAGGAGGAAATCTGTAGATGGTTGCCATTAGCTCTAGAGTATATTTGTAGACAGGTGCGACTCGCACATAGTAGCTATATGAGGAAGTTGATAGGATCGCATAGGTGTCAAAAACTAGCTGTTGGAACAAGAAATCAGGAAAAGATAGCTTTATTACCGTTTATGGGAGCATCTATGTTGCATTTAATGAAGGGGTTTTTCTAGATTTGGGACCATTTTTTCAGTTATGGAGACACATTTATGCAGAAGGAGTCATTGAAGACACACCGCAACTATAAATATGACCTATGTGGTCGCAATAGTTCCCTTTGCTTTCTGAGTGAATTCTCTCCTTTGAGCTCCCTAATTGTCATTGCAGACTCTGTGTCTATGTATGGATTGGATCCATGGTTCCCAGAATAATTTCATCGAGCAGGGTTGGGTTATGTAATTCCTGGAATTATGACGGCCACAAGACCTGGAGAGGACCCTGCTGCGCCGTAAATCCCTATTGTTGAAATGTATGTGCCCTCGAAGTTAAAGAAGGGGATGAATTTTTGCACTAGAAAATATCAGAGGGATAAGATCTCAAAGTCGTGCTCTATTACTACTAAGCAGCTAAAGAGTCCTATGGCTGAGGTCCCTAAAAAAATGGCGAAAGGACAGGAGGATGTAGTCGAAGTGGCCCCATTCTCGTGGCTGTCGAACTATGTTGCGCCGTGCAAACCCTCAGCCAGAATTCCTAAAGATATGGATAAGGTGTGTGCAAGTATCCAGATGCCATTAATACCCAAAAATGTCCCAATGGAAAGGGACATGTTTTCTAAACTACCACAACTCAGATTTGAGGACTAGGACATTGCGAATGTCAATAAATTTCCCGAAATTGTGCCCGAGTTTCATTACGCTTGGTTATTGTTGTTGATTGCGCTGATTGGGTGGAAGACCCCCAAGGAAACCCAGTTTTCAAAGATTGAGCCTTAGATGTGCGAGGTTGTGTGTTATTCCACCCTATGGAACTCTTCAGACCCGGTGTGCGCCAAGGAAAATAAAATATTTTGGGTTCTTTATGATGCTACCCTATATCAAGTTGTACAGTTAAAGCCGCGACTGTCACCCACACTATATGATCAGTACAAGATGGTAGCTGACTTCAAGGCTACATTCCACAACATTAATATGTGTGCGAAAGGCATTTTGGAAGGAGTGTTGTACGAGTTACCATACTTAGTGACGGAGGATGATTTTCTCAGAGTGACGATAGAATGGCTACCAGCATGGTTGACACCTATCACATCGATGAATTCGTGCACTGGCACCCAGCTAGTGAAAACAACATAGAAGATGATAGATAAAGAAGCAACGCCAACTATCACTAGCGAGACCATTGAACTTGAAAAATAAATGGAGCTAGAGAAGAATGAATCTATACCGAAAGACACAGCAAAAACATATACCTTTCAAGGAACCAAGTGTGGCTCTCAGGCCACCAGTGGATCAAGAAAGAAGAGAAACGGTTCCAAAGATGTCAAGAAAGAGGTCTTGACATTGACAGAAGATGATCTGCATGAAATTTCCAACACATTCACATCTACAACCAAGGATTGCTGGACCGACATGGAGGTACAGTACAAGACTGTGTTGGATTTTGTTCAAGGTCGGAATCCAAGAACTAAATATGCAGGCGAGCCAGATACAAGTGAGCGTAGCTCAGGTGAGCTAGACTAGAACACACATCACCAGTGCACAGCCATTAGATGTTGCATTACCAGCTACCGGGGATGCCCACCTTGTACAAATCCCTGCGCCATCCATTCAGATGGACCCCAGCTGGTGTGCCCAATTTCATGGAACAGGTGATATAAATATTAATATTTCTATGTTACCTACAGGGAAGTTTCACCTGATGCATTCAATGATCGTTGATGAACTTCAGTTCAAGGAGGCGGTTGCTCACACAACCACAAGGGAATCTCAAAGGCAGGCAAAAGAAGCACACCAAAAACAACAAGCCGCAGAAGCAGCCTACCACACAGCAGAAGCCCAGTGCGTTGTGCTAGAGGATAAAATCCATCAATTATGTCGCGATGTTCCAGCAATCTTGGACATAGCTGCGCCAGAGGAAAATTTGGAAGGGTTGGATGCCGCATTGAAAGCATCGCGCGCTAAGGTGTAGACTGTCAGAACGAAGTATGAACAACAAATCATAAATCTGCAAACCAATTTGCAGCTCGAGACTCCACTGGAATTTCGTGCCCAAAGAGTAGTCGAAGTGAAGCAAGCTAGAGACAGTATCATTGCTGCAGTCACATAGTGTGACAGTCTGTTAGATGAGGCTATGGGCATATGGGAATCCATACAGAATGATCCAGTCATTCATCAGCTACGCGACGAGCTGCATCGGAAGGAACAAAAATTTGAAGAAATCTAGATAGTGGCACCAACCCTGGTTCTTACACAATGCCTAGCTCGTCTGCAGGATTATTGGATGATCCAGACAGAAATTGAAGACTTGCGCCGAAAGGAAAAACTGTTGGAAGCACGCATGAAATCATGGGTTGAGGAGGCTCTTCAGCCTTCACTGACGTTGGACAACACTTTGAAGACAATTTAGCAAACACAACACAGCATCGAGATGGCCACTGAAGGGCCCACCACAGAAAAGTTAGTTTAGAAAGCGCAGGGAGATGTAGCGTAAAGTTTGGAAATGGTGCTCCCTCTAAAATCTTCTATCAGCGCGATCCAAGCCAAGCTAAAGTAACAGACGCCTTAGTGACTCGAGATGAGTCACATGTTTGTGTTGGGGGCCTGTTGGAGCGGGGTCCCCTGGGGCACACTTTTTGATGTAATTTTGTATAATTTTGTATATGCGCACTGCGCGAATGATTCAAGGGGCTTTTGGGTGTGTCAAAGTCCTTATTTTTTATGTAAATGGGTTTAAAGTTAAACTATGGGCCTCAAACCATGGTTTGAGACCATAGTATCTGCGCGCTAAGAGAATATAAATAGATAGATCGAGTCTAAGTAAGAATTCATGTAATGTTTTGGATCTAAGTGCTTATGCATCTATGATACGTTGTAAAGGTTTTTTTCTACGTTAGGTAGAAAGGCTCTTGTTGGTTGTGTGCACAGAGACCTAGTCCTGGCTATGTGCACGAAAGGGTTATGTGTAAGGGGAAAATATGATCTATTGAAAGGATTTGTATTAATAGAAAGGAAAGATTTTGGCGAACTTATTGTGTTATTGATATGAGTTATTTTACTATTGCATTGTTCTGTGTTGATTATTGATCACTGCGCGAGGATATATGTTATGGTTGTTTATGCATATTGATGGTTGATAAATCTGCTTAAGTAATTACGCATTATTTAGATATGATCTGGTTCTGTTATGTTTTATTTGCGTTGAAGCGATCTGTGACTCTGCCTTATTCTATTAAGTATTGTGCGCATCTATTATCATTGATATAAGTCTACAATTGATCTACGTGGGACCAATTCATTATCTTCTTCCTCAAGGTGCGGAAACCTGGTTCCAGCACCCCCCCCCCCCCCCCCCATTCTGCTTTAGGTGAGACTTTGATCTACTCAAGCAAGTCATTGACAAAAGGGCCGGTAGTTGGAGGGTTTGTTGGTTTCTCCATAAATCTGAACGTGGGTCAGGACCCCTCAAATCAACAACCTCTTTCTCCTTGTCAATCTCATGTCCCTATATATATAAAATAATTTTTTATTTTAAAATTTTGGAATAAAAAAAAAATCAAAGAAATAATTTAAACAATTAAATATTTATAAATTCACAATGACTTACCTCATTCTATCCACCGTCTGCTCCATTCCCTCTGCTCGGCATTTTGAGGTTAAGCTATAAAATCTTGTCCATGAAGGCGAGCCAAGGGAAATAGCATGCAAGGAAGGAGATTAAATAGTGTGCAAGGAAAATAACATGAGAGAAAAGCTACAATTCAAGCCGAGATAAGCAATCCAATCATCACATACACACAATTTTCCTAAATTTTCAGCAAACCTTTATGATAATCAAACCATTATCCACCAATACATAAATAAATATCCTACAATTTAACCCTAAATCCACCCTATGTTCAGGAAACCAACAATGCCTTATGCAGCTCTAATTTCTGGACCAAAAAGAGATAATCATAAAAATCCATTCTAAGCTCCATATGAATCCCTAAGTTTACTCTGTAGCTCCAATTTCTAGACCAAAAAGGGAGAAAAATAAAAATCTCGAGTAATATCCATCTAAATCCTTAATATCCTTTAAAATCCACTGAAGATCATCAAAATCCATCAATTTGTTTTGCAATATTCGAACTGCCACCATGAATCCAAGAAAAAGAAGACAATATTGAAATTGTCCATCCTCAACAACACGGGTGGACTTCGAAACTCTTGAATCGAGACCCAGGCAGCGGTAGAGTAGCCTATTTTTCTATTTCTCGATTTCATGCCTATCGACAGTGAAAAAATTCTTAGAGGATAAAGTAAAAGTCTAATATTTTTTTTAGTTCAATAGTGAGTGGGTATTTGATTTCAAAGTTTTGGCCCACCCAAATTTTGAAATTTTGACTTACCCATTTCTAAATATTTTTATTCTCCCAAAAACTACATTAGCGCCAACTCAGGTGCAATAATGTGATCATATTGGGGCGTAAAAGTTGGAGAAAATGGTGCTTAGTCTAACACCCTCAAAGTTATTTTTTGCATTAAAAAATGAGACATATAAATGTTACAAAAATATAATATCATTTTCAAATAAAATCAAAGATTAATAGAATAAATTCAGTAGAATAACCATAATTTCAAAAATATATTACATTCACTATATATTAATTTAATTAGCTCTAAAATAATTTCATAAACTAAGTTATAAATGACGAATGAAACAAAATTGATATACACACAAGTGCTAAAGTGTGTTACATGGGTTAAAAGGTTAATATCAATTAATATTTATGTTGTAAGGACAATTTATACTCTATTCAAAATATATTCTACCAATAATTTTTCCCCTATAATTGTTATTTTCATTAGTGTACTAAAAATTACTGTCATTGTTGTGTATTACAGGATCCAAAGGAGGCCATGGACATACAACATGGATGGCCTAGAACTACTTAATCACTAAGAGGAAAGTGGGTCGAAGAAGATATGACAATGGAATCTACGAATACAATACAGGTAAGAAGACAAAGCAACCTCAACCAAAGGAGAAAGGTCTTTATGATTTCACAAATACTACAACATAGAGGAGAGGAAGTCAATTTTTTTCCATGAGGCCTTTTAGGTCAAACTTATTGGTTGAAAATGCACAAGAATGGTGATTAAATGTGATTCTATGATCAAGAGAAATGTTTGAAATTTAGGGTGGCCATGTGGGATAGGGATGTTGCACACTTTTCTTGTCGAAATTTTGCCTCGATGTATATACCTAGGGTCACAAAATTGTTTTTGTTTTTCAACTCCAATTTAACATGATATCAATATGTCAAATATATGACTAAAATGAAGTTTTTTGTTGGATAATATATTCATTGAATTGATATAATTGGTGTACTAAACATCATTAACTATGTTGTGTATTACAGGATCCATATGAGGCCATGGCAACAGGACACAATGGATGACGCGGGACATCAGGTACTCAAATTTTGACTTGACTTAAGAAAATTTGATATAATGACATTTTGCGATATGTCCATATTTTTTCATGATATTATTAAAATGTATAGTGTATTATCCAAACTTGATAGAAATATTGAGGCACACTAACCCTATTTTTTACTCTATGAAATCCATGCAATTTGGAGTATTCTTGAACAAAATAAATATGTGTGAAAAAATAAAAAATATTTAATTTTATTAATGTTACCTATGAGTGAAAAATACTCTCCAAGTTGAATCATTCAATTTGGCCTTGAAATGAAGGTTGGGCGTGCATTTTCTGAAGCATACAAAAATTTCCTTGCTTCATTAAAATGCACACCCATGCTTCATTTATTGGCCAATCTGATTGATTCGAATTGTACATTTTTTATTTTATTATTTTAAACACTTTTACATTGTTATATATTTACTAACTAGTATAATAGTAACAATGTTCAATTCCTTGGGGCTAAAAGTCTTTGTTGTAGATAATTGCATTTTAAAACATTTTTAACATTTTCACATTGCATTCACCCCATATCATCATAAGAAATTATGTACATAGAAAATTAGGAATAACAATGCAACAAAATAGTCATAGGTTTTTCATGATATCTCTTTCATAGGTTTGTCATGATATCTTTGTCGTAGGGCTCAACATATCTCCTTCATATCTATGTCATAATATTTTCTCATATCACAGATAAGAAGGCCCAAAGAGATTGCTACCATACCCAAGAACTGAGGCCCATTAGGGAACTATTATAATGTTGTTGCACCACAATGCTGGGGTACAATTTTTCAAACCCATAGTATGGACTGATAATTATATCAATGTCGTTGATTACAGGTCCTGGTGTGCATTTATTTGAGGCACACAAACCCTACCTTTTAGCCTATGAAATCCATGCAATTTGGAGTATTCTTGAACAAAAAATATATATATGTGAAAATTTAAAAATATTAAATTTTATTAATGTTACTTATGAGTAAAAAAATACTCTCCAAGTTGAATCATTCAATTTGGCCTTGAAATAAGGGTTGGGCATGCATTTTTGTGAAGCAAGCCAAAATTATAGTGCTTCACTAAAATGCACGCCCAAGATTCATTTATTTGCCAATCCTATTGATTAAAATTGTAGATTTTTTATTTAATGATATTAAAAACTTTTTCATTGTTACAAAATTATAAATTTTTCTTCGACTTGCCTTATGTGAAAGTTGTGAATAAGTGGGAACATAGTTATGTAGGATATTTTGCAGACATGATGCAATATTATATCTTAAGGTTAGGTATTTTCTAATCATGTCCTATTTCAAAGTTCATTACCAAGAGTGTAATTGGTTTGTCACAGGATTGCATATTTGTTATGACTTGAAGATTGGCAGGTTTGATGAATTGTTGCATTGGCAGACTTGGATAAAGGAAAGAAAGTCATTTTTTTCCATGAGGCCTTTCAGGTCAAACTTATTGGTTGAAAATGCACAAGAATGGTGATTAAATGTGATTCTTTGATAAAGGGAAATGTTTGAAAATTAGGATGGCCATGTGGGATAGGGTTATTGGATATTTTTCTTGTCGAACCTTTGGCTCGATGTATATACCTAAGGTCCTAATTATTTTTTTTCAACTCCAAATTAACATGATATCAATATGTCAAATATATGACTAAAGTGAAGTTTTGTGTTGATAACATATTCATCGAAATGATATAATTGGTGTACTAAACATTACTGACTATGTTGTGTATTACAGGAGGTAGATGAGGCCATGGAAACAGATCATTTCATATCAAATGAGGACACAATGGATGAGATGGGTCATCAGGTACTCAAATTTTCACTTAGGAAAAATTGATATAATGGAATTTTGTGATACATCCATATTTTTTCACGATATTATTGAAATTTATAGTGTATTATCCAATATTGACATAAATTAATGCATGTTGTTGATTATTTTAGATGGATATTGGAGAAAATGCAGAGGTTGGACCTTCAACTAGTAAAAGAAAAATATATGTGCATGGATGTGGACCTAAAACTATTAAATCATGTAGTAGGAAATGGGTGGAAGAGTACATGACAATGGATCTTGAATATATAACAAATGATTGCACTGAACAAGAGGTTGGTCGGGACTATAGTACATGGGATGAATACTTTGATAAAATTGTTGTTTGTGGATGTTTTATATCTTCTAGAAAGAAACAATTCAAACAAGAGATTGTAAAATTACATTACATAGATGATCCAGCGAATAGTATTACTCCTAAAATCGATCTGAATCCAATAGGAATTGTGGTAAGGAATTTTCCAATTTGATTTAAATAATATGTATTCTTCTTTTAAACATTGTTTTATATTATTTTAATAGTTAATTTTTTTCTTAATTATTACTTGTAGGATAAATTTATTGGTTTAAAGTTTCTTGTACCACTGAATTATATTCTAGAGTCTGATGATCATTTATCTTATGATACATATAACAAAAATATGTGCACATATATTAGCTTGGAATTTGAGGATTTGACAAAAGCATGTAACAAAACAAGAACTAGTTTAAAGATGCATAATTTTCTTAAAGACAAGAGGAAGGTGGACTACATACCCTATGAGAATGAATGCGATGGAGATGATAACTTTCCCTTGAGATTCAGATCAATTTCCAAAGATACATTTTATCGTCGACTATATTGTGTTTGGAATAATGATCAACAACTACCTAGAGTGTATGAGATGTTTCAATTTTGGGATACAACTACATGATACGACACTCCAACATTCATGGAGAGAATATAGGCCTCTTTATTGTCCAAAATTCCCATGTGGGATCTAAACATAGAAACAATTCACAACAAACCACTAGGATATTAATGCCATATTATGGCCTGTCATATGGCTAGCATAATCTAAGCCTAGCATGTCATCATATGGTCTAAATTCGAATATGCATACACACCATCTCTAATTGGAAAGTGGAAAATAAATGAAGAGAGGTAATCTTATTTATATATATGGATGTGAACACAGACACACAAAAATATTCTGATATCTATAAATAGTAGTAAGGGAAGGGACCCTACTGTAAGACCAAATTGTCAATTTTTTGAGGTTATAAATGATAAAGATGGATATATGTAAAGAGAGGTTGATAGATTGATAATGGTTGAGGATATTATGGACCTTACCATTGGGGATGAGTTATTGATTAATTACCCAACACACTCTTGTGTGAAAGAAAAGGGAAGAACAAGGTATCCCTAAGGATGTTTTCAAGGGAATAAAACCAAAAAACAATCAATGAGTATGGACTGGCGTTTTATAAACTATGTTGTCAAAATCGTGTTTTATTTTAAAATATTGTATAAAAAAAGGTTGTGTTATCTCTCTCTCTCTATATATATATATATATATATATATATATATATATATATACCTCCCCGCCTCAATCTCTACCATTGAACTCACCCTACGAAGTTGAAGTGACTCTATTTTGAGATAATGCGTGGATTTAGTTGGTCGAAGTAAGGGAGTTAGTTGGTTGAAGTAAATCCATGGTGATGTTGAAGATGGTTATGTTCACACACAAGAAGACAACAATCCAGAGTTATAAGGTTTTATAGAAGACAACAATATGGATGGTACCTCAATCTCTACCATTGAACTCACCCTAAGAAGTTGAAGTGACTCTATTTTGAGATAATGCGTGGATTTAGTTGGTCAAAGTAAGGGAGTTAGTTGGTTGAAGTAAATCCATGGTGATGTTGAAGATGGTTTTGTTCACACACAAGAAGACAACAATCCAGAGTTATAAGGTTTTATAGAAGACAACAATATGGATGGTATAGAAAACGATGATCCAAATATATCTAGTAACAATACATTTGGTCTATAGTCAAATTTCAATGATGATGAAGATGATGCAGGTAAAGATGAGGATGATCATAATATTAAATACTTGAAAGAACATATGCACATTGTCAATGATATAATGGATGAAATTTTTGCATAAAATAATGTTAATGACCAAGACTTCTAAATTTTCAGAATTATTTGTAATCCATGTTTAAAAAATAATGATTTTGGTGGCCCAAAATCTGAAATGCTTTAATATTATTTGTGTCGATACAAATTAACTACTGCAATATCCTTAAGTGTTCCATATTTGGTATGAATTGTTGACGGAAAAAATTAGGATTACTTGGATAAGAGTTAGCATGGTTAGTGGTCATTTATTGGTTGATAACGATTTAGAGGTGTTGTCAACTTATTGGTTAGACTAAGATTGAACTAGGATGAAGAGCCTATTGGATAAAAATACATTAAATATGCAATTGTTAAAAATTATAATTGCATATATTGTATATGTAAAACAATGTAAATACAATCCATTAGCCTACATGTATGCAAAGTTTGTTCATTAATTTATATTATAAAACAAATTGAAATATTTCACTAAGTCTAAGAAAAATTATTTTCTATGGGAAAAATTAGAAAATTTTAATTGTATTAATGTTCTTTATGAGTAAAAAATACTCTCTAATTCAAATCATTCAATTATCTTTGTACTATTTTGTCGGTATAGGAAGGATATTTTTTCCAGTGAGATAAGGATATGTATATTATATTCCTGGCGATGTTGATATATACAACCTTACTATGCAACTATTTTTTTTTATGTTGCTAAATTTGTATCTCATGTAAGCTTTATGCAATTTTCTTATTAATAGAAAAAACCATGCTTGAGAAGAATTGAGAGACCTTTCTAGGCAGCCCACATATTTTCCTGATTAATTGAGGGAGTGCTAATCCCTCGAGCATAATATGAGAATGTTTTACCATTTTGGTTAAAAACCACACCTCTAGCTCCAGCAACCCCTGAATTTCCTTTTAAGGCACACTATGGCAAATTTTCCATATGATGCACTAAGCATATTTTAAATTTGTTCTACTATAGAAAGAAGATATATTTTGTATTTCAAATATAAATTTTGTGCATTCCATAGCACCATTTATTGGTTTAGTAAGCTATTAGATTATAAAAGTCCATTACATTGTCCAAAAATAAAAGAGTAACTAGATCTCAGTGAGAACAACACCTAAAAAATTGTTATTCTGAAAATCGAGGATGCTTGGGAGGATTTTGTAAGCCCTCCTCTTGAGAATAAAAGTGTGTCTTTCCTTTTATGGATACATGTGATTGTTCAGACAATACAACAGACACATCCATTGATCCTTGTTAAAGTTGTCAAATTTTCATTTCATAATTTCTCTCATATCAACTTTTTCTTCTCTTAGCCTATTCAATAAATCCACATTCTTCTTATATTTTTGCTTGTGCTCAGTTTCCTTCCTTTCAAGATCTTCATTTGTAGATTTCAATTGATATCTACATTTGGACAATTTAATAGTGAGTTTTTGTACTTTTTCCTCAAATTGTTTTTCCCTCGATAGTTGTTGATTATTGTTGATTTGTCAATTTGTTGATTGTTATTGTTTTTCCCTCTCTAATTGTTGCTACATAAACTTGGGATTTCAAATTTTGTATCTCCATGTCACATCCCAAATGTTGTACTTTTCAACTGCTCATGAGATTTATGTTTAGCTATATAATTATTTTTTCTCTCTCAGCTGTCGTAATTCAATTATTGAACAACTGGGGGTGAGACATAAAGATCACCCATAGAATTCATGGCTAAGACAATGGTCTTTAAAACCTTCACTCTTGCTTTTATCTTTGATTTATCCAGTTGAAGGCATTTTTTACTCATGTACCATGACTTGTACCTATACCCTTACCCTTACCCTTAACCGCACTCTCGATACCACCTTTTATAAAAGGTCAATATTTTTTCCTCTTCAAGTTCTTTAGTCTTATGTTTTTCCTAGGAAATTTCAAGATATCTCTCTCTTAACTTATTAGCTTGCCTATGACATTTTTTCTCCAACTTAGTTTCTCTTTTCTTGTCTTATTCAACCTATTATTCATGCTTTTGTTTGTCCCAATATTTAGATTTATTTGTAATTCCAGCCTTTAAATATTCAATAAATTTATCTTTTCCATTCAATAACTTGACTAATTTAGCCTCAAAATTTTTTGAAGTTGTCAATGAGGTATATTGAGAACCTTTGGTCTTATTCTCAATTCATCTTCAAGTTCACTAATATTTTCATCATACGAAGGCTGAAATTTTTTGAACTTTGCATGTAGTTTGTATATCTCCATCATACCTTCATTACTCATTCTGGATACATTATTATGCAATTCAAAAATAATTTTATCCTTGGTGTTTATGTCATTCATTGATTTTTCTGTTTTCTACAGAATTGTTGATTCCAACACTGAAATTTTCTTCATTCATTCAACAATATCCTTCTCCTTTAGTTCGTACTTTTCCTCCATTGCAAATTAGATCCTTCTATCATATACCAAGAAAAAAAATATGTTATCGAAATTGTATTTTGGATTGTGCACATTTAAACTTGGAGTTGTAGATGTTGAATCACCCATAAAAGGGAAATTATACTGAGGTGCCAATTGTTTGGAATAAATTATGTCTATTATAGAAAAATCATCATTACATGTTCCTATATAATGTTCCATACCTTCTTGCTCCTCATCTTCAACCACATGCACATGTAAGTCTGCTAGAACACTAGAAGCTATATCTTTAGCATGGAAAATTGTATTAGTAAAATTTTCCACACCTTCAACCGAAGTTTGTTTAGGTTCTTACTCAATGGTTTTCTTTGGTTTTGATTTCCTAATGTAATTTTTAAGAGGCCTTGTTTCAACACTGGGTCGATACAAATCAATATTTTTTTGAAGTGTTCCTGAGAAACTGAACTTAACGTTGTTAATTTTACTTTATTGTAGGGAATAATGTATTTTTTTAGCCAAAATATGAGGGACATCTATGGTCGTGACTTTAACCCAATGAATAAATAGCCTCATGCAATCACGGAAAAAATATCAAGCTTATGATGATCCATAATTGTACTAAGGACAACTTGAATAAAGGATTTTTATAGTCCTTGGGGAACATCTTGCATTTTTAATCCATTCCTTGGAACAAATAATTTTTTCCTACATATTTTACCATCCATTTCAATATTTTCAAGCTCAAGGGTTTTTTTGGAGTTAAATATTTCTCCCCCTTTGCATGGAATTTTTGTTTCTCTTGTAACTAGATCAAGGTCCAAGTTAATCCTCCACCCAAATATTTTTAATTCCATGGCTTTATCATCACAATATTCTATGGCCTCATCTATCTCATCATTTTGGAAATTGAACTGTCAAAATATAAATTTATAAACCCTTACTCTTCTCAATATATCTAGCATACCTGGTGGACAATTGTTTGTATCTATAACACCCTCCCACATTTACCCAAGCTAACGGGTCCACTGGGGTAAACATGTGAAGAGAGGTTGTGATGATGTGATTTAACTCCCCATGTATAGTTAAGGAAGTGGAATTGACAAAAAATAACCATTCTAACATTCCTCAAGAGCTACAGAACCTTCAAGAGACAACCAACCCCTTCAGGTTTCCAACCCCTAAGAGAACGTGGTGCTTCACTATTCTCGAATCTTATTTGCTCCCATGAACAGGCATTCATGCGACAAAGGCCTTCCAGTCGCTCCCATATCAAGGCAAGCTAGTGATTGTGGTATTTTGTAAGTAGTTCTGAGCCAGCGACCCCAGATTCTAAGCCACCTTTTCAGGGCTAGGACTTAGGCCACTGCCTAGAACTCCATGATAATACCACAAGTGATAAATTCCTTGGAAACAAAGGTACTAATGAAAACATTGATACAAGTACTTGATCTGACCCCTACTAGACATGATAGGAATTTCATCAAACATGTAAAAATTATGTAATCTACATGTCATAACAACATATCTAATCATACGGGTATCATACTTATCTGAGATTCATAAGGAAGCATTGTTTCCATATCATAATATTTGCATTATCATCTATTAGTTCATGTATTCATTGTACTTTCAATTTCTAATCAAAATATGATGAAATCCATACATCAAGTTTGTCATAAAACATACTCATTAGCAACATACAATCAATAGAAATAACAAGGATATAACAACCATAAAATAAACATATAAGTTAATAAATTTACACATGAAATACCAAGGAGAAGAAGATCTTATTAATGAATGAAAAAATCCAACCATGTTTTGGAATTCCAAAAAACACCTGTGTCATCATAAATGTGGGGCTCATAATAAAACCAATCAAGGCTTCCTGATGCCAAACCATCTCAACCCTCACAAACACAACCATCCTTTACCGCAATCCCCACTGGATCACTAGGCCCTAAGCAAGCATGGATGCCTCTGGGTCTCTCCACCTAAACCATGAGGAATTTGTTCGTCTCAACCTCTCGGCTTTACCATGTATCCCGCCATTACCAGTCAAGGTATTCCTAGGCATACGAGGTCTCCACCCTATAGGATTTACCATGTGTCCCACCATTACCGGTCAAGGGATTCATAGGCCCACTCAAGGGTATTAACCACTGAGTTTTACAGTGTATTCTGTCATTCACCGGTTGAGGATTCCTAGGCTCAATCAAGGTGTTCACATACAGGCTTTACCTTGTATCCCATCCTGGGATTCCTAGGCCTTTTGAATAATCCTTAGACTACCCCACTCAGCTTCAAGTCCATCCGGAAATTGAGCTCAACCAAACATGAGAACCCCATCACACCACGGTTATCTGAAAATGGAAAGGAAAGGCTGAAGAACATTGTCACACATGGAAAAACACACACCAATGACAGCAAGAGAACCTAAACCACACATGCACATACCATGCATGACAAATATAGTAAGGAAATCACACATGCAAATAGATACCTATAAATAATATTTTTCTTGTTGCTTATTGCTGCTCTTCCTTGCTTGATATTTTATTCCCCTTGCCTTCTTGGTTCTTCCTTTTCTTTTTTATCCAATGCTAAAATTATCCAAGAAAACTCTAAGTGTCAAGAGTATGAGAGAGAGAGAGAGAGAGAGAGAGAGAGAATAGAGAGAGAGCTTCAAAACTAAACTGACAAAAAGGTTACACTGAAAAAAGCTGTGAAGTAATCCTCAGAAGCCTTTTTATTAATGGGGCCTCTAATTTCTTCAATTTTCCATTATTTTCCTTCATTTTCCTCCTCACATGCAACATGTGACCTTTCACCTTCATTTTCTCCTAATTTCCATTATTTTCATAAATAAAATGCCAAAAATATAAGTTTTCCTTTCCAAATCATTTTTCATTTCCTTTTTCCAATTTCACTTAGCCATAATAAACCAAATGAACACCCACACTAGGATTTTTTTTCCCAACATTCAGCTTGGAATAAGTGTCCCATGACCTTGGTTATTATTTTTCCTTTATTAACTGTATTTACATGGAATTTTGACCAGGGTTGTTACATAAACCCTCCTCATTGGGGGAACAATGTCTTCAATGTTCAATGACACCTACAACCAACAAGACTGCTGAAAGAAAAAAATCCTGCCCATGGAGTTTTATAACTTGGCTCGTTGCAGTATTTACAATCATCAACCTGCTGAGAAGCAAACCAACATGAAAACCATAATTAAATGACACCCATAACTATTATTGGAGATTTATATCACAACTCATGGTGGTATTTACATCCATATACATATGTATACATATACCAAAACATCCACTCAACCATCGAATAGAGAAGGGTACATATCCCGCATCTAATCCACATCTCCCATGTAGCTTCATTGGGCCGAAAGTGATTCCACTGCACTTTAACTTGCTCAATTGCTCGGTTCCAGAGCATAAGCATATTTCTCTACAAAATACACTGAGGTTCTAGCTGGAATTCTCCTTTTGGATCCACCTACAATACAAACTATTTAATCACATGATCAACATCTTTAACATACTTCTTAAGCAATGACACATGGAAAACATCATGGAATTTCACTATCGAAGGTAGTGCAAGTCAATAGTCTACTCGTCCAATCCTTTCAATAATATTGAAAGGTCCACAAAACCGAGGTGCCAACTTGGCAAACGATCCAATCCTTAAGGAGATATTCTTGGGCTTGATGCGTAAGTACACATGTTCTCCAACCCGAAACTCCTTAAACATATTTTCCTAGTCTGCATAACTTTTTTGTCTATCTTGTGCTTCCTTTAAATTCCTCTTGATTACTTTCATTTCTTGTTCCATCTCTGCCACACGTCCGTTCCAATAAATACCATGTTCATTGTATCACTCCAACTAATGGGAGTATTCCAACTCCACCCATAGAGTATCTTGAATGGACTCATCTTTAGAGACTCTTGATACCAATTGTTGTAAGAAAAATCAACCAGAGGTAAATATTCTTCCAAATTTCGTTGTTGATTCATCGCATACATACTCAACATATCCTCCTATATCCTGTTGACCCTATTTGTATGTCCATCTATCTACGGATGATAAGTTGTGATGAAGGCCAACCCTGTCCCCAAACCCGCAAACAACTCTTTCCAGAATATAGAAGTGAACTTAGTATCCTTGTCTCACACAATCCTCTTCAGGACACCATGTAGCCTCACTACATCTATGATGAAGACATGTGCTACATCATTAGCTGAATACGTAGAATTCATTAGAATGAAGTGTGCTACCTTGTTCAACCTTTCAACCACAACCATGATGGAATCATGTTGTCTAGATGTCTTTGAAAAAACTATAATTAAGTCCATGGAAATTACCTCCCACTTCCACTCTAGAATTAGAATAGGTTGTAGTAATCCACCTGGATGCTTACACTCTACCTTCACCTGTTGACATTCCAAACATCTAGCCACAAACTCTGCCACTTCCTTATTCGGATTCGGCCAATGATAAAACTTCTTCACCATTGTCAATGTTTTATGATATCATGGGTGACCTTAATATTTTTTATCATGAAACTCTCTTAAGATAGTATTCTTGAGCTCATTTTTTTCCAACACATATCTTATCCCTAAATCTGACCAAACCATCTGTTGTAAGATGATATTCCACACCCTGATCACCTGTACCATGCTGAAACATGTTCCTAAGATCCATGTACCTCTCATCCTGTTTTCCTACCTGTAATATTTGATCCTGTAAGTATGGCCCATAAGAAATCATATTTTCTATATAATTCACATGTATCCTCCTGCTAAGAGCATCAACAACCATGTTCTCTTTACCCTTCATGTACCTGATCTCAAAGTCGAACTCATTGATTGTGATGAACCATCTATCTTTCCTGGAATTTAGATTCAGATGGTCAAACAAGTATCTCAATCCACTATGATCACTCATTAATACAAAAATCCTGCCAAGAATATAGTGTCCCCACATCTTCAATGCATGGATGATCGATTCCAACTCAAGATCATGTGTCGGCTAATTATGCTCGTGTTCATTCAATTTATGTCACACTACTTGTCCCTCCTGCATAAGGATTCCACCAAGTCATCTCTTGCAAGAATTTGTACAAACCACAAACTCTTTGGTTGGATCTGCAATCTTTAATACTGGATCATTTTTCAACAACTGCTTCAATTGTTCAAAACTCGATGCACATTCCTCTGTCCATTCAAATTTCCTACCTTTCCTCTACAGTGACGTAATAGGATATGAAATCCGAGAGAATTTATTGATGAACCTTCTATAATAACCTGCCAACCCCATAAATGACCTTATCTCATCCACATTCCTAGGAGCTTCCCACTCCATGATATCCCTTATCTTTTTTGGATCCACTGCTATACCTTCCTTGGAAACAACATGTCCCAAGTAATGTACCTTTGTCTAAAAGAGACTACATTTACTTAGCTTAGCATACAAATAATTCTCTCTCAATAACATCAACATTGATGCTAAATGTTCATCATGCTCTTATTCATTCTTAGAATATACCAATATTTCATCAATGAATAAAAACAAACTCATCCAGATAAGGACACAATACAATATTCATCAGGCACATGGTATCCAGATCATTCTTCGAGAAAACCACTACTCCCTTCAACTGATCAAATAAGTCATCAATCCTCGACAACGGATATATGTTCTTGATTGTTACCTTTTTCAACTTCCTATAATCAATGCATAACCTGAGAGTACCATCCTTCTTCTTAACAAACAATATTAGTGCACCCCACGGTGGTACACTTGGACTAATGTATTCAATTCTTCCACTACATTTTTGTTTTTGAGTGGATATGAAGTTGATGTCCCCACTCCTAACAAGACACCAAAATCCAATTCAAATACACCAAGGAAAAATAAGGATTCTAGAGCTGACCCTTTAGTTGGTCATGAGATTGAAATGCAACCTATAGCAGAACCTATGAAGCTGGAGATTGAGCAAGTGTAGGAGACTGTGGCACAAAAAAAAAAATCTACCAAAAGTCAAGTAAAAACATACACAAGGACCCACAGGAGTCTTATTAGAAATCAGACTGAAGGAAGAGGTAATTTGGCAGACATCCTAGAGGCCATTGAGATTGAAGAATCTCCTATGGTAAAGTCTGTGGAAACTAAGGGAGCAGCAACCAAAAATAAAGGCCTTAAGGGCAAGAAATTAGACTTTTCAAAAGAAGATTCAGGGTTCATCTTCACACCTATGAATCCATTCACTAGGTCACAGTTATCTAAGGGAAAAATGTCATAGGATATTCCTAAGAAACTAGACAAGAAGAAGATGCCATCAGGGGAGTAAATAGCATAATTATCTCCAACAAAGGCAAAGTTAAGCAAGATAAGAAAAGGTAAAGAGTAGGTCTAGGAAAATAATGAAGTGGACCTCTTACAAGAGCAGCTAAGGGAAGCTACAGAAGAGGTCCTGGAAGCCAAATTGGAATTGGCAGATTCTGAACAAGAAAGGTTGGAGATGGACAATTTCAAAAGGGAAGTGAGCAAACAACTAGATTTCTTCAATGGTAGATAAGTCAGCGAAAATGTTGAATAGGACACTGCCCCTGCATAGGATAATGAAGCATCTTTCTAGAAGAAATAGGTGGCTACAAGCATAAATAAGGAAGTTTCAAGGTCAAGTCAAAATCTTGGAATCATAAATGGAGATGGTGCAAGAAGAGTTGAAGAAAAAGGGTCTTAAGATGATTGTGCAATATGATGATGTTAATCCATGAAATATGGTAAGCTGCACATTTTTGAATTAAATTTTGTCTTATGTTATCATAACCACACATATACAGGCTTTAGAAGTGTTTTTTAGGTAAAAGAAGAAGAAAATAGCAAAAGACAATGAACTAGGTACTTTCGTAGCGTACTCCGAGCTTGAAGGTGATTTTTCGCAACGAAAGTGTTGTAGGTTTCTTTAAAGAAAAAATTCTTGAAAAGTCTCAGAACATGAGTGACCTGGAGCATGTATTTACCTCATCATTCCCAAGGAAGATCCTCCAATAGTCAGAAAAGTGATCCGGATTTATGCAGGAATGCAACAGAATAAACATATAACCATAAATACAGAGATGTAGCGGAAATAACACTTCATTTCATTAATATCAAAGAACTGAAATTTGCTTATAGATAGAATGGAAATAAAACTAGCTAGGGCACTGGTAGCTATCTCTGAGAAGAGATGTGGCGGCTACAGGCCTTTGAAATGAGTTACAATGAGGCTCGAGGGCCTATTTATTATTTAGAAACAATGGGAAATCCTAAACAGCCAAAACCCTAACCCTAGGAGATGAAGCGCCAAAACTATGGACCCCGTTTGGGTAAATTGGTGTTTCAACTTCCCAGGGGCGTAACTTTGGCATACGATCTCCGTTTGACGCGTACCATACCTCGTTAGAAAGATCTATCAGAGGACTACAAATTTGGAACGGGCAACATCGGTCCATGGACCCATGTTGCCCTCCGTTTTCCCAAAAAACGTCGTTTAGGGCCTCAAAACGGCTCCGGAAGTTTAGGACCCGAAAAACTGCTAAAAATAGTAAACTGTGCCGAAACTGAAAAACTGAAATAGACAATGGTGGAGCCCCAAGTGGAATAAGCGGGTGACCACCAATATCCACCTGGATCATTCCTCCCCCCTTAGGAAGCAATGGTCCCCATTGCGTTAAGTTCCTCCATGAGATGAGGAAATTTCTGCTGAACTTGGTCCCTGGTGAACCACTTTCCTTGGTGCGGGAGTTGGCCAGCTTTGACAACCCGATATAGTTGGATCTTCTGCTGGCGAGTGTTCTTGATTTGCATGTCCATGATGCAATCTGTGGTGGCCTGTTCCATGCAGTCTGGATTTAACTCAGTTGGTGTGAGTTGTTCTGCAATGTCTGAGGTGTCCAGTAGAGGTGGGAAGTAAGGACGAAGGCGATCCACATTGAAGGCTGGGTGCAGACCAAGGAATGGTGGAATACTGAGCTCGAATGCATTGTTCCCTACAGCCTTGGTGATGGTGTACGGCCCGTATCGGAGCGGGCGAAGCTTGCGGTGGGGTCTAGTGAGGCGCTCCTTCTGCAAATGTAGCCATACTTTGTCACCCACCTAGAAGTTGTGTGGCACCCGGTGTTGATCATGGCGTTGCTTGTACTTGGCATTGGCTCTGTCCAATATATCATGAACCTGTTGGCGAATGTGTTGAATGCACTCGATGAAGCTACTTGCTTTGTCAACTTCAGACTGGACATGAGCTGAATTGGCCTGAGCAGCTGCAAATGGCATGGCTACGTCGTTGGGACATAGTGGCTGGAATCCCAAGCCCACCTGAAAGGGGCTATGGCCGATTGAACTGTGGAGAGCCCGATTATAACTATGTTGTACATAGGGGAGGCTCTCGTCCCATGTGCGGGGATGCTTTGAATTGTACATGCGCAGAATGTGTACAATCATTTTGTTGACGACCTCTGTCTGGCCATCTGTTTGGGGATGGAAAGCTGTGGACTTGGTGAGCTTTGTGTCCAACATTGACCAGAGGCTGGACCAAAATGTCCTGAGGAACCTGCTATCTCGATCTGATATGATAGACTGTGGGATCCCAAAGTGCACCCACACTCGTTCAAAGAAGAGTTTAGCAGTGGCTTCTGCTGTGATATTCTTCTTACAGGCCGCCATGATGGCCATCTTCGAGAATCTGTCAACGACCACGAAAACACAGTCATTTCCATTCTTAGTAGAAGGTAGGCTCGACATGTAATCCATGGAGATGGATTCCCAAGGTCGACTAGGGGTAGGTAGTGGAGTATATAGGCCTTGCTTCTTGATGGTCGGTTTGGCAATGGCACAAGCAGTGCAAGATCTGATGTGCTTCTCGACATCCTTTCGAAGGTTCGGCCAATAGAAATACTTCTGTAGTATTGCTACTGTTTTCTCGACCACGAAATGCCCAGCGACTCGACTGTAGTGTGCTTCCCATATCATCTTGGCACGCTCGCTTGAAGGAACACAAAGGTGTCCCAGGTGACATAAAAGTGCATCTTGGAGGTGAAAATTTGGAACTTGCGTACCCCCAAGAGTGCCTTGTAAGTGTGGCCGAATTCTGGGTCACTCTCATAGAGAAGCGGCCAATCAGAAGTCTCATGCCCACAAGAGTTGAGCACGGTGGTGAGTGCCACGATCGGTGGTCGGCTGAGGCAGTCTGCAACATTATTGGTGCTACCCTTCTTGTACTTGATGTTCAAATGAAATTGTTGCAGATATGTGGACCACTTCTGATGGCGATCATTCTGCAACTTCCCTTGTGTCTGTATGAACTACAGGGGCCGGTGGTCTGTGTGGATGATTGTTTCTTTCCCCAAAATGTAATGCTTCCATTGTCGACAGGCTTGCACAATGGAATACATTTCTTTGTCATAGGTGGGATACTTGCGAACTGTCTCAGACAATGTCTCACTGTGATATGCCACTGGATGTCCCTGTTGAGTAAGAACTGCCCCAATAGCATAGTCGGAGGCATCTGTCTCGATCTCAAATGGCTGTTGCAAGTCTGGTAAAGTGAGCACTGGGGCAGAACAGAGGCGGTTTTTCAGTTCTGTGAACGCCTTCTGTTGAGGTTCCGACCAAAAAAAAATTTTCTCTCGCTCCTCCCTTGGTGACTTGACTCAAGGGCCAAGTGATATGAGAGAATCCCAACACGAACCTCCGATAGAAATTAGCAAGACCCAGAAAGCTGCGAAGCTCTGTTATAGTGGTTGGGGGTGGCCAATCCCGAATGACTTGGATCTTGGCTGGATCCACATGCACCCCCCTTTCATCAATAATGTATCCCAGATATTGAACCTGGGTCATGCCAAACGTGCACTTCTCCAAATTGGCACACAACTTGTGTTTCCGCAGTGTTTGGAGGACTTGTCGGATGTGGTGAAGTTGCTTTGGGCTGAAGATCAGAATGTCATCCAAGTACACCACTACAAATGAGTTGGTGAATGGCCGCAAGATGTCGTCCATCATCCTCATGAAGGTTGTGGGAGCATTCGTCAACCCGAAAGGCATGACCGGCCATTCGAAAAGGCCTTCATTGGCTTTGAAGGCAGTCTTCCACACATCAGAGGGTTCAATTGGTACCTGGTGATACCCAGACTTCAGGTCGATCTTGCTAAAATATTTTTCACCTTTGATTTGGTCCAGAAGGTCATCAATCCGTGGGATCCGGTACCTATTCCATACAGTGCTCTTGTTCAGTGCCTGATAGTCAATACAGAGTCTCCACGTCCCATCCTTCTTCTGTACCAACACGATCGGGCTCCCACAGGGCGATGAACTTGCTCTGATGTGACCTTTCTGCAACAGCTCCCGACCCGCTCTCTTTATTTCATTCTCCTTAATAGAGCGCCGATAGACGGGCCATTGGGTAAAGGGCTGGCACTGGGTCGATCAATCGAGTGTTGACTCGATAAAGTGGGCAGAGGAACCCCTGTGGGTGAGGTGAAGATGTCCCCATACTCCTCCACAACCTTATCCATTTGTTGTTGTCATGCAGAGGGGCCCTGTCTGGAGGTCGTGGCCACAGTCTTCTTCTTGCCCTGGGGGCGGATCATCAGGAAAACGAATTTCCTGGTTTGGGAAATGAGCTTACTACATTGTTTTGCAGTAACCAAAGAGATAGCGGCAGGAGGTGGTACCTCTGGTATCCTGTACAACTTATTTCCCAAAGTAACAATAACAGCACGAGGTCGAGACTCATACACAGCATGACGCTTCCACAAGTATGGTTGTCCTAATAATACATCAGAAACATCAATAGGATTAACGTCACATAATACCTCATCTGTGAAGGGCTTGATGCTATAGGGAAGGCGGCACTACTAGCTGACGCGAAGATCTCGTCCTTGGTGAAGCCACCCAATGGTGTATGGATGTGGGTGAGTTGTGGTCGGCAAGCCCACCCGCTTCATGGTGTCTGCTGAAATTAGGTTCTTTTGGCTCCCATTTTCGACAATGAACTGTACACGGGAGCCCTTTACCCACATCTGGGAGTGGAAGAGACGTTCCTCCTCCTCTGGATCTTTCAGTTCCTCCTTCTGGATCTTTGTAATGGAAACAGTGGCGTTGGGCTCCACATCAATAATATGTTTCCCTTTTTCATTCCCCTTTTCAAGTTCTGATTCGGAGTCGGAGCATGCATCTAACTCAGAAGCCCTCATCTCAGCCACTAGCGACTGCTTGGCTCGACACTCACTTGTGTTGTGAGTGGAGCTCTTATGGAACTCACACCACTTTCACGTGTCCTTCTTTGGATTTACGGTGCTGTTATTTTCTTGTGGCTTCGACGGGTTGTCTTTAGCCGTCATGCCTTGGCTCAGTCCTTTGTTCTGTGGTTTGGAAGCACCTTTCCCTTGCTTTTGATTCGCAGATCCAAAGTCCCGCTTCTTCTATTTGAATTTCTGCTCAATCTTGGCAGCATACCGGTATGACGTACCAAGCGAGGAGATGTCGAGGAACTCCATTTCCTCCTAAATGTATATGTGCGGATGTTGCGATAGCAGCACGAGATGTTTCTCGTTATTTGATACCCAACTTTGTAGCAAGGTATGGAAAAGATTCATCGGCTCATGCACATCTTGATCCCTTTGTTGTCGCAGGCGTGGTCCATTGTATGTACTTGTCCTCATAGCTCCCCACGGGATAGATGCATTCCTTGACGTCTGGAAAAATTCCAAGTTGGTGCAGTAGAAACAGGAGAGGGTTATCTGGTCCTTGTTCTCACAGTAGGTTTCCCACCAGTCCTTAACATGGGGGGTAGCTTTGAGGAGCGCAAAAATAATCTTCTCCCGGTCTGAAAGTCATGAACCGAGAAATATCCTTCTAACAGATTCAACCATCTATCTACGGCATCTGCGTCTATTTGACCCTCAAATATGGGAATTTCAAAATTTACTTGTACCTTAAAAGGAGTCGCGCCTCCAGAGTGGCTGCTGGATGCAGATGCGCCGCCGGTCGGTAGCCGTTGAAGGATCTGAGCAAAGTTATCCATCATTGCATTCCTTTGTTTTTCGAGGGCCTCCTCGAGTAATATTTTGATAGGATCTCCTGCTCCCTCATCTTTCTTTTCATCCCCCATGGGCGTCCGTCGAGGTTTGCGAGGCTGATCTTGCAAAGGTTCCACCAGATCGAGCCCTAGCTCCTTATACCCCGACCTCGTTGGGGACATGCAAGGAAGGATCGAGAAAAACGTTGGCACCGATACCAGCCGTCGGTTATGCATGAACGCAATAGAATAAACATATAACCATAAATACGAGAGATGCGAAAGCGGAAAATAACACTTCATTTCATTAATATCAAAGCAAAATTTATGAGACAGAATGGAAATAAAACTAGTTAGTATTTGGCATATCTACGAGAAGAGATGCTTAGCGACTGGATGGCTTTAAAACGGGACAAAATGAGGCTCGAGGGCCTATTTATTATTTAGAAACCATACATCCTAAGCACTAAAACCCTAACCCTAGGAGATGAAGCGCCAAAACTATGGGCCTCGTTTGGGTAAATTGGTGTTTCAACTTCCCAGGGGCGTAACTTTGGCATACGATCTCTGTTTGACGCGTACCATACCTCGTTAGAAAGATCTATCCAAGGACTAAAAATTTTTAACAAGTAACATTAGTCCATGGGCCCATGCTGCTCTCCGTTTTCCCAAAAAACATCGTTTAGGGCCTCAAAATGGCTCTAGAAGTTCAGGACCCGAAAAACTGCTAAAAATAGTAAGTTGTGCCGAAACTGAAAAAAAATGAAAGAGACAACAGTGGGGCCCCAAGTGGAATAGGCGGGTGACCACCAATATCCACCTGGATCACAAAGTCAAAAAATGTGCAAAATATGGGTTTTTGAAGTTGTTACGAAAGTACGGTATGGAAGTTCCTAATACTTTTTTTTTTCCAGCGTTATACATTTTTTACCCTTTTTGGGCAGTCAGCACAGTAAATAAGTGGTTGATTCATCTAATGGGATCAAGGATATCATTGGACCATCTGTTTAATGGGGCAGCTCAGAAATCCATTCCAAATGACTAACATGGCTAAACAACTCATCAAGATGCCACCTCACAGAATTGGACAACTCATCATAAATCAGTTTCATGATGACCTCAAATCCAATGTATCATTTGGCCACCTAAACATGGAAATTTGATTCAATAGGGATGAAAAACATGGTTTGTTAGACATTTTGTTTAATTAATTAATGTTCATAGAGTTATTTTTTATTACCAACTCTACTATTATTCCTCAAAGTGATGTAATCCTAGTTGAATTAGGTCTCTAGGTCAAGTATCGAAGTCTAGCCGAGGTGGCAGACCTTTGTAACAGATATCTCACTCTATAAATGAGAGTTTTATTGAATTTAAGGGGTTTCATTGATGAATGTAGATGAGAGGATTATTATGTAATTTTGTTTCACCAATATAATATACAGTTGCAGAAATTGTTTTTCGCACCTGAGATTTCTTTTAAGCTTACGTGTTTGTGTTTTTCCATTTCTCATATTATCATCAGCTTCATATTCTCTTGGTTACTTGGAATTCATAGTATTATGCTCCAATTTCCTTCATGTGTTATGTATATGCCGTAAAAAGTTATATTTTAAGCTTAATTGCCTCAGTTTCCATGAAATACATTTGCTTGTGGTTGAAGTCCCATATATGACTCCATGCCCAATGGTAGCATTTCATACATCTTCCACCTAAAAAATCACTTAAAATACAAAAAGAGTTAGCCATCTGAAATATAAGTTTCATCTTGAATATTCATTTATTTTATTTGAGAGAGCCCTCTCTGACTTGATTAAGGGCTAAATTTCAGTCCAAAGTGATTTGAAAAAGTTACACTAGGTTGAAAATTGAGTAGCCCAATTGGTTTCAACTTAGTGATAACACCAACCTTGCTGAGATTTTTTCTTGCACTTTGACTGCTCATAAAAATGCTTAAATTTCCCAATAACTTCTTCAAGTGACCGAGGTTCATCATACTCAATCCGATCTCTAAATTCTAATGGCGATCCACTAAAAAATCGATGAACTTTATATTTTTCATCCTTAAGATATGGTACATACCTCAATAACTCTAGGAACTTCGTCATATACTCCTCATCTATCATCGATCACATATTTAGCTCATAGAATTCCTTTGCTTTGTTTTCGTACTACCGCTATGATAAGTACTTCTTTTTTAAAATTCTCTTGAATGCATGCCAACTCAACTCTTTTATCCTAATGTTTCTAACCTGCTTCACATCTTCCCACCATATGTATGCTTTCCCTTTGAGGCTGAAGATAGTTATTTTTTCCTTCATATTCTCCATGTAATCATGCAACTCAAACAACTTCTTCATCCCTAATAACCATGCCTCTGCATCCTCTAACTTCTTCAAATCTCCATCAAAGGTAGGTGGCTTATATTTCTTGAACTCATCTGGAAAATATCCCCTGTCACTCCTCCTATATGGATGGTAACGATGACTATCATAGTGCCTATCAGAACCAGAACTAGAATAGAACTTGTGTCCATCACCTCTCCTATCCAAAGTATCCAAGAGCCTACCATATTTGATCGTGTCATCCCTATCCGAATAGTGACCACCATGAGATCTACTTCCATATGCCCCATTAGTCATATCCTCCTACCCATGGTTGATCCGAAGTGGTCCCTATCTCTAAATTTCTCTTGTGCTTGAATGATCATGACATTATCTGCCTTGCAACTTCTTATTTTTTCCTTCAAGCTTCTCAATGTGTCTCCTAAGTCTAAAGAATACCCAACACCATGCTTCTCATTTGATCCATAGGGAGAATCTCATAAAATATAGTCTAGCATCTTGATATTCATATTTTATCTATTTCCTGCAAGTATACCATATCAGCTAAACCAAAATATAAACATAATCAACATACTTCAATATAGTTCAGGGGAGGATATCTCATCTGCAAGATCAACCATATTAGCAAAATACATGTATAATCATAATCATATTGGCATATAAAACATCATTTCAACCACTATCTAGTTATCAACGCATAACCACACCAACCACATACCATGACCTCATGCATGACAACTATAACCGTGTCAGTGTATACATAAAAACATATAAACACTAACATGCATAACTAATGCATAACCAACATACACTCATGATAAACACATCTAGCATCAACACCATCAACTTTCACATGGCGACACAACTGCAACCATGACCACTACCATGCATACACAACAAGCACATAGACCATAAGAATAAAGAACACATATTCAACTGTACATCCAGTCCAAGGGGTGAACGATACTCTGATACCACTCTGTAACACCCTCCTCCCACATTTAACCCAGCTAACCGGTCCACAGGGGTAACCATATGATTATAGGCTACTATGATTTGATTCGACTCCCCATGTAAATTTAAGGAATTGGAACTGACAAAACATAACCAATATGACCTTCCTCGGGAGCTACAGAACCTTCAAGATCTAACCAACCCCTTCAGGTGTCCAACCCCTGAAAAAACTTGTTCTCTCATTGTTCTAGAGCCTAATTCACTCCCATGACAAGGCATGCATGTGACCAAGGCCTTCTAGTCTCTCCCATAACAAGGAATGCCAATGCTTGTGGCCTTTTTTAGACATTTCTGAGCCAACAACCCCTGATTCGGAGCCACATTTTCAAGGCTAGGAATCAATCCACTGCCCAGAATTTCATGAAACTCTGAGAAGTGATAATTGACATGGAAACAAAGTTACTAATGAAAATATTGATACAATCACTTTATTTTACCCCTACTAGCCATGACATACATTTCGTCAAACATGTCACAAATATGTAATCTACATGTCATAACAACAAATCTGAGCATAGGGGTTTCATACGTATCTGAGATTCGTAAGGAAACATTGTTTTCATATAAAAATATCTTCATTACCATCTATTAGGTCATGTATTAATTATACTTTAAGTTACTAATCAAAACATGATGAAATCCATACATCAATTTTGTTATAAAACATACTCATAACTAGCATATAATCAACAAAAATA
This sequence comes from Pinus albicaulis, assembly GCA_034641835.2. Taxonomy (NCBI): domain Eukaryota; kingdom Viridiplantae; phylum Streptophyta; class Pinopsida; order Pinales; family Pinaceae; genus Pinus; species Pinus albicaulis. The sequence continues at coordinate 1,202,207,863 of CM076572.1, read as the reverse complement.
ACAAGGATATGACAACCATAAAATCCACATATAAGCCAATACATTTACACATGAAATACCAACTTGGAGAAGAATCTCTTATTAATGAATGTAAAATCCTACCAGGTTTGGGACTTCCATGAGCCACCTGTCCATAGATGGATGAACCAAATCTATCTTCATCCAATCAACCCCGTGCAATATTCCAAGCATGCATGTGGGACTCACAACAAATCCATCCAAGGTTTCTTGAGTCCAAACCACCTCAACCATCATCAACAGAGCTAGGCTTTGCCACAATCCTCACCAGATCACTAAGCCCTAAATAAGCATGGATTCCTTCGGAGCTCTCCACCTAAACCATGAGGAATTTTTCAATCTCAACCTCTCAACTTTACCGTGTATCCCTCCATTACCACTCAAGGGATTCTTGGTCCTATGAGGTCTCCACCCTCTGGGATTTATCGTGTATTGCGCCATTACCAGTGAAGGGATTCATATGCCAAATAAATGGTATTCACCACTGAGATTTACTGTGTATCCTGCCATTCACCGGTCGAGGATTCCTAGGCTCAATCAAGGTGTTCACATCTAGGATTTACCATGTATCATATCTCGAGATTCCTATGCCTTGTGAATAATCTTGAGACCACCCCAGTTAGCTTCAATTCCATCCGAAAATCTAGAAAAACCAAACATGAGATCCCCATCACACCATGGTTATTTGAAAATGGCAAGGCAAGGCTGAAGAAAATTGTCACACTTGGAAAAACCCATGCCAATGACAATAATAGAACCAAAATTGCACCTTCACTTACCATGCATTCCAAATCTAACAAGGAAATCACACATGTAAATCAATACCTGCAAATAATCTCGTTGTAGTTGCTTGGTGTTGCTCTTCCTTGCTTGATTTTTGCTTCCCCTTTCCTTCTTGGTCCTTCCTTTGATTTTTGATCCAATGTCAAAAGGCTCCAAGAAAACTCTAAGTGTCCAAGAGTGAGAGAGAGAGAGAATAGAGAGAGAGCTCCAAACCTGAACTGAAGAAAAGGTTACACTGAAAAAATATGTGAATTGATCCTCAGAAGCCTTTTTATTAATGATGCCTCTAATTTCTTGAATTTTCCATTATTTTCCTTCATTTTTCTACTCACATACAACCTATGAACTTTCACCTTCCTTTTCTCCTAATTTCCAATATTTTCATAAATAAAATGCCAAAAATTCCATTTTGCCTTTCCAAATCCTTTTTCATTTCCTTTTCCAATTTCCCTTAGCCATAATAAGCCAAATGAAAACCCACACTAGGATTATTTTCCCAACATTTAGCTCAGAATGAGTGTCCAATGACCTCGGGTATTACTTTTCCTATATTAAATTTATTTACATGGAATTTTGACCGTTACAGTATCTCTCCATGTATCAACACACTCTTTGAATTTTTTGACAGTGAACTTCTCTTGGGAACCCTACGTGTCAACTATTTGTGGGGAAGAAGGCATCCTTGCTTCAATTGAAGCCATCGTTGTCTAGGTTCAAGGCATGCTAGTTGAATACACGTTGAATACAAGAATTCACGCTACATAGACCATTAGTTATGCACATTGAATGCATGTTGAATGCAAGAATGAACACTACATAGACCTTGAGGAATGCACGTTGAATGAAAGAATGCACGCTAAATAAAATGTGATGAATGCACATTGAATTCAAAAATGTGTGTTGAATAAACCATGAGGAATGCACCCGCAAATTATTATTTTTTACTTAATGATTTATTTTTATATAAATATATTTTATAGAGAAAATAAAATTTTATTAAGTGAATAAAATTGTTTATAAGGTGCTTTAACTTTTCTCCTTTGCTTCTATTTTTTCTCAGACACAAAATTAAAAATTTCAATTTAGTATTTAGATATAAGATACAGTTTATTAAAAATAACACTTTTAAAAATAGTGCTGCAAGATTTTGATGGCATGTAAGATAGCCATCACTTATTTCTCATAGGTAAAATTCACCAAGTTTCTATCATGCAACTGGTTATTCATAAATGATATTAGATGTCCTTTTTGCATTAAAATGGCACCCAAACCTTTTTATAGTAAATTTCCTAACTAGTTCACTTGACCTAATATTAAACTTAAAACCCTAAAAAATATGTACAATATAGAAAAACCCTAAAATAAACCCTACAAACCCTTGGTGTTATCTATTTATCTATCCCTTGGAAACATTTAAACCTAATTACTATTAAAATAAGGTCATCCGGCCTTATAAAATTTTAACCACGAAACTACAAAATTCAACTATTAAAATTCAAGTTTGATTTTTCTTTGTCCATCGCCTTGTTCCCAAGAATTCCTGGTGTGCATTTATTTGAGACAATAAAATTGTGCCTTTTACCCTTTGAAATCCATAAAATTTCGAGTATTTTTTAATAACACAAAGATATATCTGAAAAATTAAAAATATTTAATTGTATTAATGTTAGTTATGAGTAAAAATATACTCTCCAAGTTGAATCATTCAATTTGGCCTTGAAATGAAGATTGGGCGTGCATTTTTGTGAAGCAAGTCAAAATTTCTTCACTTCACTAAAATGCACGCCCAGGCTTCATTTATTGGCCAATCTGATTGATTCAAATTTTGGATTGTTTATTTAATGATTTTACACACTTTTGCATTGTTATATCTGTACTTAGACTTCATTGTCAAACAAGATATAAGAACTAGTCTTATTTTTCTCCATTCTCCTTACCTATTTATCTTCAAACCCTAACTAGGCCACTTAACCTAATCTTAAACTTTAAACCCTAAAAAATATGTACAATATAGAAAAACCTTAAAGTAGACCCTACAAACCCTAGGTGCTATCTCTTTATCTATCCCTTGGAAACATTTAAACCTATTTACTACTAAAATAACATCATCTGGCCTTATAGCATTTTAACCAAGAAACTACAAGTTTAAACTATTAAAATTCAAGTTTGATTTTTCTTAGTCCATCACATTGTTCCCAAACATTCCTGGCTTGAATTTATTTGAGGCACAGTAACCCTTCCTTTTACCCTTTGAAATCCATGAAATTTGGTGCATTTTTGAAAAATACAAACATATGTGTGAAAAATTAAACATATTTAATTGTATTAATGTTACCTATGACTTAAAAAATAATCTCCAAGTTAAATCATTCAATTTTGCCTTGAAATGAAGGTTGGGTGTGCATTTTTGTGAAGCAAGCCAAAATTGCCTTGCTTCACTAAAATGCACATCCAGGCTTCATTTATTGGACAATCTAATTTATTCAAATTGTAGATTGTTTGTTTAATGATTTTACACATTTTTGCATTGTTATATCTTTACTTAGACTTCATTTCCAAACAAGAAATAAGAACTAGTCCTATTTGTCTCCATTGTCCTTAACTATTTATCTTCAAACCCTAACTAGACCACTTGACCTAATCTTAAACTTAAAACCCTAAAAAATATGTAAAATATAGATAAACCCTAATATAGACCCTTCAAACCTTAGGTGATATCTCTTTATCTATCCCTTGGTAACATTTAAACCTAATTACTCCTAAAATAATGTCATCCAGCCTTTACTTATAACTTTTCAACCAAGAAACTACAAGCTTCAACTTTTAAAATTCATGTTTGATTTTTCTTAGTCCATCACCTTGTTCCCAAATATTCTTAGTGTGCATTTATTTGAGGCACATAAGCCCTATATTTTAACCTTTAAAATCCATGCAATTTAGAGTATTTTTTAAAACCAAAAACATATGTGTGAAAAAATAAAAATATTTAATTGTATTAATGTTATCTATGAGTAAAACAATTCTCTCCGAGTTGAATCATTCAATTTGGCCTTGAAATGAAGGTTGGGCGTGCATTTTTGTGGGGCAAGCCAAAATTGACTTGCTTGACTAAAAGGCACCCATGCTTCATTTATTGGCCATCTAGTTTATTCAAATTGTAAATTATTTATTTAATGATTTTAAACACTTTTGCATTGTTACAACATTCTAGGTTTTGCTTCAACTTGCCTTATGTGAAAGTTGTGTATAAGTGGGAAACATAGTTATGTAGGATATTTGTTAGAAATGATTCAAGGTTATATCCTAAGGCTAAGAATTGTCCAATCATGTCTCATTTCATATTTCATTACCAAGAGTGTAATTTTTTTCAATCTAGGAGTGCATATTTGTTTCGACTATGATCATTGGCAGATATGATCAATTCTTATTCCAGCAGACTTGGATTTCAATGTATAACATTTTGTTTATGAAAATGACTATGATATGTTGCATAAAATGGTTTTATATTTAGGTTGGAATTATCATTGTCACGCATTAAATTAAGTACAGGCCTTGGCATGCATTTATTTGAGGCACATAAACCTTGACTTTAACCCTACAAAATGGATCCAATTTCGTATATTCTTGCACAAAAAAAAATTCTATGTGAAAATTTAATGTTGATTATGAGTAAAAACGTACTCTGAAAGTTCAATCATTAAATTTGGCCTTGAAATGAATGTTGGGTGTGAATTTTTTTTAAACAAGATAAAATTTCCTTGCTTCACTAAAATGCATGCCCATACTTCATTTATTGGCCAATTTGATTGATTCAAATTGTAGATTGTTTATTTAATTATTATACACACTTTTGAATTATTATATGTTTACTTTGACCCTTAAATAATTCTGCTTCATCTTTCACACAACATTCCAAGTTTTGCTTCAACTTACATTAGGTGAAATTTGTGTATAGGCTTTTCTTCAACTTGGCCAAACAATTGTCCTTTTAATTCAAATCAATAGTTCCAACCCTTCACATTAATTGTCAATCTGGGTAGTTTTTGTTATTGCAAGGTTATTACGTAAAATATATTTAATGGAAAATGATGACTTGTGCTAATGAATCTAAAACTCAATCATTGTAATCCCATTCTCAGTAACTCAACACTCTAGTTGTTACACTCTCAAACCTTGTTCACAGTTACAAGAAAAAAGCACATTATAAAGAATAAAACCATTTTGTCACACTGTAATTGTTGGAGAGTTGACATTGGTTGACAGTTGGAAAGTGTGTTGGCATTGATGCCAACTGGACTGGCATGGATGTTAGGTGGCAGAAAATGTACTTGATGTGTCAAGCTCAGGGGGAGTCCCATGTTTATTGCAATATTTTGCAAAGAGTCATCATAGTAGTAGGCTTGTTTGAGAATCCATAATATGATAATTATGGATGGGAGTCCCAGTCTTTGGATGAGAATCTACCTTAATGGATCAACTCAAATACTCTAGGAGATGGCATAGTTGGTTAGTGCTCAAAAATATTTTTCCAATGTTTTTTGGAAGTCTGCAAATTACCTCCTGGTTTGAGAGATAGAGCCAGTCAATTTGAGGTGCCCCAAAGCTAAATGTGGCCTTGGGTCAAAGTGGTGACCAACTTTGGCAGTGGAAAGATTTGGTGGAATTTATAATGGAAACACTAAAGGAAGTGTCAGGTGGACATGGGTAGATAAAAAATAAGTGGGAAGTAGTTTGATTGGCTTAGGTGGAGCCCACCCGGTGAAATCACCCCGATAATTTATAAAGGGTGCAGAATTTAAAGCGTCGGGATGCAATTAATCGGGCTAACGAGGAGTGCCATCAGAGAAATGGAATCCTTTTTTATTATCTTAGTTGGATCCCACCCAGTGGATTTATCCCAGTGGATGTACCCCGACAATTTTTAAAGTGGCACATAAGTTAAAGCGTCGAGATATAATCTCTCGGGACATGGAGGTAGAGCACAAGCCAATGAGAGTTAAGAAGCAGGTCCCCACTTGACAGCTCATCCCGGTGGAGTTACCCCGGCAGGTGAATATTAGAGGATTACAAAGGGGAAGTAAAATGGAAGGGTCAGGAGACGAGCGTCAGGCCATGTGGCGACATTCTGACGAGCCTTGAAATGGAAATCTTGTTAGGCCTCAAGGCACCGGACGGTGGTTTCCCATACCAATGATCGCGTAGATAAACAATGGAGAACCACTTTAGGACCACTCCCCTAATTCCACAAACCACAATAGAGTGGTTTCAAGGTTGTTTTATTAAACCTGGTGGTTTTTTGTTTAACAAATAAAATGAGTGAAAATCCTAGGGTCAGAGGACTCTTCTCTCTCCTCTCTGACAGTGTGACAGCTGGCATCATTTGATTGGCTCTCAGGAGATGATAGTGGAATATAACATCAACATGACACAGCTATATGGGGAACACATGGCAGGTATATTCGACATTTTTGGGTGGTCTAATAGGACAAATATGGGTGACATGTGTCACCACTCAGGTGGTGCCACATGGATTTGATGACATAAGCATGAAATCATCCTGGAAGGGCTACCCAAGAAGAATTAGAAAGGAAGACAGGCATATTTGTTGGGAAAGAGGCGTTGGGAATATTTGGTAGATGACTTAGCCTGGTTGTCCTTTTATTGGCTCCCAGATATAGCAGGCGGACCCTACCGAACAGCTCATCCCAGAGGTATGGAGCCCTGATTTTTAATAAGGAAGCGCAAAGAGAATGTGCTGAAATAAAAGTGTCGGGACACATCCCACTAATAGGCAGCTAGTTGTATCCAATAGGTAAAGTGGAAGCAGTAGCCCCACATGAAAGTGTGGCCTAGAGGATATTACCTAGAAGAAGTTATTTGCGCAATTTAAAGAAATATTGGGATAAAAGCGTCAGGCTTGGGAGCTTCAGCCTTAGCGTCAAGCCTTAGTCATTTTGCATATAAATGAAACCAATGGCGCAGAGCCATTAACAAAGTAATTTTTCCCGCAAACGGCTTAAAAAGGGGCTTAGCACCCAAAGGCCTAGCCAATGGTCATAGAGACATTTTCTTATGGCAGAAAATAGTTAAAGGTCCTGAGAAAAATGAGCTTAAGTCAAAATTCGGAAGTATTATCACTTTGGTAGCTCTTGGGCACTATGTGCCATATTCGAAAGATGCTTCAAATTGGCCATTTTCAATAAGTTGGTTATGCAAGCATGGATGGGTCGAAATCTGGTGAAGATTTTAGCACCTCTAAGCATGAAAACAAGCTAACAACAATCTGAATGCACAAGCTAGGATGATGAAATCAAAGGCGAATGTTGAGAGCTCTAATTCAAGATAGTGAAGGACCACGATGCCTGAGAGAATATTAATGGAGCATGTTGTGAAACAAATTTCACCATCCCTGGAGCTTCATTGCAATTTATGATGAATTAAATGAAAATTATGGTGGGTTGTATTGTTCTCCTCTTGTCCCATTCGCCTTAAAGAGAAACAAAGGAGAACCATGATGTGTGTACATGAATATATTAATGGAGGACCTCTTTGATTCAGCAGTTTGACTAAGATTTAATTATCAGCACGAACAAAAAAGAAGAAGCACATTCTATGCATTAACTTAGCAGTCATGTCTGAAAATAGAAGTGACTAAATTATGGGAAGCCATGTATTGAGTACACTTGGGCAGTATGGAGGACAACAGAGACAACATCGACCAATTTTTGTGAAGGAAATCCTTTCTGCAAACAAAAATGATCCCTCTAGTCCTATTGGAGGATCTAGCAACTACAGAAGACAACTACATGCAATCTTTCCTAATTCATACTAGGAAATGCAAAGGAGGAAAGATATCCTACCTTCCTTTGATGCTAATTCCCTTGATATCGACCTTGACTCTTTTTCTCCAAGCTCACGATCTCCTCTTCGTTGGTGTAGATGATTTCCGGAAAGAAAGATCAAGTGGGGACAAAAAAAATATGTGAATCATAACATTTTATAATGAAAAATATGTAATAGATCAAGGAGCATTACAATAAATGGTCAATAATTGACACATTTATGGAAAGCAAACATATATTTTGTAATATTCTGAAAATTTAGCCTTCATCTAAATGGAATATTATAGTTTGTTTTATCACTAGGTAGGTGAATAAGTGGGTAGGGGGGGGGCCATAAACCTCTTTAGAAGGAATAATAACACTCCTAATGTGAAAGGAGGAAGAATAAGCAGTTGGATTAAGCACCTTTGGGTGTGAACAGGGATTGGATCATGTTGATTCAGCCAACTTTGACCAAGTCAATAGTGTTGTCATGGAGGAGTGGCCTTTATGATGAGACAACGCAGTTTTAGTGGAGGAAAACTTGCATGAGCTTGGTGGCAAGTATGGATGGGATCCAATGTGAGAAGATTCACTTGATATATATGGAGGGGATGGCAGCCTTTGTTATTCTTGTTTTGATATTATCATTTGATATTGGTCTGTTTAGACTTTTGCTTCCTCTTGTTGTTTAGCACGGTTACTGTGTTGTTTAGCACCGAGTGTTCCCGAGCGGGAATCCCACCTCTTTCCTTGAGAGGCTTCTTGGAAGAGTATTTCATTAATTTCCACACTCTCATTTTCAAGCCAAGCTACAGCTTTCTTCATCAGCGCAGTTTCTACAGGTTATTGTGCTGTGTTGCAGGGTGTTGCATTGGAGGGGTTAGAAACCCACTTTCTGAGCTAGTTTCTCATAGGAGGAAGGTTTCCTTCTCTTGGGAGATCAGTTTGGAGAGCTCTTGGACATATTTTAGATCTTTGGCATCAGGCCAGCTATTCCCCATCATTTCCAGCGTTGTTCCAGCTAGAAATTGCATTACTTTGAGGGCATTTTTCAGTGAGGGATCTTGTGGCTCATTTAGAGTGTTCTCTTGTGATTTAAGGGTTCATCCTTTCATGGGAGGAGACCTTTGAGGGGATTTACATCAGATCTGTTATATTTCAGCCTTATACACTCATGTGCTTTATTTTGCAGTGAATATTCAGCCCTAGGGCTTTAGATCCCATCGTGTATAGGGTGTATTTCTGAAAAACCTTTCCGGGTTCTTTGTATGAGTTTGTATTAAACCTAGATATGTATTGGGCATATATTTTGAGGCATATAACAGCCCTACATATTTTTTACATTCTATTGTTGTAGCAGTGTGTTTATAACTGTGCTGTATCAATCTTCCGGCATTTTGTATTATAGCAGCAGTTCAGTTTTAGGAGTGATTTCTTATGGGAGGCTTGTTCCCTCATTGTATATGATTCCTACCTCACTATTTTGTATTGATTTGTTGATATTATACATGATTAATCAACCCTGCTAAACAGTAAGATTCACTTGCTATATATGGAGAAGATGGCAGCCTTTTTTATTCATGTTTTAGATTATCATTTGATATTGGTCTGTTTAGACTTTGCATTCCTTTGTTGTTTAGCAGAGTTGTTGTGTTGTTTAGCACAAGGGTGTTCCTGATCGGGAACCCCTACCTCATCCTCAGGGAAGGAGAGGTTCTTTGAGCTGCATTTCCTCATTCTGGAATTTTTTTCAAGCTACCTCCTTCAGCTACAATGCAGTTTCTGTTTAGAGTTGGGTTGTGTTGCAGGGTGTAGAAAAGGAGGATCACATAGGGCTATTCCTAGGCTTGTTTTTCAGTGGAGAGGTAGCCTATCCATTGTAGGATCAGCAAGGAGGGCTCCTAGGCATATTTCCACATCTTTGGCAACAAACCAACCATCTGCTATCCCTCACAGTGCAGTCACAATTTTGAACTGCGTTATTTTTGGAGGCAATTGTTGGGAGGGTTCATTTAGCTCATTAGGAGGGTCTATTTCTGAGTAGAGGGATAAGCCTTCTATTTAGAAATACCATTGAAGGAGGACATCATCATTTCATATCTGTAATAGCCTCATTCAGATCTAGTTTGCAGTGACATATCAACCCTAGGGTCATTTGTCACATTGTATATTTCTTGGTATTTCTAGCAATATTTTCTGGATTGGCTATAAATCATGTATTAGAGCCCACATCTTATTTTCTGGGCATTTCTTTTGTTTCCATCAGCCATATTTCATTTATGTATGTTTACAGGAACAACTACACTGATATAAATAGTGATGTCACTTCTCTCCAACATTCTATACAGTTGTAGCAACTCATGTGTTGATTGTTCTACTCATTGGAGGCTTGTTCTTATTGATTGAGTGGATTGTCCCTCATGATATTTTTGTACAGTGTTGCTGATATCTTAATAAAATTATGGCTACATATTTATCCCTCTTATTTAATGATCAGATTTGTTTTTTTTTACATTATTATGTCTTGTATTGTTGCTATTTCCCTTTTAGGATATTACAATGGTATCAGAGCATAATCTTGGCTCAGCATGTGCATTCAGGACATTATGTCATTATAAGGAGAAGCTTCTTCTCACAGAAAGAGAAGTTGTATAGAAGAAACAAAGGCATGACTCCATTATTTGGAGAAATGAAGGAAGAGAGGATCTCCCAACGTCTTTTCCAAACTGTGAAGAATATCAAAGAATATCTCAAGAAGATGAAAGGGGAGAGGTGTAAAAAAAACTTCAAGAGGGTTTGAAAGTGAAGAAAGCCCTAGATATTCACATGATGGGTGTGTACATTTAGCCACACATGCAGATCCACAATGCATTTTATTCCCCACATTCACTGCAAGAAGGATGGAAGAAGAAGGTGCACCAAGGGAGGAGACCTTGAGTGACTATCTTTATAAGTATGAGTCTCAATCATGCAGATTCAAAAGGCACTTGGAATTCCAAGGTTTTTTCCAACTCAAGGAAGACAGGAGATCCAGCAACCATAATAGAAGCAAGAGAGGTAGAATATTTCTATCTAACTTTGATGGATCAGCAAAGTGCACAGCCAAAGCTTGGGTGAAAAAGCTAGATTCCTATTTCCGGCTTCACCAAGTTTCAGAGAAGGAGGCCATTAGAGTAGCAGCACTGCACCTCAAAGGTATGGCCCATGATTGATGGTTTTGTAGTTCTGCTTCACTTAATCATGCAAATGCAAACACTTATGCAAGGTTCACTAATAAATTAGAGAAAATATTTGATCTTAAACATTGTGAAACATCTTTTGTTGAACCCAAAAATTCAAAACCTTTGCATGAGTTGGAGAGATCTATTTTTCCAACTCCACTCAATATTTCTGTTGAAGGGGATAAAAACATGCATGATGCCTTTCCAAGGGCAAGATACCCACTTCTTGAAGAGCCCTCTTCTATAGATGAATACATGGAGGTTTCTCCTTCAAGGGAAGACCAAGATCTAGGGTCTCTCATTGATGATGAGGCATTTTCAAATATTGATGAAGGGGAAGAGAAAAGAAGAGCTAATAGCGTTGTAACATCAGGAGGAGATCCATCACCACATGGAGATGGAAAGGGATCCATTGCTTCCATTAGAGGAGCCCTTGTATCTTTGCAAGGAGTTCCAAATGATCTAACATTTGGGAACCAAAGCACAATTGTGGAGCAGCATGTATCATTTTTTGTGGATTGTGAGATGGGAGGAGAAGAAGAGAAGAAGGATCAGCATCAAGGGATGATGAGCATTCACCCTTATATATTTTAGGAGGTTTATGCACAAAATAAGGAGACTATATTTTGTAATGAAGAGAGTGAAAAATCAGTCCACTCATATATACAGTCCACTTTAGATTTTGATGTCTCACTACATGGGGGCATTCCACCTAGGAGGCCACCAGATCTAGATTTGGTGAGATATATCTTGCCATTTGGTTCAACACTCTTAGATTCTGGAGGGGTGAAGACCTTGGAGGAGTCTAGTATAGCGCAGAGAGTTTGGGATATACTTTAAGAGGAGGGAGGCATTCTCCCATTTTCAGCATTACCCACTCTCACTACATATTCTGCGCTGACAGAAGTTGTTACAGTGATGGAGGATGGCACCACCATGGTGCAAGGGAGATGCTCCATGGATTTGGAGAAACATAGGGTACTTCCTTTGAGGAAGGAATCCTCCACACATTGGAGTAGATGGAGGCCACTCATGCTTATATTGGCCAAGATCAGGAAGTTTTTTTTTATGGTAGCTTCTCATGGGAGGCCAACTTCCAAAGGCCACCACTTCTACTTGAGCATGAGCAGCTGCATGATGGGCATGGCATCACTTTGGAGGATTACTTTGGCATGTGGGATGTCAAATGAGAAGACAGCAACATGTGGGGAGCTTCACATTTCAGATCTTCAGTGTTGTCTCTTAGGAGGGTTGATCCATATTGGAGGCCTCAACTTTTGGTAGAGTACTCCAAGGATCTTGGTGCTTGCATGATTCTTGATGACCCAGAGAGAGATGATATATACATGGTGGTTGATGAGGTCATATATTCTTATGGCAAAGTCTTCTTGACTTGATTTTTTGAGCTCAAGAGGAAGCTACTACATGTAGCACATGTGTACTTTCATTCCATGCACTTTGATGCATTTCATTCTTTGATGGAGGATTTCACTTGGGAGGGAATCCAGCAGGATATATATTAGCATATGGAGAGCTGCATGTCATGGATGGTGATGGATAGGTTTTCACAACCACTTCCCTGCTCATGGAGAGTGAGGGAGAACTTTCAGTTGGGCCATTTCAGCTCAATGACCAAAGTACATAGTAGAGAAGGTACATTTTTGCATTATGATTTGTACTTATTTACTTTATACGAGTAGCATGTTGTACCAAGGAGGATTATCCCTTCTTATATATCATATTATGATGTACTTGAAGCCAATTTCAACTTTGAGGTTGGCTATTCTATTAGTGGTTTGTGGGGGAAGCCACATGATTCTTGGTGTGCACCATTGACACCACATCTTACCTTCATGAACCTATCTTGTAGGATGATTGTGGCAGCAAACAAGTGGCTAGAAGAGCACTTGTTATTCTTTGATTTGAGGCAAGCAGGGGATGCACTGTGTTGGTTCCATATATGGAACTATGATCCACCTCCCATTTGTCATATGGCAACTTGTTTTCATTGGTTTTTGCTTCCATTTGTTGGTAATGTTCTTATGTTTATGGGAAGCTTTGTTGGAAGAGTGGCACAAGAGTTGGAGGTGCCCATTGGGAGCATGATTCTCCCTTTTTTATATGTTTCATGTTTTAGGAGAAACAATGGGAAACCCATGATTGCCACACTACATCTCTTTTCTTCATGTGGGAGAAGTCATTTGGAGAACTTGAGTTCTTGGAGGAGGCACTTCATGGTTGATTTGTTTGGTGGGGTAACTTGGGCCATTCTTGGAGGCCATGACATTTTAGCCCAAGATTAGCAACAGCCCCATACTTACCATAAATGGAGATAGAAACAACTTGGATGGAAAAATCTAATCTCTCAATGCAGCCCCATTACATTGCATAAACTAGGGGTTTAAGATTTATTTGATGAGCTACCTAGGATGGCTCATTTCATTTGGATGATAGCATGGGTATGGGAGTATCTCAATGGGAATGAGATTCCCCATTTTTATCATCACTCCTACCTTGGGGAGGCCATGGGACATCAAGGAGGTTTCCACTTACACCTTCCACTTTTTCATGATGTGAGACATTTGGGTTTGCATACTTGGGAGGAACCATTGGAGGGTAGATTTATTGCAGATTATGTTGAGCTGTGGTGGGAACTATTTATGAGGAGGCCACAAGAAGAGGAACGGAGGAATTTTTCTCTACCTTTACATTTTCTTGAGGACAAGCAACATTTTGGAGGGGAGGACTGTAATATTCCAAAAATTTAGCCTTCATATAAATGGAATATTATAGTTTGTTTTATCACTAGGTAGGTGAATAAGTGGGTAGGGGGACCCATAAACCTCTTTAGAAGGAATAATAACACTCCTAATTTGAAAGGAGGAAGAATAAGTAGTTGGATTACGCACCGTTGGGTGTGAACAGGGATTGGATCATGTTGATTCAGTCAACTTTGACCAATTCAACAGCGTTGTCATGGAGGAGTGGCCTTTATGATGAGACAGTGCAGTTTTAGTGGAGGACAACTTGCATGAGCTTGGTGGAAATTATGAAGGGGACCCAATGTGAGAAGATTCACTTGCTATATATGGAGGGGATGGCAGCCTTTGTTATTCATGTTTTAGATTATCATTTGATATTGGTATGTTTAGACTTTGCATTCCTTTGCTGTTTAGCAGGGTTTTTGTGTTGTTTAGCACAAGGGTATTCCTGATCGGGAACCCCTGCCTCATCCTCAGGGAAGGAGAGGTTCTTTGAGCTACATTTACTCATTTTTGAATTTTTTCCAAGCTACCCCCTTCAGCTGCAGCGTTGTTTCTGTTTAGAACTAGGTTGTGTTGCAGGGTGCAGCAAAGGAGGATCACATAGAGCTATTCATGGGCTTGTTTTTCAATGGAGAGGTAGCCTATCTATTGGAAGATCAGCAAGGAGGGCTCCTGGGCATATTTCCACATCTTTGGAAATATTCCAACCATCTACTATCCCTCACAGTGTAATCACAATTATGAACTACGTTATTTTTTGAGGCAGTTGCTAGGAGGGTTCATTGAGCTCATCAGGAGGGTCTATTTCTGAGTAGAGGGATCAGCCTTCTATTTAGAAATACCATTGGAGGAGGACATCATTATTTCAGATCTGTCATAGCCTCATTCAGATCCAGTTTTCAGTGACATATCAACCCTAGGTTTATTTTTCACATTGTATATTTCTTGGTATTTGTAGCAATCTTTTCTGGGTTGGCTAGAAATCATGTATTAGAGCCCACATCTTCTTTTCTGGGCATTTATTTTGTTTCCATCAACCATATTTCATTTATGTATGTTTACAGTAGTAGCTACACTGATATAGATAGGTTTTCACTGCTCTCCGGCATTCTATACAGTTGCAACAACTCATGTGCTGATTGTTCTACTCATTGGAGGCTTGTTCTTATTGCTTGAGTGGCTTTTCCCTCACGATATTTTTGTGCATTGTTGATGATATCCTAATAAAATGATGGCTGCATATTGAACCCTCTTATGTAATGATCATATTTGTTGTGTTTTACATTATTATGTCTTGTATTACTGCTATTTCCCTTTTGGGATACTACAATTTTATTATTAATAGAATGAAAAGGGATCATTACAACCAATGAAGCCTAGATGTTGGAAGCCTCCTTTAAGTGATATTCCAAGTCCAAGCCTTAGCCTTCAAACACCTTTTCTCCTTTTCAAATGGGTATAATTTGGGCACAATTAAATACTAAGATGGAAACCAACCAACCAACAATTAGCCAACCTCTAGCTAACCTTTAGTGGATGGTGGGAAATTCATTTATAGGGAAGGAGAGGGAGTTGAGGATCCATGAAAATAGGGAGGAGTTCCACATCTCAAGGGAGATTTCATGGAAGGAGGATCTAGGGCCATGAATTTGAGGCCTCATTCCAATCATCAAATACCTGAAACCACGTCGTATTTCTCGAGCTTTCTAGTAAGAGAAACTTCTCCTCCATTTTTGGAAAAACTTCCTGAAGACGATCGAATCCGATCACGATTCGATTACTACTCTAACCATTGCTTACGGTATGAGGATATTTTAATTGATTGCGGCTTATACATGTTTAATTGAGCACATTATTTCATCTAATATATGCATAAAACACATAAACATAAGTAAATGAACTTAAAATATCAAGAATCGCATTAAAGTAAATAAGAGAGAGACAATCGATGTTGGTAACGGAGTTCACCCCCACATCTCTCTGGGGCTACATCTCTGAATCTGCTTCAATTGGAATGCAGATCTTCTATATTCCTTTTTCAAAGTAAGCTCTCAAATCTCTCTTACATTCAAGCACTATGGTTGATCATTAGCTAAGCACTATGGCTTTCAATAGCTAAGCATTCTCTTCTTTCTTCCCCTTTCTCGTGGCTCACATAAGGAATATATATATTTTTCCTTCACCCACTCTCCAAAAAAGAGCATTAATTACAAGATCCACAATTGTAGGACCTAATTACAAGGAAGGAAAAACAAGATCCATGAAAGTAGGATCTCCAACTATCTCAGGCTCATAATTGGGAAAAGTCTCAAAACCACTTAAAGACTCTTCAACCATGCCCTTGATTCTCTCAACCCACAATTGAGAAAAATAGAGAATTGGTGTGAGGTGGTTTCTCACATAAAAACTAATTTCCCTAATTACATTAAATGAATAATATGTGAGACAAATTTCCTCCCACAAATATTAATCATTTATATCAAATTATGATTAATGCTTTTCATGAGATGTTCATGCATTTAATTATGCATTTTATGAGCCTTTATTAAACTCATGCATTATTAGAGAAGATTTAAAAAGAGGGGCTCGTTATAATAAAAAAAATAAAAATAAAAAATAAATAAAAAAAGGCAAGGGTGGTCCATGACCCTCGCCCTTGCTCCAGCCATACAAAAATATTATATTAACAAAAAATGGGGTCGGCGGCCATGACCCCGCCACCTCAAACCTGCGAAAACGGTTATGTTAAAAATGAGAGGGGTGCGGGTTTTCAACCCCGCCGCCCTGTTGAAAAGTGTAACTAGGTCGGTCTTCATGTTAACTATGTAATTATGTATTTATGTAAATAAGAAGATAAATATAATAAAATGTATTTTTGGTGTACTTGCTTCATGGGTTTCATGAGAAAGATTTTATTATGTAGATAGATTTCTTCTTGATGTCTATTAGGTTTTATCTTCTAGGAATAAATAGAATTAAGTATCTCATACATGAAGGATCTATTCTAGTTATTTATGCTCCAAGACCTTGTGTAAGAATCTCACGACATCCCTCAATGCAACGATGAAATTCATGCTTTAAAAGCAGTAAAGAAGTACCTCATCAACGTTGGAATTCACCATGAACTAGTCGGTCTAACTCATAGTTGTATGGTCAGGTTGCTTAAAGGTATGTGCCCTATATATACAAATGATATTCGGTCATTATGGTAGCAAGTATGCGGATATCTCTAAGATTACAGTGCAGAAAAAGGACAGCATATAATATGTTTAAGGGACAGTAAAAAGTGCGGATAAGGGACAGTAAAAAGTGTAGGTATGAAATAGAAGAATAGGAAGAATATTGCGGAGAGGTGCAGGAAGAATATTGTGGAGAAATACAGGAAGGATATTGCGGAGAAGGTTGCGGATAAGAAGGATAGGTACAAAAAGAAAGGTACATGATTGTGTATTGGTGCAGGAAGGGTACAGTGATATCTCTGTGTTGAAATGTGGATCTAAAGACAATTTGAAGTACAAGAATATACAAACCATAAGGCAAGGAAAAGTTGGAGATACATTATTGTTAAGGGAAGTTTATTTGAAGATAGAAGCTGCAGAGTTTGAGACAATGATCATAAGGAGAAGAGGAAGTAATAGTGAGGAAGGTAAATCTATGATTTACCTTCCTACAATTCAATAAGTTCAAATGCAAACATATGCAAGGTGAAGATCAAGATCTTGGAAGCATATCTATGTCAAGGGTTTGAGTCTGGGTCATGGTAATTGTCATTTGAAGATCTATAAGAAGAATTCTTTGTGGGTTTTCCTCTCAAAGAGGGAGAGGTTTTGCACTGGCTCTAGGAGCCTAAATTTTGTGTCTTGTGCATTTTGATAATTGACTTGATGAAATATTAACTAAGCTAAAAGAAGAGAAGACATAAGTAACACAAGCAATCTCACAAGTAATTATCAAGAAGAGAATTTGTATTAATCACCAGCCATCCAAATTATCAACATGGTATCAGAGCTAAGCTGTTGAACACAAAGGCTTATTGTCAACAAAGACACTGAACACAAAGGCTTCTTGTCAACAAAGACACTCAAAGAAGCAAAGATCAAAGTTTTGGTTGGAAATTCAAATCAGCTTGCAAGGAATACTATCTAACTACTTCAAGTAAGATCTCCTATCTCATTCAAAAGATCAACTCATTGTTTGAAGAGAACCACAAATTATGAAGATATTATTTATAAT
Organism: Pinus albicaulis; assembly: GCA_034641835.2. Classification (NCBI taxonomy): domain Eukaryota; kingdom Viridiplantae; phylum Streptophyta; class Pinopsida; order Pinales; family Pinaceae; genus Pinus; species Pinus albicaulis. The sequence continues at coordinate 1,202,190,019 of CM076572.1, read as the reverse complement.
CAAGGATTCAAGCACATCTACATTGAAGAAGCTCCTATCTTAAAGGAAACCCTTGACTTCATATTCAAACATCATCAAGGAAGCTGGAAGCCATTCTACTCAAGTAAGTATCTACGACCCTACTTAAATCTATCAAGATGCCTTATTCTAAAGAAACCAACAAGTTGGTTAGGTCATCAAACTTTAGTGCATGGAAGAAGAGGACAGATTTTAATTTAATTGAAGACGAATTAATGGACTATAACGAAGGATCTACAGTTCAACCCCCAAAAGAAGATGCTCCTGCCCATGCCAAGTACATGAAGGGTGAAATTAGAGCTCAGATGATTCTCATATAATCCATTAAAGACTCTATCATTCCCTGTGTATCAAAACTAAAGATGCAAAACAAATATATGATAAATTGGTGGAGCTATTCTCTGTGAGTACTTCAGGAGAAGAAATCTCTCTGAGACAAGAACTATACAAAATGAAATTATCAAGGGAAGAAGGAATCACTCCATACTTTATGAGAATTTCTTAAATAAGAGATCAACTGCAGGAACTGGGAGAAGTAATGTCTGACACTTAGATGACTACAGTGGTGCTGAATGCTCTACCAGAGGAATGGGGAAACTTCACTTCTAGTTTATATGGGAAGAAAGAAGCCACCATGTTCCATGATTTATGGTCTCTATGTAAAATAGAGGAAACAAGGCTAAAGGCTAAAGCTGATATAGGACCAAGTGAATAGAATCATGTCTTTGCAGCCTCATACAAGAAGAAAGGAAGATTTGGAAAATTTGGCCCTCATAATAAAAGAAGGAGATTTAATGAACTTGGGAATTATAAAAGAGATTTTCCTTGTTGAGATTCAACAAGATGATGAGCTTAGTGAAAAGAGTCGCCTTCACTAAGTGGGCTCGCAGGTTATTTTTGGCGCAAGTCTATTTTTAGACATGTCAATCATATTTCAGAAGTTGCAGGATGCTATTTGTGGATGGTTGATCAAGTTGGAAAAATAGATGAAATTATATTTTTAGAATATTGGGCGAAGTCTATTTATAGATCATCAATCTAAAAATAGATGCATGTCGATTATTATTAGCTCTTAATAATAATCAGACTCTAAACAAAAACTTATTCTCTTGGAGCACTTCATTTTCAAAGGTGCGATGTGGCACACACGAAGGAATTATGCTATTCCTGAGGGTTTACTGGAGCTATTGCATGGAGGACTCAGTTAGAACTCAAGTGGAAAAGTTATGACATAGTTGGAAGAAGTAGTTATGGAGTTGTATTTAGTTTAACTCAGTTAGACTCAGTTGAGCTAGTTGTATCTAGTCTAACTTATTGATACACTAGTGAGAGTGGAGTGAATTAATTAGTTAATTAATTATTTAATTAATTCATAAATAATAACTCATTAATCAACTGAACAATACATTGGTTAACTACAGTGCATGGAAATTTCAGTGGAGACCAGTGGAGAGATAGGTGAAAGGGCAAGATAGACTATCTGTTGTGACTATTAGTGATGCATTGATTACATCCAACACACAGTGGAGATGCCAATTAGGATTGTGCAGTCAATCCAAGAGTAATTTCAAATTCATTCATAGCTATTCTTCAGCAAAGATTGTGCAGTGGAGGCAGGCTAGCAGGTGGAAAAGATCGTTGCATGGATTTGCAAGATTGGGCCTGATTAGTGTATGACGATTGTACTGTACTGAGAGCTTGTGATAATATTTGTATGCTTGTATGAGATTTCCATATGATCTCCATGTTACATAATATATATTTGGGGTTTTCGGCTTCAGGCTTTCCCAGTTAAAAACTGTGTTATGTGCGATTGATCATTTTTGTTTATGCTTCACATGTGTGTGCAATTAATTTTTTCCGCAAAAGATTAAGTGGAATTAATTCAGTATTTTTCATAAAGTTAAATAGTGTGAGATCAGGTGAATCAAGGACATATGCATGCTTAGTGCATATAATTTCTACATGGTATCAAAGCATCGTTGATTGAAGATTGCAATTGTGAATTGAGTTTGTGCTAGTGGACAATTCGAATTTGCTACAGAATATTCTTGGTGCAGAAATAGTGTATACATTGAAATTTCTTTCAACGGGTTGAGATTTGAGTATGCCCTTGATGGGAGCTCGAATTACATAGCCTAGAAGGACAGGATGGAGGCGGTGCTGGAGGATAATGGGTTGAAGGATTTCATCGATAGCGATGTTCCTAAGCCGGGATCTAGCAATGTTGCATTACTTGATGCATGGAAAAATAAGACTGCAAAGACGAGGAGGATTCTGTTGGAAGGTGTGAAGGACCATATTATGTCCAGCCTTCACGGTAAATCCACTCCATTCTTAATGTGGAAGGCTTTGACAGATTTGTTCCAAAGCAGAAGTGACCAGAGGAGGTTGGCGCTTAAGGACAAGCTCAGAAAAATAAAAATGGAGAAAGGTGACAGTATTCCAAAATACCTCACGAAGTTTTTCCATTGCAAGGATGAGCTGGGAAGTGTGGGGGTTACTGTTGATGAAGAATACTTGGTGAGCTTGGCTCTCCTTGGGCTTCCGAAGAGTTGGCATAGCTACGAAGACTCTGTCAATGGACGGGAGAAACTGTCAGGATGGGAGCGACTTTGGTCGGATCTTGTGCAGGAGGAGATAAGGCGGGGTACTAGGGATGGATCTTCATCGAAGAATGAAGATGAAGAAAATTTTGCTTTGGCTGCCAAAGCAAGGAAGGGGAAGGGGAAGAAAAATACTTCTAAATCCGGTGCGAAAGGCAAGAAGCAGGAATTGTCCAAAGTGAAGTGTTTTCGTTGTCACGAGCATGGACATTTCGCCACTAACTGTCCACATAAGAAGAAGAATAAGCAGGCTGCTGGATCTGTAGCTGGAGAGGCCTTAGCCTCGCAATTTCAGCTGGATTTTTCCTTGATCGCATGCTTGGTTTCAAGCTGCATGGGATCAGTGTGGTATCTTGACAGTGGTGCATCTTTCCATATGACAGGAGACAAATAGTTTTTTAGTGACTTGGAGGAGAAGGACCTCCAGATGCATATAGAGATGGGTGATGATGGTCGGTATAGTGCGACTGGCATTAGGACCATTACCTTTGAGAGGGAGTATGGTAATCCATTCTTGTTGAAGAATGTCATGCATGTTCCAGGTCTGAAGAAGAACTTGGTCTCAATTGCAATGCTGGAAGATAGGGGTTATGATGTTGTTTTCAGTGAGGGAAAAGCTTTCCTTCGACATAAAACAATGGGTCAAACCAAGAAGATAAGGGTTCGAATTAAGAATCTCTACAAGTTGGAGGTAGATGGCTACACTGCAATGGTGGGCAAAGCAGAAGAAGTGGTGAGCCGCAATGAGGGAAAATTATGGCACAGAAGATTGGGCCATCTTCACCATGGCACTTTGAAAATTTTACAGCAAATTTCTACTAGAATTCCCAATGGTACTCTTACGCAGTCAAATTAGTGCAAAGGATGTACAATGGGTAAGTTTGTGAAGACCACCTTTCATGAGAAGGAGAACCGTGCTTCGGTGATCCTAGAGAGAATTCACACAAACATGTGTGGACCATTCTCGGTTGCTTCAACAGAAAAACACAGGTATTATGTGATATTTTTTGATGACTTTTCTCGTATATGTTGGATCTTCTTCATGCAGAAGAAGATTGAAACGTTCTCAAAGTTCTGTGAGTTCAAGGCATCGGTGGAGAAGGAGTCAGGGAAGCAGGTGAAAGCTCTACGGAGCGATAATGGTGGTGAATACATCTCGGGCGAATTCAAAGACTTTTGTAGCAAAGAAGGAATTCAAAGAGAACTCATAGCGCCTCATAACCCACAGCAGAATGGGGTCGCGGAGAGAAAGAACAGAATGATCGTGGGTGCTGCACGAGCGATCTTGTACACCGCCCATCATACCCCAGGCTGCCATGCAACGTTTGTCGATAAAACCGTGTCCCTGCGAGAGTACTTGGCATGAGTACACCCGAGGAAGCTTTTACTGGTAAGAAGCCTGATATTTCTCACTTGAAGATTTTTGGCTCACCTATTTACATTCATGTGATGAAGGATGCTGTGAAGAAGTTTTATTTCGACCGCGTGTTGGGATGGTGGCATAATGCAGTTATCCCATAACTATCATGTGTATTTTCCAAACATTCGAAAGACTATTATGCGATGGGATATAAAATTCAATGAGGTGAAAGCCATGCAGTTGTCGCTTGAGAGGGAGCTACACTTGCATGCGGAGGAGGAACTTCTTGTTACCAAAGATGAGCCTCTGGATGTGGATCAGCCACAGGAGGAGATTCATGGAGTCGAGGAGTCCACACATGCAGAACCAAACATTAGACAAGGCAGGAAGCATACCACAGAAGCTGAGAGACTGAAGGTGGATGCGGCGCAGAATGTAGGAGTTCCTACATCACAGCACAGACAGAGATAGTCACCTGACCGATATACTAGATACATGGCTCTTATGAGCAAGTGTATTGTGACAGAGCCATCTTCTTTTGAAGAAGCAGCGCAGGAGCCCACATGGGTAGATGCCATGGTGGAGGATTATGACTCCATTTTCAGAAATAGTGCTTGGGAGATTGTTCCAAGGCCGGTGGGAAAATCAATTGTAGGATGAAGATGGATCTACAAGGTAAAGCAAGCTGCTGATGGGAGCGTCGAGAAGTATAAGGCAAGATTTGTTGCCCGAGGCTTCTCACAGATTGAGGGGATTGACTATGAAGAAACCTTTGCACCTGTCGCATGGTATTCTTCCATACGAACCATCCTTGCTCTCTCAGCGCAGATGGGTTGGCACATTCATCAGATGGATGTGAAGACTATGTTCCTTAATGGGATCATTGAGGAAGAGGTGTTCATTGAGCACCCTGAAGGATTTAAGATCTTCAGCAGTGAGTCGCATGTATACAGACTCAAAAGAGGGTTGTATGGGCTAAAACAAGCACCCCGTGCTTGGTACACTCAGATCGACAGTTATTTGACTGGACTTGGCTTCACCAAGTGTGAGGCAGATGCAAACCTGTACCAGATTGTGGTTGAGGGTAAGCTTTTGATCATTGTACTTTATGTTGATGATTTGATACTAACAGGTGATGAGCATTTGATACACTCATGCAAGGTTGATCTTGCAAAGGAGTTTGAGATGAAGGATTTAGGCCTCCTTCATTATTTCCTTGGATTGGAAATATGGCAGCAGGAAGGTGAACTATTTGTGTCTCAAGGCAAGTATGCCTGGGAGATACTAGAGAAGTTTCACATGCAAGGCTGCAAGCCTATCGACACTCCTCTTCCAGGAAATTGGAAGAAAGAGGATGCCACATCGGCAGAGGTAGTGGATTCCACTGTTTATCGATAGTTGGTGGGTTCTCTCATGTATTTAGTCAATACAAGATCGGACATATGCTATGCGGTGAACCAGATTTCACAAGTGATGGTTAAGCCTACCAAGCTCTTTTGGAAGGTGGGCAAGCATGTCCTAAGATATCTCAGGGGCACATCTGAGTATGGTTTATGGTACAGACAGACGGATGAGGTGAAGTTATATGGCTTCACGGATGCAGATTGGGTAGGAAGTCCAACAGACAGAAAGAGCACATCAGGAGGGATTTTCAGTATCGGATCTACGCAGTTTCTTGGTACAGCAGGAAACAAATATCCATGGCACTCAGTTCAGCGGAAGCAGAATATAGGGCAGCAAGTTTAGTTGCATGTGAGGCTATCTGGATGAGGAAGATTCTGGTTGGTTTATTCGGTTCACATTTAGATCCCACAGTGATTCATTGTGATAATAAGAGTTGCATTAAACTCTCGGTTAATCCTGTGTTTCATGATATATCTAAACATATTGATATCCGGTATCATCATATCAGATATTGTGTGTAGCGGAAGATCATGTTGCTTCAGTACATTCCTACGGAGGATCGGGATGCAGATATTCTGATGAATGCGCTCACCAGGAGAAAATTCGAATACCATAGAGGCAGGATCAGGGTGAAGGATAATCCCTATCTTGTTGAGAGGGAGTGTTGAGATTCAACAAGATGATGAGCTTAGTGAAAAGAGTCGCCTTCACTAAGTGGGCCCGCAAGCTATTTTTGGCGCAAGTCTATTTTTAGACATGTCAATCATATTTCATAAGTTGCAGGATGCTATTTGTGGATGGTTGATCAAGTTGGAAAAATAGATGAAATTATATTTTTAGAATATTGGGCAAAGTCTATTTATAGATCGTCAATCTAAAAATATAAGCATGTCGATTATTATTAGCTCTTAATAATAATCAGACTCTAAACATCAACTTATTCTCTTGGAGCACTTCAGTTCAGTGCACAAATGTGGCATAGTAGCTGACAGAAGGAATTACACTATTCCTGAGGGTTTACTGGAGCTATTGCATGGAGGACTCAGTTAGAACTCAAGTGGCAGAGTTATGACATAGTTGGAAGAAGTAGTTATGGAGTTGTCTTTAGTTTAACTCAATTGGACTCAGTTGAGCTAGTTGTATCTAGTCTAAATTATTGATACACTAGTGAGAGTGGAGTGAATTAATTAGTTAATTAATTCATAAATAATAACTCATTAATCAACTGAACAATACATCAGTTAACTACAGTGCATGGAAATTTCAGTGGAGACCAGTGGAGAGATAGGTGAAAGGGCAAGATAGACTATCTGTTGTGACTATTAGTGATGCATTGATTGCATCCAACACACAGTGGAGATGACAATGAGGATTTCGCAGTCAATCCAAGAGTAATTTCGAATTCATTCAGAGCTATTCTTCAGAAAAGATTGCGCAGTGGAGGCGAGCTAGCAGGTGGCAAAGATCGGTGCATGGATTTGCAAGATTGGGCCTAATTAGTGTATGACGATTGTACTATACTGAGAGCTTGTGATAAGCTTTGTATGCTTGTATGAGATTTTCATATGATCTCCATGTTACATAATATATATTTTGGGTTTTCAGCTTCAGGCTTTCCCATTTAAAAACTATGTTATGTGCGATTGATAAAAAAAAATTATGCTTCACATGTGTGTGCAATTAATTTTTTCCGCAAAAGATTAACAAGTGGAATTGATTCAGTATTTTGCATAAAGTTAAATAGTGTGAGATTAGGTGAATCAAGGACATATTCATGCTTAGTGCATATAATTTATACAGTCCTAAATCTGAAAAGGACAAGAGAAAAAGGAAGAAGCCCATGTCACTAATGAAAGAGAATAACCTGATGCTAAGAGATCTAAGAAAGAGGAAGCAAGAGATCTCAATTATGATTAAGATCATCTTCCTCTTTAAGTGATTTCTGATTTTGTAAAGTAGTATGATAGGAAGCAATATACATTAATAAGCATCACGATAGAAGCATGGAAGGAGCTCTCGGTGAAAAAACTCTTGGAAAACCTCTCTGATAACATTAATAAATTAAATTAGTCATCAAGATCTAGGGTCATCATGGAAACATAATTCTGGATGTGATGGCATATTGATGGATCAGGCCAAAGGAATGAAGCTCTTCATTCTAGAGAACTTTCTATAGGATGACTCAAGGAAATAGGTATGAGGTATGTAGACATATCTGCTGATATTGGATGTTGTGAAGTCATGTCAGATGGTCGCAAGTAATAAACTTCCATATTTAGAAGTATGATCTATGAAAAATTATCTCTCAGTGCACTGGCAGATGAAATCAACATAATATGTCCTCATGGAATATCAAGTGGTTGTATATGAACGAGAAACTAAGAATTTGTAAGTTCCTAGGAATGAATAATGTGCAAAAAGGAAGATATCATAAAATGCAACCATGTCAAGAGGCAGTTATCATCCAGAAGCCAAGAAGATGTGACTAAGAGATCTCCTGGGAAGATATGTAGACTCTAACAGAAGTACGGTAAAGAAGAAGACCCTTGTCAAAACATATCATTAGGAGATGTGTCAATATGAATAAAGGATGTTGATGCCTACAGGAAGATCTCATGGTGAAATATCATCATTGAAGACTTCTAATCATGATAAAGGATGTATGATCCTTGGAGATGATTCGAAGGAAAGCTGCATGGCATAAAAGTGGACCAGATAAGGAAGTATGATGAATCACTTTCCCATAGCTGACATGACTCGTGGATGAAAGTGATGAATGATCTGTGCCTTATGAAGCTAAAAGTTGAAGATTCCTCAATATCGAAATCCATGACATCGAGGACAGGAATTCTTCATGAGCAGCTGGGTGTCTCACCATTATTGTTGGAGGTCCGTGGTTAAGAAGGAGCCTGGTGATAAGTTTCTTACTTGGAATAAACTTGGTAGTTCTTAATAATGAGCATAGGTACATTCTTTTTATAGGAATGAGTACATTCCCTTGTGGAATAGGTCATCCCTGGTTGAGAGGGAAAGATAAACACATCATTATAGTCTTCACTTGGGAAGACATAATGGTGGATTGGGTAATCATCTGGCATTCGATACTCTTTGAGAATGTGTTAGGGCATTCAAGATAAGGGTAGTCGGGGACTGATATTCTTTGAGGGCTAGATACCCAAGAGAAGAATATTCTAAGAAGGTCATACTTTGGGAACACCCGGGTGGAGTATGTACCTTGGAGAGACAATGACGATGGCATCTATAAGTCATGTGTCTCGCCAGTAGTGTAGCCCATTGTCTCATTGAGATATGGGTTTGTTAGTCAAGGCCTTGCACTAGGACAATGTTGGTTGATATGATGCTATACAAATGCGATTACCAATCCAATTCTTCTTATGAGATTCTTCAGTTTGAAAGTAACCATGTACCTGTAAGAATACCTTCTTAGTTAAGAGGCAGTGTTGAAAAGTGTAACTAGGTTGGTCTTCATGTTAAATATGTAATTATGTATTTATGTAAAGAAGAATACAAAGATAATAAAATGTATTTTTGGTGTACTTGCTTCATGGGTTTCATGAGTAATATTTTATTATGTAGATAGACTTATTCGTGATGTCTATTAGGTTTTTATATTCTAGGAATAAATAGAATTAAGTGTCTCATACATCAAGGATCTAGTCTAGGTATTTATGCTCCAAGACCTTGTGGAAGAAGCTCACATCAACCCTCAATGCAATGATGAAATTCAAGCTTTAAAAGCAGTAAAGAAGTACCTCATCAATGTTGGAATTCACCATGAACTAGTCATGCTAACTCACAGCTGTATGGTCGGCTTTCTTAAAGGGATTTTCCCTATATATATACATATGATATGCGGTCATTATGGTATCCAAAGCATGCAGATATCTATAATATTACAGTGCGGAAAAAGGACAGCATATAGTGCGGATAAGGGACAGTAAAAAGTGCAGATATGAAACAGAAGAATAGGAAGAAGATTGCGGAGAGGTGCAAGAAGAAGATTGCAGAGAGGTGCAGGAAGAAGATTGCGTAGAAATACAGGAAGGATATTGCGAAGAAGAATAAGGTACAGGCTGCAGATAAGAATGATAGGTACAGAAATCAAGGTACATGATTGTGTATTGGTGCAGGAAGGGTACAGTGATATCTCTGTGTTGAAATGTGGATTTAAGGACAATTTGAATTACATGCATATACAAACCATAAGACAAGGAAAAATTCGAGATACATTATTGTTAAGGGTAGTTGATTTGAAGACCTAATTTGTAGAGTTTGATACAATGATCATAAGGAGAAGAGGTAGTAATAGTGAGGAAGGTAAATCTATGATTTACCTTCCTAAAGTTCAAAAAATTCAACTACAAACGTATGTAAGGCGAAGATCAAATTCTTGGAAGCATATTTAGGTCAAGGGTTTAATTCTGGGTCATGGTACTTTTCATTTGAATATCTATAAGATGAATTCTTTACGGGTTTTCCTCTCCAAGAGGGAGAGGTTTTTCCCTGGCTCTAGGAGCCTAACTTTTGTTTCTTGTGCATTTTGATAATTGACTTGATGAAAGATTAACCAAGCTAAAAGAAGAGAATACGTAAGTAACACAATTAAGCTCACAAGTAATTATCAAGAAGAGAATTTGTATTAATCACCAACCATCCAAATTCTCAACATGCCCCTACCCATTATACTATGATTACTGACGGAAGTTTTAGGGCGGGCTGCCCGATGCGGGTCTGGCACCCCAAACCCTCATTTAAAATATATTGCGGGTATTTAAATCAATATGTCACCCTTTTTTGGAGGGGGTGGGGTTTGACCGCCTAACCCCCTCCCTCAAACTTGGATCTCAACTAACTCAGCCAGTGGCTCCCTTGGGGATTCCACCCAAGCTTCACCTATATAAACGTTTATTTCAGAAGTGCGCCCAAGAAGACCAAGAGCGGCATGTTTACCAAGATAGAGTGGAACCTTGAGCGCTTTGCAGTAGGGGGCGGAACCATGAAATGAGCTAATTTCTAGAGGGCCCATATTTGTCTAGCACCATAATCAGGAAAATTTTATATGGATTTTGCACCTCTCGGTGACAGGAATCCAACGATGTTGTCTATTTCTTCATCACAGGTCTCCAATTTTCTATCACTTTCATCTATGGAGGTAAAGGGTGTAATTTTACATTGACGCTTGTACTTTCATTTTATTTTCCACTTAATGAAAGAGGGCCTCACCACTGATTGAGGAGGGCCCTCAGACATAGTCCCTCCTGGACGAAATCTGTTATCAATTTCTTGTCTTCTTTGCATGATTTTATGTGCTTATCTCTTCTTATGTTCATGCCTTTTAAGTTTCATGGTTAAAATGAAATTTTACATGTAGTTATTTAATCCATCTCAAAGCTAAAGATCTTAGATCAGGACCAGCACATATTTTCCTAATAAAAGTCACGCTGGAAGCGCTAGACATGTGTAATCCCAAAGGTTACTAGTGCGAGGAATCAGTTATAGGAAACGCGTTGGGCTTGAAAAACAAGGTTTTTGAAAAACTTATTTAGAATCATTTCAAGGCAAGTATTCTTCTTTTCTTCAGGGATGCTCTATGCATGTTTCATGGTGAATACATTTTTTGTGACAATTTTTATCACTTTGTGACAATTGTGGCATCAACGACACAAAGGGTGACACTTTAGGATACAAGACTGGGAGTGTGAAAAAATGTTGTAAAACATATTCCCCCTAAAGCATGAAGTCATAATAGGAAGTGATGGTTGAAGTGATTTACAAGAAAAGGAAAGGACCTAGGAAACCACTGTCAAGAGACCTGTAAATAAAACATAATACAATATATCTAACATCTCTGATGTAAGTATGCATAAATTGTAAGCATTTAACAATACATGGATCCACGACATGGACGCAACCATCCATATAGAAAGGATAATGTTTACAATCATGAATACTTAATAACTCCACGTAACCTGCATTTATCAAATGAAACCTAGGGTCTTCATCTTCGTCTCGATCCAACCAAAGTATGAATCTCACCATGAGAATATATGGATTGAAGTCGAACATGGTATAAATCACTTGATTACCAATTGATGATGTAAACTGTTAACAGGCACGAGAGAAACCACCAATGATGACGATGGCTCTGAAGGTACAACAACACAATCCACAAGCATGAAAAATGAAGTTGAATTCGAACTAATCACTCGATCAAAGGCTAGTGATGCCAACCTATCTTCGAATGTGAATAACCTACCATTGAGGTATGCAAGCTCCAAGTTACTAAAAGGGAATTTCTAGATCATCTTCCTAGATAATGAGTCGGAGTCGACAGGAAGTGATCCGTCGAAGGAGGGCCATAATGTTTCCCACATCATCGACACGAAACATAGGATTTTTCAAAGCCATAAAGAGTGATTTAGGATTGGTGCAGAGAAATTCAAACAGGGTATAAGTGGTTTGAATTTACAGACAGAGACTTCTCTTGAACATGTCAGTGACACGACTCCAAAATTTGGCAGCATTTGGCTCGAAATAGGATCAGAAGTCATGATGGAAAAAGGATATAATCAGATGAGAGGCAAATGGATTTCCCAAACCCAGTAAGACAAGTGACAAAGTGAGGATGTCCCAAACCTGACACGAGATGCAGATAAGTGTCATGTTTAAGAGCGACATGTTGCCTTTCACACAAAATAAAAGATATATCTGTCCTTCCATTTTCCCCCACAATTTCTAGTATGTACCTCTTTATTTTTAATCTCAATCTTAAAGAGGATACCATATGTTTGTCATATAATTTCATCCTTCAGATGAATCCATCCTAGTATTTTTAACGAGCCCTAGGAAGGAGTATCTCGATCTCGTCATGGTGACAAGTCCTTTGTCATTTTAGTTTTACGAGTCCAAAGGAGGAGTAAATAGACATATTTTTCATGTTTAGAGAGTTTGAAAAAGAGACCAAAAGAAAACCCCAGATATCCCTTCTCGTACATAGTCTCTTGAATTCGAAAAGGTATAAAACAATACTCAAGAGAACCTCTTAGCCATGCTTGACTAAGGTATTCCTTTTTCGTAACTAGTATATCTCAGTCCAGAAAAGGGTTAAACTTATATTGAGTAGACGTCTTTTCTTTTACTTTTACGAGCCCAAAAGGACAACTACTCAACAATATTTTCATATTTTTGGAGTCTAAAAAGAGCTAAAAGAGGAATTTTCATACCCCCAGCATAATGACTCATTTTGAGGTACATGGCCCCCAAGCTTCATTTCATTCACCCAAGTAGACTATCGGTTACTAACAGGTGGATGGAATGAAGGTTCATTTATGAGATCAAGTGAAAGACTCGACTGGGAATTTATGAGATCTAATCAAGAACTAGAATTAGAAGGGAATTTGTTTCATTTTTTAAGAGTTTGACATAGTAAAATAACTATGCTCATAGGGACCTATTTCATTTTTAACAAGGTTGACATAGGAAAAAAACTATCCTCATATGAACTTGTTTCATTTTTTCACGAGGTTGACACAGTAAAAGAATTATCCTCATAAGAACATGTTTCATTTTTTAAAGAGGTTGACACAATAAAAGAACTATCCTTATGACACCTTGTTTCATTTTTTAATGAGATTGAAACAATAAAAGGAACTATGCTCCAAAGAAACTTGATTCTCTTTTTAACGAGCTTGACACAAGAAAAGGAACTTTGCTCCAAACACCTTGTTTCATTTTTTAATGAGCTTGACACATGAAGGGACTTTGCTCTAGACACCTTGTTTCAATTTTTAACGAGCCTGACACTAGGCAAGGAATTATGCTGTCACACCTTGTTTCATTTTTTAAGGAGCTTGACACAAGACAAGGAAATTTTCTCCAAAGAACCTTGATTAATTTTTTAAATAGCTTGACACAAGAAAAGGAACTATTCTCAGAAGACTTTGTTTCATTTTTTAAAGATATTGACACAAGAAAAGGAACTTTTCTCTCATGAAATTTGTTTTATTTTTTAAGGAGTTTGACACAAGACAAGGAACTATGCTCCAACACTTTTTTTCATGGCCCATAAGAGGTCATGGCTTCCAAGAGGTTCTCATCATATGGGAGAAAAACACTCTGGAAGGGATACATATCAAAGGGTCTAATGGAAAGGTCGGAATCCAATGCCCCAGTACATGATGCAATGTATCACTGACTAGATCATCAGTAGATGTGGGCATGGAACAGGTTTCCATATAATTATCCTTGGGTGGGGAAGATGCCACTTGCATATAAGGACCATTTAGGGATTTTGGTTGATTAGGAATCAAATTAGGACCAATGAATGAAATATGATCAATGGTCACGATTCTTTCTTCATGTGGAAAACACATCACATGAAAGGAGAAGAGACAATAGCTCCCATGACATAAACATAGTCATAGGCAAGGAGTAAATTAAAATCCAAAGGGCCTTGGAAAACCATCACATCGACATAGATGATTTTTCCTCCCAAAATAATAGGCAAATTAGGAAGGATCCCTAACGGTTGACTAGTTCCTCTATTAAAAGCCAACATATTTTGGGTAACGAGTTTCATTTTATCACTTTTTTGAACTCGTAAATAATAAATAAAAACTGGACTCCCTAGTGGAGTTGTCATTTTCTTATGTGGGAAATCCTTTCTGTAGACAGAAATGATCCCTCTAGTACTATGGGAGGATCTAGCAACTACATAATACAACTACATGCAAGCTTTTGTAATTCATACTAGAAAATGAAAAGGAGGATAGATCTCCTACCTTCCCCTTATGCTAATACCCTCGATGAAAACCTTGTCTCTTTGGCTTCTAACCTCACGATCTCTTCTTCACTGGTGTAGATGAGGGCCTACAAGAAATATAAAGTGGATATAACAAAAATATGTGAAGCATAACATTTTCTATTGCAAATTATGTAACAGCTCAAGGATCATTACAATAAATGGATAGTAACTAACACGTTTATGGAAAGAAAACATATATTGTATTATTAAATATAGAATGAAAAGGGAGCATTACAACCAATGAATCCTTGATGTTGGAAGCCTCCTTCAGGTGAGATTTCAAGTCCAAGCCTTAGCCTTCAAACACCTTTTCTCTTTTGCAAATAGGCAGCATTTGGGAATAATTGAGTACTAGGATGGCAACCAACTAGCCAAAAATTATCAAGCCTCTAGCTAACCTTTAGTGGATGGTGGAAAATTCATTTATAGGGAAGGAGATGGAGTTGAGGATCTGTGAAAATAGGGAGAAGTTCCACATCTCAAGGGAGAGATCCATGGAAGGAGGATCTAGGGCCAGGAATGGTAGGTCTCATTCCAATCATCAACTACCTGAAACCACGTCATTATTCTCGAGCCTTCTAGTAAGAGAAGCTTCTCCTCCATTTTGGGAAAAACTTCCTGAAGAGTACTAACACAGATTTTTCTGATAAAAGTCATGATGGCAGTGCTTTTATGTGTAATTCCAAAGGTTACTAGCATGAAGCATTAGTTATAGGAAACGAGTTGGCCTTGCAAAACAATGTTTTTGACAAACTTTTTCAGAATCTTTTCAAGGAAAATATTCTTCTTTTCTTCAAGGACGTTATAAGCACATTTTATGGTGAATACATTGTTTGCGACAGCTTTTTTCACTTTCCAACATTTTTGGCATCGACGACACAAAGGGCGACACTTTAGGATATGAGACTCAGAGTGTGATAAAATATTGTATAACACCAATGTGCAGTAGAGGAACAAAACTCAAGAATGCAATTGAGCAACTAAGGGAAAGAAACATTATTGAGTAAGATATGTGGAGAGATATGTGTGTGAGTGCATTACTGAGGAGAGGAAAAATGTTCTTGCACTGAAGAATAAGGCCTAGAGAAGAAATATATGTGTCAGGATTTTTGAGAAGAGGTTGAGTGAGCTTGTGTTGCAAAGAAGTGGTTGAGAGTGCCTATGGAGGGGAAAGAGGTTGAAAGTGCCTGAGCAGAAGAAGAAGGTTGAGAACTCAGTGTATGTTGTTGAGAGAAGAGAGATGAGTATAATGTGATATTCTTTCAGAGTGAGCAGAGGACAAACTACATCATGGGATGAGTAGAGGAAAGGCTTTTGAGGATAACAAAGTTGATATAAGGTAGAGTAGTTGTCATCTACAGAGAACATTGGTTTGTGGGTTGGATCATGCATACAGGGAGTTGGTGCTTCCATATTAGTGGGTATTTTAATAAATCTTGGGGGTTGGTGCCTCCTTCAATTTGATTCTTGCATAAATCCAAGGAGTTTCAAGTTGGTTCTAGCAACAAATCCAGGAAGTTGGTGATTCACATGGTGCTTCTGGTAAGTTGATCAGGTGTCTACAAAAGGAGGGAGTTGGTGCTTCCTACTAGTGGGTGCTAGCAAAAAATCAAATAGATTTGATGCTTCTTGTGAGTGGTGGTTCACAAATTTATTTATGTAATAGAGTAGGTGCTCTTATTTTTACGTCAATAACAAAACAATCTTTTGGTGGTTTTTATCCCGGAAGGGTTTACATGTTAAACCTATGTGTCAAATGTGTATTTTTATCATTCTTATGTTCATGTGATGATTTAAGTTGATTAACATGATATGTTTTTGATTTATCACATGAATGGATGCCATGTTTAAATGTTGAATAAAAATTGGCATAAAATTTTAAAGTTTTCCTTAATACTGATTCACCCCCACTCTTAGTATTAACAGTGTTTCCAACAGTCACTCTTATTCAAAAAAGAAGAGAACCCCTAGAAACCATTCTCTCAACAAATGTAAAAACACACATTCAAGTGAAATAAACACACTATTAAATTGCAACATGAATTAAATAGCTTTTACACTAACAAAGGGACTGGTCTAGGACCTATGTTGTTGCACAATATAGTGGTTAAAATTATGCAATCATTAAAGCATGAAAAATAATAATAATAGTAACACTACACACCACACAATATAGTCAACAAAAAGGTATGGCAACACCAATTATTGAGATTGAATTAATGAAACATACTAGGTTGCAATTTCGGTGCTCTCCTCCTCTATCACTATCTATCTCACGTGAGAAGAAAGTACACCTCTTTATAATTTCATATTGCAATGATAATATCATCATGATAATCTCTCAATTCTCATGTGATCTAATTTGAGAATAAACATTAAAATTTTGATAATAATTTCCAAGGTTAGGACAAAGTTGTAACAAATCTTCCAAATTACAATAATTATCAATAGAAAATCCTAAGTGTTTCAGTTGCATTGTCCATAAACTTCTCCTTTGAAAATCAAACTATCGATTGACCAGATGCTTTTTAAATTGAAATTCATAACTAATTTAAGGAGTTCAATGCATCCAAAATAGATATTCATGTGTAACAAAAATGCTTAGCGATTCCTTGTCCTATCCTTGGTGAGGAAAAACTAGAAAGTGTAACCTTGCAACAACATCTCAACATAACACAAACCATGTAACAACCTAGTTTTCAGTTTTACGAGAAAAATAGCCTAAAACAATATTTATCATGCCAAATTACAAGTATAATTGGATCATAGGGATGACATATAAAAAGATACATACCTAGGTTGACAATGTTTGTTACAGTGGCAGAGTATGGTCTCGAGAATAAAAAAGGTAAAGAAAAGGTAGGAAAATGAGTGCAAAAAGATGCCAAATTCACATCCCAACATCTACCCCACTCTTAAGTATCTACATGATTTCACGTCCCAACATCTCCATCCCGGTCTCCTTCAACTGTTGGTTCTTGTGTAAGAACAGGTTCTTGTGGAACAGTGGTTTAGAATTATTCATCTTGCTCTCCAACATGAATTCCAACCAAAATAGTGGTTGGCCTTTTGATAACATGCTTCCTCTAGAACTTCCTTACATCCATCACATAAACTAACTAGAATTTATTTTTCCACTTCATCCAGGGTTTCTGATCCATTTTATTTTCTATACTAAATTCTCTTATCACTCTGTAATTTTTGAGGTTGCTGAAAAAATCACAAAGGTAACCATAGAACCACTTTGGAAGATGGGATATAGCCCTTCCAGCTTCAGAAAGGGATCTCTCTTTATGATTTAGCTTTGTTTTTTCAAGATATTAGGCTAGCTATTTGGCTCATTGTTTGTTTGTTTTGATATGGTTTGGTTGATTAATGTCAGAAGTTACCATTGGGCTATGGAGTCTATTACTAGAATGTGGATATGTTTTAGCTTTTACAGATAGATTTTATAGGGAAAGGTAGCCAAACTGATTGGATTTTGTAGTTAAATGAAGTAAAAATAAGAGATTTAAGGGTTTCAATTAATTAAAGAGAAATTAATAATTCATTTACTTAACTTCAGTTGAAAACATCGAAATTATTCAGAGCCAGAATCAGAGTGTGGATTAAAAAAAAAATTGTTCTTAATTCTCTGTTAAATAATTTAGATTATGAAAAACACATATAAATGGTGTACAAAAAAGAATAAAAAAGTTTACAAAGATAGATGCACTTCACTAATAATTTGACACAAGAATCCTGTGAAAGAGCTTTATGTATTACTGAAAATTCCACTGGAACTTGATGAACATATTTGCAATAGCTTTCCTTCATACAAAAACCAACCCTTACTACTTCAAACTAGGAAATATTTATACAACAAATATTAAAAATAGCTTGATTTAGAAGATCAAGACCAAATTCTTAAGTATCTAAAACAAAATTACAAAAATAGCACAAAAGTATAGTAATTTATGAACATCTTGACTTGCTGGCACTATTCTCGAGATTGTTGTTGCCGACTTTTGATGACTGTTCCTGGAATATTTTTGCTTTGTTTGTTGTGTTGTCCAAGATGGAAAATTGATTTTACTCCAATAACTCACATAGTTTTTCCCATCTATCTTCGATTGGGATAGAAATTTTGATTAATTTTCTATAGCCTTCATCAACCTCTGTGTATTTTTGAAAAGTGGGCTTCATGATGAATAAATGTATGACCTCATAACTAATAAACAAATCAAACTCCAAAGCCTCCATGAATGCCTTCCTTGTGAGGTGGCCTATGAAACCTGCAAATCTGGATGTGTCTTGGGAAATCTTGTCTAATTTCTCTTGGTAATAATTCAAACTTATTAGATTTTCTTCTTCATCAAATAGTCTTGGTAGACCTTTCCTATTCAGTACCTACATCTTCTTGTGAAACCTCTGAATACAAATATCCAAATTTTGGCATTTATTCTCCAGCTAAAGCATGAGGTTTCTTTTGGTGTGCATTTTCTTTACTTCTAGAATTTTCTTTTTTTTCTGTCTTGGATCCCCAACTGCTCCAATTACCCTCTATTTTTGGAATTTAAGAGCTTCATAATAGTTGTAGCTTCCCCAGGATTATGTCCCAAATCTGTTTTAATGTGTTTATTACCTCTTTTGACCTTTGTATCAGCTCCTACTGCTTAAACACAATCTGAATGGAAGGCCATATCTGTGTGATGGCTTCACTAATTTTTTTCCATATATTTTCTCCGACTTGGGCCAGAGTATTGGGCATTACTAATTATTTTTGCAATTGCTCAACTTTTGATGTTAGTTGTTGAGTTTTCTACAACTCCGAGACATAATAAATATCAATCTTCAGCTTATGTTCTGACATTACCTTTAGTTGAGATCTTAATCTAGAAATCTCTTGTTGGTGAAGGTTCGGATTATCCATGGCTTTTATCAATTCATTTGTAGCATCAACTGTCTATTTTGTTTCTAAAGTTGAAGTAGATTCTCCTGGAGTGGTGGCCACTACAATTGGAACATTATATACTGCTCTATTTCGGGATGAGGAGTATGTGTATAGGGAGTTTTCCTTTGCTCCACCCTCAGCCTTGAAATTAAACCAAAAGGGTCATAGGACCAAGTGAAGCTCAATTTGAGGTTCATTTGTTTCAACAACAAATCAACTTCTCTACCAGTTGTTCTGGTATTGCAGACAAAGGGCCCAACCTATGCTTTTATCTTAAATTGTGTTTTCTTCTTGGCAGACACAAAGTGCATGTCATCCATTTGGATCATTTGTCTTATGTAGTGTAATGAGAAAAGTCTCATAGGTACAAAATTTGGTAGCTTATACGGTCCCAATTCACACCCATAAACGCTGATTTCTATGTCATTCTTGTATAAATACCAATCACCTATTTTTACCTGATCACTCATGTGAAAAATTTTATGAACATATGCCCCTATCCTGGGCTCCAATTCACTGTTTAGGAGACAAACTACTATGTATAGGAACTTATGAAGGAGAATTATGTGGAGTTCCTTCTTACCAAGGATTGAGTATTACCCTTCTCATCCATCTTCTGAAGAGTGAAAGAAAACATTTTTTCTTGATAGTAGATGAATAAATAAACTAACGCTGCAGCATATTTAAAAGCTCCCTCTGTAGAAAAATTTCTAAACTAATCATGAATATCGTTTGCAATAAATTGACTGTAATTTAAAATGACAATTTTTTCTTCTGTGGCAAAGATTGAGAGGAAACCAATAATGGCTTCATCAACCCATTGGTTTGAGTGGTAACCAAGGATATATGAAACAATGGTGATAATTTTCTTGGATACCTCTGGAAACATTGAAGAGGAATATGGAGGGTTTGTTTTAGGGATTTGGTCATCTTCATGGAGGAAGATCTCAAAGATCTTAGCTCTTTGTGGGAAAGTCAAATTTTTATACAGATATGTGAGAGAGTCTATAGACAAAGGCTTGGAAGACTCTGGGAGATTTACTTGCAACATCTGTGAAATGGTTCCAGTTGTAATGATGAGAAGAACTTCACCATTATGGCTTACCATGGCTCTATGGGATGGCACATAACTAGTTTGACACCAAGTAATGAGTTCACGGGAAAAATGAGTTTGTGGAAACATGAAGCATGGGAGAGAAGAATCCCATATGTGTAGTTCATCTTGTTGATCTAATAATTTTTGTTTTAACCAACTGTGAGGTTTGATCAAGTCGAATTCACAGTTGGTATCTAAAATTTTATACCTAATGTAAACAAGGGGAAAGTGGTCCAGGTTGATGGGAGGGGGAAACATCGGGTTTTCTTCAGGCTTCTTACCGTTATTATTGGGGGATTTGACTTTTGGGACCATTACTAAACTATATATTAGAAGGAAGGATGAAAATAAAACTAAATTACCTGGATCTGGGGGTTATCTGGTAGGTACATAGGTGTTGGAACTGATTGAAATATGGAGCCAATGCGGGGTTAGTACTTGAGTTACAGCGACAAGGAGGATTACTGGTTCCCGTAATAACTTGAAAACCTACAAAAATTACTTGGAAATGGAAAAAATAGCAAGGAAAAGGAAAAAGATGGGTTGCCTGTGTTAAATAGGTGAAGATTTTGATTTATTCTTATATTTTTACTGTTGGGAGGGGAGCAGGTCCGTTGTGTAGGAGCAGGAAAAATTTATGACGGCAATGGTTTACTGATGTGACAAGGGAATGCAAGGTGGAAGTATTTTATAGAGAGCGAATCAGACATGGGGGATGAATCAGAAAAATAGGTCATGAGAGGGAGTGGGGTCCGTGAGGGTGATTTGGTGGATGGTAAGTGGAGGAGGCAGGCTGACGTGGATGGAGTGGTAGTGGGGTCGAGTAGATACATGGTGTGAGGGTATTGGCGGATGGATAGGCGGTCAACCGAGAAGACTTTTCAGAGGTGGGGGGGTGGGGGGTGCGAAGAGGGAAATGGAAGGAGGGGGGGGGGTGTGAAACAATGCGAGGGCACCATTTTAGGTTGTGGGTCCTCCCAGTTCAGACCCCAACCCTCGCGAGCGAAGCGCGATGGAGCTCGGTGGGGCCCAAAAACGCTCCACCATTGTTGATCTGGGTGGGGGTAATCTCGACCATTGTTTTTTATCCAAATTTTTGAACATTATAAAATTCCATGATTCTTGGCCTTTATTACATGCACTTTAAAAGCGTGATTAAGCATAATGTAATACTAACTAACACCAAAATAACTTTAATACTAAATTTATCTAATTGATTTTTTAAGGCGCATTTAAGCTTGCAGCCTTGTTTTCACTAATCTAACTATGCATTTCAACCAATATTAAGCTAGATGTTTGATTTATTTCCCTAACCTAACCTATTTTAAAAATTAAAAATTTATTCTAAGTGGCATTTAAACAAGTTGCACACTTATTTTCAACATTTCTAAATGAAATCCTTGATGCAATTTTTTGATTTTTCTGGTGGCATTTGGACTAGCTCACCTAGGGGGACATTTCTCATATACTTTCTTTTTCTTTTTTTCCCTTTTCTTTTCCTTTATTTTTTTATATTTTCTTTGATTTCATTTTCCTTTTTCTATTTTTTTCTATCCCCTACAATTTAATTTTTTTATTTTTTCTATGTTTTCTTACTTTTTGGAAATAAAGTTGAAATATGAAACATTATTTACATTTGGAAACATCAAATCATCAGGTATAAATATACAACTCATCCTATGAAATATAGCATTCTAACACCTTCAACCATGGTAAGTTGTTTTCTTCAATTATCATTTCCCTCCTTCAATTTATTAATTTGTTGAATAAGGAGGTCAATTTCAGACTTACCTGGTAAAGGGACATCTTCTTATTCCTTTTTTATCTCCTCTTCTTTATATTGTCCCTCAAGTTCCTTTGATTGATGTGGAACAACATAAACTTCGGGTGCTATGGTATGTTCTTTTACAAATTCTTCTTCTTTCTTTTCATTCTGTCGTCCCTCAGAATCCTTTTTTTTTGTTGTATCAGTACATTCCTCAGATATTGGGGGTTGATGGTTTAACAATTACCCACACTCACTTCTTGAGATTATTTCCACCTAATGGATTCTTCAATTTCCTCTTTTTCACCACAACTTATACAAGAGTGTATTTCTTAGATGCTTTCTTGGATTCCATGTGCATTTCTGTTTCAAGAACCCTTGCTTCAGCTAACGTTGTTCTAGGTACCCCTATTTCAGAAATCTCTACCTCAGGCCATTCTTCCTCAATAGGGAATCCATGATAAATATCCTCAGATTTTCCATTGGATATATCCATAGGTTCTTTAATGCATGCTCTTTTTCCTTCAGCGGATGTACCAACATACGTTCTTATGGAAATCCATATCTTAGGGTTTCTGCAATGGGTTCTAGGAGGTGTAACTGCTCTTCTTTGTATAGGAAGTGTAGTTGCTCTACTTTTTCTTGGAGGTGTAACTAATCTATATTCTAGTATTGTTTCAACACTTACCTCTTATTCTTCAATTTCTAGCTTCTTCAATTTCCTCTTTTTCGCCAAAATTTTTACAATAGTAGTTTTTTCAGATACTTCCTTACATTATTTGGGCATCTCTATTTCAGAAACCCCTGCTTCAACTGACATTTTTCCAAGTGCATCTATTTCAACAGTCTCTTCCTCATGCCCATATTTCTCAATAAGGAATCTATGATAACTATCGTCATATTATCCACTAGATATATCCACAGGTTCTTTAGTGCATGCTCTTTTTCCTTCAATGGATGTACTAGTAGATGTTCTTATGGAACTCCATCTCTTATTGTTTATGCGATGGGGTCTAGGAGGTGTAACCGCTCTTCTTTGTCTAATATGTATAGTCAATCTACTTTTTCTGGGAGGTGTAATTTCTCTATCTTATAGTGTTTTTTCAACACTTACATCCTGTTATTCACTTTCACTTTCCTCTGTTTCAGTGGTTGGTGCATGTGACTTTGCCAATAAACTAATCCATGTGCTTCCTTGTTGTTGCAGTAAATGAATTATGATTAATTTGATGAATGCATGGTTGGTTAAGTAGCTCCTTGGATGTTTTTCCATACACACTGCCTCTACCATATGTTGTAAATATTTTAGAAACTAATAGGGAAAATTTATTAGTTGTTCATTATGAATATGTGCCAATAAATGAAAATGATAATTGAATACTATCCCAAAATATACCTCACAAGTAATGAACTTATGAATGAAGAAATACACATCATCCCAAGGGTGAGGAAGGGATGTTATATCAATACCTCTCCCCTTTCTCCTTACTTCCTCTCCTCGATGTAAAAATGTTTCCCTAATTGTTGGAACTATTATGTAATATTCCTAATTATTCCTAAGCTAATTGGAATATTCATTTTTGTTTTCTTTCTTTATTTAAAGAATAAAATTGTAAAGGAGGTCCATAAAACTCCTAATAGAGAATAAATTAATGCCAAATGTGAAAAAGGTTAAATCTTGGCTATGAAAGCAAGCACCTTTAGGTATGAAAGGGGCTGGATGTTTTGACTGGGTCAAACTTGACCAAATCTACAACGTTGTCTTGGAGGAGTGGCCATCAATGAGGCATAGCACAGTTTTAGATGGAGATGGCTTGTGTGAAAGAAGTTATTTCATTGAAGGTGGTTTAGGGTTTACAAGCTCTTAACTTATAAAAGGAAGAGGATGGCAGCATGAGAAGTTTGTTGAATGATATTGGATTTCTGAAGTATTGTCTGTTTAGACATACAACTTTCTTTGGTTGCTTATCCTAGATTTAAAATGTTGTTTAGCATTGGGTGTTCCTGATCGGGAATCCCACCTCTTCCCATTGAGTAGCTCTTGGGAGATTCTTGTATTGCATAGTCCACTATCTGGCTGAAGGCCAAGCTTCTTCTTCCAACTACAACGCAGATCATGTTGAGGGTTTGGTTTTCTTTGAAAGCTGCAGCAAGTGGAGGCTAGATCTATTCAGTTCTAGACCATTATAGTGATCCTTTTTAGTGGGGAAGGCTTCTATCCCATTGGCAAGAGAGTATTGGATCATTGGAGCTTCATTTTCCGATCTTGGCATGTGGCCAAACTTGTTCTAAACACTACAGCGCAGTATTGCTTCCAAAACTGCGTTATTCCTGTAGGTGTTGTTGCAAGGTGTTTTGATACATCAGATGGAGAGTTGGTTTTCAAGTGTTGGGGATATGCCCTCCAATTTGAAGATCCATTGAAGGAAGATCTATTTCTTGTCATATCAGATCTGATCTGAATACTTTTGAATACTTTTGTATACTTCAGAATTTCTGAATATTTCTGCGGATATGCAGACTTAGATCTTAGATCTACTGCTTGTACTTGATGTAATGTTGAAAACCCCAAGGGGATCTGAAAGAGGAGCCTATCTAGTGTATGGATCTGTTATGGATCTTACTTTTCATGCATTGATTTGCTCTAGATCTGACATGTAATCAACAACTTTTACAGCCAATAAAATAACGCTATCAAGCTCTTTCCAATCTATATGTATGGTTGCAACACCTCTTTTTGAGGATTTTCTTCCATTGGAGACTCCTATTTCTTGTTTTACATCTTATGGGCCACATTTTACATCTATTTTTCTGTTGTAAATACATTTAGAAGGTCTCCTTATTGGCCTCCTACTGTCTCTTTGATGATCTACGTTATTTTCCTGCATATCTTTCATATATTGCTGCATTCCCCATTTGGGAATATTGCAGTGGTATCAGAGCCTCATCTTGGCACAGCCTATGCTTTCTAAGAAGAAAATATGTCTTTTGAAGAAAATAAAATATAGAAGAAGTGTTATTACACTGATGACAAAGAAAACAAGGGTAAAACCCCTTTATCTAGAAGAATGAAAGGGAAGGAGTTCTCAAAAACTCTGTTCCAAACTATGCATGAGATGAAAAGAGAAATCAGGGGAATGAGGAGGGAAAGACATGAAGATACCTCAAGAATTTTTGCACATGAAGAAAGCCCCAGTTCTTCATACTATGTGTGTGAGAATTCAGCCACGCAATCTGATCTACAACGTTGTAGCATGCCTACATTCTTGGCAAGAGAAGGAGCAGAAGGAGAAACACCAAAGGAGGAGACTCTTGGTGACTATCTCCAAGAATATGAATCTCATTCTAGAAGATTCAAGGAGAATTTAAGCTTCCAAGAGTTTTTTCAGCTTAAAGAATAAATAAGATCCAACAATTACAATAGAAGAAGAGGGTGCATGGAGCACACTTTGGGTAGGTTATTTATACCTACTTTTGATGGATCACCCGAGAGCTCAGCTAAGTCTTGGGTAAGGAATCTAGACACATATTTCCAGTTGCATCAAGTTTCAGAAGAAGAAGCCATAAGAGTAGCAGTGCTACATCTCCAAGGTAAGGCTTATTCCTGGTGGTTATTTGAATCTTCTTCATTGAAAAATGCAAATATATCTACTTATGAAAAGTTCACTAGGAGGTTAGTGAAAAGATTTGATTTTGAACAATCTGAAACTTCCTCGGGAAAGCAAACCAAGCCCAAGAATTCAAAACCTTTGCATGAGTTAGAAGGATCCATGAAGCCAACTCCATTTCAGAACATTGTTGAGGGGGTTAAATATCTGTTACATGCTTTTCCAAGGGCAAAGGCCCCACTTCAGCAAGAACTTTCTTCTCAAGAAGAAGACATGAGGATTCCTTTTTCAAGAGGAGATCAAGAAAAAGGGTCTCTTAATGATGAGGTATTCTCCATTGATTAGGAGAAGGAAGAGGAAGAGCTAGAAAGATCCTCCATCATTGTGACAACAAGAGGAGATCTACTTCTATTTGGAGATGGAGGTGAAGCAAATGCTTCCACCAGAAGGGCTCTTGTGTCTTTGCAAGAAGCTCCAAGGGATCTTACATATGAAGAGGATGAGCAGCATGTGTCTATGATGATAGACAATGAGACAAAACAATGGAGGAAGTGTCTTCCAACATTGCATATAGTTTTTGGAACACACACTATGATAGATCATTCCTTTGTGATCAAGAATCTTGACACCAAGGACATGTTGGGTGTACATGGGTTAATTAAATCTGAAGACAGCACCTTAGACTATGAGATCTTTCAAAAGGAAGGAGAAGAATAAAAAAGGAGGGATCACAGTGCTGACCTAGCAAGAGATGACCCACTATTACATGGAGGAGAGGATGGAGAAATTGCTCCAATCAGAAGCACTCTTGCATCCTTAAGAGTGATACCCCATTATCATGAAACTTCCACACAAAAATTAGAGGTGGATTTTCACAGTGGAATCATGGATATGATGATCCCATCTATTATGCATATGGGAATGATCCATGAGACATCATTATCTTGTGGAAAACCACCTAGGAGACCACCTAATTCAGATTTGGTGAAAGATGTCTCACACCTTGATGCTCCATTAATAGATCCAAGAAGGAAGGGAGCATTAGAAAACCACCATACAGCGCTGAGAATGTTGGGGGAGCTCAAGGAAGAGGGAAATATTTTTCCCTTATCACCATTCATATCATACTGCACTGAGATAAGATGCTGCAAGAATGGAGGAAGACACCATAATGGGACAAGGAGGGAAGTCTTGGCTATGAAGAATTAGAAGATAATCTCACTTGGAGAGAAATCTTCCATACATGATAGAAGATGGTGGCCTCACATGTATACTTTGGCAAGACCAAGGAGGTTTTGGATAGATGATAACCTTCCATTGGAGGCTAACTTCCAAAAACTTCCATCTTCATTTGAGCATGTCAATATGCAAGAAGGGCAGCAAGGAGGGAACAACAACCCTCCATCATATACCTTTGGCATGGGAGATGTCAAGGAGGAGAATAAGGGAAGGAAGAACCTTCCAACATGTACCTTTGGCATAGGAAATGTCAAGAGGGAGAGCAGCCACTTGACATACACCTCATTGGATAGATCAGCAACGCTGTCATTGTTGAGGAATCTAGATCCATATTGGAAATCCCAACTGATGGTGGATTATTCCAAGGATCTTCACACATGCATGATTCTTGATGACCAGCTACATGATGAGGGCTATTTAGTCCAAGATTAAGTCATCTATGATCATGGTAGGATCTTCTTGTCTAGAGCCTCCAAGCTCAAGGTGAAGTTGCTACAAAGGGCCTATGAAGAGTTATGTTTCAGCCACGCATATTCCATGAAGCTCAACAACATCATCACACTACAAGGAAAAGACCCTCTAGCGGATGCTTTTGAGGAACCCCTTATAAAAATACCCCAGACATATGTTTCTAGCAGAGGTTCCTAGAGGAGGTTGGCGGGCAGAGTTTTTTGCAGATGTATTTCGTCCAGTGCTCTTATCACTGTAAAATGCACCAGTGTGTTCAACACAAGAAAGCACTGGTGCGATTAAACATCGGACACCATGCACTCCGTACACACCCACCCGGTGCGTTTTATTTCTGTAGCGCATCAATACTTTACATAACTTCCGCACTGGTGCCTCATAAAAAAAGCGTGAAAACTGAAACCGCCTGGGTCGCCCTTAAACGCACCGAGTCACCAACGCACTGGGTTGCCCTGAAATCCCCACGCATCGGCATAGGGTTAAATAAATAAAAAATTACGGCCAAAAATCCACACAAAACATAGGCACACCCAAAACCGTGAGCTCCTAACACACCAGCCCGGTGCATCATATTCCTATACAGCACCGGTTCCTTACATCTCTACCACACCGGTGCTTCCGAAAATGTGCGCGAAAAAAAAAACCGCCCAGTGTGGAATAAAGAAAATGCTATGGGGTGCCCATAAACCCCGCACACCAGCAGATGGTTAAATAAAAAAAATTACGGACAAAAAACCGCACAAAACATTGCCACACCAGAAACCGTGCGCTCCGTACACACCCTCCTGGTGCCTTTAATTAAGGAACCGCACTAGTGCATGTCAAATCGTCAGCACTAGTGCCTCATAAAAATCACACGGAACAGAAACCGCCCGGGGTGGAATGACGGAAACGCACCGGGGTCCCCATAAACGTCGCGCACCAAAAAAGGTTTAAATAAAAAAAAAATTACGGCCAAAAAACCGCACAAATCATTGGCTCACCGAAC
This sequence comes from Pinus albicaulis, assembly GCA_034641835.2. Taxonomy (NCBI): domain Eukaryota; kingdom Viridiplantae; phylum Streptophyta; class Pinopsida; order Pinales; family Pinaceae; genus Pinus; species Pinus albicaulis. The sequence continues at coordinate 1,202,161,710 of CM076572.1, read as the reverse complement.
ACCGTGCCCGGTGCGTCATATTACTGTAGAGAACCAGTGCATTACAAATACGCCACACCGATGCCTCATAAAATCGCACGAAAATAGAAACCACCTGGGGCAGCATACTGCAAACGCACAGGTATGCCAATAAAATTCCCGCGCACCAAAACAGGGTTAAATAATAAAAAAATTACAGCCAAAAAACTGCATTTTTCACTTTTTCAGTGCTACAGAGCTCCCAAGCACCAGTGCAAGTTATCCTTGTTTGACCCGCCCTGACATTCGTGCTCCCATTGCACTTATTGCACGCACTGCTGATGTGCATTGCCACCAATCTCCAGCTTGAATTTTCTAAAAAAGTGGACAAATTTTCTTTTGCAAATTCTACAGCCAATATGCCTCCTCGATGGGTAAATGTACAGGTATTTTTCTTGTTTTTCCATAATTAAACCTTTTAGTGGATTAGAATTTCAAAAAAACTTAAAATTGACCATTAAAAGAAAAAAAAATTGTCGCGTGGTGCACTCGAGCCATTCGGATCGCACCGGTTTTCAGTGCTGCCTGTAAATTTACAGGCCACACTACAACCAGTTCTAACAATATCCGCACCAGCTCTGGGGTGATACTGCGAGGCGCACCATGTTATTTAAAAAAAAAATAAAGTGTGGTGCGGTCGTTTACCAGGTCGCACTGTTGACAATGTGTTATCGCGACATCTCAGTGCATTAACGGAATTATCCGCCCCGAGGCGCATAATGTTGTTAGCGCACCGCATACCGCAATCCGACATTGTTAACGGTTTGGCCTGGTAAACCGGTGCTAAGGGTATCCACACCGGTTCTGGGGCAGTACTAAAGGTGCAACATGTTATTTTAAATTTATTTAAAAAGAGCGGTGTGGTCGGTTACCTGGCCGCACCGTTGACCTGTTGAATAGTAGTGATGTGGTGCGTTGACCGAAATAACTTCTTGGGACGGCTATTTTTTTCAGCGCACGGCTTATTTTATTTGGCCTGTGTCAACGATGCGGCCTTCTAAAAAACTGCACCGACGACTATGTACGGTGGCAGGAGGGTGGTGCGCTGACTTAGCTATACGCCCTGGGGCGTATAGTGTAGTCAGCGCACCGCCCTCCTGACACCGCATGTAGTGAACGGTGCACTAAAAACATATTCTCGAGCACCACCCCCGATGCGCTGAATATCATTAGGTGCACCGTATCCGGTGCACTCTGTTGAAAGGCGCACCGGGACTGGTGCGTGACTATGTTTTTGGCGCACCGACTGTTGTTTTATTTATTTTTCAAAAAATCTTTATATACGTATATTTCTAAATACATGTGTCTTTTAATATGAAAATTATGTTTAATATGTCAATCATTCAGAGACATGAAAGGAGAGAAGAGGGGCAACAACAACAACAACAGGCAGAAAATTATAACATGGTTCACTTGTGGGAGGTAAGAGAGAGGGAGAGAGATGCATACCCTCGCCCTATTACAGTAGTGACATAGGGGCTCTTAAGGCAGGTAGGCCTCCTCAAGTTTTATGAGGAGGCTACTTCCCTAAAGTCCCATAGTTTGTTTTTGAGACATCTTATCCGAAGGTGGAATTCCCAGCGACAGGATTTCCAGGTTGGTATCAACCAGTGGTACACGCACACTGAGGAGGATGTATATTTTATTACATGGCTATCGAGGAGAGGGGTGGATTTTCCCTCGTTCCCCGAGGTTCCAGTTGGCTGTGTGGAAGGGATTCAGTTAGTTTACTCCAAGAGATACATTGGAGAAAATTTAGTATCTCCTGCACATTTTCAAGTCGCTGGAGGTAAGTTACGTATTGGTGCATTTGGTCGTGAGGAGGTCCAGTGTCTCTCACTTATCATTTCGACCATTTTTCACAACACCAGTGACAGGAAATGCATTATTTGCTCACTTTTATATTATGTTGATTCTTTACTACAGCAGCCATGACTTGTCAGGTGGTCTGCCATTTTTTTGTGGCAGTTATGTATAGCATTAGATAGATGTCGTGCTCATGCACAAGGGAGGGTCAACTTCCCTTTTGCTTCAGATATTTTTTGTTTATTCTTTGAGAGGTTTCTAGATATGAGGCCTAGTTTTCTTCGGCAGCCTCGTAGGCCGATTACTGAGGCACGTATGCACATGTGGGAGCAGATGATGCCCAAGAGGGAGGAGACTCTTTTTCAGCGAGGATATCAGATAATGCACTGGAGTTGCTAGCTAGTGTTGATGAGCATCCCTTCATTATGGTCCCCTATCCTTATGCGGGGTTGGATTGGTGAGGGTGTGCCAACATCCTCTTCACAACTGATGAGCCGCCAGATGATAGAGGTAATATTACTATTTTATTTAAATTTATTCTAACATGTTCTTTAACTTGTTTTTGTTAAATTGTGTAATCAAATTGTCAAATTATTGTTGCGTACTTGTATATATTTTGCATACATTGGCTCTTTTGATGGCGAGGAGATGCCGCCACCACCATCTGATCTAGGTGTGGATCCTGATGACGATGAGGGTATGCCAGATGCCAAGGATCATCAAGAGGCTGGTGCAAATCAGAGACCTGCTCCTGTTGGTGCATGGTGCGCGGTCGTCTTAGTGATGCTAGATACAGGATGGAGTTGGGCGACCAACTCATTACATTGATTGTTGAGGCAGGCACCAGGCCTGCTTATTACAGAGACATAGAGGCCGATGATAGGATATTATGGATGTGGAGAGGCATGTCGCGTGAAATGTACAGCCTGATGCGGCATGTCATAGGAGTTACGATAAATTTTACGCGATTAATTAGGATTATTGCACGTTACAATCGAGCCACAACACGTGATGGACAGTCTGCAAGGCGCAGCGTACCATAATTTCATGATCGTTCACCTCACGCCACGCCAGATGAGCACGAGCCTCCACTAGCATCTAGCAGCAGTCATCATGGAGATGAGGTTAGACCATTGGCCACTAGTACTAATATTGATGACATTTAGATTACAGTTGTATATTTTTAACATTATTCAGTTTTATATATATATATATATATATGGTCCATGTATTTTATGTTCATGTTGCAGTTGTACTTAATTTACATGTTGGTGATCATCATGATGTGTATGTTGTTACTTCATGTTAGATATGTTCATTTAATATGCAGCTTGCAGATAGAGGTGTATGTGATAGCATGAGTTATTTGACATGAGATGTATATTTGATGTTTGTATTGTGATGGTGTTAATATATAATGTTAATTGTGTTTTGTTAGATGATCATGATCACGATGATGCAGTTAGCGATTTTGAATGTGTTTTTTAGTCAAATAAGATGTTTTTACGATGGTTATCATGAAAGTGATGTTTATTAATTAATTTAATACCAAATGATCATGATATTGTAAAATTGTAATATTTGTAATTCTAATTGTATTTAAAATTCTTAAATTGTAATCGTAATGGTATATATGTAAATTTGTATTTGTAATTGTAATTTTTAAATTTGTAAAATTGTAATTGTAATTGTAATTTTTTAATTTGTAAAATTGTAATTCTATATATGTAAAATTGTAATTGTAATTGTAATTGTACATGAAATTCTAATTCTAATTCTAATTCCGATTGTATCTAAAATATTTGTAAAATTTTAATTGTATTAATGTGAAATGAATTTATTAAAAAATTTAAATTTGTAAATTTTAAATAATTGTAAAATACTAAATCTAGAATAATATGATTTATTGTAACATAATAAAGTTTAGAAAATAATGCAAATAAATTCATGTACTTTAGAATTATCATTATTTTATTATGATCTTAGATACAAAAAAAAAAGAATTAATTTATTCAATACGCCATTGTTTTCGAGATCAACATAATTGCAAATTATCAAGTGAATTATTGATTTTAACATTAACACAATGCAAATTACCAATTAATTCAAAATAAATATTATATTAATATTTCGAAAAACTCATCTTAGAAAGTATATATATTGATGAAATAACACATGTACCATATCACTCTTGATTCTCATGATCACCCTCATTGTCTTCTAGCTCGCATGGCATGATAACACTATTGTTCTCAACAATATGTTTTGATCTAGGGTCATGTATCAATACGAACCACCAACACCTATCCAACACATCTGGGTAAAAAAACACCTGGTTGCAGTGTTTAGGGAAAACATAGGGCTCCTTAGCTTCATCCCACATCTTTCTAAAGTTGATACATATTAGACTACTATCGTGATCTTCCTTTACATTATTCCGATCAAAGGTGTCCCACCACTTGCACTTAAAAATAACACATTGGAAAGAAGAAAAATCCACTTCAATGATCTCTTGTATCTTTCCGACGTAACCTAACGTCCCTCGTACTAGGTTTTGATCATGGTGGCTAGATTGAATAGATTGATCAAACTCGACTTCCACTCCACAGTCTTGTGTGATGTTTCCAGCATCGGCATTTTCTGTGCGAAAATGGTGTCCATATGCCCACATAGATGGGAACAAATGCACCTATTATAAAAAAGTTAAAAAAATCATAGTGTCATGTGTCTTGTAAATAATAATGCAACAGTTAAAATATTAAATGTAGATGTATTACTATAAGTTTCAAATTTACATATAAATTAAAAATATTATTACCAAGTTGTTGCACCCAATCCCTACGTTTAGCGCAACCTCTTCAGCATGTGGGTAACGACTGGTAGCACCATATTTCTCTCTGACTTGGTCAGCAACCCAACTGTTGGGGCATATTTTTGGCATATTTTCTTTTAAATGATCGGGATAAGGCACACTTCTACCATTCAACCGTCTGAATTCTTTCCTGTCACTATCCCATTTCATCCTGTTTTTTTCATACAATGCGACCCACGGTTGTGTCACTTCAGAATTGTAAAGAACGAATTTATTGATTGCTTCAATTTCTACATTCGCTGATGAAATCAAACCAACATTATATAGTACTTAGAGATCAAAATATACATTACATCAAAGTTCAACATCAATAATAATTACTTTTTGTAAATTTGAAACATTATAAGTCGCTTACTCTTTATCAAGCGCTTTTTTCCACTCATTTGGATTAACTCTCGTTCTCTTTTGTCTTCATCCATTTCATCGTCCCAAATCACCGCACCTGGTCTGTTGTCGATCTGCTTGATGTACTCACTGGCATAATAGAAAGAATCATATGATATGTACCCCTCTGCCATAGACCCCTTGGGTTTTTCCCTTTGTCGAACAAAACCTTTCAATTTCTTCATGTACCTCTCTAAGAAGAACATCCAACGACAAGAAACAACCCCAACTAATTCAACCTCATCTACCAGGTGGATTAGAAGATGAACCTGTAAGTCCATGAAACTCGTCGGTAGTTCCTTCTCAAACATACAAACAATCTCAACTATCTCTTGATGCCACCATGGAATGCTAGCCACATGAATCTCCTTTGACGTGATCCAACGTACAAATGTAGATAATTTAGATATGGCATTTCCTAGGTCTTGAGGGAATTCATGTTTCACACACCCACGCGCGAACAAAGAATAATGACATTGCAAAGGTATAAACACGTGCAATAATATACAAAATTAGTTATGTTTTATGATCCCCGCATGGGATAAAATTTATAACAAATAATAAAATAATGCTTTTGACATTATACGTACTCTTAGAAGACTCAAATGGTCATGCAATTTCAACCCGGACAAATGGTCATCCACGGTGAAGCAACGCCGTAGTGAAGACCCGTATGAAGTTGGCACCCTCACATCCATTTTAACTTCCTTTGCCAAAGATATATCATATTTTTTTAAAATCCATGGGACATCACCTTCTTTGAAAAACCATGAATTAGAGGGACCAACGCCTGCCTCTGATCCCGTACTTTCTAATCGTCTTGGCCAATGTTTCTTTTTAGTTTTTGAAGTAATAAGATCTTTCCTAACAGCCAATGTGTCACTTTGTTTCGATGATATGTGCCTCCATAAATAATATGAAACATTTTTAAATATGTGCATGGGATCTAATGAGTGGGCAATCTTAAGATGCTCCCAATATGGGAGGTCATAAAAGATAGATTTCCTTTTCATCCCAATGGGAAATTTCTCAACATAGGTGTCGAAGAAATCTAGATCATCAAACATAGGCTCCCCATTTGAATCGAACATTTCTATGAACACCTTCTCCTTCTCTCTCTCATATGCTCTAAGCCATTCAGCTAGTGTCATTATTGGAGGCCTTTGGGTTCTCTCTCGTTTACCATTGAAAGCAGATGCTGCTCTTCTGTAAGGGTGTTCTTCTGGTAGGAATACCCTGGAGCAATCATACACTGGCTTTCGTAGGTCCTTGGACCATCTAGCTTTCAAAGAAGGTCCACAACATTTACATCCAAAATACCCTTTTGTTACAAGACCTATGAGATTGTATTTGTATACATTAATTAATATGCATGGCACATTAAATAATATCATGAATATCATAACAAATATTATAACGAATTAAATAACTAATATGTGAAAGAATATTGTTACATATATAAACAAATCAATAAATTAAACATGTAATTTACCAAAGCAAACTCCTAAGCCTAGATAATCATGTGTCGTGTAAGAACATATTCCATACAACGTAAAACTCCTCTCTGCTTCGATGGGTCTTGATACATCGTATACATTTATCCCATCCCATAATTCCTTCAATTCATCTACCAGTGGTCATAAGTAGACATCCATATTCTTCACTTGTCTTCTACCAGGGACTATGAGATCCAACATAAGATGTTCATTCTTCATGGACAACCATGGGGGGATATTGTTATTGATCACTACTACAGGCCAAACAGAATAGTTGGTGTTCTGGAGGGAATATGGGTTGACGCCATCCATGGCTATACTGAGTCGTATACTTCGTACTTCATCCTTGAATTTTTCGGGCCATGTATCCTGTATATGCTTCATGGCTATTGAATCAGTTGGGATTCACATAACTCCCAACTCACTTCTGTGTGAGGCATGACATCCCTACAACATAGCTAATTCTTTGCAACGAAAGAGCCTTTGAATCCTTGGGATTATAGGCATGTGCCTCAATATCTTAAAAGGAGGACCAGTACGTGATTTACCCTTATTTTTTAATTTATCATACCTGTCATGCCCACATTTTGGACACATCTCTTTCTCTGCATATTCTCCTCTATATAGAATACAATCATTTGGATATGCATGATATGATATGTACTCAACACCCAACATTTTCAACAATTTCTTTGCCTCTTCGCAGCTACCGGGCAAGACATTATCACTCGGAAGAACCTTACCTTTGAATAACCTGTAGTTGGTGATCATGGAAAATTATATTAATAAATGTACATTAATGTCGATATAATTATTAACTTTCATAAAATTTACCATTTGTAATGTTCATTGCAGTGTACTGATTATATTTCAAATTTATATAAGGGGAGTACTTTATGGTAACTTACCTCAAAAGTTCCGAGAAACATGCATTCAACAAGCCAAAATTTTCTTTCAAGTTGTACAGTAACATCGTTGTCCCCAACTGGGTAGACTTTGACTAACCGCCAAGTCCAAAGAGAGGGGTGGTGGAAGCAAATTTAAGGCTTTCGAAAAAGGTGTCAACGATATGAGCATCATCCCCTAGTTGATCATCATTTTGGAATGCATCTAACAACATTGTCTCCATGGCAGTCGTATCCCTTAAGTAATCATCCATACCAACCTCTATTTGATTGCCTCCATTGCCAGCTTGTGAAGAACTACTATTGATGTAGTCATTCCTAATTGGTGAATCTGGACGTAGCGGGAATTGAATCGGTGGTTGATTCAACCATTATTGGTATCGTTCCTCACCATTTTTTTCTCTTAATTAAGTCTTCTCTCGATTTGACATTGTCGCGGGGTGAAACGGAAGATGGTAGGTAGGTCGTTCATCATCACTAGAATCCTAATAATTAAAAATAAAAAAAAAATGAACATGATTAGTACAAAATATATGATATCAATTAGTAACCACGTTGACAATATTGCATGATTATAAATTGGTTTGATGTTGAAATAATTACATATTAATCAATATATATACCAAACAATTATAATTATAATTACCATCATTGTCCCAGGATTGTGGCTAGAAGATGCAATATTTTTACAATTAGCAAGGTGAAGCGGCTGTCCATTTTCATCTACCAAATGCGCCTTGTGGTATGCAGCTCCTGATAAGAACTTTTGACATTTTGGAGAAGTTTATATATTTTGTGCATCTGAACTCGATGTTGAATCTGCATGAACTTGCAAACTTTTATACATTATAAATTTAATTAAGTTGTGCATGATTGCCTGCATGGATAAAAAACATAAATTCAATTATAAAGTGAAAAAATAAAACAAATATGAAGTAAATATTACGTCTCCGGATGGATAGGGAGAACTCTGCGATGGAATTTGAGAAATAGTATGGAACGAGCTAGATTTTGAAGAATTGTCCATTCCATATAATATATGATATTTTCTCCCTGCATTTGAGACAAACAACAAACAAATTTTGGTGCACAAACCTAAATGTAATTTCGGTGCATAATGTATAGATAAATGCACCGGTGCATTTTTGGTAATGTACACCAGTGCCATTTTATAACCCAACGCACTGGTGCGGTTCGATTAAAGGACGCACTGGTAAAAGAATAACCACAAATAAAAAAGTGCAACCTTATTTTCTTTAAGTGAAAAAAAAAACGGTAAATTGAAAAATGGGCGGAAAAATATTTTCAAAAATCTAATTTCATAAAACATTTCTTTAAATACTAAACACTTTTCATTATTCTATTTTTGCAAAAAATTTCACCCAGAGATTTGCAGGATACATACCTGGAGCAAACAGAGAACGAGAGCACTGTGGAGCAGGGAAATACGTTCGAACAGAAGTATTCAGAAAATCAGAATTCCAAACCTCTGGTGATTCAAACCTTGTACCATAGAATTTCAAACAATGTGAGTAAATTTTATTGTTTTTTTGTACTTTTTTCTGCAGTTTTTTTATGCAATCAAAGAAAAAATCAAAGTCTATTGTTTTTTTTTTAACTTTTTCTGTAGTTTTTTTTATGAAGTAAAATAACAAAATCAAAGTTTATTGTTTTTTTTTACTTTTTTCTGCAGTTTTTTTACCTTTTATGCAGTTTTCATAAACAAAATAAAAAAAGAAATCCATTTTTAGAAACAAAAACCCTAGATTCTTTTTGTTTCTACCCTTTCTTCTCCCTCTTTCTGTAATTTCAGAATTAGGGCTTTTCAATTTAGATTTATAGTGTTTTTATAGTCATAAGACATCCAACCCACTGGATGACTTGCATAGTCGGATCCCAATCCATGTTGGCCCTTGCATCAATCTTTAAAAAAAAAACAGTTTTTTTTTTGTCGGTGCGCCCTGTGTAACATAGCGCATCGTGAAAGTACAGTAATAAAAAATAAAATATGTTTTTATCAGTGCGCCATATGTAACATATGGCACCAGTGCACTATTTCATTATGGCGCACCACAAACGTGTTGTTTTGCAAAAAAAACCATTTTAGAAACAAACCCTACATTATTTTTGTTTATGCCCTTTTTTCTCCCTCTTTCTGTGATTTCAGAATTAGAGCTTTTCAATTTATATTTATAGGGTTTGTATTTCTTAAGCCTAATACATCCAACCCACGGGAGGACCTGCATAGTCGGATCCCAATCCATGTCGATCCTTACGTAAATTTAAAAAATAAAAATAAAAATAATTCAGTGCGCCCTGTGTACCTGAGTGCACCGATGCGCTCTATTATCCCAGCACACTGCGCAAGTACTGTGATAAAAAATTATAAAAATAAAATACTTTTTCTCAGTGCGCCATTTGTAAAATATGCAGCCGGTGCGCTATTTCATTATGGCACACCGCAAACGTTCTGTTTCGGAAAAAAAAAAAACTAAACTTTCAAAAAATACAAACCATACATTATTTTTTTTTTCTTCCCTTTCTTCTCCCTCTTTCTGTGATTTCAGAATTAGGGCTTTTCAATTTATATTTATATGGTTTGTATTTCTAAATATACACGTAAGACATCCAACCGACGAGACGATTAGCATAGTCGAATCCCAATCCATGTGGGCCCTTTCATGAATTTAAAAAAAAAAAACAGATTTTTTTTATCGGTGCGTCTGGCATAACATAGTGCACCGGTGCTTTGTATTGTACAAGCGCACCGCATAAGTAATGTGATAAAAAATTAATAATCAAATTTTTTTTATCGGTGCGCCATATATAAAATATGGCACTGGTTTATGCTACAAAAACTAACACTAAACGATTTTTATTATTTTATCATGGTTAATCGTTGCAGTGATTGACATGTAACACACCGGTGCTCCTTGTTGACATAAAGTACTGTACGATCTATTATACTATTTTTGTGTTGCGTTTAGAAGAAATCCATGCACCGGCGTCGGTGCTTACACCATGAATGGCACACCGGTTTCTTGAGATCTTTTTTTTACTTGAAAATTTGAAAATTTATTTATAAATATATTAATGAATGATATGGTACAAGTTTGAGATTGATAAATAAATTACTAACAAGAGATCAAGTAACAAAAATACTGATAACACATCAAGAAAAGAAAAAAATGCAAGTTCTTTGTAAAAATTTTACAAAAAATATTATTTTTGATCTATATGTAAGTTTAACTAATATGTATTGTTTACTATGTATCATGCAGAGCCACAAAATGACGAAGCTCGATAAGATTATTTTTTATCTAGGACCAGAAGTGCGTAAAATCTTGATGGAAAAATTGCAAAAGAATGAATCATGAGAATAAAAAAATACTATCGATCCAATATGAGTTTCTTTTTTTAGTTTTCATTAATAATATAATTAAAATTAATAGATAACATGTGTGAAACCATCTATTAATCCACATATGTTTAATGTTCTACAGGGACCAACAACTTAGAAGATGAATGTTGTTCTAAGAAAAGAAAAAAAATAGAACATGCAAATGAAAGGGGGAAAAGCTTTTACAAATGTTTGAGGGATCTAGTGGAATGAATGTATAGACATTCTTTCCACTTACAGTACAAAACCAATCCAATGATTCCAAGAACCAAATTTTATCTAAACTACAGGAAGAGTTTCCAGAGAATTGGTCAACAAGACATGTCAGACTTTTAATAGCAAAAACGTACAACAACAACAACAAAAATGAATGAAAAAGTAATATTCCTTTAGATTTTTATCTAGAATTATTTATAAATATCACTTTTGTTATACTTACTTTTCATATATCAATATAAAAATTAAATAGTTTATTTTCATGTTACATTTTTAGGAATATTATGAAAATCTCAAAAGATGAATGCGCTGATATCAGAAATATGCCAGTAGGAATGTTCAAAAAGGTGTACAAGGAGATGGTCAAAGAAATGGAAAAAATTGCATCGCGGGAGGAGCCATCTCAATAACAACGTGCTTCAAATGTAATATGTAATCATTGAATTTTTCGATCATTAGGTACAATAAATAAACAATTTAGCATTAAATATTAATTTTCAAGTATTTTCTTGCAGAAAAGAAAAGAAAATGGAACCCATTTAGCACATAAAATAGGACAACGAGGAAGAAAATGATTGATATCTAAGTTTGTGATTAATTGTTACTTCCTTATAACAACTTAACTAGATTTCATTTTTGTATTTTTTAAGTTGTTTGACAAAAATCATCACTGAATTTCTTCAAACAAGTGCTAACATACAAAGAAGAACCATCAGAGGAATTGATTGAAATTGAGTTAAATATGGGTTGTGAGTATATGTTGGCATATCAGAACTTAATTGTGGAATTTGTAAGCATCTATCGATCTTGTTTTACTTAGCTCCGTCTATAATTAATAGAAAAAATAAATCTTTTATATTAAATATATGATTTGTTATGGGGTATAAAGCTTGCAGGAAACAAAGTATGGCACTGCGCCAATAGATCAAATCTTGAAAGATGGCATGTTACATGGTTTTGAAAGAATGTGTATAGTTTATGAGTCAATTGTTGCATTGGTACATCATTTCTTTTCGATTTACATTGATGTATATTATTTAATATTGCAATTTTCATTATTCTCACCAATATATATACACTCATTACAATTTATTTTTATGTTTGTAGATGGCAGGGGAAGAAGAAGAAAACAATCAACACCGTGAACAAAACATTCCTGAAAATAACCCAAGTCATGGAAGTAGCTCTAGCAGTGACGGCAGTTCAAGTGAAGAATGATGATCACTATGTTTAGATATCAAATCAAGGCGTTGTATTTTTTGAAAAATGTCTGTGAAATCAGACATTTTCTTTAATGTAATCGACATAGTGTCCCAATTGAAAGATAAAGGGACACCAATAACTGTCCCATTTTGTATGACAAAGAATGTCTTATTCATATATATATAATAATAAATGTTTTAATTTATTCTATTGCATTCTCTATTGTCGCTATTTCATTCTCCATTGTCGTTCTCCAATCCACTAATAAAAATTTAATTCATATGAATATTCTTATAAGATATATATATATGTGTTGAATTTTGATGAATAATGAATTTTTAAAAACCACAACAATTATGATATGATATAACAAATTAATCCAAACATCACATTCAAATGCATTAATAAAAATTTAATTAATAAGAATATTGTTATAAGATGTGTCGAATTTTGATGAATAATGAATTTAAAACAATCACAATAATTGCACTGTCACAGGTCGATGTTTCTAAAAAATACAAAATGAAAATCGGTGCGTGTATTCTTATACCGGTGCGCTTGTATTCTTAAGCGCACCGGTGCATTTTTATGACCTATGGGCACCACACAAATACCAAAACCAGTTAAAAATATCGAGGCGTTTGTGCAGTATGGCGCTCCGGTGCATTTATGTCTATATACACACCAGTGTCGTTTTATGACCTATGAGCACCGCACGAATACCGATACCAATTATGAATCTCGATGCGTTTGTGTGATACTATGCACCGGGGCGTTTTTGTGTCTATACGTACCGGTGCATTTGGACGACCTATAGGCACCGCACGAATACCGATACCAATTATAAATCTCGGTGCATTTGTGTGATACTACGCACCGGGGCATTTATGTGTCTATATGAACCGTTGTATTTTTATGACATATTTTCACTGCATGAATACCGATACCAATTATAAATCTCGGAGCATTTGTGTGATACTGGGCACTGGTGCGTTTCTATAAGTCTACGCATCAGCGCGTTGATATGACATATGGGCACCGCTCAAATCCCAAGACCAATTAGAACGGCCTTGTGCATTGTATCACCAACACTACGTCTGGTGTTGTTTTATACCTTAATGGCCCGGTGCATTCTCCTTCGACCACCTCGGGGCTCTGGCTACAGATACACATCGGTGCGTATAATCCTGATTAGCGCACCGATGAAAAAAACATCCGTAATAACCTTCGGCTGCCCATTTTTTTTTAGTTGTGTTTAATTTCCATTAAAAGCTCCGCCAAAACCTTCGTAACCATGAACGGATGTGGTAGCATATGTTTTTTTGACAATTTTGACCAAATTTATAACACTAAAAACCTCCTTTATAACCTCTGCTAGAGGGTATTTTCCTTGTAGTGTCATGAGGAGCTACCATTGGGAGGGCTTTGAAGGAGAACTATATTAGCATTTTCAAAGATACATGTACCATGTGGAGATGGAGCAGCAACATAACTCTATGAGAGAGTTAAATCAGCTTTCTCTTTCTTCTTTTTAGGAAGGAGATAGATCTATGCACCACTCCATTTGTTTGAGGAGGATTGTTGGTGAAAAGCATACTTATGTAAATCATGTTTATTTTCTGATTGTATGTATTCTTGTACCATGTATATGCAGGCCATGACTCCAAGGAGGGGTGTTGTACCTTATCAATTTCATGGCCAACTTTGGGCCAAAACTATTTCTGAATATGGCCACTCCCTTGGAGGACAAAGGGAGATTTTACAACATGATGGGTGCTTTCCTAAGGCACCAAATATATCTCACACTTTCATCCATGGTGAGATAACATCGGCAGCAAGTAAGTGGTGGGGAAACCACTTACCACATCTTTATTTGATGCAGGCAGGAGATGCACTGCGTTGGTTCCACATGTGGGACTATGACCCACCTCCATATGCACAAATTTTTGTTTGTGTCTATGTTGTTTTGATCCCCTACATTGATGATGTGTTTGTACTTTTTATTGGGATGTATGGAGGAAGGAGGGAAGGTATGTATTTTCCCTATGGGATGGATATTCTCCATGTACTTTATGCTACATGTTTCAGGGAGAACATTGGGAAAACCATGTTTGTTTCATGTAAACTATTGTCTCCTTATGGGATGGACTATTTGCATCTCATGAGAACTTTGGAGGAGAAATTCATGGAGGGATGGATTGGTGAGCACTTATCTTATGGATGGAACTTATCACATGTTGGTGTTACCAATGGAGGAGGAGAAGAGATACAACACTCACCTTATCAGTTTCTTGAGGACAAGTAACCTTTGGGAGGGGAGGACTGTAATATTCCTAATTAGTCCTAAGCTAATTGGAATATTCATTTTTGTTTTCTTTCTTTATTTAAAGAATAAAATTGTAAAGGAGGTCCATAAAACTCCTAATAAAGAATATATCAATGCCAAATTTGAAAAAGGTTAAATCTTGGCTATGAAAGCAAGCACCCTTAGGTATGAAAGGGGCTGGATGTTTTGACTGGATCAACCTTGACCAAATCTACAGCACTGTCTTGGAGGAGTGGCCATCAGTAAGGCACAACGTAGTTTTAGATGGAGATGGCTTGTGTCAAAGAAGCTATTTCATTGAAGGTGGTTTAGGGTTTACAACCTCTTAACTTATAAAAGGAAGAGGATGGCAACATGAGAAGGTTGTTGAATGATATTGGATTTCTGAAGTATTGTTTGTTTAGACATACAACTTTCTTTGGTTTCTTAGCCTAGATTGCAAATGTTGTTTAGCATTGGGTGTTCCTGATCAAGAATCCCACCACTTCCCATTGAGTAGCTCTTGGGAGAGTCTTGTATTGCATAGTCCACTATCTGGTTGAAGGCCAAGCTTCTTCTTCCAACTACAACACAAATCTTGTTGAGGGTTTGGTTGTCTTTGAAAGCTGCAGCAAGTGGAGGTTAGATCTATTCAAATCCAGACCATTCTAGTGCTCTTTTTCAGTAGGGAATGCTTTTATCCCATTGGCAAGAGAGTATTGGATCATTGGAGCTTCATTTTCATATCTTGGCATGTGGCCAAACTTGTTCTAAACCCTACAGCGCAGTATTTCTTCCGGAACTGTGTTATTCCTGAAGGTGTTGTTGCAGGGTATTTTGATACATCAGTTGGAGAGTTGTTTTTCAAGTGTTGGGGATCTGCCCTCCACTTTGAAGATCCATTGAAGGAAGATCTATTTCTTGTCATATCAGATCTAATCTGAATACTTTTGAATACTTTTGTATACTTCAGAATTTCTAAATATTTCTACAGATCTGCAGACTTAGATCTTAGATCCACTGTTTGTACTTGATGTAATGCTAAAGACTCCAAGGGGATCTAAAAGAGGAGCCTATCTAGTGTATGGATCTGTTATGGATCTGAATTTTCATGCGCTGATTTTCTCTAGATCTGACATGTAATCAACAGCTGTTGCAGCCAATAAAATAATGTTGTCAATCTCTTTCCAGTCTATATGAGTGGTTGCAGCACCTCTTTTTGAGGATTTTCCTCCATTGGAGACTCCTATTTCCTGTTTTACGTCTTATGGGCCACATTGTACATCTATTTTGCTATTGTAAATACATTTAGAATGTCTCCTTATTGGCCTCCTATTATCTCTTTGATGATCTGCATTATTTTCCTACATATCTTTCATATATTGCTTCATTCCCCATTTGGGAATATTACATATTATTTTCCTAGAAAACCAGGAAGCCACTATTTAAGATAAACCTGTCACCCTGGAAATTATGTCCTATGTAACAATAATTATGAATCCTCTAACCTATGAATGTTTCTCTTGCATAGCCTATGTTAATTCCATATAAATTTGTTCATTGAAACCCTATAGCTTCTCAAAGTAGACTAACCACCCATCATTCCTATATATTTCTAGGGCTTCTAGATGGTGTAGCAGCACATCAATGGATTTTGGCTTGTGACAGACTGTCGCTCCTTCCATGGTTGTTTCAGAGACTGTTAATGCTCAGAGACTATTACAGGGCAACACTTGGTTAATACAAACACTTGGGTAGAGAATATTAGTCGAATGAAATTTTGAAATGGGTAGGGAATAATTAAAGTTACCCTTTCATTGAATTCAGACTTTCAATCATAAATGAAAACTACCAGAAATTATTTCCAAGTAGTCATGTTGATTTTATCAAATGACAACATGAGCAACGACGATAGTGGGTAATTATTGATTTAGGATAAGTGTATTACACATCTTCCATATGGAAATTAATGAATTTGGCTACAGTCATAGTGTATCGTATGATGCATATTGTACACTCCTCCCCCCTAACTTAATTATAAGAACTGTTCTCGGATTGTGCAACTAAGAAAGTCATATCTAATTCCATAACAAGGAGAAAAATGCGATGTTACTAAGGGAGCTCAAACGGAAGCTACAAAGGAAGCTCAAAAAGAAGCTAAAATGGATGCTAAAAACCATGCCATAACTAGGAGAAAAATAGGATGTTACACAAGAAGTTATACATGAAGCTACATCAGGAGCTAAAGAAGAGGTTAAATTCGTTGGTTGTCTGTGATTAGCATAAAAAATTCCAAAATTAACGCCATCCCGATAAATAACGATGATTTTTTCAAAAAGGTGGAGAAAAATACACTAAAATAGTTAGTGGAAGCAAAAAAGGGAGCTAAAGAGGAAACTAATCACATGGATTTTTTTTAGTGTGTTTAACTTCTCTCTAGAACTTAGCAACAACAATATGAGATGTTTTATTCTCTGCACTCTTCCATAGCAATTCTCGATGCTCTTCTCTGTATTTTTCCTTCATCTTTTTGCAACCGCTTTGGCATAAGATAGAGATATTTTTTCCGTGTGTTCTCATTTTTTTTGTAAAACTCCTTCCCTTAATTTTTCCTTACCTTTCCAATGGCCAACTTCTTTCTTCTTCCCAAGGTTCCACGCAACCCATAGCTTGGACAATGCAACCCACTACAAAGTTGAAATTTTTTGTCATTTATTTGTTATTTTTAGAGGCTAAGGACACATGGGCCTATCATTTTCTTGTTGGTTAAACTTATTGCACAGTCAACTGATTTAAAACCACTTCATCTAACCAATTCCTGCCATTAAAAGAACCAACTCCTCAAACAATCTTCCTCAAGTGATGAAATTTGTGTCTCTCTCTCAGTCGTTTAATTAATTAAGATTATTTACAATGAGATAAAATATTAACAAGGGTATTTCATAGTCCCCTCCCACTTTGGGGAACACATGGTTTTGCGGCATGATGGTTTTCAACCCCTGGTATTTTGTAGATCCGGTCAAAGGAACTACGATTATGCTCTAATCCAGGGTTAATGGATTGGGGTTTATGAATGCTTCAGCATGCATATATATGTGTTGTAACACTAAAAGGAACATAATGAAAAATCAAACTGGTAGTCCCGATTTGGGATCCAAGGGAAAATCCCTGTGTAGATATGTTTTATGTTTTATGCTCTCGCTATTGTTTATTTTCTGTTTTTAAGATTCGTTTGCAGATAATTTCTGTATAGTTTTAAAACCTACAACATTTTCCTAGGTGTTCCACAACCATAGAATAAAATAGACACATCTGATATGGAGCTTTATACACACAGATCTGTACAAAATTTACAATGTATTCACAATTTTTCCTTACTCAACAAATAAGAATGGATATGTTTCCCACATCTGTTCATTCATTTCCCATGTGGCTTCTTCGAGTCAAAATTGTTTCCACTACACTTTGACTTGCTCAATTCTAGAGCATCAACTTCCTACACTCTAGGATGCATAGCGGTTCCAGTTGAAACTCTCCCTTTAGTTCCACTTATAACACTGTCCAATCAATAACATGATTAGTTTCTTATTCATATCTTTTAATTAATGAAAAATGGAAAACATCATGGTATTTCACCGATGGTGGTAATACTAATTTATAGGCCACCAACCCTATTCTTTCAAGTATCTCAAAAGGTCCGCAAAACTGTGGTACCAACTTGGAACACAACCCAATCTTCAATGAACTCTTCCTGGGTTTGATCCTCCATTAGGATAATTTTGAGGTCTAAAATGGGCCTCCTAAAGAAATTATAAAATAATAGTGGAAATAATAAAATAAGATTTGATTACATCATCAAATTTTAGAGGGAAAAAAGAAAAAAACTACTTTTTCAACTCGTATTTTGAACTTATCCCCCTAAGGTTTTACTCAAATTTTGAGCAGGAATACTCATTGGATGCAAAAATTAACTCCCCATCCAAGGATTACCCATGTTTCATACTTTTGATGGACCTTGCTATGCAAAAAATGAGAAATACATGAAAAACGTGATTGCAATCATGTTTTTTCATGTATTTCTGATTTTTCATGTAGCAGGGTCCATCAAAAGTATGCACTATAGGTACTCCTTGGATGAGGAATTAAATTTTGCATCTAACGAGTACTCTTGCTTGAAATTTGGGCAAATATTTAGGGAGATAAGTTGAAAATATGAGTTGAGAAAATAGTTTTAGTATTTTATTATATTTAATATTTTTACTTTTTGACTCCAAAAATGGTGAATCATCCCCCATGGTTGACATCATCATCTTGAATACTATTGGTTCTCATAAATATTATTTTGGTTGTACATTTTTCTTAGGAGGCCCATTTTAGACCTCAAAATTCCCCTAATGCAAGTGAACATGTTCCCCTATAACAACCCTAGTTAAAATCCATGTAATAAATTTAATAAAGGAAAAATAAGACCAAGGTGACAAGACACATAATCCATGATCTAAATGTGAAATGACAAGATCTTTTCTAACTCTTGAAAAAATGTGAATGGCGAGAAATAATTACTGAAACAATTACTTTTATGTGAATCTAATTGTTTAGCATAAAGTGTTTTTAGATATAATCCGTTAATGTTAAGGTTTAACAATTACACATCATGCATAACAATAAAACCATAAGACAACAAAGTTTAGTGACAGAGTTCGTCCCTCCTGGACTACGTCTTCGGGTTCGCTTCAGAAGTGTGCGACCGCTGTATTGATAAAACCAAGAGAAAAAGGACTACAATGATCTATCAGTTGACAAGTGCCAAATAACACTACTGATGTTGCAGAATGCAATTCTCCTGATGAGGCTTTACAGATGTAGTCTCTTTTCTTTGATGGGTCTTTAATCGACCAAGAAAATCTGATGATGAAGTGCACACTCTAACTGATAGACTGAAGCATATGGACCTTTAGCACAATGGTAGCTGAACTGAGTTTTTGAAGAATGAAGTGGATTTTGTTGTTCTACAACGAACTTCAATTCTGTATCAAGGCAAGTCAAAGAGCTCTCATACTCCACAATATACCTGCAAAACCAAAAACTCTCTCTACGAAGTGTTCTTGTGCTTCTTCGAAAATCACTTCTTCTTAACTTCTCGAGAACCTCTCTCTACTTCCTCATGAGCCTTACAAAAACATTCTTTATCTCTTTTTATAAGATGAGGGCAAATATAAATGGCATTAAACCACTATCTCTATCTTCATATCTCGAAGATTTATTGGTTTAAATGTATACTCCATTTTTAACAATTATTAAATGAGTCCTTACCCTTTCCAAGCCTCTTATCTCATCATGGATCCCTTCGAAATTATCCATAACAATAATCAGATATAGGTGTTCTCGGCCTTCTTGACACCTAGGGTCTTAGGATAAGGTGTTCATTTAAAACAGCGTCATTTTCCATGCATTAAAACCCATTTTAGACTTTAGTATATAACTTATCTGCTGGCGGTCTGGCTAACGGTGCAAAGGCGAAGCATCAGCATGTGAATAGTCGGTCACACGCTGACTAACTACGGTTTTTGGATCCGACAATTAACTACGACATTCTTGTAACATGCGCATGTCATAGCGGTCCGGGCGGCGGTCATGGTTTTGAAAACCTGACGGTAAAGTTGCGGCTCCCTTAACCTCTTCCTTGTTTACATACGACTCCTTGACAGTCGGCTTGAGCTGGTGGATACTGTTAGTATCAGTCTAGTCATACTGCCATCAGTGATCAAAATTTCTCTTTTTCATTTGCATATTAGGTGTCTCATACCGAATAAATTTCACCATTCCGCTAGGTCATGGATTCGTTGATGGTAGTAATTTTATGGGTTTTCCCTCATATGAGGTACTTGTTGATTATCCTCCCTATGGTCTTCGGTCATTAGTCACTTTCATTCTCAAAATCATATCGGTGGGTCATAGGATGGGTCTCATTAGTATCTAAGGTCTCACCACGGTAAAATTAAATGAGTCAAATGGAAATAAAGATCAGCAAGGTCATGAGGAAGTCAATAAATACAAAGCATGGAAAATAGGAAAATCAGAGATATCATTTGTTCAGTTTGATTCAAGCTTCACCTCGAAACCATGTTTTGAGGTGAAAGCATGATGCTTTGCCTTTCAGTCAAAATTTAGAAGCTGTTATCTCCACAAAGTGAGGTCCCTACCTTCAGAGAAGTTTTCCACAGCATGTTCAGCGCCAGATCATCTTCAAAGTAGATCCATCAGAAAGAGCCCGGAAAGAGCTTTCCAACGGTATACTACACTCTCAAAACTGACTTCTGGATTGAATTTTATGCTTAAGTGAAGTAAAAGCCCTCTATTCCCTAAGCTCCCCCCTATTTCCCATTTTCCCTTTTAAATTTATTATCATTTCCCTTTAAAAAACCTTTTTTTCCCCTTTCTGATCACAAAAATCACATTATAAAATCTTCAAATACATATGCGATCTAATATGAACCACTTCCCCTTTTCTATACCCATAGACTTTATAAGCAAAGTTATATCATATATAACCCCCCCCGGCCATATAAACCACTTCCCCACCACGCATTTAGTTAAAAATTTATAATATAAAGTTTATAGTTTTATTTATAAATCGCAATCGAAAAACTCCTTTGATCACAACATCTATATGAAGAGCTCCAATCAGTCCATCGCAAACACTTGCGATGCGATTGATCGCACAGAACTCCGATCATCGCAATCGCAAGTCCTGCCCCGATCCCTCCAATCGCATCGCATCATTCCCCGATCGCAAGTTTCCCTCCGATCATCCGATCCGCTCCCCCGATCGCGACACCCCCGATCATCCCTTCATCGTTGATCTCCTTGTCCAAATCCAACGGTCCTCCACCAATCAGAACTTTTCAATCGCGCCATCGCACATCCCTACCTCCCGATTGCGATTGTCCCTGCTCCCGATCTCCGATTGCGATTGACCCCGGGCCCACCATACTATACATCCGCCCGTTCATATAATAAAGGCCTTTCCCTTTGTAATCCGAAATTTTTTATTATATTTATTCATACAAAGGCTCTTCCCATCCAATCGCATCGGAAGTTTGTATCATATATAATATCGCTCCGCCTGCTCCTCGATCCCGATTCCGATTGCGATGAACATATTATAATATGTTGATTCATATTAATATGTTTTATTATATTAAACATGTTTCTCCAATCCCGCTCCACTCCAATATTGCGATTGCGATTGTCCCCCCTCCCGATCCCGATTGCGATTTCATTTCTCCATTGTATATTATATATATCGTGCTGCCTGTCCATTCCGATTGCGATTGTAATATGAGTCCCACCTCCATTTTCCTTCCCTTTTCCCATTTAAACACATTTTTCCCTTCATGAAAGCAGGTAATTTCATTCTGTCTTCTTTCAACGGCAGATTAATAAAAAGCCAGTTTTCTTCAAAGGGACTAAAGGAAAGCGAAACGTCAGAGGCCGAGAAACAAAATTGTAACAGTCCATCTTCAGCTGTGATTTCTCCTCTTCCCATAGATTTGTATTCCTGCATAATCTGTCTATTTATTGTGAATTCTAATTATTTGCAGAGGTGGAAAGTCTGAGGTCTGAAAACTCAGAAGAGGGGAATAGTGTGGCAGTGAGCTCTGCGCTCCTTTGTACAGTTTGGCAGGGAATTAATAAAGTGATGCAGCTCTGATTTGTGGGATTCATGTGGTTTGATTTTTAGCATATGTCTCTCTTTTGTGTTCATATGTACATTGTTTCATTCATAAACATTTCCAGTTGAATGTTTCCAAGTTAGAAAGGTAGAATCCATTTTATATGCTCTGCCTTGGGGAATCATTCATACTCTGTGCATTTCTTCTGTTTGAAAAGGATTCATTTATTATGCCCTTTTCAGCTTCTCAACATTCTTTCCACTCCATCTTATTTCAATTTGATTGCTAAACCTCCTGCCTACCTTGCCCCATGAAATATTCTATGTCCTAGATTTAATTCCTCAACTCATGCTGTCCTTTTGTCCCATACATCCCTGAAAATTTCAGTCATTTATCAAAACCCCTTTCACAGTCATATATCTAGCCTAAAATCAGTTTATTATTGTGTTATTGAATATCTATTCTACGGAGAGAGCCCTCTCTTGTCCTTGTAGGGCTAGCTACAAGGCTGAGCGTGGTTTAGTTATTACCCTGATTTTCCTTTTCGGCCTGAGGTTCAGATTGGGTGCTAACAGATACCATTGCGGTAGCATTTTCCGCTGAGGTTAACTTCGTTCACATGGCTTTCCAACAGTCACCATATACGGTTTCGGGCTGAAGGCTTTCCAACTCCACTTACATAAAACCCGACGGTTGTTTGCCTAATCACATGGAACTCCAACGTGGTCTTGTTGATGTGGTTAGGCTGCTATTCAAACTGCGGGCTTTCAAACTTTTAACACATCAAATTTTTCGATACAGTCAATCTTGCTGACGGTAGCATCCAAACTTGACATAAAACAGTTGCGGTTAACCTTTGTCACATGACAACAGTTCTTCCAATACGGTTTATTCGACTGTTTAAACATTACATTTATTTTTTAATGTTTTTACATTGTTTGTTGAGGATTTGACATTGGGTTAGAACTTAGGTGTTTAGAACTAGGACTTAATGCTAGGTTTAAAATTAGTCCTTTCACCTTAGGATTTATTCTTAGGTTTACAATTAGGACTTAGACATAACCTTTACATCATCTTTTGCCACAATATCAAGACTATAGTCACTTGGGCATTTTTTTCGGATTTTTAGTCTTTTAAAAAATATTTCTAAGACTATCATTTTTGCCTAGCACTTAACACTTTAGCTGACTTAGACTTATAGTGATAACGCTTTAGACTTAGGATTATGTTTCCTTAAGTCTTTACATTGGACTTAGCATTTTACAATCATGACTAATGCTCTTTACTGTTTCAATGTCACAGGTCGACATAATGATGACAGTTTGACTTTAATTAGAGAAAAACATTGATGAATGTTGTCGAAGTCACTAATGCTGATGTTGAAGTTGACGGCGAACTTGTTGAACTTGAATTTCCTGCTCATAGCAAGAATATTGAATGTGACCATCTTGGTCGCTTTCCAATTTTGACAAGATTCTGCTTGATGACTTGAGTCGATGAACCATTTCTCATAAGACCATCTTGGTCGATACAATTTTGACTGAAGCTGTTTGTTACAAAATCGATGACTAATTACTTGAAAATGACCATCTTGGTCATTTTGTAATTTCGATACAAACTTCAAAATCCAAATTGGATCATTCCAAGTTGAATGTTGGGAAAAACATCCTAGTGTGGGTTTTCATATGATTTATTATGGTTAAGGAAATTGGCAAAGGAAATGGAAAAGGCAAGAGACATTAATTGGCAATTTATTTTACAAAAATAATGGAAACTAGGGGAAAATTAAGGTGGAAGGTCACGTGTTGCATGTGAGGAGGAAAATGAAGGAAAATAGTGGAAAATTGAAGAAATTAAAGGCCTCGTTAATAAAAAGGCTTCTGAGGATCGTTTGGTACCTTTTGCCAGTGTAAACTTTTTTCAGTTCAGTTTTGGAGCTCTCTCTCTATTATTTCTCTCACACTCTTGGATGCTTAGATTTTTCTTGGAGCACTGTAGCACTAGATCAAGGAAAGCAAATGAAGGACTAAGAAGGCAAAGGAAATCAAAGATCAAGCAAGGAAGAGCAGGATCAAGCGGCTACAATGAGTTTACTTGCAAGTATAGATTTGCATGTGTGATTTCCTTGCTCTATTTGGTATGCATGGTACATGCATGTGTGCATTTTGTTCTCTGGTTGTCATTGGAATGGGATTTGCGAGGTGTGATAGTGCTCTTCAGCCTAGCCTTTCCATTTCTAGATAGCCATGGTGTGATGGGTTCTCTTGTATTTGGTTAAGCTGGATTTCCATATGGTTTTGAAACTGAGTGAGGTGGTCTCTGAAAAAAAAGAACGCATGGCCTAGGAATCCCTGAACTTGATTTGGATTATGGTAAAGCCATATTTTTTGTGCCTCGGTAGGCCTAGGAATACTCGATCGGTGAATGGAAGGATATACGGTAAAGCCTAGAGGTGTGTGCCCTCGATCAGGCCTAGGAATCCTTGACCGGTGTATGGAGGGATATATGTTAAAGCCTGAAGGGTGGAGTCTTGATTAGACCTAGGAATCCTTGACCGATGGATGGTAGGATATACGGTAAAGCCTAGATACTAGGAGGCAGGAAAATTCCTCACAGTATAGGTGGAGAAATCTAGTGGAAACCATGCTTATTTAGGACCTAGTGATCTGGTGGGGATTGCGATAAAGCCTGAGGGAACCTGGTTTTTTTTGTTTTTGAGTCCAACATTCATGCTTGGAATATGGAACGAGCATGATTGTTAGAAAGAAGTATTTTTTTTAGCGAATATATGGTCAGGATGTTTGTGGAAGTCTGTTGTGAAACCAGCTCCAAAAATAGAAGAAAAGAGATATCAACGCCTTAGAAATAAGCCACTTCGAGGGGGAAACCCCCAATACATTACATTAATGAACAATTATTGGATGATACAAATGATAAAACCTCCTTTCTATATATAGGAGTCCATGGGGCCACAATTTAATCCTAGCCGACCTAACAATAATAATGTAAGGGCACAATAATAGCAATATGGGGGTTACAGGGGTGCAACAATAACAATAAGGGGGGCTACACTAACATAATAAGGGACTACACTATTAATATAGGGACTTAACATGCCCCTCTCCTTCAAATAAGTGTTGTCCTCAATGCTTTATTATTTCTTGATGCTTCTATATAAAATTCTCATCCTCCCATGTGGAATCTTCTACAGGAAAGTTCTTCCACTTGCTGAGATACTCTGAAATTGATCGTACTTGTTGAGTTCTTATTTCTGTGACTGCTTCAGAACTTCTTTAGATGTGCACTTGAAACAACATTTAGCTTCCCTTTTTTGTAGATTATTTCAAATTCATAACCCAACATCTTTGTGACCCATTTTTGCTGCTCTTCTGAAGATAGTCTTTGTTCCAAAAAGTGTTTAAGACTATCATGATCAGTTTTTTCCTTGAAGTTTCTTCCCATTAGGTAAGTTCACCATTTCTTTAGTGCATGCAGTATTACTAACAGTTCTTTCTCATAAATAGGTAATTGTAAATACTTTCCTTTGATTGGACGATTTTCAAAAGAAATGGGTCTTCCTTCTTGCATTAAAATAGCACCAATTCCATTTCTTGAGGCATCACATTCCACAATAAAAGTTTTTGTGAATTTTGGCGTAGCTAAGACCGGTGCTAGGCACATTTCCTTTTTAATATGTTCAAAGGCCTTAGTTTTTTCAGGAGTCCATGAAAATGCATCTTTCTACAATAATGTTGTTAGAGGTGCTGCTATTCTCCCATAATTCTTAACAAACTTGTGATAATACCCTGTTAACCCGAGAAATCCTCACAACTACTTTATGGTTGTGGGGACTTTCCATTCCTTAATGGCTTTAATTTTGTTAGGGTCTACCTTAACACCCTCGTGAGATACAATATGACCCAGATATTCCACCTCTTGTACTCCAAAGAAACATTTGGATGTTTTTGCATATAATTTTTTCTCCTACAATAGTTTGAGCACCCTGTCAACATGTTCAACATGATCCTTCCAAGACCTGCTGTAGATTAGTATATCATCAAAAAATACTAGCACAAATTTTCTAAGGAAGGGTTTGAAAATGGAATTCATCGACCCTTGAAATGTAGAAGGTGCATTGGTAAGGCCAAAAGGCATGACCAAAAATTCATAATGACCCTCATGAGTTCGAAATGTTGTTTTCGGAATATATTCAATCTTCATTCTAATTTGATGATATCCTGAACGAAGATCCAACTTGGTAAAATAAATTGCTCCATGTAATTCATCCAATAATTCATCAATCACAGGAATGGGAAATTTATCTTTAATGGTGGGCTTATTGAGCTCCCTATAATCCGGACACATTCGCCATGATCCATCCTTCTTGTGTACCAAAACTACAGGAGCAGAGAAAGAACTTTGACTAGGTTGAATTATACCCGCCTCTAACATTTCTGCAATCGTACGTTCAATTTCGCTCTTTTGGAAGTAAGGATATCTATAAGGCCTGATGTTTGGAGGAACACTTCCTGGAATCAAATGAATAGCATGATCATGATCACGAATAGGTGGGAGTCCTTTGGGAGTTTCGAACACCTTGGAATGATTGTCCAAGACTTGTTGGAGATCTGCAGAAATAGATGATTTTGATGTTGGAACTTCTAGTGAGCATAATTGTGCAATTACGCCTCGCTGTTCTTTCTTTAGAAGCTTTGTCTTGACATTAGAGCTTATTATCCTTCCTGGCTTCCCTGCGATACCCCGTAATTCGACTTCCTTTCCTTCTGAAAAAAATTTCAAGAAAAGTTCTTGAAAATTAAAAGCTACCGTCCCCAAAGATTGTAACCATTGTACTCCTAGTACAACATCAGCACCTCCCATAGAAATGGAAAGCATTGGACTAGTCAACACATATTCCCCCATGGTTAGCTTGATGTTATTGCATTTTCCAGAGCAATTTATAGTTCCTCCATTTGCAACCATCACTTGACATTCTGGTGCTGGGTATAGGAAACAATTTAATTCCTTGGCTACCTTACAATGAATAAAATTATGGGTGCTACCTGAATCAATCAACACTCTTACCTTTCTCTTCTTGATTTGTCCTTTTATCTTGAGAGTTTGAGGAGTGGTAATTCCTGCCAGTGCATTACACGATATGGTTGGATTCATTTCTTCCTCTTCTGGGGCTGGTTCCTGGTGTATATCCTCTTTTTGTTCATTTTCTTCTTCCTCTTCACAATCTATGTAAAATAATTTCTTCTCAGCACACTTATGACCTTTAGTGTATTTTCTATCACAATTGTAGCAAAGCCCTTTTGCTCTTTTTTCTTCCAATTGTTGTGGTGTCAACCTTGTGGGTTGTGGAAATCTAGGAGTAGCAACACTTCCATCTTTATAGAAGTGAGTGGTAGGCTTCCTTGTTGCCATAATTTTACATTTAATTTTTCTTGCCAACCTGAATGCCTTCTCCAATGAATCAGGTTCCAAAACGCGAACTTCATGTTGGATGTTATCCTTTAAAGTACTTATGAAGAGATCAATCCTGTGTTCCTCTGGAATATCAGTTACCCTTATATTCAATTTTTGGAAGTCCTCAATGTGCTCCCCCACTAAACCCTTTTGTTTGAAATTTATCAATTGGCTAAAGAAGGTGTTGCTCTTTGTATCCTCATAATGTGCTATCATTTCCTCCGTAAAAATTGACCAAGTGACAATTTTTTTACGGGAGCAAAGCCATCGATACCATAAAAATGTATTTTGTTCTAAATGTAAAATTGCAATGCATACCTTTTGTGTGTTTTTCATATTATTGAGATCAAAATATTGCTCCATCTGTAGTATCCATGTTACAGGATCCTTTCCATCAAACTTCCTCATATCCATTTTTGGAATATGGTGGTTCTTCCCTCCAACATTAGAGTTTATGAAATCATGATTAACATTTATATTGTTCTCATCATGAGTTTCCTCTACTATCTTTTCACCATTAGGAAACATTTCTTGTATCAACTTTGTCAAACCTTCCATGTCTGCTTTTAGATCATTCTTCATGTTTTCCATCTTAGCTTCCATGTCATCCATCTTAGATTCCATGTTAGCTTCCATGCCATCCATCTTAGCTTCCATGTCATTCTTCAAACCATCCATCTTAGATTCCACGTCTTTCTTCAAACCATCCATCTTAGTTTCCACGTCTTTCTTCAAAACTTCCATGTCATTTTTTGTTTCTATTTGCGAGAGCAAAATTTGTTGCACTTGCTCCTGTAATTTTGATATGTCATGTTGTCATTATTCGTCTTCATGAGTCATAGTAGAGCATTCTAAAGGCTTAATTGGTGTTGAATTGTTTTTAGGGGCCGTTTTATAATCCAATACTGATATATATTCTACAATATTCCCTTGGAATCAATTCAACTTGATTCTTCAAACAAGACTTATGCAATTCAGAAAACAAATACACACCTTTTACTTGCTTTTGAGGAGCTCGATATTGAAATTGACTTATCTCTATACTTGCAGATCCTCAATATCTAAAATTCGACACTGTAGTAGTAATCTGAAGCTTCTTTCAAATGCCATAGGTCTAACTTGATTTGGATTCTTCAAGACAAAGTTATGTCCAATCTCCCACAATGACATAATTATGGACTGGTTCAGTAGAGAAAACTTGTACGACTTGCCACATGTCATTGTTTACCTATTTGGCTATAAAATTTATAGAAAGGAAACTACAGTCCGTGTGCTTCCAGCCACTTTTTACATAATTCCAATCCGATGCTCAGAGATAGATTTATGAATATTTACCCACAATCACCTCTTTGGGATGAAATTAGGGAGCCTGCAAAAGACCTAAATTCCACAGATTATATCTCCGACAATATTGCAAACCAAGCTCTCAAATTTTGCGATGATGTTCCTCGGGATTTTGGATTCATGCTCTAAAAATTTCAGCTTCTGAACCTTTGTATAAAAAACGTTATAGCGAAAATTCTGCAATGACCTTTTTAAGTGAAATTCGGGAGCTTGCAAAAAGCCCTAACATCCACAGATCATATCTCCAAAAATATTACGACCCAAGCTCTAAAATTTTGCGACGATGTTCCTCGGGATTTCGCTTCGTACTCTAAAAATTTCAGCTTCTGAACCTTCGTAGAAAAAAATTTATAGCGATAATTCCACGATGGCCTGTTTGGAGCAGCGAAACCCTAGAATCCAAAACTCTGATACCAAATGTTGTGAAACCAACTCCAAAAATAGAAGAAAAGAGATATCAATGCCTTAGAAATAAGCCACTTTGAAGGGGAAACCTCCAATACATTACATGAATGAACAATTCTTGGATTATACAAATGATAAAACCTCCTTTCTATATATAGGAGTCCATGGGGCCACAATGTAATCCTAGCCGACCTAACAATAATAATGTAAGGGCATAATAATAACAATATGGGGGTTACAGGGGTGCAACAATAACAATAAGGAGGCCTACACTAACATAATAAGGGACTACACTATTAATATAGGGACTTAACATATTAAGGAGGGGGGCATGTTAAGTCCCTATATTAATAGTGTGATATCAACGCCTTAGAAATAAGCCACTTCGAGGGGGCAACCTCCAATACATTACATAAATGAGAAATTATTGGATGATACAAATGAAAAAACCTCCTTTCTATATATAGGAATCCATGGGGCCACAATGTAACCCTAGCCGACCTAACAATAATAATGTAAGGACACAATAATAACAATATGTGGGTTACATGGGTACAACAATAACAATAAGGGGGGATACACTAACAAAATAAGGGACTACACTATTAATATAGGGACTTAACATGTTATTTATAAGGCGTTGATATCTCTTTTCTTCTCTTTTTGGAGCTAGTTTCACAACATATGGTATCAGAGGGGGCAACCTCCAATACATTACATGAATGAACAATTATTGGATGATACAAATGACCAAAACCTCCTTCTATATATAGGAATCCATGGGGCCACAATATAATCCTAGCTGACCTAACAATAATAATGTAAGGGCACAATAATAAAAATATTGGAGTTACAGGGGTACAACAATAACAATAAGGGGGGCTACACTAACATAATAAGGGGCTACACTAGTAATATAGGGACCTAACATGCCCCTCTCCTTCAAACTAGTGTTTTCCTTAACGCTTGATTATTTCTTGATGATTTTGTATAAAATTCTCATCCTCCCATGTGGAATCCTTAATGGGAACGTTCTTCCACTTGCTGAGATACTCTGAAATTGATCGATTTTTTACTTGTCAATTTCTTGTTTCTGTAACTGCTTTAGAATTTCTTTCGCTGTGATGTTGATCTTCCTGTTGTTTCATTTGACTAAGCACCAAAGTTAGGTCATCCTTTGAGATTTGGAGAACTTGTTGTTGATGCCCGATGTGATACTTCACTACTTCATTATCCATATTATCTTTCATTTTATCCTTCAAAGTTTCCAACTTAGCCTTCATTTTTTCTTCTAAACCATCTATGTCTTCTTTGATTGCTCTTTGTAGGATCGAAATTTGTTGCACTTGGTACCGTAATTTTTATATCTCATACTGCAATTCTTCCTCTTCATTCGTCATAGTATAGCTTTTTGAGGGCCTAATGGATATGAAATTATTTTTGGGAGCCATTATAGAACCCAATACTGATAAAAATGCTTCAATATGCCCTTGGAATCACTTCAAACTACTTTTTCAAACAAGACTTATGCAATTTGAAAACAAATACACACATTTTTCTTGCTTTTGAGGAGCTCGATATTGAAACTTAATTATCTCTGTGATTTCAGATCTTCAATTTCTGAAATTTGGCCCTAAGGTAGCCCTCTGAATCCTCTTTCAAATGCCATAGGTCTGACCTGATTTGGATTCTTCAAGGAAAATTTATATCCAATCTCCCACAATTACCTAATTATGGACTGGTTCAATAGATCAAACTTGTATGACTTGCCACGTGTCACTGTTTTCTCATTTGGCTCTGAAATTTATAGACAGGAAACTACAATCCATGTAATTCTAGCCACTTTTACAGAATTCCAATCTGATGCTCAGAGAGAGAGTTATGAATATTTTACCATGATCACCTCTTTGAGATGAAATTCAGGAGCCTGAACAAGACCTAACTTCCACAGATCATATCTCTGAAAATATTGTGAACCAAGCTCTGAAATTTTGCGCCGATGTTCCTCAAGATTTCGGCTTCGTGCTCTAAAAATTTCAGCTTCTGAACCTTCGTACAAAAAAATCTATAGAGAAAATTCCACGATGACCTATTTGGTGCAGCGAAACCCTAGAATCCAAAGCTCTGATACCAAATGTTGTGAAACCAGCTCCAAAAATAGAAGAAAAGAGAGATCAGCGCCTTAGAAATAAGCCACTTCGAGGGGGCAACCTCCAATACATTACATGAATGAAAAATTCTTGGATGATACAAACCAACAAAACCTCCTTTTATATATAGGAGTCCATGGGGCCACAATATAATCTTAGTGGGGCCACAATATAATCCTAGTGGGGCCACAATGTAATCCTAGTTGACCTAACAATAATAATGTAAGGGCACAATAATAACAATATGGGGGTTACAAGGGTACAACAATAATAATAAGGGGGACTACACTAACATAATAAGGGACTACACTATTAATATAGGAACTTAACATGCCCCTCTCCTTCAAACAAGTGTTCAGTCCAAATGGGGGTTAGAAAGAAATATTTGGTTCAGCCAATATATGGTCGGGTTGTTTTTTAAAGTTCCATAACTAGTTTGATTTTTCATTCATTAATAAGAGCTTCTTCTACTTGGTATTTTATGTGTAAATTTATTAGTTTATATGTGGATTTTATGGTTGTTATATCCTTGTTATTTATGTTGGTTACAAGTTGGTTATGAGTATTTTTTATGACGACTTGATGTATGGTTCTCATCATGTTTTGATTAGAAAATGAATATACAATGTATATATGTCATAATCGATGATAATGCAGCTATTGTGATAAGGAAACAATATTTCTTTACAATTCTCAAATATGTATGAGACCCCTATGCTCATATATGATTTTATGACTTATAGATTACATATTTGTGACATGTTTGACGAAATTCCTGTCATGGCTAGTAGGGATCAGATCAAGTATTTGTATCAAATTTTACATCAGTATCTTTGTTCCCATGTTATTTATTATTTTTGAAGTTTTCATGAAGTTTTGGGCAGTGTCTTGAGTCCTGACCCTGAAAAAGTGGCACAGAATTTGGGTTTACTGGCACAGAACTAGCTAGAAACATCCACAGTCGCTAGCATGCCTTGTTGTGGGAGCGACTGAAAGGCCTTGGTCACTTGCAGGGCTTGTCATGTGAGTGGTTGAGGGTCCAGGTCAGTAAAATGATGATTTTTCTCGGGGTTTTACCACCTGGAAGGGTTGGTTGGATCCTAAAGGTTCTATAGTATGTGTGGAAAGTCAGATTGGTTGTGTTATGTTGGTTCCACTTCTTTAAGGTGACCTAAGATGTTGAATCACATCATAGTAACCTCTTGTCACCTGCTTACCCCAATGGAATGGTTAGCTTGGTTAAATGTGGGAGGAGGGTGTTGCAGAGTGGTATCAGAGCATGGTTCAACTCTTGGACTGGATGGGTGGAATGCGGATTGTCATGCATGCAAGTAGGTTGTATATGTGCTTGTTATGTATGCACGGTGATGGACATTGTTACAGTTGTGTTGTCATGTAGAAGTTGTTGATGTTGACATTAGTATGTGTTTTTCATGAGTGCATGTCAGTTGTATATGCATTTGTTATGCATGTCAGTGGTTATATGTTGTTATGTGTGCATTGTCATTTTTATGGTTATGTATGCATGGTGGGTTAGACATGCATCATGGTGGTAATTATGTAGTTTATGTCATCTGTATTTTGTTGGTATGTTATGATGTTGATGTGTTGGTTGAGATGAAGTAAGAGATGCAGATCATCAAAGTGAGGTTGCATCACGGGACCTCGAGGTAAGAGAAGATCATCATACATGTTTGTATGGTGGGTATGCATGTATGTTGGTTAATGGTTGTTATAATCATTATGGTTATGCACATGTCTATTAGTCTATGGTTTTTTCATTTACATGTATGATAAATGCTAGTTGATTAGGTTAGTCATATCCACATGCGTCGATTAGTCATGAAGGATAGTAACTTCTTGTTATATGCATCGTGGTCATATGCATGATGATTATGGTCATTGCATTTAAGATCTTGATGTTATATGTGTCGTTCTAATATGGATTTACCTATGCATATGGTTAAGGTTATGACATTCAAGTATGAGTCGACCTATTTGTGATATTGTGTTATACTAATATACCGATTGTACATACGTGATTGTTATGCATGAATGACAATTGTTTATGAGTTTATAATGTGATCATGTTAGCTAGTTACTATTATGGACATCATGGCCTTATTTATGTTTGATTTGATATGTTGTGAAGTTATATCATGCTAATCTAGATTGATTGTGAAAATAAGATAGCCTCCCATGAGATACATTAAGGTATGAGTTTGCTTATGTCATCTACTTGGTGCTTGAGTGTTTGATTATGTCGTTTATTTGGTGTTTGAGTGTTTGGTGTTTATTATGTCATCTATTTGTTGTTTAAATGTTTGATTAGTTGCATGATATGGGTATGTGTCTATAAGATTGCATGAATAAATTATATTGTTTTAAGATGGTTGTACTAACACATATGTATTGAGACAGTTGATATGTACTTAAGTAGGTGATAGTTGTAGCATTATATATTATGACCAATTAATGTGAGTTGATTGTTGATTATGACATGGTTGTTAGACTTGGTAAATGTTGATTTCAAATAAATAGATAAGTTGTCTTGATCTTTGGAACATGTGATCGATATGTGTGAACAGTTGTGAGAAACATGCCTGGTATTAGCATGACAAGGTAAAAATTAATTTTTTTATATAACTAACACCCGGTTGATGTGACAGTACATAGTAATACTCAATTGCAGTAAGGAAAAGGTAAAAGGGAGGAATTGGGTAAGAATTCCTTTGGCTATTTTTGGAAATGGAAATTCCAAATGAATGAGTGCTTTGCATACAAGAGGTCTTCTTAACCTTGATTTCGTCTAGCATTATGTGGATATATGTTATATTCATGAACATGTAGTTGATAGGTATATTATCTAGTTTCTAGTTATAGTTGGATTCGTTAAGGGATTGGAGCCTGTTGAGAGATGATATATGTATGTGTTTAGTTACCAAACAACGTGCTTGGCACAATAAGGTAAGGTAATTGGTATATTGTTATATTTTTTTATACACTGAAAGTTATGTGTTTATGGGAGTATGATATAGGGAATTGCAAGGTAAAGAGACTGCCATGAAATCTTAGAGAAGGCTCAGGTTTATTAGAATCTGGATCAGGGGCAAAAATTAGCTCAAAATGAAAGTGCTCATAATTGCACCAAGCCAGATTCAAAATGACGGTCTGTCACAAGGCATCCAACGCAACTCGTTTCATTGAAAACTGAGTTCATATGGGGAATTTTTCATTGGAACATGTTTCAGAGGCAATGGAGCTCATCTACAGGTGTTTTTGGCACGTTGAAGAATTTTGAAGCCCATGGCCACCAGGAGGGAAGGTCATGCCCAGAGTTTTTGAAGGCCAATTTCAGTGAGTAACTAGTCAATTTTTTATGTATTTGATGCTCTGAACAGATTGGTACAGTTTATAGAGGTTTTGGAGCACATCTGAAGGTGTTTTTGTCACTTTGGAGATTAAACAAGCCCATGGCCACCAGTGTTGGAGGTCAAGCCTAGAGAAGATGTGAACCAAATTCAGAGGTTGAATAGTCATTTTTGGGGTATTTGAGTGTTCTGAAGCCAATGGAATAGTCATCCAATCCATTGGAGCAACACAAATTCTTGTAATCATACATTTTACTCATAATCCCAAGAGGGCCTAGCTAGTTAAAATAGGTCCATGGAGATGTAGCCCAGGAGGGGTGAACTCTATCATCATCCATTGTGTTATGTGATTGCTATGAGTTATATCGTTGCATTTAAGTTGTTGTATATGAGTTTTTAATTGTTAACTAACTCATAATTTGATCCTCAAATACACATGAAACTTGACAATTTAACCCCTTCACAAATGATTAAATGAGACGATCCTTAAACACATTTTTAATACTAATGAGGGAGCTTGCATAGCAATAGCAAGTTTTCCCATACTCAGATCACAGGTTGAGCTTTCCTTCGGAAGCATTGGAATCCCATGGGGATTGAGTCATGGTGTTTGTTGTTAGTCTTGTTTTTTTGGTCTTTTGTGATTTTTTATGCTTGATTGCAGCTTTTTTTATGTCTAGTGTATGACCATGACACTTTATTTGTGTTGTCATATTTCTATTGGTTTTTTATGGTTTTTTATTTTGGTTTTCTTCTTGTTTGATTTTTTTTCTTGCATTTTATGTTTTGAGAGTCTTGGGAATTGGTTGGGAAAGAGGAAAGTTAAGGACTTTGGGAAAGATTTGGATGAAACCCAACAACTAATGTAAGACTTGGATGAATCCTGATGCATGAGTAAAGGGAAATTAAAGGCGAGAATATGATAGTCGGATGGATTGGTTAGGTCCATTAGTGTAAATGGATGGTGGTGGGATAATTATGAGAAAGGTAAGGTAAATGGATTTGAGGCATTATATGCCTTAGCTATGTTAGGAACAGTCGTTCTCGATGTTGTTCATGTGATGCAAATATAAAGGGAGTTCTCTTAACCCTAACCTTATGATATCTGGTAATCATGTTGTGATCTTGTTTATGTTGATGTTTATATGTATATATGTATGTGTGTATATCGTCGTCTGACAGGGTCGTCAGGGATCATGATTGTTTTATGTTGATTTTTATATGTATATATGCATGTACGTATGTCGTTGTTTGACAGGGTCATCAAGAATCATTATGGTAGAGGAATGATTGCTTATGCAGGTGAATGGCATGAGGAGGTTGTTGTTTTATGAGGAATCAAGTGGAAGAGTAGCCCTGAAAAATGTATGAGGATAGTATCATGTGGATATGAATTGATATTGTGTGATTATACTATGTCTATGTTATGGCTGGTAATGTTGAGGGATGCATCAACGGAACGAAAGCAGTGTGATCTACGTCATGCTGGGACAAGCATGGATGGTGGAAAGACACTAGAAGAAAGGTTGTTTGGTAGAGTCAATGTGTGGTCTATGGATGTGAAATACTACAGTTGTGTATATGTTTCCATTAGAGGAAATTTCATCCTAAAAGTGGCCTCCTAAGGAAAAATAATAAAATGTACATGGTGTTGCGTACATGGTGTTGCATACATGGAAGGTGGTGATTGGGTGGCCTATCTTGCATAATTGTTTGAGAAAACTTCTGTAGTAGCCTACCAAACCCATGAATGATCTAACATAATTTACATTTTCAATGTTATCCATTTCATTATGGCCTTGATATCAATTGCTTTCCCCTGCTTAGATACGATGTGTCCCAAATAATGTATTTGTGATTGAAAGAAATCACACTTGCAGAACTTTTCATAAATCTTGTGTTCCCTTAGTAGTTTTAACATTGCAACCAAGTTATTTTCAAGTTATTCTTCAATCTTTGAATACACCAGAATATCTTCAATGAAGATGATCACAATTCTTTTCAGTTAACAATGCAACACATTGTTCATTAAACACATGATTCATTTTACACTGTGGATAATCTGAGAATCTTTGTTACAAATGATAACCACAGAAGCCTAAAATCTAACATGATGGTGGCAAATGAATTACTAAGTCCAAAGGGTAGCACTACGAACTCATAATTCCCATACCTCATCTGAAATGTTTTCTTGTGGATATATTCATCCTTGATGCGCACTTGATGATACCTAAACCTTAAATCGATCTTGGAAAAGATCGATGCTCCCCTTAATTGATCAAACAAGTCGTCGATCCTTGGTAGAGGGTACTTGTTCTTGATGGTAACTTTATTTAATTGTCGATAAGCAATGCACAACCTAAGTATACCATCCTTTTTCTTTACAAACAGGATTGGTGATCCCCATGAAGACACACTTGGCCTTATGTAGCGTTTATCCAATATCTTCTTGAGTTGCAGCTTCAACTCAACCAACTTCGGAGTGCTCATTCGATATGGTACTTTTGATGTTGGGGTTTCTCTTGGTATCAATTATATGGAGAAATCCACCTCTCTATGACGAGGTAATCCAGGAATCTCTTTAGGGAATATATCTTGGAATCGCTTCAAGATGGCATTAGGGGAATTTTGAGGTCTAAAATGGGCCTTCTAAGGAAACAATAAAATAATAGCTAAACCAATAAAATAATATTTATGAATTTGGAATTCACTTTTTGCACCACAATCCATATAACCATAGTTAAATTCAATTCAAAAGTTGTACCAAAATAAAATTAATAAAAAATTGCATTGATGTGACTATAGATAAGAATGAGCTTTTCAAGAAAAAGTCATTATCATTGAACAACTAATGCATTTGTCCTTTGTAATTAAATAACTTAAAATAAAATTTAAATTTAAATCTATAAATTCTTAATTATATTATATGCTATTAATTAAAATTTATATTATTTAAATTGTATAATAACATGTAATTAATATACTATATAAAAATAATATAATATAATAAATGTATAGGGATATGCATTGTTTCTTTCAAGAAATATGAAATGACAATAATATATTTTTATTTAAAAAGTATGAAATGACATTTATTATGAGTACTTTATTTCGACTTTAAAAGTACTTAGAGAACTACCATGGTTAACCATGACTTTTTATCCACCATTGAGAATGTGATAAGAAAGTACCTTTAACTCAAGAAATGCCACCTCAACCATTAGGGATGATGTCATCCCTTAAAATGTGATTGGTTCTCATAAAGTGAATTTTGATTGTACATTTTCCTTAGGAGGCCCATTTTAAACCTCAAAATTCCCCTAATGGATATCTGGTTAAGATGTCCCTGTCATTACTCTCAGCATTGTTGTTGGATTCAACGCTACTAGAAATTTGCATAGAAAATAAGATGCATCCCTTTCTTCCTCTTCTCTTGGCTTGCATGGTTGTAATCAACCTCACCAAAATGGGCTTTCGCTTTCCCTGCAACATCCTTATATTTCCATGTTCATCAAAGAATTTGATTTCCTTTTCATAACAATCTACCGTGTTATGGTGCTTGTACAACTAATCCATGCCCAAAAATATGCCATACATTCCAAGTGGTAACACATTGAGGCTTGCCACAGTGGGCATTAAATTAGGAAATCCTTCACCCAATACCTGACCCTCTTCTTTATTCTTGTTGTTAAGTAGACTAGGTAGGGTTCCTCATGTGGTTCTTGGTTTAGTTGGCATCGTTTCACAAGCATCGGGCTTATGTAGCTATAATTAGAACCAGGCTCAATCAAAATAGAAATAGTTTGATCGCAAATCTTAGCTTCCATCTCATTTATGGAATCCTGATGGTTTTCCTGTTGATTGTCTAGTTCCACGTAGATCTTGGGAAAATTACATACCACATCTCCCACAGTTTTAGCTTCCTATGTGTTGTATAGCTTCGAACCAGTGTGTTGGTGTTGTGAGCAATATTTTCTCAGATGATTTTCTCTACATGTCTAACACCTATATGGGCCCTTCCCATAACTCTTGGCTAATTCATGAGTAAAACAGTGTTTGTCAACAATGTTAAGCCTTTGTTGATTCTCTTGAGTAGTAGGGAATATATGTGATTCATTAATCATTTTTTGCCTCTTTCCTTCGAACTTGGAATTGTTTTTAGACTTCTAGTCAGATTTAAACTTGGGCCTACACTTGGACTACTCATAACCATGTTTTAGCTTTCAGATTCCATCTTGCAATATTTTGGGCTCGTCAAACTCAATCCTATCCTTGAAGGATGGTGGCAATCCACTAACATATCTTTGAATATTTTATTTCTCCTCTAAGGTAAGAAACATACCTTAACAGTTCCATAAATTTGGTTGTGTACTCATCATCTATCATATGGCCCTATTTAAGATCATAGAATTCCTTTGCCTTGTTGTCAAAATATCTCTCAGATAGATACATTTTCCTGAAGTAATCCTCGAACTCCCGCCATGATAGCTCCTCTTCTCTTTGCCTTTCACATTCTTCAGGTCTTCCCACCAGATGTCAGTGTTTCCCTTTAGGCTAAATGTAGTGATCTTGGCTTTCATTTTCTATGAATAATCATGGATTTAGAAGAATTTCTTCATCCATGGCATCAAGGATTTTGCATCCTCATAATTATTTATTTCACCATCAAATGTGGGAGGTTTGGCTTTCTTGAACTATTCTGGAACAAATTCTCTTCCTCTCTTTTCTTTTAGACGATGATAGTGATGTTGATGATGGTGATGTGGCCTTTTTAATTTATCTTTATATTGTTGTGTATAGATTCTTGACCTCCTTTCAGGAGTTTACAACAGATTGCCTCCTTTTAGTGTGTCTTCACTTGACATATTGTGTCTCTTTCTTAAACGAATCTCATTTTCTCCTTTAGTCCTTTCCTCTGCGCAAGGGACTCTTCCTGTCCCCATGACAAGTACCCAAGGCTATTTCCTTTGTCTTTGCAAGTCTGACAAGCTTTGCAATATGTCTATGTTAACTTATACTTATATATCCTATGCTTGGACAAGCCTTTCATTGATAGCCTTGTAGCTCCTTATTTCTACCCTCAAACTCCTCAGGGTACCCATTAGGTCAGGAGAGTCTTCCCCTCACCCTTGGTCAGCTAATATTTCTTCTTTCCCATGCTATGTGTGATCATAACTATATTCTACCATCTTGTTTTTCATTTCTTGGCATTTAGAATTTATATTGTACCATCCTCTATTGTTCTTGGTGATCTTCATCTGTTTTTGTGTTGCACACACTCCCCTGTGTTAGACTTGATAAAATTCAACATACACAGTGAAGTTTGTCACCTTGATTCCTCACGGGAAGTTGTTGATATGTGGTTGGCTTAAACTAATCCTATCATATTAGAACATAAATATCCATAAGCCACGATAGATCATTAACATATACCACAATAAGATTAGGTCACACATTAGTATCTTCCTACATAATTAAATCACTAGGTAAGCATATCAATATACAAGCAATCAATCAATCACATACCAACTTTTAAAACCTAAACATTTGTTTTATCCATTTTCAAAAATGTAATATGGAACCCTTGTGCTTTGTTAGGTTTGCAATAGAGCACCAACTTTCTTCTAAGGTCTTGGAAGGAACCTTGTTGTTCTTTTCCCCATGATATAGCATTCAGTCCAAGTGTTGAGCTTGGATGCTCTAATACCACTTTGTAACATACCCTTGCCAATCCTAGCCCCTGCTAAGATTAACAAGAGGCAACTTCTTAAATGACCCAACTCCCATAAATGACCCAACTCCCATAATCACATCATGGAAATGGGGTTAAAATTTTTGCTTTATTTTACCTTTCTAAAATTCAAAACAAATGGTGCAAATGAGACAATTCCGATGATATAAAATTTTGTCTCAACCCAGCTCTCGGATCATCAGATACAGTTGAATGAGGTCATAGCCAATTAAATAGCACAACGCCATGTGGCACCCACACAAGCCCCATGTGTATTCTTCGTGGTTTCCCACGTCATAAGTCACATGTCAGTTGTTGGCTCGCTAATACTCTGGGTCACGAATTGACCCATCTCATCGGTTCATAAGGCTCAATGGGAGGACTTAAAACACATATATAAATTCATTTGACATGTGTAGGTGCAGAGCACCCTTTCCATCTCACCTTAGAAATTCAATCCTAGGCATTCCCTTATAATCTTCGCCCAAATATGTTGAGATGACGAGGACAGGGCGTACATGGCGGCTAAAAAATGTGGACAATATGTGTCGCGTATTAACCAACACTTGGGTGATGAGCCTATTACAATGTCGCAGATCATAAGAAGACGAGAATGCAAAACTTTCCCGTCTCCCCGGTGTTTAATTCCCTAAAGGTTCAACAATGTTCAGCAAGGAGACTAGCCAGGATGACTCAGCGTCGGGGGGACGTGGCGTGAGGGCCCAGTTGAGTTCGGGAAGGTGAGAGATCAAACTCCAAGTGGAAGAAACCCCCACCACCGCTCATGTCATCCTAGAAGGAGATCCCCATAAAAAATAAGAGTGCATTTTTAGGAGCAATTCGGGGTTGCAAGGCTCTGGGCTCACGTGGAAGGAGAAGCGTGAATGCCCAATAGAAACCACTGAGAGCGGCCATGCAACAAATTAGTTGTATCGATGCTTTGAAGGACTAGCTAGGCCGAAGTGACGTGTCTTGGAGGGCCACGATCACGGATATTGGTCACATGAAATTAGAGTTAAGGCATCGTGGGTGCTGTAGTTAGACACCAAGATTGTATGGCACAACCAAAGGTGCCATCGAAAGGAATATTTCCTAAGGGACAAGGTTGCAGTAAAATGCTTCAGCCCAGACAATGGTTAATAAGTATAAGGAAATTCTTCACCCACGCTCTTATATGAGTGTTCTTCTTGTC
The DNA here is from genome assembly GCA_034641835.2 of Pinus albicaulis. NCBI lineage: Eukaryota > Viridiplantae > Streptophyta > Pinopsida > Pinales > Pinaceae > Pinus > Pinus albicaulis. The sequence goes on along the minus strand of CM076572.1, from coordinate 1,202,119,764 downwards.
CCACAGTCATGATTGTTGCTAGTAAGAATGGTATTCAACCCATAATTGGGTGAAGGAAGTGCATGAATATAAATAATATGTAAGTGTATAAATGTGTGTATGTAACCCACATACTTGAGAACACTATCTTTCCAAAGCTTGAGAAAGAAAAAAATGGACAAGACTTACAACCATTTATGTAAGCAATATGCCAAATAGGACAAGGACTTTCCCATTCATAATATTTGAGGCTCTTGAGATGAAATTCAAACTCGCAACAACTCAAAAGTATGCAAGCCTATTAGATTGATAATAACTAACAGAAAACAAGTTCAAAATATTCTGGAGATCTACCAGCCCCCTAAGAATGATAATAACATTAAATGAGCTCGTGAATGCATATAAGAATCCTTTCCATTACCCAAAATCCTTATAGGAATTCAACATTCATCAATGATGGAAGAAATCACATTCCTTATTAGGTCACAGGCATAAACCAACACATTAAATCATTATCAATATAGGCTTTAAGCCAACATAGTAAACACATTTGAAAATTCAAGTGCAAGAGCTTGAGTAACACTTATCTTATGGTCTAAAAGTTTTTACAATTGATATCGGGACTACAACTCTCCACCCAACCATAGACAAACTCCAACCACTATAACTTGTAGCTGTCACCCCCGAGCCAGATTCCAAAGCTTGAGGTGGAGTGCTTTCAAATGAATTTTAACCAATCAAAATCGTTGAAAAAAGATGTAACAAGGCCACACTGCCTTCATCCACAACTACACACACATAATCTTGCACATTCTTCAAGCATATTTAGAATTGATTCCAACATACCAAATTGCAAAGAAATTTAACTCACTTTTAGGAGAAGAGAGTCCACAATAAGGAAGGTTCATCAATGGATAAGTTATTGATGGGTAAAGAGATCACTCTCCAGATAGTTCGTCAGTGAGTCAAGCACCATAGCTTGAGCCCCAAGGCACCTCGTGGTTGTTCTTCATCCCTCAAAAGCACCCGAGTGACTCTCCCTAGTCTAATAGGCTCATCAACCCACAAGCTCCTAGTGGGTTGTTCATCCCTTCAAGCAAGCCATTGCTCTTTATGATGCTTATGCCCAACAAGCCTTTAAGAGGGTTCTTCAGCTGGTGTTTAACTTTTCTCCAGAACTTAGTAACATCAATTTGGTTGTTTCCTTCTATGTGCTCTTACACAACTATTCTTGATGCTCTTCTTTGTATTTTTCCTTCCTCTTTCTGTAGATGCTTATGTGCAAGAGAGATATATTTCTCCATGTGTTTTATTTTATTGCCTGATTTTTCCTTCCTATTCAACGCAAAAATTCCTACCTCTTCCGAAAGTTCCAAGCAACCCATACCTTCAACAACACAACCCATTATAAACTTAAATGTTTTTGTCTTTTCTTGCTTACTGTTGGAGGTCGAGGACACCTGGGCTTGTGCTTTTATTTTTTCTTAAATTTATTGCACAATTAGCTCATTTAAGACCACTTCAACCAACCCATGCCTGCCATTAAAATAACCAAATCCTCAAACAATCTTCCTCAATCCATCTCTTTCCTCAAACTATGGAATTTGTGTCCCTCTCTCAGCCATTTAATTAATTACAATTATTTACAATGAGAGAAAATGTTATCCAGGGGATGTCGCAGTTCTTTCCTTTTTCGTTCGAATTTATTTAGACATAATTCCTTTATTGTTTTAACATAAATTGGAATATATTTTATTGCTTGAAGCAAAGGTATGTTAAATTTCCACGAAAATTATGCAATTGCTATGATGAACAATCTGAAACTGATTTCTTTTCACCAAGACACATAATTTCTCAACAATAGATAAGCAGCAAAATAAACACATATAAAAAATACAATCACACAAAAGACACAAAACTTTTCTTGGAAAACCCAACTCCGAAAACCCACCTCTTGTTGTAGAATTTTATTGATAGAATTTTGAGAAATTAGATCAAATAGAACGCAAATTGTTTCACTTGAAAAATCACTCGTTATCACTACTAAACTAGCTAGAAACAACTTGCAGAACCTTGACCTATGCTCCTAGTACTTCCTTGTATCCTTTCTGAACCGAATTCCCTGCACATAACTCTTCCTATTTCCTAGCACAATCTAACCCTTATTATTTAGGACGAACCTCCTAAATCCTAGCACAAGAATTCCCTATTTCTTAGCATTTATCTCCACGAGAAATTCACTCTATTCAATGTTGCATATGGATCCTCCTAGATATTCTCTCATGACAAGACTCTCACACACACAAACCCACACATATATGAATGAATAAATTTGTGCCTTCGTCCTTCTTTTATAGATTTTATCCATACTAAATTGGGCTAGTTCAAATTTAGAACTTGAGCTCCGATAGCGAGTTAACTGAGAATGTTACTCGCTCTCCTTCCAATCATCACTGGAGTTGTTAAATCGTGCTCTCTCTAATCAAAACTGGAGATCTAACTCACTCTTCCTTCAAACAAGGCTAAAGACGCAACTCATTCTAACTGCACTCAATCTACCAACCAATCTTGTAGTCAAATTGATGAATACTTCCACTTAACTAAAGCTCCAACTAATTGCATAAACTCGTGATGATTATTCCCATAAACTAGAAATGAACTCACCACAACTGAGTTCTATCTCTCGAGGACAACTAGAGGTCTTTACTGGCTAAGGCATAAGCCAAAATACCTCTCTCTACATTTTCAACACTCCCTCTTAGCAAGGAAGCTACTTCTGGAAGAACCTCTTCCACCTAGATTTGTATTCAACACCACCACATTCTTCGTCGTTGCAGTTTCTCCCTCTGAACTAGAAGACTTCCCCACTTTCTCCTGCGGAACCTGATTTGAAGACTTGTTCTTTCTAACATGATTTGTAAGTATATCACCTTAGTCATAAGTGTCGTGTACCCCGTGTATCTCTTTGGATGCTTACTCTGGCTGGTGGTGGTACTAGGAGATTCAACTCTCTTCTGGTTCTCCCTAAACAACTCTTCTACCCACTTGGCTCAAACTATCCATATACTGGGAGTCACTGACTGAGTGACTTCCTCCACTTTCTCTGGCATAAGCTCCTCCTCATCCTATCGATCGACCCAACTGCCAACTTGTCGAGACTCAACGTGAGATATTGGTTCAAGCTCCATCTTGAGAGCTTTATCCCACTCTTGCTCAACTATCACTTCTCTACTCTGAGAGCTTCCTTCCTTTCTGCTCAAGGCTACACCTGTCTCAACCTTAGTAAGTACAAATTCTTCTTCCTTACACCTATGTGTTTCTTATATCCAGAAGCTAAGTGTTGGATGTAAGCCTTACCTCTACTGAAGATGACATCATAACCCTTGTCCTCAAGGGTAGCTACCAAAATAAGATTCTTCTTAAGACCTGGAACATAGAGAACATCTTTGGGATGAAGAGGATTACCTAAATCCCTCTAAAAATGGACAATACCAACTCCTCTAGTTGCATACATACCATCATCTCGTAGCTTGATCTAAAATTACATGTCTTTCTCCTTCAGGTGGTTGAAATACTTCTCATTCCTAGTCATGTGGAAGGATGCTCTTGAATCAATATACCATATGATGTTTTCCGTTGGGCTCGCCATGCAAGCAATCAATGAGAAATCTTTCTAGAACTGGGTAGAAAACACATCTACCTCTGTTGACGCAGGTACATGATCCTTTCTAGACTCTTTTTTCCGATTAAAACACTTAGTGGCATAGTGACCAAACTTGTGGCAATGGAAGCACTTGATCTTGCTTAGATCCTTATTCTTTTCTCTCCCTTCTGATTGGACTCGACCTCTCCTTGGCCCTTCTTGCCCTTGGCTTTACCTGCCAAGGAAAATTTCTCCTTGTCCTTTGTCTTTGCTAATCTAGCATCTTTAGTCCCTCTTCGTATTTCTTCTTGAATGCAATCACTCCATAACCTTCCCAACTAGGAAAATTCTCTGTCACTGACTACATCCTAGAAGCTATATCGAGACTTACAATTTCCTAGTAATGCAAGGGTCACAAGGTCACTTTCTGGTACAGTCACACCCACACCACCTAACTCATCTCAAACCTTAGTGAGCTTTGAAATATATCTAACGATGGAATCATCTTTGCTCATCCAGATACTTCTTAGATTCTCTTTGAAAGCAAGCTTCATGGCATCAGTGAAGCCCTAATATAGATCTAAGATGGCTTTAAGCATCTCATATGTTGTCTTCTTCTCATGGAGATGAGGAATAATATGTTCTTTGACCCCCTCTAGAATGATCCTCTTCGTCTTAGTGTCAATCTTGGTATGTTGGGTTATGCCAACTGTTGGGATCTTGATGTGGAGCTATTGTTTGCTTGATAAACTCCCCCACCCCATTTTCTTCCAACACTACTGTGATTCTCTCCTTCCATGCACAGAAATTTGAGGCTCCCTATAAACTGTGATTTGACCTTAGTCCTAGGAACGCCATACTGCTATCCAAGGAACTGCTTTGCTCTACTCTTCAAAAAACTCACAAAGTGATCTTTGTTCTTCACAAATTGATTTCGGTGTCCTAGTATTTATGTTGATCTTTGCTCTAATACCATGTTAACTTTCCACGAAAATTCTTCAATTGTTATGATGAACAATCATAAACTAATTTCTTTTCACCAAGACACAAAATTTCTTGACAATAAATAAGCAACAGAATAAAACGTAGAGAAAAAGAACACAGTCACACAAAAGACACAACTTTTCTTGGGAAACCCAACTAGGAAACCCACTTCTTGATGTAGAATTTTATTGATAGAGTTTTGAGAAATTAGATCAAATACAAGGAAAATTGTTTCACTTTAAAACTCACTCATTCTAACTGCTAAACTAGCTAGAAACACCTTACAAAACCTTGACCTTTGCTCTTGCTTCCTTGCAACCTTTATGGCTTGATTTCCCTATGTCAATCTCTTCTTATTTCCTGGCGCACTCTGACCTATTTAGGACAAATCTCCTAAATCCTGGCGCGGAAATTACCTATTTCTTAGCACTAATCTTTACAGGAAACTCACTCTATTCGTTGTTGTTTATGGCTCCTGCTAGATATGCTCTCACACACACAAACTCATGCATACAAGAATGAATAAATATGTGCATTCATCCTTCTTTAATAAAGTCGATCCATCCTAAATTGAACTAGTTCAAATTTAGAACTCAAGCATTGATAGAAAGTTAACTGAAAGTGTTACTCACTCTCCTTCCAATCATCATTGGTGTTGTTAACTCATGCTCTCTGCAATCAACACTGGAGATTTGACTTTCTCTTCCTTCACTCAAGACTTAAGACCCAACTTGTTCTAATTGAACTCAATTTGCCAAACAATATTATAGTCAAACTGATGAAGACTTCCACTTAATTGAAGCTCCAACTCTACACATGAACTTGTGATGATTATTCCCATAAACTAGAAATTAAATCACCACAACTAAATTCTATCTCCAAAGGACAACTCGAGGTCTTCACTAGCTCAAGCACAAGCTAGAAGACCTTGCTCACTACATTTTCAACAAGGTATACAAATGCAAACATTCCTTGAATTCATCCAACATATCAAAATCAAATGGTATTAATTTTTGTTCTACATCTAATTGTTTCGCCACATGTAATATTTTTGGAAAAGGAGGATCTTTAGATTTAGAGAATTGATTCACTGGAGGGATAGAGGAAGTATGTTTTTATTACTGCATCATCTATTATTTTATTGGGAATTTCTTCCTCATGCTCTTCAATGATAATAGGGGATTTTTTATTAAGTACCCTTCCTGATATAAGATGAATGGCATTTAGATCTATAAAGGTAATAATGTAAGTGGAATATTATGTAACTTAGTATTGTAAGCGGGTTGAGCTACTTTATTATTTGGATTCATAATGGCTTGTGTGGATAGTTGATTAGGTCTGAGGAGTTTATGTAGAAGGAAATTGTTGTGGTTGTGGTTGTGGTTTTGTGTTTGCAGAGGAAGTTGATTTGGTTAAGATTTCTGAGGATGTGTAGGATATTGAGGATAATATGGTGGATATTAAATATTTTGGGGATATTGTTGTGGATATTGAGGAAAATTTAGCATACCTCCATAAGAATGCCCTCACCATCTTTATTTCCAAGGTTGGTTGTTGTTCTGTGGTGGCCATGGTTGCCAAGGTAAAAGGGTATTCCAACTTTGTATTACTTGGTTTTTGTTCTGTGGTGGCCATGGTTGCTAATATGGATTAAATTCCTAAGTAGGATCTTGGTTATTACTTGGTTGTCGTGATTGCCACGGTCTTGTTGGTGTGACATAACAAACCTTCTCTACACTCTCATTTGCTCCATTATCCCCTTGATACTACCTTTAGTCCAAGTAAGGATGGAAAATACTTTGTTGCATGATTTTCTACACATATGACACATATTTCAATGTTATGTAAAGGACATTCACGCAAAGGATTTTTTTTCTACATCTTGGACAAAAAATTGATTAGGCTATATTTTCTACTTTTTATGTATTATGGATTTTTAATGTATCTAATTGCTCACTAAGAGTACCGAGAATATCAATTTTAAAAATTTCAAATAAGTTACCCAATTCAACTCTACTTACTCCACCAGTTGTTGATTTAGTTACCCTAGAGATGTTGGGATCTCTAGGTCCCTTACCATATTTGGATCTTCCTCTTGAAAAATGTTTGCATAATTCACAAATAATAGCAAATTTTCTCCTTTTTCCCATTAGATTTAAAATATATGTCCACTCATCTCTAATGCCTCTAAGTAAAAGAGTTTTTAAAGTATAAAGACTTAAATTGTGTTGCTTAGCTCTTTCGACATTATAAGAAAATATTTATACATAATCCTCAAGATATTCCTCTTATTTTTTACTCATTTTAAACTTTTTCTCTTTAAGATCATGATCTATGCAGTAGTCTTTATACTTTTCGATAAAAATTCGATGCATCTCATCCCAAGTTCTAACAAAGTTTGTACCTAATCCCATAAACCATCATAAAGCACCATCTTTAAGACTAGCAGGAAATAACTTTAATTTTTGAGCATCTAATGAGTAATCATGAGCTTTAATACTACCTCAAATTCAAAGAGAAAAGTTCCAGGATCTTTGGTTCTTAACCCATCAAAATTTGGTAGCACAAAGGGTGAAATATTTTTCATGTTCACATTAGTTATTGGATCTTGAATGGGGATGCCAAATTCTTCTCCCTCTTATTCTTCTTCTCGATGTACTTTTCTTCTTCCATTTCCTCTAGTGCCAGTTCCAACTCGTGTTTCTCTTGTCTCTTCTCACCTATTGTCATCCATTGATGATTCTAATGTATGAGAATATGGGGGTTCTTCAACTGGATTTTCTAACATTGGTTTCTCTTCAAATGAACTCTCCTCTGTTATAGTCTCTTCAATTGGTATCTCCAATTGATGCCCACGAAGTACCTTTCATGTTGGATGTGGGTAGAAAAGAATAGCTTGTGGTGAAGATTCTTCTTGTTCTTGAGTTCTTTCTGTTTCCTCTAGGTACCTTCTTCTACCTGCAAATCTAGGAATGTGTGATGTAGATGATGTTGGAACACCTAATCCTCCATGGGTAGGTGTGGAATGCGAAAAGTCACAATGGAGTCCAAGTGATCTTGGAATGTGAAACCAAGAGTCACACCATTGTATTATAAATGTACATCATGTATAATGGAAAAAATAAGAAAGGATCACACTTATCTTTCATTGTGTGTTGAGTCTCTTGTGTGTGTGTGTGTTTATCCTTCTCATACACCATGTGTGTGTTTAACATGGTATCAGAGCGGGCGATTGCTGGCCCTGCTCCAAATTGAGTGAGCCATTTGTGTTTATGGCCTGTGCATATCTGCAAAATTCTTGGCATTTTTGCAGCACTCAGAGTTTTTGTAGCAGTGATTTTGCAGCATTCAGAAGTTTATTTTGGAGAAGGAGCAGCATTCCGGAATTGGTTTGGAGACGCAGCCTTGTGCATCTGAAGGTTTTCTCACTGCTTATTTTTCCATTGAAAAATCTCTGCATTTTAATTTCTGCACCATTTTGGAGCTGCTGGAAAAGTGTTTAAAATGAGTTTCTGGAAAATTCTGAGTTTTCCCTAGAAAGATTTCTGAGTTTTTTCATTGAAAATTTCTGCAATTCTGATTTTTTTCTACTGCTGGAAAATATTTTCTGTCGCTGGGCTATTAGAAAAAATTCTGAGCCTCTGGACTGCATTTCTCTGCTGCTGTTTTAAAGTGAATCTCTCTCAGCTATTTTAATTCATAAAAATAAAAATAAATAAAAAATAAAAAATTTTGGCCTTCGGCCCTCTCTGCAACTCCCCTCACAACTCTACACCCCGCGGCCCCTTCACATGTACACTCCCGCTCCCCTATCGATTCCCCAGCGACACCCTCATACTAACCCGCCCCTTTTAACTCACACGGCACCAGACTCTCTTCCTCACCTGCGCTCACGGGCCCCCTCTACGCTACAGACCCCGCCCCTCTTTATTCACTCCACCTACCCCTCTCACCGCTCGCTCTACTCACAGCACTAACCCCACACCTACGGCTGCTACCCCCAAACTGTCAACTCTCCACCTGCGCATACCTCCTTATCACTCCTCGCGCCCTCTGCAAACCCCGATCTCCACACTCGCTCTCATCTCAACGCTCCCTAAGCTACCCACTCCGCCCCCCTCACTGCAACTACTGCTCTCACACGCCCCCCTCCCCCACTCACAAACCCCTCCCCAACCTCTCGGCCTTCCCTCTCCCCCTTAACACAGCCGCTCGGCCCTCATGCTCTAACTTACGAGCCTCTCACACAAGACTTACGCCTTTCGCTCCCTTTCAACTTGGCCATTCGGCCATCCCATTATAAAATTCGTTTTTTATATTCTCATACCCCCTTTTCTTTTTAATTAAATCATCTCCCTTCCCTTTATTAATAATCCTTTCACAATTTTTCTCTTAGTTTTTCCACACGTCTCTCTTTTAATTTATTAAGTTCTCTTCCATCTCCTTCCCTTTTAATTCCCTTTCCCTTTTAAATTTTTTCCCTCCACTAAAATTAATCCCCATTTTTTAATTCCCTTCCTTTAATTAATCCCTTTTTAAAATTAATCCCCCTTCCCTTTTAAATTAATACTTTCCCACCAATTAAAATTCCCTTTTATTACCTTTCCATATAATAAATTTCCCTCCCCATTTTAATTACTCCCATTTTTAATTAATTCCCCTTTCATTCTCATTAATTTTTTTTTAATTAATTTTTAATTTACAAAAACAAAAACAAAAAAAATTCTCCCCATTCTCCCACTTCTTTTAAAATTCCCCCTCCCTTTTAATTCCCCTCCTTTTAAATTAACTCTTCATTCCCATTTTTATTTATTCCCAATAATTTATTTTTTAATTAATTTTTAATTTATAAAAAGAAAAGAAGAGAGAGCAGAGAGAGAGGAAGAAGAGGGAATATGAACAGCAGAAAAAGAGGAACAGATAGACTGAATATATAGAGAAAATTTCAGATTTGATATTTTATGATTTGTGGCATATATATGAGGGTGATTTTTTGAAGAAATTGACATTTGAAGACGAGTTGTTATTGGTGCAAAACAACTCTTTGTTGAGGCTTCTTGCATAGTGTTTTCAGCTGCACATCTACAAAATATTTTGCAGAAATATTGTATTGAATTGACATTGTATTGTGAGTGGAATTTGCCTGTTCATTCATAATTGGAATCAGTATTTGAGTTGTTGGATTGTTGATTGCCCTCCATCATTTGAGGAGCACACTTTGTACTTTGAGAATTCTTTGGAGTCATTTGTATTTCTTGTTGCATCACATTGTAAACGGGTGCATTTTCGGTTGAAGCCGACACCCTTTCATTTTTTGAGCCTAAGTTGTTGAAAATGGCCAAAATCAATGAGGCATTAGAGTTGTTGAGTAACCTCATTCATTCAAATGTTTATGATATGGTAAAAATGAGCAAGAATGTTTTTTGTAATATTCAAAGTTGTTTGCTACAAGCACAAGAAAAGATTGAGTTTTTGCAGTTGGAATCTTAGCTCCAACAAGACAAACTTCAGCAAAAGAGTCACCATTCTGAACTTGTTCATGTTCAGAAGATTGAGGAGGACTCCCGACGAGGAAAGACAAAGTTGCGCTGGATTCCCATCTTTGTACTCCTCGTACTAGAGTGACAAGACATGCGTACGCAACAGCTCAACCCCGCACTTCGTTCATCATCAGACCCTGGGAAGAGCTTGTCCACAATGTTAATCGAACTAGTTCGGATATGACAAGGATGTGTCCTTTCATATTCCGTACTACACAAAGCCCATCATATTTCGTAGCAAGCGATTCACAAGATGAAGCTCACCCGCGCTGTTCCGCATCCCTCTCCACAAACAAAAACAACAAGATTGAGAAATGCCAACAACGTGATCGAGCTGGCCATATGAAAGATCACCGTTTGATCTCATCCATGCAAGCAATCGTGGTCGTGGCATACCCATTCCTCAGATATGCTCGTGAGACAAGCTCTGTAAGAACCAAGATTCATCTTGATGACTGCTTTCTGGCAATGTGGGCATCACAGCCAAAAAAGATGTTTACGACATGTTGCAGGTCCTTGTTCAAGGTATATTGCTTAACTACTTGCAGTTGAGTTTTCGCCATCATCTCACCTTGTCCCTGACAGGGGGGAAAATGGTGGTCATGTACAAGCTTCGACGACAGATCAAGCGAGCCTGAGCCACAATCTCTCATTCCATGTTCATAGTTGTAGCCAGCAGTTCAAGCGAGCCTGAGCCACAATTCGTCATTCCAGATTCAGAGATGTAGCCAGAGACATGGATGCCCATGAGCATGCCTTCGATTGGTGGACAACCTTAAACCATCATCTTTGGTTGGTGGATAACCTAAAACCACCACAGGTAGTAGACCTCCCTTCTTTTAGGTCGAAGGTCTCCCTTTCATATGAGGAACACTTCCTCTAGCAGAAGCCTTCAGCTTAGCAGCCTTCAGCTTAGCAGCCTTCAGCTTCTTGCCAGCATTGGTTGAGTTCCAGGAAATGCTTCAAAGCATTCCAGAGTTGTTGGTAATCCTAAAACCATCATAGGTAGTAGACCTCCCTTGTTTTAGGTTGAAGGTCTCCCTTTTTAATGAGGACACCCCTGAAAGGGGAGTTTCTAGCTTCTTGCCGCTTTTGGAAGAGTTCCCGGAATCGCAACAAGTTTTGTGTTCTAGTGTTGGTGGTCATCCTTAAACCACCTCTTTCTCTCCAACATTTCGTATTGATTCACCCATGGCCATGTATACTTTACATTGGTATTACAACTCTTTTTCTTTGGACCTGGTACATACCCTTCAATTGCTGGGATGTTGGAACACCTAATCCTCCATGGGTAGGTGTGGAATGCGAAAAGTCACAATGGAGTCCAAGTGACCTTGGAATGTGAAACAAAGAGTCACACCATTGTATTATAAATGTACATCATGTATAATGGAAAAAATAAGAAAGGATCACGCTTATCTTTCATTGTGTGTGTGTGTTTATCCTCTCATACACCATGTGTGTGTTTAACATGGTGTTTAACAGATGACAATGTGGCTCTTACTGCGCCACGTGTTGAACTAGTTGGGGTGGTAGGTGGATGAAGTGTTGAAGTGATTCTACCTCTAACAAATCTAACTCTGGAATCACTTTTCCTATTCATGCATCCTACTTTTCATGCTTGATTTATGTAGCTAATTTTATGCCTAAATTAGAAACCAAATCCTATGTACACTTCCCCAACAACGGTGCCAAAAATGTCAGTAATTCTATTCCTTGATAATTTTGTTACATTTAAATCATCAATCCTAGTTGGTAAACTTGTTAAGTGTAATACACAATATATGTAGGGTCATGTTTCTAACTATTCTATTGAAATTCAACATGAAAGCAAAGTCTAATCTATGAAGAGTAATTGCAATTTAATTCAACATAGTCATGGACCTAAAAAATTTCAAACACCTGCCATGTAAAACAAATTCACAAGACAATCACAAATTCAATTGATCATATAACTTATAATTTTAATTCTACAATTGAAGATGAACAAATCTTTATTCAATCAAATGATTTGTATGAGTAACCTACATTGCATTGACACGCCACACCAAGTTGTAAGTAATGTAAATGAAAGTTGTAGATTAACAAGAAATTAAAGCAATGGTAATTGGCTGGAATTAACAAAATTTGAAAATTAACTAAGCAATGGAAATTAAAAACTCGCTACAATGAACAAAAAATAAAAATATTATCCCATGGGGGGCAGCTCAAGTGGCAATTGCCTTGTTATGAAGTATGATGTAAACCATGAGATTCAAAATTTGAATCCCTCGTGTGTCAAGCCAACAAAAAAATACAAAAATTAAAAATATTAACTAAGCATAAAAACTACCTACAACTACACAAAACTGAAAAGGAAAAGAGCAACGCCTTTCCTCACACATGGGGCCCTTCCCGGGTTGGTTGTGCACTACTACGAAATTCGTATAAACCTTTGCACTGCTACAACATTACACTATGAAATCATTATTAAACTAACAACAACACTTGCAAAAGGAATTATTAAGCCAACCACAGAGTTTGATTTAAAAATATCAAAATGTTTCCCATAACAAAGACCTATCTACTATCGTTGAAATGATGAACATTTGTACAACTTGAAATAGAGACCATTGAGATGTTTAATGTGAGCTTTTAGAACAGTTAACCATAATTTGGATCTTGTGGATCCATAAAATTAAGTTGACAACTATTATGAGAAATTCATGGTCACACACATGAATTTCTCATATGTAATCTTGAGATCTTCTGGTTTGATTCTCATGGATTTAATCCACAACCTGAGCTGAGAACTCTGTTCCAAATTTTGTTTTCTGCCACCATTATGATTTACTCTACCACTGCCTCACTATAACTTTGACTTCACTCTGGTGCTAACGTGGAAAGCATTGAGTTAAGTTTGATAGGTGGGGGAACTTGGGATCACCATTTGCCACGTCTTCCAGCTTATGCTTTCATTATATCATTCTTGCAACTATGTAGACCTACGACTAGGCTATAGAATCAAGACTAGGGAAAAAATGATTTTATTTTTGTAGCTACAACATTTAAACTGTTTTCTCAAAAGAATATATGAAACTAAAGAAAAGTGGACACTTTTATCTTGAATTTCTCTAAATTGTAACCCTTTGTAATATATACCAAAATAATGATGATGATGACGATGATGGTTAACGTCCACTGAGACCAAACATTAGTCTATCGGACCTATAATTTTCTTAATTCTTAATTGTCTAGCTTCTCGTCTTTCTTGGCGAGATTGGTGTTGAAGCTTTCTTTTTCTTCTCTACAGTCTTCCAACTTCCTTTGTCTTGCAACCCCTTCATCTCTTTTGTTCCTTGGGATACTGGTGTCTTATCTTCGGGATTTGGGAGATCTGCTTTGCTGCTAAATGAAGATTTCTTTTGCGCGGTATTCGAATCCTCATAATTGTTGAAGCTTGAGGAGCTGTCGAGCTCATTTTTTTGTTGTTGGGCGGGGCTTTCTCCCTGCTTGTCTTGAGGGTTGTTTACTTCTTGCCTGATTTCTTGTGATTCAGAGTTTTCTGGAGAGTACTCTTCCTTGACAATGTAATGTTCCTTTTGTGCTCCTTCCCACCATGTAGATCTATGGTGATTCTTTCTAGCATAATTTTTCTGAGAGACTTTTGGGCAATTTTTCGCTAGATGGCCTGTCTCAAAGCAGGATCGACATCTGAAGAGGACACTTTCATAGTCGAGTTTATGGTTCCATACATAGTCTTTGCTTGTTAGGATTATTTCAGCTGGGAATCCGATGCTAAAGTCCATTTCTACACAGATGCGTGCATAGGTGGTTCTGACATATTCCTTTGTTTTTGGGCACCTGCAGTAAAATTTCCCAATTGCATTTCCAATGGCTTTTAGCAAGGAGAGATTCCAGAGATGCAAAGGTAGGTTTGGCAATCTGACCCAAACTGGTGCTAAGGTTATGACTGTTGTTGAGGGATCGAATGATGGGTTCCATGGTTTCATGAATAGACCCGATTTTTCCCAAAACCAAGGTTCGGAATCTAAAATGCATTGTCTGCTTTCAGAGTTTTCAAAATCTACTATAAAGAAACCCTTAGCACAGGGGTAGATATTAATTTCATCCGAGATGAGAGGCTTCCATATCTCTGAGATCCAACTGTGAAGGGCTATCAGTCGTGGCCAAAAGCCATTAAACCAGCAGATTAAGGCACTTTCAAAAAACTTCAAAGCCTCATCCAGTGAAGCCTTGACCACCTACACAGTGGGAGCTGAGGCTTCACTGACAATATGGGCAAGAGCTTGACTCTCAGAGACGAATGGCACTGAGTCGATAAGTATCTTTGCGAAGCTGGGAGCCATACTAAAGAGGTTCTCTCAGCCTCAGAAAACACGAATTCCAACACTACGTGGTCCCAAACCCTGCCTCAAATGGAAACTTCGATGCTTCGATCTCAGGAGGAAGAGACCGAACTGCGGAAGATGCAAAGACCGGAGCTATGGAACTCTGCGAAAGGAACTGCAGTAGTATGCGGAAGGAACTACGAAACTCTGCGGAAGTATAACACCTACGGAAGATGCGAAGACCGGAGCTGCGGAACTCTGTGGAAGGAACTGCGGAAGTATAACACCTGCAGAAGATGCGAAGACCGGAAACAGACCATATAAAACACGAATTCCAGCATTGCGTGGTCCCAAACCCTGCCTCATAACACTAAAGTGTCAAATGATGATGAATATGGCAAGGCTTCTAGACATGATAAGCAAAACAAATGGTGAAAAGATGACAAAATGAATTCATTCTTGAGACCCAACAAAAATTATAATTAGATGGATGTATCATCATTAATTAAATCCTTTGTCTAAATAAATCTTCATTTAAAAAAAAAAAAAAAAAAAAACTTGAATTAATTTAAATCCAAAATTTGAGGGGATGTTCTAGAGATATTTGGCATCCAGATATAAAGCATTTTACTCTGAAATATATATATATATATATATCCATTGCCAAGTGCTGTTTTCTTGATAAATGTTTTCAGCAAGGGGATTGTTGGAAGGTTGAGGTGTGTCATTTTCTTGATAAATGTTTTCAGCATATTATCAATTTGAATAAGAAAATAATTAAATTGCAAAAAACAAATTGTTTCATATGTCAATGTCCACTGAAAAGTGTTGAGATTATTGAAAGGTTGAGCCCGCTTTTCCTTAATTTATTTAAATAAAAAAATGATTGAACTGCAAAACCCAAATCAAGAAACTAATAATCCCATACTACTTTTTAATCTAGTGAATTGAATGAACTTTAAAGTTAAAATATCATTTCATATATTAATAATAATGTGACAAAACTTATAAGCATATATAAACAACAACAAAGGAAGAATTAGGCTAACAGAAAAGCAGATCTTAGAAACTTAAATAAGCGTTAGGAACTGAGTTACAAATCGCTGGCTACAACAGACCAAACCTGGAACAAGAAACAAAAAGATATAAAAATCCAAGAACATTAATTCGCCATACTGGCGGTCACTGAAACCAAGTTCCATAATTAATCATCATAAAAACATAAAAGATGTGCAGATATCTGTTAGACAGCCATTCCCAGCCTTCGGTTGGTTGGTCGGGATTGGGAACAGTGAATTCCCAGCCATCATCGTTCTGCTGCTGTTCTTCCAAAGGCTTCTCTGCTTCAGAATTACTAGTGCCGAAGTAGGGAACCTGTCCTTCAGTGGCCAGGAAACGAAACTACGTGGCATTCCCTCGGCCGCCTGATTTTTTGGTGTGGCCACTCTACACTCTGAAATTGCTGGGATCAAAACATTTATTTCTGTTTTCTTCTACATTGTTTTGATTTTCTGAGTAGAAAAATGTCTTTGGGCCTTTCCTCAAAGAGTGGGTTTACCCATTTGTACATACCTCCGACTTAACACCTACTTAACTGTTACTGTGTCATCATCCTTGACAGGCTCCACACTTGTATTCTAGTGACCTAGAAGAATGTCATTGCTTTCTGGACTATGAGTATTCGGAGAACGCATGAGGTCATCTTGGACCAGCCTGGAGATAGATTTCATTCGGCAACCATCTGGATTCAAAGTTTTCTCACTACACTTTCTCCGTCGTTTAGGAGAGAAAAAACCACAAGCAAAAGCCTCCAATGCTCTTGTAGTCAAGGGGCGGATCCTTGTGCTTTGCCTCCGTACATTTTCCTGTAGAGTACTTTCATTATTTTCTTGTGGCTTGATAGAATGGCTTTCATCTGGATCAGGACTTGAGGACTGTGGAACTCCTGGATTATTAAACACTTCCTGAGAATGCCCAGAATTTGCCTCAGAATAAGAAGTTTCTTCAGACTTTGAAGCTTGTGAGACTTGACTGCTCATTTCTGAGACAGAATTGATCGTAATGTTTATTGGTTGATCATGGGGTAAGTTCAAATCAGGCCCCATCTCAGGTAACAATCCGCATATCCGAGAATTCTGAGAACTGTTATTGATCTTATTTCCAGAAAGCGAATCTGTACTCAGAGTAGTAGCATTGATGCTTCTCCCGGCACTTGCTTGAGTTGAAGATGGTAGGGATATGCTTATTTCTGATGGACCGGCACCTAAAACAGGTTCAGGCTCAGGAGATACTTCACTGGGGTCAAATTTCAGCATTGTTGTTTGATCTTTTGACTCACAATATTCTACCAAACTAGCAGAACTTTTATCCTCTTTGTAGTTTAGACAGGGAGGTAGTTCCCTCTGCTTCAAGGGAGAGAGCAGGCAATCCCTATTATCAGGGGATGGTTCCCTGCACATTCCAAAAATCTCATTCCTCTCACCCGAGCTTTCATGATCAACTACAACACGGGCTGACTTTTCTAAATTACAGTTCAATGAATCCCCCTCTGCGGAATGTGTGCAATGTTTCCATTGCTGAGATGGTAGTATTCCTAAATTGTCTGTATCTTCTGTTTCCCACGACACAGTTTGAGACCTATCAGAGCCATCATCCAGAGGCAAAGTCACTCTTTCTCGTATCCTAGGTGTTCCTACTCCTTGTGATGTTAGACTGGTGTCAACAACTGTAAATACAAAGGATTGAACTTGTTTAGGTTGAAGATAGGAACAGGGATGGCCTGCGTGGCCACTTTCTTCATCTGCATTCTCAGAAGTATGGAAACATTCTGGCTTCACTTCGACTCCTGTTATATCATGTGAGTCTAGTTCAAGCAGCCTTGGATCTGATGCAACCCAGCTTAAAACCTCATTAACAGAATCAAAATAATGAATTCCTTTTGTTAGAACTTTTCTTGAAAACTTCTGTACACCAGGGATCAGAAACACTAAAGGCTGCCTCAATTCATAGGCAGCTTTATCGGGTTTCTCAGAACGCCATCCCCTTGCCAAGAGACGAGGCCACACTGCTTCCCAAAATAAGTCGTCTGCTTGAGCTTTGCTAAGCCTAAAATATCCGATTACAAACTTAATAATCTCTTCAGTGGAAAGGCTGGAACATGCCTTGCCAGTAGGAATTTCATAACGAGAAGAGCTGACTGGGTTTGTCTTTGTTGGGTGTAAGACAGCCGCAGTAAGATCTTCCTTGCCTTTGCCAATTCCCACAGCTTGAACAAGTGCATTTGGTCCTGCTAATGCTTTTAGCTTTGTAACAAACTCTTCCATAGAAACTCTTCCATCATTGAATGCCTTTGTAACCTGTTTATCAGAAAAACCTGTGAGACCCTATAGCTGTAAGAACATTCAAAAAATCATAATAGTAGTAATGCAATATAATTTGCAACTGGGGGACTTTTTTTTTTAAATGTGCTTCATAATTGTATTGAGCAAAAACATAAATCCACAAAATTACGATAATAAGGACAGCAGATAGGCTATCACCACAAAAAATGATCAAGGGATAAAATATTAAAAGACGAAGCCCAAATTCTAAAACCAGATTCCCAAGAACAGCAAATCCCAATGAGAGACAAAAAAATGGGAGAGGCAAATAAGCTTCTATTTACAAATCCCTGGGATTTCATACAAGGAAGAAGCCTGATCCTGGAAAAAGTAAACAAAAACATCCATTTATAGCTTCTTGGGGGCAACATACAAGGGAGCAGCATGTGCCTAGGCAAGAAAATCACTCAACTCTGCCAATACAGTATGCAGGGGAAATTCGTTAAAGTTCATAACCCAGATCTTAAAAATCAACTGTTCTTACTCAAAGAATTAAGTTCACTTTTGTGAATGCTTTCCATATGTTTCTCGTCATAGGTTAATTTGTCATTTAGGTTAAATCTATTGCAAAACCAAGAAGATTAATCTGGTCCAACTGGATTATGAAATTCAGTTCATATGTATCATCCCATCATAAAGCAAACTCTACTTGCACCCCAATAAAAGTAAATTGGTGTCATGGACACCAAAATGTCATATCAGCATTCCATTGACGCATGATTAACAACAGCATACCATTTTTACATTTACACAACAAACTGGTTTTTTTACGAGAAAACTTTACCTCTGGGATCTCATGTTTCAAATGCTCAGGTATGTCAGGAATAAGGCGTGTCAACAATTCCTGTTGCCGCCATCCAGAGAAAATGCGCTGGCCCTGGATACACTTTCTGCTTCTTGTCTTTCTAGATTCTGCCCATCTGCAATATGACTCTGTATTGAAGAACTTGCCATAATAGTGTGATAATATATCCCCCATTTCTTTGGTTTCCACAAATCCTTTCACTGCTTTAAGATTTTTCCCAAAAATATACAGCCCAAGTATGAATAAATCTTCCTCACTTTTACTCCAGGATGCACTTGGGCTGCCAGGCACTATCATGTAACATTTTGAGCTTGCATCTTCCCCCATATTATGTATTCCTTTCTGCTCAACCTGACAATTGGAATCAATGCAGTGCTTGTTCAAGTCCAAAAAACCAACTTTCATCTTCTTGACCATCTTCCAACTAACCCTGCCCCTTTTTCTTCGACGCCCATGACAATAGGAAGAAGTATCAAGCACAGTCTTAACTGCCACAGTAGATTCTGTCAGGGTATCCTCTGGTCTTAAGAAATCTGTCTTCAAACCTGTAATATACATATTGTCTTCTCTGAGTTGCCCACTGTTATTGATCACATGGGTACATTGATCATTTTCCAGTTCAGATAAATCAACCTGACGCAATTCACAATCTTTCTTTATGGCTCCAACTGGGGAAGACTGCTTTGAATGGAACTCATTATCTGAGAGAGTTCCATTTCCGAAAGGTGAAAAACAACATATCTGCATTACTGGCACGGGTAATCCCTCCACAAACAGTAGCTCAAATTCATCAGCCTTGTCATCCTTATAATCCCTACTGTAATTCATTCCCAGTTGTTCACAGCCCATTTGCAGCTTAAATGGTGACACGTTGACTTGATAATTATCCCCAATCCGGGGGGGAATATGTGGACTATCAGAGTCATCACTGGAGTAAGTAGATGCTGATGACAGTAATGGACTTCCACATATTTCATTAATTGGCTCACTCCCATCACTTGTTTCATGAAGAGATGACTGCATTTCCTGTATTGTGAAAGCCAGTCTCTTCATCTATTGACAGTATAGAGATCTGAACAGACAAACAGATTATTTGAGAAGCCCAACATCATCAAGTTCAAGGCCATAAACAGCAGTAGCAACACGCTCAAGTACTTGAAATGGGAAATTGCTGGATAACAGAATAGACAAACTTAGATTCAACACATCAAACAGTGATTTCCTTTTCCTTTAGTCCTAGCCAAATCTAAAAGCATAATAATTGAGTTCAGAGTAAATCTGCGTTTATTTCATCATTAACATAAGATAAGTTTATTATGGTACAAATGTAAGAATCAACTCAGAAATTCCTTTAATTGATTGATTGCACAGCTCAGAAATCTTGGATAGACTGAGAAAATTAAATACCAAACACCTGTTGTAAAAGAAGAAATTCATCTTGACTAGCAACCATGATCTTGATCTTGCAGATGACTCGGAGCTAAGAGATTGAGGCTTCTGTTGAAAATTGAGATACATAGACAGAGGTTTTGGTATAAGGGTTGGGTTCTTGGAATATAAACCCATGTCATGATCCATATGACTCCACAATAATCATACTGTAATGTCCTAGGGTAATTTTAGCCCTTGGGATTCTACATTTATCAGGGTTATAATAATTCAACAAGATTATACAACAGCAGTGTTCATTTATCTAACAGTAGACATCGTTGAAATAGCACAAAGATTTCCACCGTAATAAAGATCTCTAACAGCGATATGATTCCCAACTACGTTAGGGATGACTGCCCAACCAAATAGTAGACTCTTCCAACCAATTATCACAATATAATTTTGATTTTTAAGATCAATACTCAGAAATTCAACTACTTATCCAATCCTACTGTGACTACACCAATCATAGCTCACTGCCTAATGTCTAAGGGAAAACAGCACACTAATTAGAAGTCACTGTTTGATGCCCTTGAGCAACTGTGATGGTATGTCCTGTTCCAGTGGGATCCAAATTACTGCCACAGAGATCTGGCTCCTTGTTCTTTCCTCCAACGACTCACAACATATCTCTGCTGTTTGACTCGCTGTCACATTAATCGGAATTAGGGCTGACTTTAGCTGGATTTCACTGGCTCGCTGTTGCTGGAGATGGCTGCCCGAACTTGACTGATTGTAGAAGACCCTAATTCATCCTTGATCCACAGAATCCAAGTTGTCCCCTGAACATAGCCACAGAAACAGTCTGTAATAGGGTTCGACTGTCTCTGAGGATACCCGCAACAGAAAATTTGGCCCTGCGGCCTTGGGTCTCCCTATGGCCCTGCGGTCTGCAAACAAAATCTCAAACGTCTTGCTGCTGTACCTCAGACTGGGTCTCAGTGCCCTTCCGCTGCCTTGAGACTTCCTCAGCCAGAAATCATGGTAACCAGCCCACCGAAATTCACATAGAGAGATTTGCTGCATATGAATCTTCCTAGACAGATTTGATAACCAGATAAACCATCAGACCAAAACCAGAGATGCTCCAATACTATTGTTGTGCCAAAATAAGAAAAAGTGGTGTCTAGGTAGGGCAAGATCAGCTCCACCGAAACTAGACAAAACGATTAGATAGGGTGAGATCACCTCCACCAAATCTAATCAAGGAGGGCTCTTAAAATCCTCAGAGCCTCAGGCTCAAGAAAATCAGAGATATTCCAATCCAAATCGATGATGAAAATTGATTCCAACTATCCTTTATTTATAGTTTCCTCTTTATTTATAGGGTTCCTCTTGGGGTTTTCTCAAATCTGAGGGGTTGCAAGTGCCACCCCAATTTGGGCTTTTTGCCCCAACCGACATAAAAATTGCCCAATTTTGCCCCAAACAGTGGATAATTGGGGTTTTCCCCCTTTATCAAGACTATAGCCTACGGGGTTGGATAGGCTGCTTCGTCTTCCCATAGATAATTAATCCATGGGGGACATTACAAATAACTAGCTCATCAACACGGGTTAGCAGGAAAACCTGGTACTGATTTCCTCGATTCCACTGCACTTTATACATCATGGTTGTTTTAAATTTTATTAGTATTAATGGCCTTCAAAGTTTAGAATTAAACAATCAAAGGCAATCAGTACAGAAGGAAGTACATTGAGCAGTAATTCAGACTTGTGGAATTGTAATGTAGACCAGTCAATCTGATTGCCATGGAATAAAAAATCACCCCTGCTGGAAGGAACACTGCCTGATGGCTAGAGCCAACTTGTCTAAGTTTTGCAAACTCAAACATGATTATCTAGCTGTACAGGGCCACGAACCATATCCTATGTACCTGCCCTATGATTTACCACCCCAGCACTACAAACACGAGATGATCCATTGGCCTTCGTAAATCATATAAACGTCCTGCTTGAGGTATGATTGCTCCATGCAGCTAATGGTACAAGACAATAATAATAGGAAATTAGTAGAACTGATGTTTCCACTCATTGTTTCTCTCTACAATTTTTAGAACACTAAAATCCGTTACTCTACATAGCTAAAACATAGAACCCTTTGATATTTGTTGCTGTCCAAAAGTGGCTTGCACAAGAGCAACATGATCATCAAGGATGCAGGTTATTAAATTTTATTACATTGTTTGTGTCATCCAAACTGAATCTAAATCTATGAATACTTCAACAATTACATAATCCTCCTTCCATTTTAGTTAGGGGCTTCTAAGAAACAAATTTGCAATATTTGGACCAGTGTTGTCAGAACTGGACCAGTCATCGATCTGATCGACCCCAGAAATGTGAACCAGAAGAAGAAACAGATTTGCAATATTTGGACCAGTGCTATCATAACTGGACCAGTCATTGATCCGATCAACTCCAGAAATGTGAACCAGAACATAATTGGGGAAAAACAGACCAAAAAACTGATTGACCAAAAAATACATAGAATATTCAAATATTAAAAAGAAATATATATCCATGTGCATCCATATGAATCCCAATATACACAAATATGCAAAGTGTCTAATGTATATAACAAGAGTGCATATAACTAAAACAGCATCGAGTGCAATACATCTTTGAACCAAAACATATCAACATAGAGCCTGTAAATGACCTCTAGAGTCCAAAAATAAACATAGTACTAATGAGTAATTATAGTGAAATAATAGACTCTACAATCCGATTATATGGTACTAATAATGAGTGTCTAGTCATGGTTGCATTGATTGATGAACTCTGTCATGACCCTAGAGAAAATGTATGCTTCACTAAAGCCGTGGAGACAACAGTAAGGTCATGATAGAGGAGTTCAACAATCAATGCAACCAACATCAAGGTACATAGAGGGCTTTGTGCTCTTGATTAAATTCCAGTTCCATATCCCCATACATCAATGGAAATCTTGCAATCCTGCCAACATTGAAATCCTGAAAACTGTTAAGTCCACTGAATTTTGAATAGGATCTAAAATTCTACTTTCTGCCAATGAGGTTGGAACTACTCTCAAACATCCTGAACTAATTTCTAGCTATGTTAAAATTTTAAAGGTAGAAAAAAGAAAATAAGTAAATGACTAGGTAAGGAAAATGTCAACTTTTACTTTAAGAATTTAATATTAGTTAACCATTAATTACTAGAGAAGACAATAGGGTTTATTTTTGTTATAATAAAATTAAGATACGGTGGTTTTTAGCTGTGTCATACTGCATTGCAACAAACCAACCAGTTCTATAAGGAACCAACCAGTTCAGCACAGAACCAGCCTTAAAAAGCACATAGCTAGCTATTTTGTACAGAAACTGTCGGTTCAGGTTGGTGGTCACTGGTAACTGGCTGGTTTATTACAAAACCAACCTTAACCAGTTCGGTGTGATGAGAACCAGCCGGTTCAATACAGTACAAAACACCAAACCAGAAGTACAGTGCTGAAACCAGTTGGACCAGCCAGTTTTGCCAGTTCTGGTCCGGTTCTGATAACACTGATTTAGAAATGCAATGAAACAAAGCATACTATCTTAGGTGCACCCACAATTGTGGCCTATGAAGGAAACAATGGAGGCTCTTCCTCCCCTCCATATTCTGCATCAAGCTCGAAGGATAGAATTCATTTCATTCACTGTAGCCAGATAGTCACAAAATCAAAGGGAAAGAAGATATTCCCCATGGATGCTTGCAGATCTCTGACTAAGCAAATCAGCTGACACCTGGGGCAGACAAAAAGAACCCTTAAGACTCCTTGGATTTGTAGAGGCTTTCTAAAGTTCTGATGGCACACACTTGTCAATGTGTCAGCTGAAGCCTGAAGCTCTCCCTAGAATGATGATCTGCTGTGTTGGCCTTTGCTGTATGAAAATTTGGCATTAGTACAAAATTTAACAAATTTCCCGTACAATACAGATACTGTACAGTCAATTTACTTTAGATTGGCTTTGATAATATACTTATGTATTTAATCCCGTGGACTCATAAACCCAACAAACAAAGAGCACAAAAGCTTCAAAAATATTAAAATAAATCTTGAATGCATCTATAAATAAAAACTAGTGGCAAAATTTTAAAAGAAGTGAATTATTTTCAGATTTATAGGGTCTTCTTGCAATTCACGTAATATTTGGAACAATTGCATATTTTCATGTCTATGATATGTATACTTCCACACTGGAGTCATGCTGGAATTTTTGATACGTGATTTTTCTGTCTCGAATTGTATATTGGAATTCGAATACGTATAGGAATGTTGCTATTATGGTTCAAAGCTTGCAACAGCTACCATCCCTGTTCCACTCCACGATCATGACAGCTAAGGAGTTTGCATTTCCCATAGCAGTTCTGAACATTAAATACGGTTGCAGAGATGGGAATCCTATCAAGCATAGAATTTCTAAAATGCTAGACACTGGTGTTTGCATTTATGATTAGGTTGTTAGTATGGACTCTTGAAGGCTTCTATCCATTTTAAGGGTATTTTGCCATCATACTGCCTTTTTCCTTACTTACGGGGGACCTCTTTGCAGAAGTTGTCTATTCACATCAGAATTCTTGACAAGGGTTATGCTCGTTGCTTTCTAGTTGCAAATGCCTTTGACGTCTCCGAACTTGGAAGATTTGAACCATGGTCTGCAAAATTTGAAAGAAAATTGTGGCAAGGAGTTATGTTTCTGTACATTAGTTTGAACCATAGTTGCAAGATTCTGCCATATTGTTCATTGCTGTACGGAAATTCAGCACCAATGTACGGATATGGTATACTTTACCTTTTTGATGTATTTGATAAAATAAAAGGCTAAAATATTTTTTTAATTCATTAACGAACCTATAAATATAAATTTAATGTTCAAATTTTCAAGTAATGGATTAATGATTATATTTAACGCCGCACTGAAATTCTTCTGAGTTTTGGAAAACAATCCATATTTTTGAAATATATTCTTTCATATTAGTCATACTGGATTTTTTTCAATACAAAATTTTTCTGTACCAAATCGTATTCATATTCAAATTCTGCTACTGTAGTTTGAACCATAATACCCAAGGTCCAATAATTTGACTAGGAACTTTTTGTCACTATAAATGGTTGTTTATATATAGGACCTAGGGGGTCTGCATAAACCCCTGTAATCATCTCTATGGGAAATTGTTTATTTTTTCTTCATGCCTTGCAGCCCCTGGTTAACTAAGAGTAGCAGCCATGATAATGGCTTTTGTTGAGTAGAATCTGGCCCTTAGAAACCATATGATGCAGACCTGAACTATCTGCTACACTGACATAGCATGAGCAATGGAAAGCAGACATTGGTATGGCACTCACCCACTTGTCTTATATGAAGGTGATTTTTTGATATATCAATAATCTTTACAGGAAAACAAAGGGTAGTACTCTATAGTTCCCCGATTTTCTTGCCTAGCAGCCTAAAAGGTTAGTTTCGGGTTGCCATCTGTAACATGATCATGCCTCAGTCATACACTCTGAAATTTGTGTCATCAAATGGGACTTCTGCAAACTTTTTGGATCCCTGTTTTCCTTTATTTGTGAAGTTGCATTTATTGCAATATAAACACACAAATGTAGCTGGATGAACTTCATCAGACTAAAAATTTATGGTGCTCCATCACCCAACATATGTGAGTAGAGTTAGTAAACAGGCCTTAGCCCCACTCTTTTGTACTAATACCTGTATGAGAAACAACCATTCTAGATGAAAGCTAATCAGCTACGTCAATTTAAAACACATTTCTCTTTCTCCTTGGTCAAGCTTCAACACATGACCACTAAAGGTAGCTATGCTATAATAATAACATGAATAAACATATAAACAAAACCGAGATCACATAAACAATGAGAAGGTGAAAGCTTTCTTATAAAGAATGACAAGTCAGTTGAGGCAATCCACTTTATGAATGTGGTATAGACTGAGAAACACACAAAAGAGAAATTAAGCAAAAAAGCACAAAACAACCTAAAGCCAAAGTGAAGTTATTAATGAGTATGTCTAATATTTAATCGATCATTATATTCTGATATTTACTTTAAAAGCTTAACACCCTCCCTTAATGGTCAATCTAATAACTATACCAAGCTTATCTTGGAATTTTACATATTTTTCAAGACCCAAAGACTTGGTGAAAATGTTTGTTGTTTCAGGGAGACAGGAGCGGGAGGGGTGATTTATAACCTTGAAGAAAATTATGAAATAAAATTCACTTGGGGATTAGGGAAAGCGACAAACAACCATGCTGAAGCTCTCTCTATAGCAAAGATTAACAATATGCATCTCCAAAGGTATAAAAAAATTGATTATATTAGGTGATTCAATGATTGTGATCCAAAAATGCATCTCTCCTCAAAAGTGATCCTTTTCTTGAGTCAAAAACCTCCACATTGATAATTAGAATTGTGATGTTGATTAAAAAATTTGACAATGTCAAATTATTTCACGTCGAAAGGGAAAATAATCAAAATGTCGATTTTCAAGCTAACACGGGAGTGTTACTAGCACAGGGTGTTCTGCACATGGATGGGGACATATCCCAATGTCACGTACCATATGTTGATTTGGGGTAGGCATCGGATGTGCTCTAAGTCTCAAATTTTGTGGAGAGGCTTAGACACATGTATTCCAGATGGATTGTATTCTATAGAAATAATTAATTATTTTTGTATATTATAGAAATAATTAATTATTTTTAAAGGGACCCTAAGTCTAAACTTAGGAAAATAAAATAATTAAAGTGAATTAATAGAATATGAGTGAGAATGATCAAGAAAAAATGGATCAAGTCAAAAGTTAATCTTAGTCGTTGATTAGAGATCTAATTTGGGTCGTTGAAGTCTCAACGAGAAGACTATAAAATTGGCTTGAAGGGTCATTGGAAAATACATTTGGAGACACAGAGGATCTAGAGATCGAATTTTTCTGACGGAGCAAGTGCTTGGACGAAAATCAGATCTAAGTGATTCTTGATTGCAGTGAGGGGAAGTAGATCTGGTTGGAAGATTTCCTCATCCGGAGAGTACATAGCAGCAGAGACAGAGAGAGCCACAACAGCAACGTAGAGCCAGTGACGCAGTGCTTATGTAGTGATTGTGCTGAGCTAGAGGGAAAGTCATTTTCCTACTGAGGAGATAGCACAGAGCCAGTGCCAGATCCCGGAGAGGTTTTCCAGAGGCTAGAAGGCTTCAGTTTTCAGCCAGCGCAGAGGCAGAAGGGAAATCGTAGTTGTGACGCAGAGGCAAAAGGGCAGCCATAGTTGTGACCCAGAGACTGCGTGGGTGACGCAGTGATTACGCAGAGACAACACAAGGCAGTTCAGTCTTGGTGCAGATCAGTGTCGGGTTCCCATGGAGGAGTGAGTTTTATCTCACATGATCTCTTCTATTAGTTTCTCTGTATGATTTGACAGGTGTGTCAATCATAGATTTGTACTCTGAAATATTTACTGCATAATATATAAACCCTCAAATCTATTGCACCGGTTTTCCTGCATTGGGTTTTTCCAGGGACATTAGTCCAAAAATAATTGTGTTGAATGGTTGTGTCATCTATGTATGTTCAGATTTGTTTCCGCACTTGTATTTCTTATGCAATTTGTTTGTGTAGGTTGTAGTGAATGGATTTCAATATTTGCTAGTAGAACACAGTAAATAATTTGTTAAGTAACAAATAGAAGACTTTCCATCTGTTGTTGCAGTAGGATTCTAGATTTTCGGAATTTTCACATGGTATCAGAGGTTGTTTAAGCTGAGTGCAGGCGAGACAAAGAACAAATCCAACGGATTCAGTGTTGGTAAAGCTGGGATCAAAGAGCTGCGTAAGCAGCAAATCGATCTCTTCATTGATTGCACAATCCAAGCCAGAAGGGCTAGACCAGCAGGAAAATCTCCTCTGAGTGACCTGACAGAGAGGTAGGATTGTTCCAGATTGTTGTTTGTCCGAGGCATAGGGAGTAGTGCAGCAAATCTATGCAAATCAACAACTGGAGGGATGCAGTTGACTGCGCAGCAATGATTGCTGGAGCAGAGTGTCAAGAAGCGTAGCTGAAACACAGTTTTGGGGATTTCTAACCTCAGTGAGTTTTCTTGCCCAATAAACTCAGATTACCCATGCAGTAGCAGCAAATTTTGTGGCTTACTCCATCAGGAGTGTGTAAAGCCGTGCAAAGGGTGATAGGAAGCAGATCGACGATGTTTAGGTGAGATGGCAGCCAGTGGGTTGCGTGACCAAGATCGGTTGGAGGGTGCCTCCAACTATGTAATCTGGAAGGCAAGGATCTCCTTCCTTATAGATGAGCATGACCTCAAGTACTTTATCAAAAGTGCTCAAGCTGAACCAGTGGATGCAGCACCATTAAGGGCCTTTAAGAAGAATATGGCAAAGGCCAAGCGGTTGATCCTCAACGGAGTGAAGGATCATATTGTTTCACACATCTCTGGCAAAGGGAGAACCAAGGAGATGTGGGATGCATTGGCAACGCTATATCAGGGGTCTTCCGAGCAGCGGAAGATGTTTCTGGAGGAGAAAATGCGGACCATCAGGATGCAAAAAGGAGAACGCATTGATCCATTCCTTTCTAGATTTCAGGAACACTGAGATCAAGTGGCAGTTGTGGGGTCAACTCCTCAGGCCACAGAGATGGTCAAACTTGCCTTAAATTTCATGTCTGGAGACTATCAAGTCTTTGTCCAGAGCATACTAGGTAGAGAGAATTTGTCGGGCTGGGAAGCGATGTGGGAAGCTCTTCAGCAAGAAGAGATGAGGAGAGATTTACTCAAGTGTCAACTTGAGAGCAGTAGTAGCAGTGGTTCGAAGGTCAAGAAGGAGGATGAGAATGCAGCCCTTGCATCAAAGGGACAGCAAGAGCAATGCAAGAGGAAGAAGGATCTATCAAAGATCAAATGCTTCTAGTGTGGCGATATGGGGCATTACGCCACACAATGTACTCTCAGAAAGAAGGACAAGGATGAGCAACATGATCCTCAGGCTGGAGCAGCAAAGATAGAGGAGGAGTTTGCTATGATTGCTCATATACCTCCAGGAGGGAGGTGCGCTGATATGGAGTTGTATACCCAGAGATCTATAAGATGGGCAAGATCCTTGAGGAATCCACCTCTCGGATCATCACCTTGCTACGGGAGCCCAAAACAGTAGTAGCGGGATGGACTAGTGCCAATTGGTGCAGAGGAGTGTTGAAGTGATAGCGCAGTGGTTAGCAACGCCAGAGTCTGAGTAGCGCAGAGAAGTGTTGCAGCAGTGCAGAGGGATGCAGTGCAGAGCAGCAGCAGCACAGAGGCTAGAAGCAGTCATATCTTCATCACTAAGATGCAGTATACTTGTCCAATTTTGGATGCTTTTCAAGCAATGCAGTAGTAGTTGGCAGTGGCAGAGTCAGCAGCAGCACATATGCAGAATTCAAAGGGAGTTGTAGTACAGATGCAATGTTGACAGTGGCAGTGACAGCAGTAGTACAGATGTAGCATTTTGCGCAGAGTTGATGGGCAGCAGTGTTAGACATCAGCAGCGCAGAGAGAGATGCTTCAGGGTCAAGAACAGTATGCAGCAGGGCATATTGTTAGAGCACATTCCTCGCTAAGAGGGAGTGTTGATTTGGGGTAGCATCGCATGTGCTTTAAGTCTCAAATTTTGTGGAGAGGCTTAGACACATGTATTCCAGATAACCCAGAAACCCTTTGATGAAATTCGACTCAGATTGTATTCTATAGAAATAATTAATTATTTTTAAAGGGACCCTAAGTCTAAACTTAGGAAAATAAAATAATTAAAGTGAATTAATAGAATATGAGTGAGAATGATCTAGAATAAATGGATCAAGTCAAAAGTTAATCTTAGCCGTTGATTAGAGATCTAATCTGGGTCGTTGAAGTCTCAATGAGAAGACTATAAGATTGGCTTGAAGGTTCATTTGGAAAATACATTTTGGAGACATGGAGGATCTAGAGATTGAATTTTTCTGCCAGAGAAAGTGCTCGGACGAAAATCAGATCTAAGTGATTCTTGATTGCAATGAGGGGCAGTAGATCCGGCTGGAAGATTTCCTGAGTTGGACAAAGAGAGAGAGAGAGAGCCACAGCAGCAGTGCAGAGCCAATGACACAGTCACTGCGTAGAGCCAGAAGGCTTCAGTTTCCAGCCAGCACTAAGACCAACACAGAGGCAGAAGGGCAGCCGTAGTTGTGACGCAATCACTGCGCAGAGACAGTGCAGGGCAATCCAGCCTTGGTGCAAATCAGTGTTGGGTTCGCGTGGAGTGAGGTTTGTCTCACAAGATCTCTTCTGTCAGTTTCTCTATATGATTTGACGGGTGTGTCAATCATACATTTGTACTCAGAAATATTTACTGCATAATATATAAACACTTAGATCTGTTGCACCGGTTTTCCCGCATTGGGCTTTTCGGGGGACATTAGTCCAAAAATAATTGTCGAATGGTTGTGTGATCTATGTATCTTCAAATTTGTTTCCGCACTTGTATTTCTTTTGTTGTTTGTTTGTGTAGGCTGTAGTGAATCGATTTTGATATTTGCTTGTAGAACACAGTAAATAATTTGTTACGTAAGTAACAAATAGAAGACTTTCCATCAGTTGTTGCAGTAGGATTCCAGATTTTCGAAATTATCACACCATAGTGATGTGTACTCATTCAAAGTTAACGGCGAACCAACGTCCCATTGGGACTAACTCTCCACTGAATGTATTAATGTTATTCCTGGGATGGCGAAAGGCCAGTTGAGAGTTGGCGAAGGTAGATGGACATTAAACCACAGATGATTGTGGTTGGGTTATGAGTTCATGCTAGTTGACATGTGGATTCCTCCCAGTTGGAAATTTATGGAGGAAGAGTGGGAGATCTGGGTTATTGTTGAGATTTTGGGGTAGCATTGAGTGTGCTCTAGCTCCGAAACTTTTTGGAGGGGCTGGAACACATGAGATATCCAA
Source organism: Pinus albicaulis (assembly GCA_034641835.2). Taxonomy (NCBI): domain Eukaryota; kingdom Viridiplantae; phylum Streptophyta; class Pinopsida; order Pinales; family Pinaceae; genus Pinus; species Pinus albicaulis. The sequence continues at coordinate 1,202,088,673 of CM076572.1, read as the reverse complement.
GACCTAGTAAGCGTTTGGATAAATTCCATCTGGTGTAAAAGTTATTCAAATAATTAAATTTTTTAATGGGAACCCTAAGTCTAACTTAGGGAAATTAAAAAATTAAAGTGAATTAATTTACACATGTGATGAGAACATTCTAAGTGACGTGGATCAAGCATTCTTTTAATCTTAGTCGTTGATTAGAGATTAGATCATGGGCGTTGATGTGTCAACAAGAAAAGTATAAAAGAAGGGCTTGGGGTCAGTTGCAGAATACACATAGAGTCTAAGAGATTGAATTCTTCTAACGGAGTAGTGCTCGAACAAAGATCAGATCTGAGTGACTCAGAGTTGCAGTGAGGGGCAAATGTAGTGATTGGCCAGGAGGGCCAAGAGTACAACGCAGAGCAAGGGCAGCAGAGACATAGTGGAGGCAACGCAGCCATCAAAGGGTGTGACGCAGTCCCTCAGGGGGGTGACGTAGGCCCACATAGGGGCAACGCAGTGTCTCCAAGTAGAAGTCCGATATTCACCGAAATTTGGGGTTTTTGAGCCAGCAGGGTTGAAACCAGACTCTAGAGAAGCATATCCACGTAGAGCTAGGGTGACGCAGTCCCTCAGCCAAGGCTACGCAGAGTTAGTGTGATGCAGTCCCTCAGCCAAGGCTACGCAGGCTGATGCAATAGCTACGCAGAGGCTGCGGAGAGCCAGTTGGGGTTTCACCAATTGCTCATTCGGATTAGCCGAGACTTGCGAGAGTGAGGTATATCTCACATTTTTCTCTAATTGTCGGGGTTTTCTCTATTCAGGAGCCGAGTTATGGCACCCTAGATGTACTGAGAAATTTTTGCTTAATAATAATAAACCCTCATATCTGCTGCACCGGTTTTCCCGCATTGGGTTTTTTCAGGGACATTTATCCGAAAAATCTGTGTCATTTGTCATATGTGTGTGATGTTTAGTGAATGATTTGTATTTGTGTAGGCTGCGATTTGTGTTTACTTCGAAGTTTTTCTGAATATTCAATTAAATAACTTGTGTAAATAAATCAAGTAGGAGAAGTAAATCAATAGTTAGCAGTAGGATTTATGTGCTCTGAAATTTTCACATGGTATCAGAGCATTGCAAATCAAGTTGAACCATCAACAAAGCGGCTGAAGATATTTGCTGCAGGAAGGGCAGCTGATGCAGCACTGATCCAAAAAAAGGCAGCGCAACACCAAAGGGATTGCAGACCCTGCAAGGGTGACGCAGAGTCAGTAAGGCACTGCAGACCCTGCAAGGGTGACGCAGAGTCAGTAAGGCACTGCGGACCCTGCAAGGGTGACGCAGAGTCAGTAAGGCATTGCAGACCCTGCAAGGGTGACGCAGAGTCAGTCTGCTCACGCAGAGGCTGACGTAGAGCCAGTCTGCTCACGCAGAGGCTGACGCAACACCAGGAGAGGGACATTGAGCCAGTCTGCTCACGCAGAGGCTAACACAGCACTAGGAGGGTGACACAGTCCGAGTTGGTGAGTTGCTGTGCAGTTTGCCAGGGCTGGAAGTGCAGTTTTTGATCTTCAGAAGTTGCTAGTGTGGCATAGGTTCTGTCGGTGCATAACAGTGCCTAGCAAAGGTGACAAAAGCGGGAGGAGAACAGTGGCTCAGGAGATTTGTGCCAAATAAATCTGAGATTCGATCAGGAGGGTGATCGTAGAGGACTGATTCAGGAGATTTGGCAGAAGATTTCTGGGAGGGAAATCAGTTGTCAGAGGGAGCAGCTACTCTAGAGGGTTTCTATCGCCAAGAAACCTCGATCTGGGCTTCTGTTGAGTGCAGCAACAATAGAAGGGAGAGGAGTACCCACTTTGACAGATTTGAGCAAAGATGGCCCTGTACGGACTGCGTGATCGGGATAGGTTGGATGTTGTGTCCAACTTCGCGACTTGACAGTCCTAGAGGAGTACGGTATCAGAGACCACGCGGAAAATGTCTTAGTTGTGTCGACCAATGCGGACGCTCTGAAGAATTCAACAAGAATCAAGCGCAAACAAAGCACTTGATCATGGACGGGGTGAAGGATCACGTGGTCCCACACATTGCCGAAAAGAGGACAGCACATGAGATATGAACATCCTTGACCACGTTGTATCAAGCCAGCTTCGTCCAACGGAAGATGCTTCTGGAGAACTAGATGAGGATGTTCCAGATGCATAAGGGGGAAGAGATAGATCCGTTCCTCCCCAGATTGCAGACGATCCGCGATCAGCTGATTGCCATGGGGGCAACTCCGGATGAAGGTCTCTTGGTAAGGACTGCCCTGAATGCAGTCATTGATGAATGGGAGACCTTTGTCCAAAGCATTTTGGGCAAAGCAAAACTCCCTAATTGGGGTGACATGTGGACTATCCTTCGACAAGAGGAGATCCAGAGGATGACCAAGAGGGAATTCAGCAGCGGAACTAGCAAAGTGAAGGAGGAGGAGGAGGATGCAGCCCTAGCATCAAAGGACAGCGACAGCAGGAGAAGAAGAAAAAGGACCTATCAAAGGTCCAGTGCTTTAGATGTGGCGAATTTGGACAGTTCGCCAGCACTTGTCCTAAGAGGAAGGACAAGGAATCCTCTTATTTCAAGGCAGCAACAGCTAGAGGGGACAGTGGTAGTGAGGATGATGTGGCGATGAGTGTTTATGTGCCTCAAGAGAAGAGGTGGGGCAATATTGATCTATAAAGCAGTTACAGATGGTAAGGCAGGATCCTTGAGGTGCCCAGACTCTTGGATCACACACGAGCTACGGGAGCCTTAAGACAATAGCAGGATGACTGGAGCAGTGGGTGCAGAAGATCATGATGAAGTAGGGGCAGAGGTGGGACATTGTAGATTGGAGTAACGCAGTGCAGAGGCAGCAGCAGCAGAGAAGCAGTAGTGCAGAGGCTAATGGGACTTCAGCAACGCAGAGGGGCAGTGTAGAGCAGCAGCAGTGCAATGGCTCTAGAGAGACAGCGCAGCGCAGCAGCCAAGGGAGTTTCAGTGATGAGATGCAACCCGACTGACTTGTCTGTGAGCGATTGGGTAGGGTTCCTTCAGTTGCTTACTTCTCAGCAACTAAGTTGCAGTGCAGCAGTTAGCAGTAGCAGTGTTATAGGCAGCATGATGCAGCAATTTGAGAGGGAGCTGCAATAGAGATGTGGCAGTGTCAGTGGTAGTGACATGGGCAGCAGTACTGAGAGCAGCAGCGCAGTGGATAAAGGGCAACAGGCCAAGCATCAGTGCAGAGACTGATGTCAGAGATCAGGGAAATGCTTCAGTGTGGAAGTATTGCTAGAGCACACTCCTCGCTAAGAGGGAGTGTTGAGATTTTGGGGTAGCATCGGGTGTGCTCTAGCTCTAAAACTTTGTGGAGGGGCCAGAACACATGAGATCTCCAAGACCCAGAAAGCGTTTGGAGAAATTCCATCTGGTGTAAAAGTTATTCAAATAATTAAATTTTCTAATGGGGACCCTAAGTCTAAATTAGGAAAATAATAAAATTAAAGTGAATTAATTTACACATGTGATGAGAACATTCCAAGTGACATGGATCAAGCATCATTTTAATCTTAGCCATTGATTAGAGATTAGATCATGGTCGTTGATGTGTCAACGAGAAAAGTATAAAGGAAGGGCTTGGGGTCAGTTGGAGAACACACACTGAGATCGAATTCTTCTAATGGAGCAGTGCTCGGACGAAGATTAGATTTGAGTGACTCAGAGTTGCAGTGAGGGGCAGATGCAGTGATTGGCTAGGAGGGCCAAGAGTACAACGCAGAGCAAGGACAACAGAGACGCAGTGGAGGCAGCGCAGCCATCAGAGGGTGTGACGTAGTCCCTCAGGAGGGTCGCGCAGGCCCACGCAGGGGCAACGCGGTGTCTCCAAGCAAAAGTCCGAAATTCACCGAAAGTTAGGGTTTCTAAGCCAGTAGCGCTGAAACCAGACTCTAGAGAAGCAGATCCACACATAGCTAGGGTGACGTAGTCCTTGAGCAAAGGCTACACAAGTTGACGCAGTAGTTGTGCAGAGCCAGCTGGGGTTTCACCAGTTGCTCCTTGGGATCAGCCGGGACTTGCGAGAGTGAGGTACATCTCACATTTTTCTCTGATTGTTGGGGTTTTCTCTGTTGGGTGAGCCGAGTTATGGCACCCTAGATGTACTCAAAAATTGTTGCTTAATAATAATAAGCCCTCATATCTGTTGCACCAATTTTCCTGCATTGGGTTTTTCCGGGAACATTTGTCCGAAAAATCTATCATTTGGCATATGTGCATGATGTTCAGTAAATGATCTGTATTTGTGTAGGCTACTATTTGTGTTTACGTCGAAGTTTTTCTGAATATTCAGTTCAATAACTTGTGTAAATAAATCAAGTAGGAGAAATAAATCAATAGTTAGCAGTAGGATTTTTGTGCCCGTAAATTTTTACAGTTAGTACGCTTGAAAATATTTATGAAATCGTTTTGGCAGTGCTACGGATGGAGGAGTGTGCTGGGAAGAAGATGCAGGGAGGGAATACATTTAAGGTTGAAATGATAGGAGTCCCCCCTCCCATTGACCACGAGGTTATTTATAAGGGACGAGTCTTACAGCTGCATAACAAAATTCTTCTGGTGCAAGCGAGGATTGATAGAAAGATGGCAGCGACAAACTCCAGCAGTGGGAACAGTGTCGAGGATCATGGGAACAAAGGCAGCATTGAAGAGATGATTGGGAATTCATCCAAGAAAATCGCGAAGGAAATTCATGACCAAATGACTATCATGTTGATTCACTTTGCAGGCTTAGAAAAAGATCTAGAATTGGTGCAGAAGAACATGGAGACTTTGAAGTTGGGAATGATAGACTTAAAGTCTAAAGTTGATAACATAGAAGTAAAAGTTGAAACGGCCACTATTGGCATGTTAAAGGAAGTATTTGGTGTTCACGATGCTCCTGCACCAATGGTGGTGGTGGAAGATGAGGCTGCAAATTTTGACCTGGCGCCTCTTGCTGAGAATAATTGGAAATAGAGCCTGCCTCCTGTTGCGGCTCAAGACGCTGAGGGTAACGATGGTCATGGGCAGCCTATATTTCTCTTTTTATGTTATGTCGGATTATTAAGATCTGAGGGGTGTTTTGGGAAGTTTTTAGTATAAATTATGTACTAGTAGGATATAGAAATAAAGAGGGTAGCATTAAGGTCTCAATGGAAAAAACTATGCAATTTTCTGACACAAAACTTTTCATGTATGTATGGGACATGGCCCGTTTCCATATTTTGATATAAAATTCTGCTATCCATCTTTTAAAAAAAAAGGTTTGTTGTTTGGTCCTTGATGGGGCAGTACCACAACTCAATAGATCCTTCCTCTACAAGTTGTGTAATGAAGTGGCAATGTATGTCCACATTCTTGGTGCACTCGTGGAAGACTATATTTTTTGCTAGTTTGAACACCCCTTGATTGTCATGGAGTAGGGGTGTTGGCTCCATCTGTGGCATACTCATGTCTAAAAGCATCCTCCTAAGCCACTCTGCCTCACATGTTCCTTTCAATGTTCCTCGATATTTTGCTTTTGTTGATGAAAGGTATACTGCATGTAGCTTCTTGTTGGTCCATGTGATTGCACTCATGCCAAGGATAAATTATCATCCACAACCTGCCCAACCTGAATATATACCCACACAACCTAGGTTTTTTCTTCTACTATATAGAACGCCAAAGTCATGTGTCCCTTTCACATATCTCAACACCCTCTTTGCAGCAATCCAATGCTCTAGCTTTCACACTATAATAATCTGGCATTGAAACTCATAGCATAACTCATTCTGAACCTATCAAGCAAACTCCTAGCATATATTGTTTGTAAGACAAAAATGTCACTACCTATTTGCCAAACTTTCACACCAGACAATAATGTAGGAGGCCTAGATCATTCATGTTGAAAGCTTTATTCATATTAAGATTTGATATGTTTAATAGCACTTGTGTCTCTTGTTAAGAATTAAAGCAACCAAGACAAGACAAACAAAGTGGCAAAAAAGGCTTTATGCCATTCTCAACACTTTGTATTGATCTAATGATATAAATTTATTGTACATCAGTTTAACAACTCTAGATTTAGATCTCACGAATAACTCATCAATGGCTCATGACAACACCTCATCAAAGATAAGGCTTACAACTCACATCAATGTGGTCTCGAACTTTGTGATTGTCTAAGAACTAATCGTCTAACATCACTACCTATAATAATGATGTCACCTACATAAATGATCAATAGAACAATATCATTTCCAATGCCTTTGATGTATAGATTGGAATCTGAAGAACTCCTTTGGAACCCCTACCTGTCAATCTTTATATACTGTCCAAAGTGCCTACATTAGGCCAGATTGAGCGTTCTTAAGTCTGTAAACAAGATGTTCCTTCCCTAGAACCTGAATCCATGTGATTGATACATGTAGACTTCCCCCAAATCTCCATGAGGAAGGAACTCTTCACATCCATCTGATGAACCTTCCAGCCAAACTATGCTATGGCTAGGACTAATTAGATGGTGCTCATTATTGTTGTAGGAGCAAAGGTATCCTCATGGTCAATTCCCTCACACTAAGAGAACTCTTTTGCAACCAATTGTGTTGTGTGCTAGTCAAGTGTTGCCATCTACGTTGTACTTGACCATGTACACCCATTTGCAACCAATGGATTTCTTCCCCGGTTAAATAGCTATTGTTGAGATTTTGGATAGCATCGGATGTGCTCTAGCTCATAAACTTTGTGGAGGGGCTAGAACACATGAGATCTCCAAGACCCAGAAATCGTTTGGAGAAATTCCACCCGAAGCCTAAGTTATTCCAATAATTAATTATTTTACTGGAGACCCTACGTCTAACTTAGGGAAATTAAATAATTAAAGGGAATTAATTTAAACATGTGGGTGAGAATGTTCTAAGTGGCGAGGATCGAGTCTTTTCTAATCTTAGCCGTCGATTAGAGATTAGATCACAATCGTTGATTGTTCAACGAGAAAAGTATTAAAGGAAGGCTTGGGGTCAATTGGAGACGACACACAAAGCGGTAGCACTTGAACTAAGTCGAAATTCTAGGGCGCAGTTTGCTGAGAATTTTCGAGTGAGCTTGCAGTGCAGCGCGGGGCAAATCGTCAAAGGGATTTCTGAATCCGAGGCAGAGAATACAATTGCAGAGAGGCAAATCCGTACCAGAGAGGTAGCGCAGTTCAGGGAGGGTGACTCAGAGGCAGCGTAGGCCCAGCAGGGGTGACGCAAACCCAGCCATGCTCATGCAAAGCTAGCGCAGAGGCTGACGCAAAGCCAGACGCTGCAATGCTAGGGTTTCAGTGGGCCAGAAAGGGCTCATATTCAGCAGATCAGACAAAGTGACGCAGCCACATTGAAGGGTGACACAGTGACTGCGTATGCACCTGTGGGGTTCCTCATTCTCAGCTAGATCAACCATATTTTTTGTCTCCAAAGATAGAGGTACATTTGTCAGGATTTCTCTGTTGGGCAAACCACTACTGGTGCCCTTAGTTGTATTCAGAATTCTGCATAATAATAGAACCCTCGAGAGTTGTTGCACCAATTTTCCCGCATTGGGATTTTCCAGGGACATTGTCCAAAAAATATTGCGTGTCCTTTGTCATGTGTGCTTAATTCTTCAGTACTTGATCTGTATGTATGTGTAGGCTATGGTAGTATTTACTTTGATGTTTTACTGAATAATTTAGGAAAATAACTTGTTAATTAAATCAAACAAGTAGGAGAAGTAAATCAGAATACTGCAATAGGGTTTCTGTAATAAGGATTCAGAAATTTTCACATGGTATCAGAGTTATTGCAGATCAAGGGGAGCTGAAGCCATCAGCGAAGTGATGAAGATTTCTGTTGCAGGAGAGCCGCTGAGACATCACAAATCGAGAAAGAGGCAGTGCAACATCAGAGGACAGCACAGACCCAGCAGGGGTGATGCAGAGCCTATCTAGCTCACGCAGAGCTGACGTAGGCCTAGAAGGGTGATGCAAAGCATGTCTAGCTCACGCAAAGCTGGCGCAGGCCCAAGAGGGTGACGCAGTCCAAGAGGGGGTGATGATGTGCCAGTTGTCATGGCTAGAGGTGCAGTTTTGTTCTTCGAAGTTACTAGTAGGGCATTGTTTCTGCCTGTGCAGAACAGTGTCTAGCAGGGTTGAGACAAAGGGGAAACAGTTCCTCAACAGACTTTCTAGCCAAGAAGTCTAAGATCTTATCATCGAAGTGATTGGAAAGGGTTGATTCGACAAAATTGGTGGAGGATTTCCGGGAAGGAAATCACTAGTCAGAGGAAGCGTATTCTCTAGAGGGTTTCTATAGCCAAGAAACCCAGATCCGGTCTCTTGCTAAAGCCTGAGAGCAGCAGCAAAAGAAGGGAGAAGAGCATTCGTTTCGACATTGTTGAGCAGAGAGGGCCACGCATCGATTGAGAGATCAGGACAGGTTAGATGGTGCATCTAACTTCGTCATCTGGAAGGCCAGGATCATATCTGTCCTAGATGAGTATCACATCAAAGATCATGTCGAGAGGGTTGTAGTTGTTCCAGTCAATGCTAATCCATTGAAGAAGTATGAGGAAGCACAAGCAAGGGCCAAGCACTTGATTATGGACGGAGTGAAGGATCATGTGGTCCCACATATTGCCGAGAAGAAAACGGCAAATGACATGTGGACAACGTTGATCAAGCTATATCAAGGCACCTCCGTCCAGAGGAAGATGCTTCTGGAAAATTAGCTGCAACTATTTCAGATGCACAAAGGAGAGGAAATCGACGCCTTCCTCATAAGATTGAAGGCATTTCAAGATCAGCTGGTTGCTATGGGGGCACCTCTTGATGATGGTCTCATGGTGAGGATTGCCCTGAATGCAGTCATCGATGATTGGGATACCTTTATCCAAAGTATTTTGGGCAGAGCACAACTTCCAAATTGGGAGGACATGTGGGCAACTCTTCGTCAAGAGGAGATCAAGAGAATGTCCAAGATGGGCAGCAGCAGCGGAGGATCCATGATCAAGAAGAAGGAGGAAGATGCAGCTCTTGCATCTAAGGGACAAAGGCAACACCAAGGGAAGAAGAAGAAGGACCTCTCAAAGGTTTGGTGCTTCAGATGTGGCGAATTGGGACATTTCGCCAATACTTGTCCTCAGAAGAAGAAGGGCAAGGAAGATTCAAATTCTAAGGTTGCAGCAGCCAAAGGGGATGATGGGTGTGATAACGATGTGGCTATGAGTGCTCGCGTGCCTCGAGAGAAGAGGTGGGGCAACATAGATCTGTAGATTGAACTACAGATAGTGACGGGCAGGATCCTTGAGGTGCCCAAACTCTTGGATCACATACAAGCTATGGAAGCCCTTAAATACAGTAGCAGGATGACTGGAGTCAGTTGGTGCAGAGGATTATGGAGGCACGGTGGCAGTGAGGACGCTAAAGACTGGAGCAGCGCAGTGCAGAGGCAGCAACAGCGCAGAGGCTGATGGGACTTTAGCAGTACAAAGGGGCAGTGCTTACGCAGTGAAAAGCAGCAGCAACACAGGGCTTCAAAGGGTCAACGCAATTCAACAGTAGAGAGTGCTTCAGTATCGAGATGCAGCCAAACCGACTTGTCTGTCAGTATCTTAGGTGATGCCCTTCAGTTGCTTACTTCTCAGCAACTGAGTGCAGTGTAGCAGTTAGCAGTGGTAGTGCTATGGGCAGCATGATGCACCATTTGAGAGGGAGTTGCAGTACAGATGAGGCAATGACTATGGCAGAGTCATGGGCAGCAGTACAGAAGGCAACAACGCAGTGGATGAAGGGCAGCAGGTCGAGCATCAGCAGTGCAGGGGACCGATGTCGTGGATCAGGGTGATGCTTCAGGTTGAAGTGTTGCTAAAGCACATTCCTCGCTAAGAGGGAGTGTTGATATTTTGGGTAGCATCGGATGTGCTCTAGCTCATAAACTTTGTGGAGGGACTAGAACACATGAGATCTCCAAGACCCAGAAATCGTTTGGAGAATTTCCACCTGGAGCCTAAGTTATTCCAATAATTAATTATTTTAATGGAGACCCTAAGTCTAACTTAGGGAAATTAAATAATTGAACGGAATTAATTTAAACATGTGGATGAGAATGTTCTAAGTGGCGAGGATCAAGTCTTTTCTAATCTTAGTCGTCAATTAGAGATTAGATCACGACCGTTGATTGTTCAACGAGAAAAGTATTAAAGGAAGGCTTGGGGTTAGTTTGAGATGACACACAGAGCGGTAGCACTTGAGCTAATTGAAATTTTAGGGGGCAGTTTGCTGAGAATTTTCGAGTGAGCTTGCAGTGCAGCAAGGGGTAGATCAGCAGAGGGATTTCGGAATACGAGGCTGAGAATACAATTGCAGAGAGGCAGATCCGTACCAGAGAGGCAGTGCAGACCAGGAAAGGTGATGCAGAGGCAGCATAGGCCCGGCAAGGGTGACGCAAACCCAGCCAGGCTCACACAGAGCCAACACAGAGGCTGAAGCAATCACAGGAGGGTGACGCAGGCTAGGAGGGGATGACGCTGAGCCAAAGGCTGCAACGTTGGGGTTTCAGAGGGCCAGAAAGGGCTTGTATTCAGCAGATCAGACAAAGTGACGCAGCCACACTGAAGGGTGGCGTAGTCACTGCTTAGGCACCTGTGGGGTTCCTCATTCTCAGCTGGATCAGCCATATTTTCTGTCTCCAGAGATAGAGGTACATCTGTCGGGATTTCTCTGTTGGCCAAACCACTACTGGTGCCCTTGGTTGTATTCAAAATTCTGCATAATAATAAAACCCTCACGAGTTGTTGCACCAATTTTCCCGCATTGGGTTTTTTTTGGGACATTCTCCAAAAAATATTGTGTCCTTTGTCATGTGTGCTTAATTCTTCAATACTTGATCTGTATGTATGTGTTGGTTGCAGTAGTATTTACTTTATTGTTTTACTGAATAATTCAGGAAAATAACTTGTTAATTAAATCAAACAAGTAGGAGAAGTAAATCAGAATTCCGCAGTAGGGTTTCTGTAATAAGGATTCAGAAATTTTCACTGCTATGAGATCCCAAGTTTGGGTTTTCATCAAACTCTCATGTTCAACTTCCATGGCCTTCTTTCTTTCAAGTCTCCCTTTTGCCTCCCCGAACCCTTGTGGCTCATATGCTTGTTGAACATTGGCCATTAAAGCAAAGTCGATCTTATTCGGTTTCTCACTCTTATTTCTCAATGATCACCCCTTGACCATTTCATCTGTCCAAATATCCTTAATTGCGTTGTGCCACCAATTTGGTCTTTTCTTGGGATATTCCCCATCAAAATTATCACTGTGAATTGGGTTACCTAAACCTATACTTGTATCATCAAAATCAAATCCTATAAACTCTTAATGCTTAAAATTCTCCCTCCTTTCAAGTCAAGAATAAGATGACTAAATCCTGATACGTAAATCCTTAGTCACAACAATCTATTGTTCTACAATTCTTTGAAGAAGTCTATAAAGGTCCAACTTCCTCATCAACTACAACATCTCTACTAAATCGTAATTGATTGGTGTTAACATCAACCAATTGGTAGGCTTTATGACTATCAACATACTCTATGATCATCAATTTCTTTCTCTAGGGTCCAACTTGGTTTTGTTCTCATTTGGAATGGAACCAATAGAACAAAAAGCCTTAAGATGACTAACTCTAGGCTTTTTCCCAAACCATGCTTCCTCTAAGATGTTTTCCTTCATTTCCATTGTTGGAGATTTATTCAGCAAGTATATTGTTGTGAATGTTGCCTCGACCCAAAACTTGTTGGCAACACACATGTTCTCCATCATACTAGACCAACTTAAAATAGTACCCTCGTCTCCATTATGTCATGGAGTGTAGGGTATAGTAAATTTTTCTTTGGTCCAATGTTTGATACAAAAGTTATTAAATTCTTCATAACAAAATTCACCATCATTGTCAAACCTAAAATTAGTAATGTGACACCTGTACTCTTTTTCTACTAGTGCTTTAAACTTTGGAAATTCATTAAACACTTCAGATTTTAATTTCAAAAAGCACACCCACATTTTCCTACTATAGTCATTGAAAAATGAAACAAAATAACTTGCATCAGTGACGGATGCCATGTTCATTGGTCCACAAGCATCTACATAAACCAACCAAATGACTCTATGCTCTCCAAGCTTGTCCTTCATCAAATGGCATTTGTTGTTACTTACCTACTTGGAAAGATCTACATACACTTAATTTGTTGTTAGATGTTAGGAAGACCATCTAACAAATTCTCTCAAGATAATAGAGAGAGCTCGCTCAAGTTAAGATGTCCATAATACTAATGCCAAAGTGTATCGATGCCTAATGTGTTAAACTATACTATGGCGAATATATAAGAGATAAGCAAAGAGGCTAAATGAGATATGTATTATATCAATTTGTGTAAGATCACATAAGTTCATGTTGTATATATATTTAGCAAGTTTCATTATTTCCATTAGGAATTGCTCACCTAATTTCATAATTGCATTTAACATGAATATTGTTTATTGCATACAACTTATTTCCAATTTATGATACTACATTATTACTTTGATACGAATCAAATTAACGTCACAAAATCTAACACCCCCTCTTAATGTTGATTTCATTTTCTACAACTCCTAACATCTCTCTATTGAGTGCTTTAGTGAAGACGTTTACCACTTGATTTTCAAACCTGCATTAAATTCGCTCTATCTCTTTGTTTTGTACGTGTTCTCTGATATAGTGATATAAATTTTGACATCTTTCGTTTTCGAATGATAAATTGGATTCTTCATCATCTTGTAAAGTTGTAAGATGCATTTGTGGAAGCTTCATATCACTTATAATTCTATAAAAATGTATTATTTCACAAGTTTTCTCCAATAACTATTTTGTATTCTGTTTCTGTTGTTGAAAGTGCTACCAAAGGTTTCTTTTTACTTGCCATGAAATGTTAAAGAGTGCAACTAGGGGCTAATTCCCCTTCCTAGAAGCCTATTATGAATAATATATATATATATATATATATATATATATATATATATATGACAATCATAAATAATGAATAATTAACTAATAATTAGTGTTGAAGAGTCACGTCTCTAAGGACATGACCATTCATGAATGGGTACCTACCAAGGTATATAATTGGGACCCTCAGTTGTAATCAAATCATCTCATATCTTCTTGTAAGTATTGTTGATGTTCTATCTACAATTATTGTCAATGATGATAAGACATTGAAGTAATTGTTGCAAGCATAGAACATACCATAAAAATTAACATGGTATCAAAGCTTTGGAGGAGAAAGGCCTCAACGGAGTGTTAAATTTTGGGGGTTGTTACAATCTTTACGTACAACATATTTAATTTTTTACTCCTACCTAAAGAATGCAAAGAATTCCATAAATTATGGTGGGCCATAATTCCCGGTAAATATGTCTAATTACTAAAATATAAAGAATGCAAAGAATTCCATAAATTATGGTGAGCAGTAATTCCTGGTAAATATGTCTAATAACCAAAATATAATGAATGCAAAGAATTCCATAAATTATGGTGGGAAGTAACTATTGGTAAATATGTCTAATTGCCGAAATATAAAGTATGTATCTGCTAATAGTAATTTTTGTTTGAATGTTCTTGAAGATTGTATCTGTCAATATGGAATAAGGCATAATTGAAAGTCTATGATTTAAGCATATGACTTTTGAAGTCAGTTTGCTCAAATAAGATTGGTTAAGACCCTCTTTCATAAACCTTAAGTGGCATTGGCAATAAAAAGGTAACAAGATTGAAGAGCTTTCAACTTGACATATTGCTTGGTTACTAGCTTGATAAAGGTTTCCATGCATAACATACTATAATGTGAGAACTAGGTTTAAAGATCGATGACTTCTCAAATCATTGGAATGAGAGTTATGCATCAACACTACAATCTTGTTTGAAGTATTCTTAGATAATCTCTTATCATCATAATAGAAGCTTTGTTAGAAGTCTAAAGACTTGCATCATAATATTTTGATATACCAAAGGTCTGTGTCAAATACTTGAAAAATAAAAATACATTAGAGGATTGTGCCAATGATCTACAAATTGTCTGTAGTTATAAAGAAATCCTTTAAGAACCCTTCAAGGACAGTTGTTGATGTGTAGCATATTGACCATCATGGTATATGGTATGGGAAACCTGTGTGAGTGTAAAAGGAAATGACAAATCTTGTAATCCTCTCTATTGAAATCTCGAAAGTATAAGCATACTGTGTAACTAGTGTTGTTATTCGAACCTTTGTATGACTGGATTGTCTGATATGGAAAAGAAGAATGTGAATGTTGCACGGACCGAGGATGTTTGAATTACTGCAGTATGCAGTCTTTGTAGACCTCCTTATACTAAAAAATTATAATCGTTAACGTGCTCAGAAGTTGAAATACAAAAAGAGATTGAGTCCAAAGCTTGATTTTTCATTAGTTCATCAATAAATGAATCACACGGCTCTCGTACCAAGGATCATGACCCTTCAGATCACTAGTATACATAGTATACAAATAATTTGGGGCTTGAGGTCAGATACATTAGATCCTCAATCTACCCATCACATCAAAGAACAAATCCTTGACTTCCTTGTTGTAGAAATCCCTTGCTTGCAACCTTTTCTATCCTCTCTGCCCTTGATGTACCTGGTTTTCCTTTGCCTCCATCACACACAAGTAACTCCCTTAACTCCTTTGCATACCCAACTGCTCACAGTGAGTTTAGTCCTTCAAAATCACTGCATAATCAGCTCTATAACTTATAGCTACACACCTTGACTTAGATCCTTTAAGGTCACTGTATAATCAGCCCTTTAACATGTTGTTCACAACTCCATTAGTGAACATACTTTAGAAATCCATCTCAACAATTAACCTTTACTAGCATATTAGCTTTTTCATATTGTCTCATTTCCTTGTCTCTCCGCCTAAGGTACTCATTTCCTTTGTTCCAAATCTAAGGTCAATTTCAACCTCTCCTAGGGCTCAGCCTTACCACAAAAATCTAGAGAACTTTCTGAGGCATTTCAGCCCTCCACGGTAGATTGGTCTAAGGTTTGTTGGACCTCTTTCGGGTCTCGACCCTCCTCCCTTTGCATAGAACAAAACCCTAACTTCAGATAGAGTTTTTGGTTCCTTCTTGGTCCTTGTTTCGGCTTGGAGAAAGCCCTCTTAGGGCACCGACCATCCACATAATTCTCAGCCTATCTACCTGGCCAAACTCGACCTCTTTCCAACACAAACAGACCATAAACTTTTTCTCCTTCTTGTTGTGGTTGCTCCTAAGATTTTGTGTCTCCTTCTTGGGCTAATGAAAACACAATATGAGTTGCTATTTTGGTTATGTTCTCACTCATGGAAACCCTTTGCCCTTGGCCCTCCACAAATATTTTGTTCACGCAGGCTGAGGCATTCGACCTACTTCAAAGGTTACAGTAGCATGGTTGGATCTCCTTTGTTGGCCTAGACTAGGCCCTAAATCAAGCTCAGCCTGATCTCCAGCTCTCTAAGACTTCAACCCTTTTACTGCTCCTCTAACCTTCAACTCAACCTTCTCGGAATACGAGTTGCAATCTTCTCAAGGGTATCTTTGCCTCCATGAGCAGAACTCGGCCCTCCACTAGGGCACACCTTACAAAAGAGAAGTCACAATTCTCTTATGCACACAGAGCCTCTCCTTTGGCTCCTCTATTTATTCTTTCTCTTGGGTCATTTGGGAAACCTCTAGATCTTAGGGTTTTAGCCTCTCAACCCATTAGAATAAATAATTGGTTTCTTTAGGCCTTAAACCCACTGCTTTGGGTCCAAATCCCTAATTTTAGGTAAATTTCCCAACAAACTAACTTTGATGGGTTTCCTTCTCTAATAAATACCTTTCGAGCTACCCAAAATTCTAACATCTTTACCTTGAGACACCACTTGACTTATAGATTATTCTTTGATGACATCAGCATAATGATCCGCACTTTTTATGTATTTTGAGGAGACATGTATCAGTATTCATGATATTATGATATTGTACCTTCATTTTGATGATGATGATGATGTTGATTATGGCCTTTATATGTGATCATTTATGATGCTTACTGGATGATAGTTATGTCATGTTTATCATCTTTTACTGACAACTTCTGTGTTGTAGGAAAAGAGGACTATGGACACAACCCATACTATGATGGTTTGAGTCACGTTGTGATTTACATTTATGTTTTGATATTTGATATTGATGCAAATAATGGGTATGCTTATATGGATTATACTTAGGGATGTTCTCACAATTTTTTTTGCAAGCACTGATGAGTGCTAACCGGACGACCCACATATGGGTAGTGGAGTTGTAGGTAAAGGAGACCAAACATATTTGGAGGGGTATGATCAGTGTCCTTGGTCATACTTGCTAGCACTCCAGTCATGGCTTAGGATGAAGTACAGGGGGTACTTATCCTTGGAGTTGCACGATGTCATGAGGGTTGGACAATGGATATGGGCACTCACGAGGTACTATTGAGGGGTGTGCATCAAGGGGAGCCTTGATCCTCAATCACCACAGAACTATCAACAAAAGCGACAAGGAGACTATTGAGTTTCCATTCCACTAGTACTTCTTTCCTTTGCTTGAATCATAGATCTTTGAAGGGAAACCCGTGGCACCCTTGGAATGTACGGTTCTTGAAGGGCACAAGAGTTGGCACCCTTGGCAGCAGACGGAGGATAAGCAAATCTACGATTCAGTTAATTCATAAGCACTTAAGGATTTATATGTTATTATATATCAAGTTAATCTAAAGTTTAAAAAGTGATACAAGAAAACTAAACTAAAAGAAATGGCCTAACTAATGTTAGCAAATTAATTCCTAAAAAAGGGTTTAATGTAAGTTAGAGTTAAGTAAATGATATACAGGGTTAATTACAAGATATCATGTTTAAAAGGGAAAATAATCTAAAGTTAAATTGATGTGAACATAAATGAACTATTAAAATAAATGGGTGCAAGAATTGAATTATTAAAATAAGTAATTCTAAGAAACTAAAATCAAGAGAACCTCACCTAATTGAGAAAATTCTAAAAAGATAACAAAATTTGAAGAGGAGAAATTAAAGGGAGTAACTACAACTAACTGGGACTCTTGGTAGGTAACCAAGAGTTAACTGAAACAAGTAGAAAAAATTAAGGAAAGGAAAAAGGGGCATAAGGAAACATCCAGGAGTAAAATTTAGGAACATGTGTCTCTTAGGTGAGAGAAAATCTTTAATTTAAATAAAATAATAGGAATTTTCATGAGAGAAAAATTATGGATAGGACATGTGGCTGGGTGAATAATCAAATTTGTGAAATTTAATAAATAGTTATTTTGCATGTGAAAACAAGTGCATCATCTAATCTCACCTAAAAGACTCTAAAAAAGGAACACAGTCTTATGAAGGGGGCATCTTGGAGCTCCCTAGTGCTAGATGGGTGTCGTAATGACATTCTAAGTTTTCTATTGAGAACCTGTGATTTGTTGTAAATTGGTGTTCTTGAGCATTGTTGATAGTGTGGTGGATAAGAATCGTTGATCTGGGGAGATCAGGGTTGCAACCCAAATTCCTATCGGCTAGTGTTATTATCTCTTCCTTCCTACAACCCCACTGCAACTCGAGGGGGAAAAGGGAAGAAGAGTACATTGGCATTGATAGGGTGGACAACTAAGTGGGTCAGCAAATTCAGTCAAGCATGGTGGGAATTACAGAAAACTAATCATTGCAGCCACGACAAGCAAGGAATCAGGATCGCGACAACTTGCATTGAGGATTCTACCTTCTATTGGGTGAACAGTAACTCATGTAACTTGTTTTATGGATTATTTAGTCATTCTTCATTATATTTCATGCATTATTGTTTTGTACATTGTTGTAGAATTTAATAGTGACGGTGTGCTTAAGTATTAAAGTTGTAAAGTTTTGCAATTATGTTTATAGATGTATTTACCCGTCCTTGAAAAAAAAATTGAGCAGAAAATTGGGGTCACATGGAGGAGCCCTACACACATGAATGTTCATGTATTTTTTTCAAAAAGTGAATATTTATGTATTTAATGGTCGATTGCTTTTTGATCCGGTTTTTCTTCGGTTCCTAGTTTTGGGGTCAATTGGTTCGATTACTAGTCCAATTCTGATAACATTGCTTCATTTTTCATTTTCAGTTTTAACTTTTGAGTCTTGACTCTAGATACTATTGACTTTTGATCAAGTCTTTGACTCCTCACTTTTTACTATTGTTGAGTTTGAGTAATTTCAATTTACTATTCTAGCCTTCAGACTTTAGTATCTACTTTTTGAATCATTTATGATGTAGAATCAATGTATTTCATAATTTATTGAATTTGAATTTGAATCATGTTTATTATATATATATATATAAGCCCCAACGACCCCCCTCCCCATCCGCACTAAAAATTGGGGGTGCTCCCACATGTCCCCCCTATGCGTCTTCTTGTTCCTGTGTCCCCCTATCCTGGAAACTTGGTGGAACATTGGAGTTTACCGTTGGAGGTTTTAGATAAGGGTATTGTAATAAAACCCTAGGGTAGATTTGGTGGAGAAGAAGAGAAGAGAACACATTGCCTTGAAGGATTGTTGGAGTGATTATAGCATGTTGGAGCTCCTTGGTTGAGATCAGGTTTTCATTATTTTCCCTAGCTAGGGTTTTGGAGCATTAGTGGCTTGTACTAGCCTTAAGAGAAGGCCATGGAGCCTTTATCTTGAGCATATTAATGAAGTTTTCAACTATCCAAAATTTGTGCAATTTCCACATTTGATTTTCAGCCATATACATTCTTTATGTATCTTTATTAAAAGCTATATTTGTCTTGATGATTTGACATAAATAAAAGGACAATTTGTTGAATGACTTGACATCATCATTGAAGAACTTAAGGGTTTTTTTTGTTGTTGTCATATCTGTTGTTTTACCACTATTATAACTGCTGCCAAAGTGAATTTTCAGATCTGGTTTATGTATGATAAGTTTCCCTAGAGGACTGAAACTTATCTAGACAGTATGGTATCTTCTCTCCTTGGATTGCCTAGAAAATTGGGCTGTTAGAGAATGAAATATTGTGTCTTTTCCGTTGTTGTTTTATATTCTATTCCATGACAGCCCTGAGGCTGAAAATTCAGAGATTTAAGATCCGAGAAACCTCTAGTCAAAGAGATGAACTTTTTTGTTTTGTACTAAACTCCAACTTGGAAAATTTCTATAGTAGGTGGATTGGTAAGTTCAATTTGAGGCACAAGCTATGTGAGGAGGTTGAAACTAATAAGGCTTAATTACTCCCTGAGTTCATATTAAAGTTAGTTAGACTAGGTATTTTAATTGTAATTTACACATTACACATTATTATTCTCTTATCTCATTGTTAAATGTGATTACTTGCCTTTTATTGTATTTTATTAGAAACTTTGTCAACTTGATCACTCACCTTTTATTGTAATTTATTGATAACATGGTCAAACTTCATCACTCTCCTATAATGTTGCACTCCAATATTGAGATAATACAAATGAGTGTACAACAAAGTGTACAGTGTAGTAATCTCCCTTCTACTTGCACGCTTGCTCTTTCTCTTGGGATTCTGCTCTTGTATGTAACTATCCAATAACTGTCACGTGCCCATATCAAACACCCAAGGAGATAGTGTGGGTAAATCCTTGGACAGTGTATATTAATGGCCTTTGAGGGTGTAGGTGGATTGGCAAACTAGGTTTAATGTCCAACCTATGTCATGAGGTTGAAACACGTGGGTAGGGTGGGTGTGTTCCTAGAAATGTTATCAAAACTAGATTGGTTATCAAATCAATCAACTCCAAAAACCAGAACCAAACAAATGCTAGAAAAAACTAAGTATATATTGAACTACAAAACCGGTTGATCAAAAACTACATAAAATATACAAATTTTGAAACAAGAAATATTTTCATGACATCCATGTGAATCTAAATCACTATACTTTGCATATACTTGCATATACGAAAAGTTTCTTGTGTGTATATCAAGTAGCGATGCATACAACCAAAATAGCATTGAGTGCAATCCATATTTGAACAAAATGCATCAACAAAGAAGTTCTAAAAGGCCTCTACAGTCCAAAAATAAGCATACTACTAATTAATAACTGTAGTCTAGAAACTAGACTATACAATCTAATCATACGAGGGATGCCTAAAAATGACTAAATTCAAAAATGGGATTCTAGCTTGATTCCCCTAGCCTTAAAGTTACCCATCCAACTCTCCAAATCAATCCTTCAATCAAGCTCTTCAAATCAACCCTTCAATCAGCTTTCCAAATCAGCCCAAGAAACTCAGCTCAAAAATTCCAAATTGCTCAAATGAATTGTGTGAGTGAAATGGGAAGTGGGGAGCTCTTTAAGATAGCATTGAAGGGGGAATAGGGTTAGGTTTAACGTTTCACCTTTTTATTTAATTGATTTAAAAAAAAATATGAGTTGAAGTGGTTCCCATCATTGGTTGTAGAAAACCAGCTGGTTTTGGCATTTATGGCCAGCTTAATATGAAATCAGTTGATTTGGTACAAAAACCGCCCATCACCATTTTAAACATTCAACCAGATCGATACAACCCTAGAACTGGTCCAACCGACCAATTTTGACAAAATAAATCCAATTATGATAGCATTGGTCCCTAGAAGGGTATCAAAACCTAATAACTTAAGTCAGGTGTGTCCTCAAGGGTTTCAATACCCAAGAGTGTAGGGTGGGTGGGTCCATCCAAGGGGGGCTCTCAAGTGCCAACTTTGGTACAATGAATAGGGCATGACCAAAAGATTTGTCTTTACAAGCTACACTTAAAGTAAATCTTGCATGGGTGTTTGTCCAAAAGGAGTTTAGCCACCAATATGTCCATTGGGCTAGGGAAAGTTGGAGAGCTTTTAATAATAATTAACAAGGTTCAAACTGAGTGGGCTTGTTTTCCCATGATAACCCCATGGTTTTCTAAAACAACAAAGTACTTGAAACTATAGTTACAAGTTTGGGGTGATTTTGACAAAATATGTAACCCTTAGTGATGGCTCGTAGCTAAAGGTAGTCAATGTGTATGAAGTATATCTTGCATGGAGTTTGGTACCCTCTCCGACCAATAAAAGAGGATTAACCACCAAAACCTACAAATCTTAACGAGAAAAGCTCACCCTGATACAACTTAGACACTTATGTTGCTTTGATACAACTTTAAAAACAAACTATCTTGCATAGAATTTTGGAAATGTAAAGATGTGTAGTAGCATGTCATGTGCATTGCATAGTTTTAAGAACCGGTCGGCATGAACCGGAAACCGGTCAAACCAACCGGTTCATTAGGCAACCAGGTCAAACCGGTGGAAAAACCTGGTTTAAGGGCCAGCTTCTCCAAAAAACCACATAAACCGGACCAAACCGGACGGTTTAGGACAGAACCGGCCAGTTTGTGGTCAAACCAGCCGGTTCTGTCCTAAACCAGTGGATTCATTGCCAAAGCCGCGGCGGACCCACACAATGTCTTTTTGGAATCTTCCTGGGTGTTTTGGAGGGAAATTAAGGGTTATTTTTGTTGTTTTTTGGTAGTATCGGATGTGCTCAATCTCAAAATTTGTGGAGAGGCTTAGACACATGCATTACAGATAACCCAAAAATTGTTTTGGGAAATTCCACCCAGAAACAGTTTTATTTGATAAATTAATTATTTTTAATGACGACCCTAAGTCCAACTTAGGAAATTAAAATAATTAACGGGTATTAATTTAAACTGCGAGTGAAACTTCTAGAAAAAAGCAGATCAAGTCTAAATGTAATCTTAGTCGTTGATTTGAGTTCTAATCTTGGTCGTTGAAGTCTCAACGATAAGACTATAAAGGAAGGCTTGAGGGTCATTTGTAAAATACACTGAAAGGATCTAGTGATCGAATTTTTTGACGCAGCAATGCTCAGACGAAAACTTCAATCCAAGTGATTCTTCAACACAGTTGAGGGGCAAAGACAGTTTTGGTAGGAGGATCTTCTCCGGGGCCAAGAATCATCAGCAGAGAGGAAGAGAAAGACGAAGAGGAAGCAGCACAGAGCCCAGAGAGAGTGACGTAACACCTAGAAGGGGTGACGCAGGGCCACGCAAGCCACACGCAGAGGCAGCGCAATTTATCAGCAGAAGTCTGAGTTTCAGCTGGGAAATTGAGATTCTGAGCCAAGAGGGCTAGGCTCAACTTTTCGAAGGGCTGAAAGATCACGCTGAGGAGGTGACGCAGTTCCAGATTTGTCCCCACGCAAGCCTACGCAACTACTGCGTAGAGGGTGTTGGGTTTTCGCCAGTTCAGCTACCGGATCAGTCGGGACTTGCAGAGTGAGGTAAACTCATTATTTTTCTCTGTCAGTATTCTCTGTAACTGATTTATCAAGTGAGACAATCAGAGATGTATCCAGATTAATTGTTGCTTAATAATAAAACCCTCAGACCTGCTGCACCAATTTTCCCGCATTGGGTTTTTCCGGGAACATTTGTCCAAAAATAACGGTGTCCTGTGTGTTTTATTTCTCTTGTTCAGTTTACTGTTTTCACATATAAATTAATTGAGTGAAGGTT
Organism: Pinus albicaulis; assembly: GCA_034641835.2. Classification (NCBI taxonomy): domain Eukaryota; kingdom Viridiplantae; phylum Streptophyta; class Pinopsida; order Pinales; family Pinaceae; genus Pinus; species Pinus albicaulis. Next base: position 1,202,065,994 of record CM076572.1, on the reverse strand, counting down.
GCTTCAGTGAATGCTTCAATGTTTTCAGAAGTAATCTGCAAGATAACTTGTTAAATGTAATTTACAAGTAGGAGAAGTAGTTCAGTTTGTTGCAGCAGGATTCCAGATCTAGGACTTGGAATTTTCACAGTTTCCCTCCAAAAATACCCTCTCCAAGCCTTTTAAAGGAGCTCACCCCCCTCATTTGCCTCACACATCTCATTTAGAGTTTTTGTGAGTTTGATTGGGAGCTTGGAGAGTGTTGAGTTTTTGTTGGAGTAGTGGAATAGCAGAGAGTTTGAGCTAAGTAGTAGCCATCATGCCTCCAAAAGCCAAGGATATTGCATGGGCTCATTGTGATACGATTTATGGAAAAATAGTCTGCAAATACTGCCAAAAATCTATTGAGGGGGGGGGCGGGTATTAACGGGTTCAAGCAACACTTGGTTGGGATAGGAGGCCATGTAAAGCCATGTGGAGTATCAAATGAAGTAATAGGGCATATTAGGGCAGAATACCTTTAGAAGTTTGAGACTCAAGTCATTGAACCAATAGAGAGGTTTGTGACTCAAGCAGTTGCAAAGTTTGGGAGTCGAGACTCAACCAACTAAGTTTGATCATGATGAGAAGTTTTAACTTTTCAAGTGATAATGTCGATCACTAATATCATATATGTAGACTTGTAGTAGGCCAGTGGCCCCATAGTTTGTAGACTTTGTTTTTTTAATCTAGAGCTTCATTAATTATATATTTTGTTGTTGATTGTATTGCACTTGGTGCCATTTTGATATATTCACCTTTACATGGTATATATATGAGAAAACTTTGCATAGTTTGTGTCTATTGGTTTGGAATCATGGTTTTAAATCTTAAAAATAGTTTTTTTCATTAAAAATTAATTATTTCATTTGTCTTTTTAAAACCGGTTCATTGAGATCTAACCAGTCCCAGTGTGACTGATTCCAGTTTGAAATTGAGTTTATTAGGTGGACCAGTCTGGTCTTTAAAACTATGGTGCATTGTTAAGAGGAGATCTATATGGTTCAGAGATTTGGGGACCGTCTTTACTTGAGTCGGATTGGGCTTCAGCTGAGAGAGTCCAGACTCTTCTTTTTCACCGCATCATTAGATGTAAACAAACAGTACCTCAACACATCATCTTTGCAGAGTTTGGAGCTCAGCCCTTTCGGCTTGAGACGATCTTCAATTTGGGCTCATTCTTGCATCGTGTTCGAGGCTTTGCAGACTCAATACAGGGTAGGGACCAGTATCATTACTTGGCATATTGCTCTTCTAAGACTATTGCTCGTTCTACTCCCTCGGGCCAGGCTAGATGTTGGTTTAGAGGAGTTTCAGATCTCTTAGAATCAGTGGGCATTCAGTTGGATCGTCTTCCTCCTTTCCGATATTCCTTAGATGCTCTTTGTCACCTTTTACCTACTAGACAGAAGTTGAACAAGATCATCAGGAAGGACATCTATAGGCAGTTCGTCCAAGTCACCTGGGTCAATCCTCCGGGAGGGTTGCGCCCAAAGATGGCCTTCTACGCTGAGCACTTCTTGGAGTTGAGAGACGGGCTAATTGTTCGACCTCGGTACACTTTTCACCATTGGATGCATGCTCTTCGCTTTCCTCTAGGCCAGTTCAGAGTAGGCTCTCATAGACTTCGCATAGAGACAGAACACCAGATTGATAGACCAGACAGAATCTACCAGGTATGTCATTTACAGGATGTGGAGACCGAGGTGCACTTCATTTTTGGATGCCCTGTCTACTACGAGATCAAAGGAAGGTTCCATTGCTTGTTCAGAGATTCTTAGACCCTCATCAACTTTTTCAGGTATCTCGATCAGAGATGTTTGGCACTATATATGCAAGAGGCTCTCAGGTTTCGAGTGCATATTATTCAGCCTCCCATCAAACCAGACCCCACACAGAGGATCACGACATTTTTCAGGGCACTACCTTCAGACAGGGGCACCAAGAGACCGATTGATACCAGTTTATATCCATGCTCTAGATGTTAATTTTGGGCAACTAGGTCCAAACTCCATGTTGCATTGCCCATATGACGATGGTCATATTTTTGTTGAATTCCTCTTTCGGAGAGGTGCAAGATTGATCTAAAGATCATCTTGATCTGATGAGCAGAACATTTATTTGAATTTAATTCCCACATGTGCAAGGTCGGCCAGATTTGTAATGCAGGCTCACATGCCTAATAGATGTGTCACACACCCTCATTGATGGATATAAATTGGAGAGACTTGGAGGTCATTTCATCATCAACTCATCACACATTCTCTCATTTTGATCTAATTGGTCTGATAGCCTTTGGAGCCCTTTTTCCCCTCACACATGTGGAGCGAAGCTACTGATTTCTGTGGATCTGTTTAGGGCTTTCTGCTACAGCGTTGACTGTGGTAAACCCTTGGTCGTTTGACCTCCAACTTCTACCAAAAATTCGATTTTAGGAGGCCGTACTGTTGGGTACTAAAATCGAGGAATCCTGGGTTGTTTGACCTAAGCCCGAATTTGCTGCGTTGACTTTTCTGTTGCTGCTTGCGTTGACATTTCTGTGTTGACTTTGGGTTGACTTGTGATGAGTTGTCTTTGAGGGTTGTGGGTGTGACACATGGAAGATTGGCTGACTGAGAAAGACTTTGTTGGTTGAAGCATCCTGTTGACTGTCGTGACGCAACAATATCTCATATCTTTGTTGGACAAAAGGAATTGTAAATCCGATCTATATTTGGCTTGTCTTCTATTGATCTATTATTGTGTTCTATCAGCATTTTACTTTCATGTTTGTGATTGCTATTTTGTATCGGGCCAAAGAAAGATTGAAGTAAAAGTGCATCAAGCATAGAACACCATGGTTATCTAAATTTAACATGGTATCAGAGCTGAGGCGAAGACAAAGTCCAAGAGTCCAAGCTGGTGTTAGAAGCAATCTCTGAAGGAAGAAATCCTATCAAGGACAAATGGCCTCCTCAACCTACAAGGGTTTCAAGGTTGATGATAAATTGACTGATAAATCTGATTATCATGCATGGAAGATGTCCTTGGATTTGGTGCTAGAATATCAAGATGTCATGGACTACGTGCAGGGGAAGATTCAAGAGCCTCCATCAAATGCAGTTGTTGCCACGAAGACGAAGTATAGAAAAGGGGAAATCAAAGCAAAGATGACTATCCGGGATTCTATTCATAAGCACTTGGTTGCTTATATTTCTGAGCTGAAGACATCTAAGGAGATGTATGATAATTTGGTGAGCATGTTCAGGGTTAGAAATGCTAATCAAATCCTCTTCTTCAAGAATCAATTGAAGAATATGAAGAAGGGCAAGGATGAATCTATTCAATCCTATTTTATGAGGCTCACTGAAATCGGGAATAACCTCCTAGCTATTGGGGAAGCAATATCTGATCAAGAGATGGTTCTTATTGCACTTGGATGTCTTCCCCGTGATTGGCATGTATTCAATACCACTATTCTTAATAATAATGTGATTCCTGATTTTGATGAAATATTGATGAGATGCACTTAAGAGGAAACAAGAATGATGGAGTATGGCTCTAATGGAAATGGAAGTGAAGGAAGGAAGGGAAGATGTTACACTTGTAACAAGACTGGTCACTATGCAAGAGAGTGCCCAAATAGAAGGGACTCTCCCAGGGATGACGACAACAACAACTCAAGAAGGAATGGCAGGAACAACGGGTTCCAAGGAAAAAGGAAGGCTCCCTCTGATCATAGTGGAAATGGGAAACCTTTCAAGAGGTCAAGAAATTCCAGGTACGATGAGTCTAATGTTGTTGATAATAAGAGAAATGAATTTATTCTTGTATCTGCCCTCTCTGCTACATCTCCACCCTGTTGGTCAATAATTTTCATTGATGGAATATAAGCTCTCTTGATGAGCTCTCTTAATGGAAGATTGATAGATGCTGCACTATGACATATGATGACATGGAAGACACACCATGATGAAGAAGCTCTAATGATCTCTTACTGTCCCAATCACCTTCTGCACTAAAATTTTATGAACAGTCACAAAGAAAAATAAATTTAGACACCTTGGAGGCATCCTTTCACAATGAATCCTAGACCATATTAAAGAGGATTTTTCCCTCTTTACAACAAGCTCTTACTTGCCTCGAAACTCCCATTAGTTTGTGAGAAATTGAATTTTTAAGATACAAAATATATATATTTGCAGTCAAGCCGACCTATGCAGTCATATAATGTCGACCTTTCTTCCATTAGATGTGTCTCTTCATAAGGACAAACCACTATATATATAAAACTGTGTTCATTCATTTCTGGTCAGCAAAAATTCGGTGAAAATCCACAGCACAGAAGATCACAATTCACAACTCGTGAACTTAAAGACACCGAAGAGAAGGAGTCAAGGAAAAAGGGTTACGGCTGGTTCTGGAAACTTTGATTTGGGAATAATCTTGATTTTCGGACTTCTATCACAATACCTTGATTCAGTACCACAAAACCTTCGGACCAGCACAAGGATATAAGGTCTTGCAACCTTCAAAAGAGATCCTTGTGATAGGTAGCTATAGCTTGGACTATCCCACACTTAATCACAGAACTCGGACACCTTTAGCACCTCAGAATTGTGTCACAGTTGGGAACTCAGTCACTTACAACAGATCTGCAGTATATTTTCTGTGGACAGGTTTAGTATCTCTGTACATCGGACCAACAGATAGCTCAAGATTTCGGCTATTTCTGTAGACACCTTTAGTTCAAGCTACAGTTATCACCACAGGCATCACAAAACCACAGATTATTAGTATACCCTCGGACCTAGTACATTGGCTTGATTGGAGTTAAGTTTGGTGCAAAATTACAGTCTCAAAACTCGGTATAGCAGTCTCGGTGAAGCTTTTGATCTGTGGAGTGTTTACACCTTTAGGACTCTACTTGTTGCAGCCTCAGACCTGTGTGATGTATAAGAAGATTTGGATGTTGGGACAGTGATGAACTCGATGGCATAACTCTGAACAGTGAAGTAACAATCAATGAGGCATTAAGTGTTATGAAGCTATAGGACATGTGAAGCGTTTAACAGTGCAGAACCTTGTGAAGATATTTAAGTAACCAAGTAAGTACATTACTCATTTTATCAAGACTAAAGGATTGGTGTCCTAGAGGTTGGAGCCTCTAAAAGTCAAGGTTGGTGCCTTGAGAAGATAGGGTCGAAGCCCTAGAGGTCGAAGCCTCATCAAAGTCCAAGTTGGTGCTTGGAAAACAGGTTGGTGCCTGTTTCATTAAAAGGGTTGGTGCCCTTCTCTCATCTATTGTATACTATTATTAAAAGGGATTGAAGTTCTCTTTAATTCTTAATATCATCATTATATATATCTCTCTGTCTTTAATTGTGAAGAATCTAACTAGCAATAATTAACAATTAAAAAGAAATATTGATTCACCCCCCTCAGTATTTCCAACACACCCGACACCCTGGATGTCTGGTTGATTGATAGTGGTGCTTCAAGGCACCTCACTGGTTATAAAAAAGCCCTTTCTGATTTGGTTGAGAAGGATAATAATCTAGAAATTATCCTTGGAGATAATGCCACCTATCCCGTGAAAGGGATAGGGACTGTGACCCTCCATCTATCTCAAGGTCGAGTCCTCCGATTACAAGATGGATGTGTTGTATGTACCTGATTTGAAGAAGAACCTTGTGTCCATTTCGGCAATGGAAGACAAAGGGCTCAAGGTGGCATTCGTTGATGGAAAGGTACTTAACTGGAAGAAGAACTTCAAGGAAGCTCTTTCTATAGGTTTTAGAGTTGATACACTCTACCAGGTCGGAGGAAGTCCATTGGGGGCTATGTCATGTGATACAACTCTTCAAACAAAGTCATGGCACTGGAGGTTTGCACACCTTCATTACAAAGCCCTTCCCGAATCAAGGAAGGTGGTGATAGGGATGCCTGAATTTAAAGATGATCATGAAGGTATATGTCAAGGTTGCGCCGAAGGGAAGCATACAAGCAAACCATTCCCCTCTAGTGTCACAAAGACAACTGATATCTTGCAGTTGATACATTCTGATTTATCTGGTATGCTGCCTGTGACATCCTTGGGAGGATGTTCTGCAACATGACTATAGATGACTTTTCTCCTGCAAGACTCGGATATATTTTTTTTGTAGAAGAAGAACTAACACGAAATGGTTCCGTACCTTCAAGGCTTATGGAAAATCAAAGTTTAGAGGACCAACAATGGGACTTATATGAGTCAAATGAGTTTAATGACTTTTGTAGGGAAGCCGGCATTAAGAGGAGCATCTGCAACCGCATACACTTTATAAAATGGTGTTGTGGAAAGAAAGAACGGACTACTGTGGAAGTTGTCCGCGCCATGCTATGTGACCAAGGTCTTCCAAGTCGGTGGGGAGTAGCCGCAACACCGTTGTGTATAAGCCTGCACAGATGCCGTACCGTTCGGACTCTCCAAAACTCTCGAAGAAGCCTTCTCTGGTAAGAAACCTGATGTTTCTCATTTTAGAGTTTTTAGGTTGTATTGTTTACTTTCATGTGCCAAAATAAAAGAGAAGAAAGTTGGATGATTCTGGAAAGAAGGGAATGCTTGTGGACTACAGTGAAAGTTCGAAGGCATATAGAATCTGCATGCCTGGTCAAAGAGAAGTGGAGATATGCCACGATGTCACCTTCAATGAAGATGTTGCCCTCAAGAAAGTGAGAAATCTTCCTAGCTCCAAGGAAGACAAAAAAGATGAAGAAGCAGGGAAGCAGGAAGAGCCGAAGGATGACCTAATGCCTGATGTTGAAGGACCTATGGATCCCATTGATCCACCTCCTTCAAATAAGAGAAGACCCTCATGGCTTAGGGATACTCTCGAAGATGCCGAGAGACATATTGCCCCAAGGGGGACATTCCGTGAAAGCAAGAAGCCAAAGAGATACCAAGGGTATCTAGCAACCATGAGTATGATAGTACAATCTGAGCCTGGATCATTTGAAGAAGCCGTAAAGCATCAAGTTTGGAAGGATGCTATGCACGAAGAATATGAGTCCATTATGAAAAATGATGTCTGGGAAGTGGTCTTAAGACCAGAAGAAAAATTTGTTGTCACCTCGAAATGGCTCTATAAGATCAAGCATGGATCTGATGGAAGTGCTGAAAAGTACAAGGCAAGATTTGGTGCCCGAGGCTTCTCTCAAAAAGAAGGCATAGATTATGATGATATATTTGCACTTGTGGCCCACTATACCACCATCTGATCTATTATTGTCCTTGCTGCTACGCAAGGATGGAGTCTACATCAAATGGATGTGAAGACTGCTTTTCTGCATGGTTCTATAAAGGAAGAGGTGTATGTGGAGAAACCTCTGGGGTTCGAAGTCCGAGATAGAGACACCCATGTATGCAGGTTGAAGAAAGCCCTCTATGGGTTGAAGCAAGCCCCCAGGGCTTGGTACGAGAGGATAGATAGCTACTTGATGACGTTGAGCTTCACTTGAAGTAATGTTGATTCGAACCTTTATTTTAAGGTTGATAGAGAAAGGCCTCTCATTTTGCTTCTCTATGTGGACGATCTCTTCCTGACAGGTGCTGACCCTCTCATTCATCAGTGTAAGAGGGAGCTAGCTTCCGAGTTTGAGATGAAAGACCTAGGACTGATGCACTACTTCCTAGGCTTGGAGGTCTGGCAGAGGTCGAAAGCAGATTTTCTCCTTTCGGGCGGAAAATATGCTCAGTCGCTGGAGAGATTTGGTATGCTGCATTGTAAGTCTGTGTCGACGCCGATGGAACTCAACTTTAAGAAGTTGAGTGGAAACGTTGTTGGGCCCGTGCTAGCAAATCCTACGGAGTATCGATTGTTTGTCAAGGTTGTCATTGATGTCAATATGGCATTGTTGGAGATGGCAAATATTCTTGTATTGTTGCTCTAACCTCATGCAAACCCTAGGAGACCTAAACTCTATCTATTTGGCTTGACCCTAAGTACATGAGTGCATTAATGAAATTCTAGATGCTCAAAGCCCTAGATGCTCATAGTGCATGATCTATGATAAAGAAGAAGGCTTACCATGAAACTCCTGCTATATGACATCCTTGTTCTTGATGGAGAAGCCCCAAAGCCTAAATAACTTGACTCATGATAGTGATGATTGTTGAAGGTCATGAAGAAGCTCTAATCCTAATGAACTTAATGGACTAAGTCTATGATGAAGGCGCCCTAAAAATTAAATACTTAAAAATAAAATCCTAATGGCTGCCATGAAAAATAATAATGACAGTTTCACAAATATAAGTTTCTTGATGGTAAAATGACCCTAATTGAAGGTGAAACTGGCATAGACTTGTAGAGGATATTTTTCCCTTTCTAACAAGCCCTTACACGCCCTCTAACTCCTTTTAGACTAAGACAATGATTTTTTAAGATGAAATAATATATTTTATCCTAGCCGACCTAAGTCAACTTGTGTAGGCTCATGTTCCTTGGTGAAGGGACGTGTCTTTTCGTTTATGATCAAAACCAGTATATATATGACGTCTAGACTTGACATTCTATTATCCAAAATTCAGTGATCTATTCATAAAAGAAGTACAGAACTACAGGAGGCCGAGGAGATAAAAAAGGAGATCATAATTATAATATTTTGGGAAATTTTTAAAGGACACCGAGAAGGGTTTATAGGATAATTATTTGGGTTAAAAATTTATGACCCTCAAGCACTGTATACGCTGGTCCAGAACCTTGTGAAGATACAATGGGTTAATTTATTGGTATTTTATAGCTGAATAGGGCACAATACCTCACAACAGAAGCTCAGATCACCTGTGACAAGAGGTATGGTCGAATTGGTTGCTGGAGGACAGTGATATATCTCAGTTCGAATCTCTGGTTTGGGCAACCTGTGACAACACTGTTGGCAATTCTTTGGACTGTCCTTCTCAAGCTCGAACAACAACCCAGTGACAAGTGTAGACTATACAAGAGCTTGGACCTATAGTACCTTGGAACTGTGCACAGGACTGTGGACAGAAGACTTTACTTCGACCTGTCTTGGGACTGAGGTTTGAGGCATCATTTGAAGCTTTTAAGGATAGTGTTTTAGTATCATTTGAAGACACTTTTGGAAAAAAGTATAGCAGACTTTTAAAGGGCAATATTGAGGTAGTGATTTTGTGTTAGAATTGGCTTCTTAGAACTGAGTTAAGATCATCTGAAAGCTGAGTTTGGAGCTAAGTTGAGGACTCCTGGAGCAGTCTTTCATGAGCAGACTTGAAGACATCCATGGATCATTTTTGAAGCATCAATCAAGGAGCCTGTGGAGGAGATATCTTGTTTAGGCAAGGGTTGTTGAAGACACCCTTGAAGAATTCTTGGAACAGACCTGGTGCGGCATAGTGAAGAGTCTTGAAAGACATCTTGGAGTACCTTGAAGACATCTTAAAGATTTGTGGAGATCTTGGAGACCATGATGCATTGTTGAAAGCCCTCATGAGGTGACCTTGGAGAAATTGTTTGGGTACGATGAAGAGCAGCCGTGACACCTTTTACGAAGAAAAGGTTGTCATTGATGACGTGATGTGTAGGTTACAGTGAAGAGTAAGTTGAAGATTGTCAGGGCTCGTTGCAGAAGACATTGGGAGCCGTAAGTATAAACAAATATATGTTGACGAAATGAAGCAGGAGGTTGGAGCCTCATAGAGACAAGGTTATGCCTCGAAGACAAGGTTGAGCCCCAGAGTTAAAAACAAAATTGACAAGGTCGGGTATCCTCTTGAAGATAGGTCGGGTTTTGTAACAGAGACAGGTAGTCCTCAAGAGACCAAAGCTTAAGCCGTACCATATAGGGTGGGAGCCCTCGAGGTTGGTGCCTGTAACCGAGCAAGGTTGGAGCTCGGAAGTCCAAAGCTCGTTGTCGACAAACGTTGTGTTGGAACCTGGGAGATTGAAGATTGGTGTCTTCATCTAGGGTTGGAGCCCTACATATATTGTACTTGATTTATTGTAAAGAATAAATTAATAAAAGAATTTATTCTTATTGTTCATTTTGTGTTCTAAATATAAGTGATCTAACTAGTAAAAATAACAATTGAAAAGAAATATTGATTCACCCCCCTCTCAGTATTTCCAACATCGACAACTCGTGGGGGCCCTGATGTTCTTAGTGAACTCTCGTCCGGATGTATGTTTTGCAGTGAACACTTTGAGTCAAAATATGGTTGATCCTCATCACATTCACTGGATTGGTGCCAAGAATCTATTGAGATATCTTCGGGGCACAATCAACCATGGGCTGAGATACACTGCGGAGAGTTTGAGACTCCATGGATATACTGATGCCGATTGGGCTGGCAGTGTGGTGGATCGCAAGAGCACATCTGGATGCTGCTTCACCTTGGGTTCTGCTTCGATATCTTGGATGAGCAGGAAGCAGAAGTCGGTGACTTTGAGCACCGCTGAGGCCGAATACATTGTAGCAAGTATGGCCTGTTGTGAAGGTGTTTTGTTGCAAAAGCTTTTCAGTGAGTTGTTTGGGCATGTGCTAGATACCACCATTATCCTTTGTGATAACAAGAGTGGGATTCATCTTTCTGAGAATCCTGTGTTCCACGATCGATCCAAGAATATTGATATCAGGTACCACTTTATCATGGATATTGTACAGTGAAGCACCGTAAGGCTCGATCATATAAGAATTGATGAGTAGGTCGCGGATATTCTCACGAAGCCCCTGGGGAAGGTCAAGTTCCTAACCTTTCGTGAGAAGCTTGGAATCATGGAAAGACCCTATTCTGAGGGTCCTGATTGAGTTGGACTATGAGATTTGGTAGCTCCAGGGGGCTTGGGGATAGCTTCTTGGAGCTATAAGCACATACGGGGCTAGGCTTGCCGAACCTTGTTGTGCATCTGCCCCACCGTTATGATATTGAGTTGGTTCACCTCTCTTTGATCTATGCCCCGCACACATCCTACCCATGGAATTTCGAACTCATGGGAAGTACCTCTCATTTGGCCAATGAGGTGGGAAATGTGGATAGAGACCAATAGCAAGACCGATGGACGCATCGGAGATTGTCATACTCTCTATGTCTAGGATGGCACGTGTCCAACACCTTGATCTGGGATCAAGTATGATGAGGTTCTTACCTCTAAACTGACTTCGGGTTAGTATGTGACTCTTTTTGAGTCTATTGAGGTTTTATCCTCTAAAACTGACTTCGGGTCAGTAAACTAACTTCAAGTTAGTATGAGACTCTTTTTGAGTCCAAAAGAGGTTTTTACCTCTAAGCTGACTTCGGGTCAGCTGTGTGTGATGTCTTTGTGACTCACCTTTTGTTCTATCTGAGAAAGAGCCAACAAAGCAAGTTACAGCAGGATGACGCACAATGTTTGGTGAAAGTACATGATGGTACTAATGGATGGCACTTGTGGACAGATGGAGTTCTCCCTAGTTGAGAGGGAGTGTTAATTTTGGGCAACTAGGTCCAAACTCCATGTTGCACTGATCATATGACAATGATCATATTTTTGTTGAATTCCTCTTTCGGAGAGGTGCAAGATTGATCTAAAGATCATCTTGATCGGATGAGCAAAACATTTATTTTGAATTTATTTTCCACATGTGCAAGGTCGGCCAGATTTGTAATGTAGGCTCACATGCCTAATAGATGTGTCACACACCCTCATTGATGGATATAAATCGGAGAGACTTGGAGGTCATTTTATCATCAACTCATCACACATTCTCTCATTGTGATCTGATTGGTTAGATAGCCTTTGGAGGCCTTTTTCCCCTCACGCATGTGGAGCGAAGCTACTGATTTCTGCGGATTTGTTTAGGGCTTTCTGCTGCAGCGTTGACCGTGGTCAACCCTTGGTCGTTTAACCTCCAACTTCTACCAAAAATCTGATTTTAGGAGGTTGTACTGCTGGGCACTAAAATCGAGGAATTTCGAGTTGTTTGACCGAAGCCCTAATTTGTTGCGTTGACTTTTTTGTTGTTGCCTACGTTGACTTTGGGTTGACTAGCGTTGACTTGTGATGAGCTGTCTTTGAGGGTTCTGGGTGTGACACATGGAAGATTGGTTGACCGAGAAAGACTTTGCTGGTTGAAGCATCATGTTCACTGCCGTAACGCAACAATATCTCATATCTTTGCTGGACAAAAGGAATTGTAAATCCAATCTATATTTGGCTTGTCTTCAATTGATCTATTATTGTGTTCTATCAGCATTTTACTTTCATGTTTGTGATTGTTATTTTGTATCGGGCCTAAGAAAGATTGAAGTAAAGGTGCATCAAGCATAGAACACCATGGTTATCTAAATTTAACACTAGATCAGTTAGGATTCGTGGAACCTCACCCCGCCACATGAGATTTTAGCAACAGATCCGTCTCAAATCCTTCCTGGGAGACAGACTAGGTCCTCCAAACCTCAACAGTGCGCGAACTCCTCCAGGCAATGGTCTAGCGGACAGTCTGCACTTTCCACCGACCCTTCATCAGGCCAGCAAACTTTGTGGAGTTTCTTCAGTGTTCATTCAGCCTCGGATGTTAGGAGAGATGGGTTTGAACTTTGATCCTCAGACCCATTAGCTATTGGATCTTCTCCGCCAAGGCATTCTATACATTGTATTTTTATGTTCCCGCATTGTACTTTTTATTCATGCATTGTATCTTTATAGGAGACCATTTGGTTCTCCCGCAGTATGAACATTAGTTGGACATAAATATAATTATCTTATCTTATCTTATCTTATGCACCTCCAAACAGAAACACAATGATATACTACAATAAATTCATACAACACCAACTGAACAGTATGTATTACCATTAACAGTCTCCAATGGAAGTATGTACAAAAAAATATTGATGTCCAATATATCCTCGCTTTTGTTTCAAATTGAGACAGCGAAAGCTAACACTTATACTCAATTAACACACCTATCCTTAGAAATCAAGTATATTTATGAAAAAACACTTTGGAAAGATAAAACCACCGCTATGAACAAAAGGAACCGGCAATATAAAAAAATCATAAATGCCCATAAATTACAAAATAGTTTAAACCATTTTATAAATCCACAGAAAATGCTCCTGAGTCCATCATATGTCAATACTCTAATAAACACTCATAGAACCTTTGCCAGCAACAAAGTGACAGGAATTTGACACAGTCAATCATGGATCCAATCAAGGCAATATATGAAAACACAGATGAGTTATTTCCATCCCACTTTAGGATGCAATGGGTACATCCCTTAAAATCTGGAAAGAGTATTTATATCATATAAATATGTGAGCTCTTTAATATCACAAAGGGCAAATATATTAAAAATTACATAACAATTTTTCAAAATTTCTATTACTTTGAGAAAAATACTACGGCCTTTTTCCCTCATCCAAGAGATATGCTAAACTTTCTTGAGAAGCAAACTGCTGCCTTTGGCCATGCTTTATCATGCAGTATACAACGGGATTTCGATCCAGACGATGAGGATCTAACCACAATACGTGAACATGATAGTAAAAACTAGGATAAAGTGAGTTATACGGACTAATCCAGGAGTAAACAACGACGAAGCAACGGCTGGTTTGAGCATAGAAAACAACATATATGAAGTATGGACGATTGATTGACCTTGACTTGCCCACAACAGAAAATACAAACACGCGCTTTAGAACTAGAAAAAACAAGAGGAGTAGATCAGAAGAAGAGAAGCTTACCTGACTGTTATTTTGGTGATATGTCTAGCCGCTCGCCACAGTAATCTTAGCGTTCTTTTATCTGACTTCGCCGCTGCGTCTGGCCAAAGCGATGGTGACGGTGAATATTGCAGAATAACGCACAGCAAATGAAGCAGTAAAGAGTGAATGGATGTGAAATTTATTTATAAATCGTGGAGCTGCGTTGGGTGGGATATATTTTCTTTTTCAATTTTTTTTTCGGGGAGTCCATGCCTTTTTGGAGAACATGAAAATATTATTACTATATTTATGTTCTTAAATATTTTAATATTCCTTTGGGCTACTTGGCTGGTTTTGAAACGTTAAACCCTCTTTTCCAGCATTAAAAACATAAATTTAAATGAATATTTTGTATTAATTTTTTTTATTTTACTAAATACTTTTCTCTATTTAAAATTATTAATATTTTCCACAAGGAATGCATATCATACTCATTTTAAAAGTTTATTCGATTTTAATTTTAGTATTTCATATTAAAAAAAAAAACTACTGCCCACGTGGCATGCATATCATACTTCTTTTAAAAGTTTAATTGATAAAAAACCCTAATTATAAATAAATATATTTGTATTAATTTTTTAGAATTAGTAAATTTAAAAACTATTATTAGTAGTATTTAAACCACTTTCACAATCTCTCTACATCATTTATGATAATGAAATATAATGTTAATTTCAAATTATAAAATATTTTTTTATTTCAATTATAAAATATTTTTTTATTGTATTATATATATTTAATAATAACAATTTAATTTTAAGAATATAATCAATTTAGAAATCAAATTATTTCTAAATTAGTATAATGAAAGGATTAATTTTGATGCGGCCATGAGAAATATAATATTTTGCAATGTTCATAATATTGGTGATATTTGGAAATATCGTGATATTTTCGGCGAGTCGAAATGTCGCCGAGAAAATATCGCTATATTTTCTTTTCCGAAAATATCGCGATATTTCCGAAATATCGCTTATATTTAGCGAAAATATCACACGGCGATAGAAAATATCGTCAGGCACCCTCAGGTCGCGGCTAGAAAAAGGAATTCGGTAAAAAAAAATTTGTCATTTCATTTGTGAGGCTTGGAAAAAGAAGGGGAAGAGCTTTGTGGTGGTTGTCAAGGAGGGATTGAAGATCGAACAACCATTATCACCATCAACTAAGAATTTTTTGTTGATCAAAGATTGAATAACAGTGAGACAAACTTTATTTCTCCATTAATAGGTGTGTTCTTAAAAACCCCTATGTTAATTATTATTTTCATAGATTTAGGGTTATGCTTGCTTGCCTCTTTGCCTACCAAGATTTTGTTTCTTTGTTTTTTTTCTATTTGCTATGATTTTTATGCCCATGAGCCAATGCAAGGGTTTTCTCCAGATTTGTACAGCAAGCTTCATTTTTTTTCACTTTCTTATGCACCCTCTTATTGACATTTTTTGTATATGGGTGTTTAATGCCAATTTTTTGTTTTTTTTGTGCCCTAGCTTTGAACTTTGAATTAGTTCACTGCAAATATGCGAAAATCCTTGGACCCATTTTGGGAGTATGGGGAGCTTGAAGGTGGGACAAATCGGGCATATCTATCATGCAAATTCTGTGGGACCAAGATGGCAGGAGGGGTTACACAATTGAAATACCATCTGGCTAGACTCCCTGGACATGATGTTATACCTTGTACAGTTTCTAGTCCGGAACTTATACAAAAAGCTCTTGAAGCAATTGATGAAAAAGACAGAAAGATAACTGCTAGGGAGAGGGAACTAATCTCAGATAGATAGTTGCTAGTTTTATTTGTTCTGCTACATATAACTCATGATGATGAGATACTTTTATATATGTGATGTTATTTTGTATTGGTTATCCACATTTGAGTCCTTGATTGGACAATTATTAAGGATCAACATGATTTGGTATCACCTTTGATATATCATTTTTATTTTACATCCACTACATCATATATATATATATATATATATATATCAGTGCTTTCTTCATATTTGTGCGCCAATGTGTTTATTTCATGTTGTTATTGCTTTAAATGTTTAAAAATCTGAATTATATATATATATATATATATATATATATATATATATATATATATATATATATATAATGCGCTTTTTATGATTGCTGATATTTGTCGATATTTTCACCAATATTGCCGATAATATGTTTTCTAGACCCTCGCCAATATTTTGCCGATATTTTCACCGACATTGCCAATACGATATTTTCTGGACCCTCATCAATATTTTGTCAATACTGATGTTATCAACACTGATATTTTGTGTTCTATTTTAAAAATGTGTCAATGAATTTAAAAGATCTTATTTTGTATGGCTATCCAAATTTGAAAATTGAGAGGAGAGATATTTAGAATCTATGGTGGCTTCTTATACTACAAGGTTAGTTCCAAAAAAAAAAATTAAAGATTATTTTTTGTGATTGAATACTCTGAATATATGTTTTGTTTAGTGCTTTTACAAAAAATATATATAATAAATAAATAAGGGGTGGCAAGAGATGGAGGGGTACTATATGGCTTCTAAAAGGGCAACATGTTCACGTACTCATCTGGTATAGGTCATATGGTCTCTACTAGAAACTATTGTTAGCGAAAAAACATATGATGGACACACTTCAGATTAGCTCCCTCCCAATTATATGATAAATAAAAAAATAAATAAGGGGTGGCAAGAGATGGAGGCGTACTATATGGCTTCTAGAGGGGCAACATGTTCACGTACTCATCTGGTATAGGTCATATGGTCTCTAATAGAAACTTTTGTTCGCGAAAAAACATCTGATGGACACACTTCAAATTAGCTCCCTCCCAAACATAAGACATCATATCCAAAGCATATTTCCATGTTCTAAGAGACTACAAGGAATGTAAATTGAAGATAGTGAATTAAATATTAATGGTCAAATCAAGTCTGCTATAATTCTTTAATGGCGGATGAAGTTTATTAAAAAAATAGTTAAATTGGTTGATACAAGAAAATATAAAAATGGAAAATTTAGGGGCCAAGTGACTTTGTGGCAACCCCTAGGAAACACATGCATGTAGAGAAGTCTTCATAAAATATTTTATAATCGATTAGTAGCATTATGTGTTGTAAATTTTGTGTTAGTAGCATTATGTGTTGTAAATTTTGTGTTAGTAGCATTATGTGTTGTAAATTTTGTGTTTTATTGGGACAGTTTTGTCAGATATTCACTTACGAAATCCTTCTTTTTGTTGCTCAATATATATTTTCCTTGGGAAAATCATATGTTTCTATGGGAAAGGAGAAAACGATTAGAAATTTTTGATTAATTAACTATGTAATACCTAATATATTTGTTGCAAACCATAGACAAAATTATATAATACAAATACTCTTTCCAATTTATATATGTACCAACTATAAATTATTTACTATTTATTCTAAATTATAGATTTTTACACTTCATTATGATGTAATTAAAAAGTTTTAAAAATAAATTGTGTAAAAGTTCACAATATATTTCAAAAATTATATACAATATTATGTTTTATTTTTAAAAAAAATTATAATATAAATTTTTTTTAAATATAAATTTTCTTAATTTTATATTTTTTTAAACTATTTTTTGGTTTTTGAAATAAAATCAAGTAATTTCATCCACCATTATTATTATTAAAGAATATATTCAATAAACTATTTTAATAAAGAATATATTCAGTAAACTACCTTAATATATATAAATTATATAAATTATAATTAATTTTATTTATTTATTTAATAAAATAATGATTTATATGATTATGATTAACGTTTTCTAAGATCTATATGGTTTATTTAATATTAGAAAGATAAGATATTAATAAGAATTATTTTTAATTCAAAAAATTTGTGAGAGAAATTTTCCCAAATCACTATAGTTTTGTTAACTCAAAAGATTTAAGACAAATATTTTGGTAGTGTGACAAATATTTTGATAATAGAATCTTATTTGAGTATAAAATGGATAATTTAAGACAAAGTGTTTTTCATCTTCAATCCTATTACACAATTGAAAGACTCTTTCATCTCAAAGCCTTTTAGAAATTAACCAATACTCGATCTCACTATATAACTTAACAAAATTTGTTTTATTTTGACATATTCATTTTCTTTTTAGTATTGTTCAAAGCTTTTATTTACCCATTAAATGAAATAATGACTTTATAGTGTTAAGATAATATATAATTTTATTTATTTTTATTTTAATATATATTAGAAATTTATTTTAATTTTAATATAAAATTTTAAATTCATTACATTATAAAAAAATATCTTAATATTTTAATTACAATTTTTTATTTAATAATATTTATTTTAAGTTTATTTTAATTTTGAATTTATCCATTTTTTAAAATATATTTAGAAAAGATAAGTTTAAAATTCAAATGAAGTAAAATTTTAAAATAATATTATCATAGATCCAGTTGAACTTAAATTTTTAAATATATTTAAAATTAATAAAATTAAAATTAAATATGCAGATTGATTTAATTTTTCAAACATATAAGTGTAGATTAGATTTAAATGGAAATGTTATTTTTTTTTTGTAAATTTGGTAGTTCCTTACTATTTTCTATTTATCAAAAAGGGTAGTTTGCAATATATACATATTTGGTGACCTCAACCTGTCCGAAGGAAACCAGGTCTGTTGGCCACCTTAAAGCATTAAATGACATCCAAAATTGAAATTGTTTCTTTCTTCTACTCACTGCTATGTCCATTTCACTGTTTAAAACAAAATCTGATTGACAACATAAAACATAAAAGTTATCCGCAAAAATCATAAAAACTTAAAGCTTGATTAACTAGCCATCTGAAGAGTCAATCGGTGCCAGGTCTTTTGCTGTGGAGCCGAGCATATCTACTTGTTGCATCTGTTGAATCTGCCTTTCAATTCTGCCAATTTGGGTTGTTGCATGGTACTGTGACACCTTGATATCTTGGAGTTCAATTTTTATTTCCTGGATGATTGAAATCACTTCAGCACTGCCATCTATTGGCTGTAAGCTTTGCAGTGCTTTGGCCAGAACGCATTTCAGGGTCTAGTATGTATGGATAGTTTGATGAAATAGAGAAAGGCGACCTCTAGTACTTCCAGGATCGTTTACAAATTCCATAGTTTCCTCCTGTCCCTCTATGTCTTCTTCATTACTGTTGTTTTCTCTCTCCCATCCCTGGATTACATTTCTGATTAGTGGGGGGTTACCAGCAAAGTAAGCTTCCAAGAGATTCTCCATTATCTCTTTCTTTGTCTTCCTGCCTCTCTTGATTGGCTCGACTATGTTTTTTGAGAGTTGTTTCTTTCCTTTATCTCTGGTCTTGGGTTGACACTTTGCAGATTGTCTTTTTACCATTTCTCTAGCCTGGCTGGGTTGAAACTTTCGCTGAGCTAAACCTGTATAAATTATCAAAGAGCCTGTAGAAGGTAGTGAATTAGTTACTGTGAACCCGTGAGTTATCTGGGGTATTTCCTCCTCCCTGGAATAAATCAAGGATTTATGAATGCAAGTCCCTTTACAGAGACAGAGACAGAAACGGTTTGACAGACATAACTGACCCAAGCTATCTTTGCAAGTATAATGTTGTCTATCTAACTTACCATCGACAAAAATTAGCCAAAAGGCAAAACTAAGAAAATGACTGACCCAATTATAGGAATAACGGGTTTTAAAACCTTGACAGAGGCCTTTCAACTTGTCTTCACTTTGCATACAGAAGATTTCATAAATTTGAGACTCCCATTCTTGACTTAACACCAGACCATGCACAATACAAGCTAAGAACCTTTGAATGAGCAGCAAAAGCGAAATTCTACAAGGGGTTCGAAAGTAGGGCTAAATAGTCTTATGAAGGATGAGCAAATTCAAATTTCTATACATGCTACGGGTAAAATCAATACCCAAAATTACATGCAATATCTTGAGGACAGAGCAATTGCGATTCCTACCCATTCCGCTTCTACACAGACCTATACAGAGACTGATGGTTAAATGAAGAAGGGTGGATTGAAGAACTAGTACATAACATTGTACCCGAGCGCGAAACCGTGTTGGGAAGGCATGTTCGTCAACAATTCCTTCGAAACCTCCGGGGAAGGCGCGTTCTGCAACAATTCCTTCCAAACCTCCGTTGTTGCTCCTACCAGAACGAATGTTTTGCTTTCGGCCCTAAGCTTGTTTCCTTAACCTCCTCCTCCACTTTTTCCAACATCGTCCTGACACAGTTGGTTGGCATTCCATTCTTTTCATTATTAACCTGTATGCTGCGTACCCTTTGCTTCTGCTGGCTAATTAATGTTGCCAAGTATTCCCATGTCATTTTCACATGCCGCTGCATGTCTGTCATCCTCCACTTGCCTTATAGCATTTGACATTGGGCACCCCGATCGGGGGTCTTGGCTTCTAGCTATATCTCGCTCTATAATGATCTGTAGGGGGTGTAATTCAAAGTCCCAAATCCTGTCTTTGTGATTTGCATCCAACTGTCATCCCTCGTTATGACATCCCCAATTTGCTAAATAATCTGCAGACTCATTTCCTGTTATGCGGACATGCGACGGTATGTGATAATGGATTTCATGTATAAGTAATCATATCTCTTGTATAAGATGTGATGTCCTCCAACTTTTGCTTATTTTTTCCCAAGGCGTCCCTTGCTGCAATTTACTTATCACTCCTGTGACCATTGCCGAGTCCCCTTCAATAATACGTCGATGGTAATTTTCTCGTTTTGCTATTATGAGCCCTTGTTTCACTACTGTTAGCTCAGCTTCATTATTCGTTGCGTACCCAATGTCCATTGCATATACCCTACAAGCTATTCCATGAGAGTTTCTAAATATTCCTCCTGCTCCTGCCTGTCCTGGATTACCTTTTGATGCCCCATCATAATTAATTTTGATAAATCCAGATTGTGGCAGTACCCACTTATCTCCTGGGTTTTGCCGAGGGGATTTAAATTTCCAAAGAGTGTTTGCCAACATTTGTGGTTTTAAATTCAATTTGGCTAGTATGTGGCCTTCTCTCCCTGTTGTCTTCCAATCTTCATCTGTCCATTTTTCTACCAATATAGTTTCCCAGATATTTTCGATGATTCCCTACCATATTTGGGTTTTATCTCGAACTTCTCCCCGGAAAATGCGGTGATTTCTTTCTTTCCAGATGCCCCATAGTATAAATCCCATTGACAATCTCCATGCTCTATTCAGGACTTCACAATTGTATCCCCCTTTTCTCCATTTAATGATCGCCTCATTAATGCTTGTATTATCTTTATCTGTTTGTTGGAATATCCTTTCATTATTTTGCCATAGAGTATCTGCCATTTCACAGGTATTTAGTAGATGTTCTATTGATTTTGATTGTCTATTACACATATGAAAAAGTGAGGGGCCATACACTCCTCTCCGCTATAACTGATCCCAGGTCAGTATCTTTCGATGACTTAGGAGCCAAAGGGAGTGTTCCACTTTGGACCAATGTTTGAGTGACCAATTGTTTCTCCATATAGGTACTACTATATTGTGAAGATTATGAGCTTTGACATAATATCCCTCCTGTATGGTAAACATGCCTTTGCTTTGATAGCCCCATCTGAGTATATCTTTCCATGTTGTTGCAAATACTTTTCTAGTTTTCAGTTCCTTTTCCATATTGTTCCATTGTATTGCCTCTAGGGCTTCTGTCCAATGTCTTTTATCTTTCCATTTTCTCCATTGGTGGTCCTCTTGCTAGCACCAGTAGTTGTTTATTGTTCTCCTGTTTGGTGTGTTTGTGAATAGGAAGATTTCCCCTAAATCAAGTCAGCTGAATAGTTTTTCTCTCTGTTGCCATGAATCCTCCCAAAACAGAGCCATCCTTCCTTCCCGTACTTCCCAGAAACTGTGTTTCCAAATTAGATCTCTGTTGATAGCTGCTAAATTCCAGATGTTAGACCCTTTGGGGGTAATGTCTACTTTTAATTTACCTGCTAATGTCCTCGGCATGTCATATTTTCTCTCCCAAATCGATTTCCAGAGATCATGTCCTCCTTGTAGCCATCTCCACCATAATTTTTCTCCCATAACTTGATTTAACACGTAGGGGTCTCGAAGGCCCAGAACTCCTATTGTTTTCAATTTTGTGAGCTTCTCCCATGAAAGGAGTGCCCATTTACGAGCTTCTTGGGCCCCTTGACGGAGAAAATTCTTAAAGATGTTCACCATATTATTACATATTGTCTTTGGAACTGCCCTCCCAGATAATTGATAAACAAGTATTGATTGAAGAACCAATTTTAGCAATATTACTCGACTTGGGGCATTCAAGGCTCAGAATGCCATATGAATAGGTGTGTTTATTTTGGAATTGGTTTCTAACATTTGAATTTAATTATCAATAATTATTAGATGGATAGTAGGTATTTAACATCCTCAAAATGGTTAAGAGCATGTGTTTCCTCTTAAGAGGTCACTGATTCAAAACTAGAGGGGGATCAAAGATTAATATTTATCTTAAAAGTAATTAAGTCACTTTTACCATTTTAATTAAATTGATTAATTAAAACAAATGTTATATGAATATGAGTTATAATTGCTTGGCATGTGGTATTAGTAAGCCATGATATTCACCCATGGTATTGTAGGAAAGCCTATTTATAAGTTAAGAATCTCCATAATTAAGAATATTGGTATACTTGTCTTTAAATGTATATATATATTTAACTCGTATATTATTTTTTATAATTAATAATAATAATAATTTAAAATAAATTATAATTTAGTTGTTTTTTTAAATCTAAATATCTTAATAGATACATATTTTTGTCCAGGAATAAGAAAAAAATGAACATCGCTAAGATAAGAACTAATTGTTATGAGCTTCAGAGTGAGACTGAACGGTGGTCTATTCCCAAGACCCCTTGGAACGATAGAATCTGTCAGATTTGTGATTCTAAGCAGGGGGAAGATGAAAAGCACTTCCTTTTAGACTGTCAGACTCTTACTCACATTTGCTCTCAATTCCCTACAATCTGCCACACTTCCAATCTTCTTGACCTGTTAAGCCAACCCACCTATAGCGATCTTGGAGCACTTATTTCCCTTTTCTTTGACCATAGAAACAAGATTTTGAAGAATCAAACTTAGATTCTTTCTCCTCCCTTAAGGTCTGATAGACCGCATTCGTCTTAACGGACGATTACCATCATCATCATCATCATATAGACAAATCATATTTTATATTTAATTACATTTCACAATAAATATCTTTATTATAATTATTTCAAATAAATATAATTGGTTCATTAAAAAAATTATTTTAATATTTTATATTAAATAATGTTATTTATTTATATCTAACATAAATATTTATTAAATCCCCTGATGGGATGAGCACTTGTCACATGAGAGGTCCTCAGGGCTCCTCCCCTCCTCCACGAGGTAATTATGCTCGAGTTAATGAGTCGTGCCTTCATTCACTCCACTCATGTGATGATCCTTCCAGCTCGTGTATCAGTTTTATCAAAGGGCAAGTGGGTGTTCCGTTCAAGTTTGGAATTTCGAGCGATGAATTTGTGTCAGGAGGAGTATTGCAGCATGAGAGACAGGGTCCATGGAAACTCGTCGAGGTCATGGCCTTGGATGAGAAATGAAGTGGAAGCCCAGTATGTCTTGGTCTGGTTTGAATTTGGCCTACAATCCTGCATTTGGGATCCGAGAACCTCCTTGACCGGAGTTTTAAGTCGACTCCACGCCTCTGTCTGGAAGCCTAGCCACCGGCATTCAATTTGGAGCAGCAGGCTCCTAGGGATCTCTTTCGCCGAGAGGGAAAAGGTAATTGTGTCCTATTATCTACTATTATCAAATTGGGAGTTCTTCAGCCGCCCAAGTTGTTTCTGGGGGTTTTGGGCTGAGAATTATTGTGGATTGGTTATCTCCTATGTGAAAGTTTCCATAAATCCTTTTTGTTTCCTTGCTCTTAGCTTCAGTTGGAGGTCTCAGTTGTTGGGTTCTTGCAGGTGTCTCGCCACTGGTTTCTTGCTAAAAACCACCTCTGGTGTTTATTTACTTCTAGTTCGTTGTGTTTCGCATCCTAGTTATTGTTGTTGTCTGCACTAGTATCAATTCGGGTTTGGTCTTATAGGGATAGGCTCCCAGTCTGCCTGGGGAATTTTCGTTTTTATCAGAGTCAGTGGGTTGGTGGGCTTCATATGTCCTGGAAAGTACTTTAGCCTTGGGGGAGGCTTTCTCATCCTGATCCAGAGTCCGTCGTGTTTGGGTTCCAGTGTGCCTTAGGTCAGTTTATTTGTATCATGGTTCTGGTGAATGTCCCTCTCCTTGCAGGTTCACAAAAGGTTACTTCATGACCCCGCTAGCCATTCATTCGACAATGCACGCAATGCCTTGCCAACGAGGCAAGCCTTGCCACGGGGGGTGGCGGGGGGAGGGGGGGTGGTGGGGGGTCATCAAAACAATGTGGTCATCCAACTTCGAGCCACAGCTCTTCCTCTGGGAACTCGGCCAGCCTGGAACCTGAGGTCGAGGTGGCACTTTCTCTTGCTTGTTCCCCAGGTCGTATTGTGGCTCCAGCAACCATGGAATCCATAGCAGAGCAGCTTCGAAACATACAAATTAATATGGATATTCTTCAGGAACACATGTATGACGACCGCAATGAGTTAGTGGCTTATATAAATGATATTCTATACAGTCAAAATGAAATCTTGGAATAGTTGGATAGCCATCGTCGCACAAATCACCATCTTCGCAATCTGGAAGCGCGGGTGGAACATATTGATTTTCATATGCACAATCGTGTTGGATATTTGGCAGCTCCCCTTGTACTCCCTCTCCACCCCCCTCCTTGACATGTTGTTGTCCGTTCTGGTGTCTTTTTTGTTTTTCCTTAGTATGGTATGGCTACAAAGCCTATTGGAAATAAAGAATGTAAAGGCTCGTTTGTGGCATCCTCTGGTCCCCAATCTCAACAAGTCTGGTAGGAATAAGAGAAAAGGGGTCGTTGAGACATTTTGTAAGCATTGTTTCCCTAAAAATCTAATGAAAGTTTTTTGAACGGCATTAAAAAAAACCATAAATATTTATTAAACAACAAAAAATTAATTTTAAAAAATAAAAAATGATAAACATTATAATATTTATATTAAAAACCTTATATATGAATTGAATATTTTGATGTCTCTCAACCAGAGAGAAATTGTTCATACCTTGCAAACCTACAATCTACAATATATACTCACTTCAGAGTGTAATATAATTATTCTATATTAAACTTAAACATATTAATTTACAACATTTCAATCATAACAATTCCACCCAACTAGTTAGGCTAAATTCAATTACAAATATCATATATAATTGAAATTAAAAATATAATTAGATTTCCTCAAACTTATTTACATATTAATTAACACTGAAAATAATTTTAAAAAACTTACTATTGCAAAACTTATATTGAAATTACTTTTATATTTTTTCATTTAAAAAAGTAAAATAAAAATATACCAAAATGCCTAAAACCTTATCCATAAGGGAACAATACAAATTTGAAAAAAATTGTATTTTCAAAAAGATAAAAATTCTAGAGTTCCCTCATAACATTGTTATGTCAACTAACAATGTCATGGTTGGATCAAGTTCCAATAGCAACCACGGGGTGTTGCATAGAACTCACCCTTTCACCCTCTTTTATGCCTAAATGTATATCGTTATAAGCTAGTTGTAAATAATAAAGTTAAAGGAAGAATATAGATCTTGCATGAAAGTGGCTGAATTAAACTTTTCGTTCATTGAAACCCAACTAAATATTGGCTTGAGACTCAATATCCTGGTTTTTTATTCATTTGTTCTCTCGGGCTCTTTTTTGTTATCCCCTCATGAGAGATTGAAGCAATGGGGTAATATTTTTTTGATTTTGCATAGAAAGGGTTCCACAAGTACTTCTACCTCTTTTTCATTTTGAAGCTCCATAGAATTTTTTATATTTTGGTATTTAAATTATTTTTCAAAAGAGTTTTGTGTTATATAATTTATGGTTTTTAATGTTTGTACTCAAAGTGGGATACATGTTCAAAAAAATAATCTCTGGTTAATATTACAATTCATTATGATTATGTGGTAAAAATATTTCATTTTCACTCTTGAAATTATAAAATAAAATATTTGGATATCATCTTGTTAATATTATAATTCACTATAATTATGTGGTAAAAAAAAATTATTTTTACTCTGGAAATTATAAATAAAATATTTGGATATCAATGTTGGTTTGATATATATCAAACCAACATTGATATCCAAATATTTTATTTATAATTTCCAGAGTGAAAATAAAATATTTTTACCACATAATTATAGTGAATTGTAATATTAACAAGATATTTTATTTTATAATTTCAAGAGTGAAAATGAAATATTTTTACCACATAATCAATGTGAATTGTAATATTAACAAGATATATATATATATAACCATAGTAAAACATTCCAATGTTCAAAAGGAAGAAGTAATTAAAAGTAAAATAATTCACTTTAAGAGTGTAATTTATTCAATTTTTAATATAAAATAGAAATAATAATAAAATTTTCAAAAATACAATTTAAACAATGAAATGTGTGTGTGGGAATTTCTGAACACAAAAACCCTACTGCATAATATTGATTTACTTCTCCTACTTGTTTTATTATACACAAGTTATTTAACTGAATATTCAGAAAAACATCAAAGTAAACACAATCTGTAGACTACACATAAACAGATCATTTACTGAAGCATAGCGCACATATGACAAAGGACACATGATTTTTCGGACAAATGTCCCTGGAAAAAACCCAATGCGGGAAAACCAGTGCAACTGCACTTTGAGGGTTTTATTTATTAAGCAGAATATATGAATACATCTAGGGCACCAGTAGTGGTTTGCCCCACAAAAAAAATTCATGGCAGTTGTACCTTATCACTCGGAGACATAAAATGTGGTTGATTCAAACCCTTCAGGGATTACTGAATACAAGCCCTTTCTAGCCCACTGGAACCCTCAGCACAATTCTTCTAGCCTCTGCGTCAGCCTCTCCTGCCCAGCGCAGCACAGGCTGCCCCTACGTCACTCTGAAGGCCTATGCGCTGCCTCTACGTCACCTAGAAGGGTTTGTGCCCCTCTTTGCATGATCACTACATCAGCCTGGCTGGGATGCGTCCCTCCTGCTGGCCTCTATGCTACATGGTACGAAACAGCCTCTCTGACGTATGTATTCTCAGCCTCGGATCAGAACATCCCTTGTCGATCTACCCCTCACTAGCACTACAAGCTCACTCGAAAATTCTCAGCATACCGCGCCCCAGAATTTCGACTTAGCTCAAGTGTTGCTACTCTGTGTGTGTTCTCCAACTGACCCCAAGCCTTCCTTTAATACTTTTCTCGTTGGGAAATCAACGGTCGTGATCTAATCATTAATCAACGGCTAATATTAGAGAAAGTTTGATTCACATCACTTAGAACATTCTCACCACATGTGTAAATTTAATCACTTTAATTTTTCAATTTCCTAAGTTAGACTTAGGGTCCCCATTAAAAATTAGAATTATTTGAAAACTTTTACACTGGGTGGAATTTCTCCAAATAATTTCTTAGTCTTGGAGATCTCATGTGTTCTAGCCCCTCCACAAAGTTTTGGAGTTAGAGCACATCTGATGCTACCCAAAATCTCAACAGTCCCTCCTAGCGAGGAATGTGCTCTAGCAATACTTCACCACTGAAGCATCACCCTGATCTCTGGCATCGGTCTCAGTGTTGTTGATGCTTGGCCTGTTGCCCTCCATCCACTGTGTTGCTGCTTTCTGTACAGTTGCCCATGACTTTGCCACAGTCACTACCACATCTGTACTGTAACTCCCTCTCAAATTGTTGCATCATGCTGCCTATAGCATTGCCACTAATAAGTGTTGCATTGCAACTCAGTTGTTGAGAAGTAAGCAACTGAAGGACAAACACTCAATCAACTGACAAACAAGACAATATGGCTACATCTCATCACTGAAGCACCCTCTGTTGTTGCCTTGTGTTGTCTCTTTGGAGTCTCTGCGTTGCTGCTGCTTTGCACTGCGTAAGCATTGCCCCTCTGCGTTGTTGAAATCCCATCAGCCATTGCGTTGTTGCTACCTCTGCACTATGCTGCTCCACTCTTCAGCATCCCAGCACTACCTCTGGTTCTCCATGATCTTTTGCACCCACTAACTCTAGTCACCCTGCTACTGTCTTAAGGCTCTCGCAACTCGTATGTGATCCAAGAGTTTGGGCACCTCAAGGATCCTGCCACGTACCATTTGTAGCTCAATCTACAGATCTATATCACCCCACCTCTTCTCTCGAGGTACATGATCACTCATGGCCACATCATCTTCACTACCACCATCCCCTCTCGTTGTTGTTGCCTTGGAATCTGAAGCTTCCTTGTCCTTCCTCTTAGGACAAGTGTTGGCGAAGTGTCCAAGTTCGCCACATCTGAAGCACCGGACCTTGGATAGGTCCTTCTTCTTCTTCTCTTGTTGTCTTTGTCCCTTAGATGCTAGGGCCGCATCTTCCTCCTTTATCTTGACTCCTCCATTGTTGAATTCCCTCTTGGTCACCCTCTGGATCTCCTACTGTCAAAGGATTGCCCACATGTCTCCCCAATTTGGAAATTGTGCTCTACCCAAGATACTTTGGACAAAGGTCTCCCACTCATCGGTGACTGCATTCAGGGCATTGCTCACCATGATTCCATCATCCAGAGTTTCCCCCATAGCAATCAGCTGGTCTCGGATAGTCTGTAATCTAAAGAGGAAGTGATCAATCTCCTCTCTCTTGCACATCTAGAACATCTGCATCTGATTCTCCAAAAGCATCTTCTGCTGGACGGAGCTACCTTGATACAATGTTGTCAAAGTTGTCCACACCTTGTTTGTCGTCTTCTTCTCGACAATGTGTTGGACCACGAGATCCTTTACTCCAACCATTATCAAGCGCTTTGCTCGCGCCTGATTTTCGTTGAACTTCTTCAGAGCATCTGCATCAGTTGACACAGCTAGGACATTCTCTGTGTGATCTATGATACCGTACTCCTCCAGGACTGTCAAGATTCAGGCTTTCCAGATCGCAAAGTTAGACACACCGTCTAACCTATCCTGATCTCCCAGTCCGTATGGGGCCATCTCTGCTCAAACAGTCGAAACAGGGATTCTTCTCCCTTCTATAGCTGCTCCACTCAGCACAAGACTGGATTTGGGTTTCTTGGCGATAAAAACCCTCTAGAGAATCTGATCCCTATGACAACTGATTTCCCTCCCAAAAATCCTCTGCTAATTTTGACGAATCAACCCTCTATGATCACCCTCCTGATCGAATCTCAGATTTATTGCCAAGAAAATCTACTGAGGGATTGTTTCCCCTTACTTTGTCAACTTTTCTACGAATTGTTCTGCACCGACATATCGATACCCCACCAGCAACTTCGAAGATCAGAAGTTTCCCTTCCGGTCACGGCAACTGGCACAGTGTCACTCTCTCTTGGATGGTGTCACCCTCCTGGTGCAGCGTCAGCCTCTACGTGAGCAGACTGGATCTGCGTCACTCTCATGGTGTTGCATCAGCCTTTGCGTGAGTAGGTTGGCTCTGTGTCAACTTCTTGGTGCTGCGTCAGCCTCTGCATAAGCAGACTAGCACTGCGTCGCCCCTATTGGGTCTGCATTGTCCCTCTAGTGTTGCGCTACCTCTTCTCATATCTGTGCTTACTTCAGCTGCCCTTCCTGCAACAAAAACCTTCAGCCCCTTGCTAATGGCTTCAGCTTGATCTGCAATGCTCTAATACCATGTGAAAATTTTTGAACACAGAAACCCTACTACAGAATATTGATTTACTTCTCCTACTTGTTTTATTATACACAAGTTATTTAACTGAAATATTCAAAAAAACATCAAAGTAAACACAATCTACAACCTACACATATAGAGATCATTTACTAAAGCATAACACACATATGACAAAGGACACGATTTTTTGGACAAATGTCCCCGGAAGAACCCAATGCGGGAAAACTGGTGCATCAGCTCTTTGAGGGTTTTATTTATTAAGTAAAATATCTGAATACATCTAGGGCACCAGTAGTGGTTTGCCCCACAGAGAAATTCCACGGCAGTTGTACCTTATCACTCGGAGACAGAAAATATGGCTTATTCAAACCGTTCAGGAATTACTGAATATGAGCCCTTTCTGGCCCACTGGAACCCTTGGCGCAACTCTTCTAGCCTCTGCGTCAGCCTCTCCAGCCAAGCACGGCACAGGCTACCCCTGCATCACTTAGAAGGCCTCTGTGTGGCCTCTGCGTCCCTCTCTAAGTGATTTCTGCATCAACCTGGCTGGGTTGCGTCCCTCCTGCTGGCTTCTGCGCTGCTTGGTATGGAATTGCCTCTCTAACGTATGTATTCTCGGCCTCGGATTAGAACATCATTTGCCAATCAGCGCCTCACTAGCACTGAAAGCTCCACTCGAAAATTCTCAGCAAACCGCGCCCCAGAATTTCGACTCAGCTCAAGTGCTGCTACTTTGTGTGTGTTCTCCAACTGACTCCATGCCTTCCTTTAATAATTTTTTCGTTAAGAAATCAATGGTCATGATCTAATCACTAATCAACGGCTAAGATTAGAGAAAACTTGATCAACGTCACTTAGAACATTCTCACCACATGTGTAAATTAATTCACTTTAATTTTTCAATTTCCCTAAGTTGACTTAGGGTCTCCATTAAAAAAATTAATTATTTGAATAACTTTTACACCAGGTGGAATTTCTCCAAACAATTTCTGGGTCTTGGATATTTCATGTGTTCTAGCCCCTCCACAAAGTTTTAGAGCTAGAGCACATCCGATGCTACCCAAAATCTCAACAATATATATATATATATATATATATATATCGTCTTCCTCAGACATAAGGATATAGGTTAACAACCCAAGACCCATAGGCATATGGAGTGAAAGCCTGCCCCCTTACAACCCACCAACGAGTAATTACATGTGGCGTGGTTTTCCTTGAATAACAATGATGAGTC
Organism: Pinus albicaulis; assembly: GCA_034641835.2. Taxonomy (NCBI): domain Eukaryota; kingdom Viridiplantae; phylum Streptophyta; class Pinopsida; order Pinales; family Pinaceae; genus Pinus; species Pinus albicaulis. The sequence continues at coordinate 1,202,035,138 of CM076572.1, read as the reverse complement.
AACATGCGGTTGTTGATAGCAGCTAGTGATGATTGTCCCCATTGGAGAGAGAGAAACAAAGATGATCCATCATAATTACAGATTTACCAAACATTAAAAGAGATTAAATCTCTTGCTATGTAAACTCTTTTTCAAGTTTTGCATTCTAAAAAGAGATTTCCATATCAAGAGATATCTTGATCCCTCTAAGCACTTGGTAGATCCATGGTTAAGATGGATCTATGCTAGTTTATGACATTTTATCACATATCATGTTGTTCAAAAGTTCATTAAGGCAAAGCTCTTTCACTTAACTATTCCACTCAATGTTTTTGAGGAGAATAGGTCTATCTTTTCTCCTTTTTATGGAGAGGTGGGAATTTTTTATTTCAAGGCAACATCTCCATCTCGAGTTGACTCCAAAGCAGAAAATTTATTTTAACTCAAACAAGAATTTGCTTTGTCTCTTGGCTAAGAAGAGGGTTTTTTTTTTAATCTTTGAGGGCTTGGGGAATTTATAAAATTCTTCTTACTTTTTAGGAGGGTGAGGGAATAAGATTTTTTGGACTTTTTTGAAAGGTTTTTATTGAAGTAACCATACTTATGGCAATCATTGTAATTGAAAGGAAGTTGTTCATACTCCAACTACTTATATAGGTCTAGTTATCCATCCATATAAAGCCTCGAGGAGGCCTTCTTGTGGTTTTACCTCTACGCATATTTAAGCATAGGAGAGCATGCCCCAATCTAGCTCTCTTGTTTTCTATAAATTCCTTAGATTGGTATTAATTGCTTTGAAGGATTCATAGTCCTAGACCCACACTGAAAGGATGGTGGGAAACTCCCCTTCTGGATTGAAGTTCAAGTACAATATGTTTAAATAGAATGCACTAGATGCTAGAAAATAGGGGTCACTAAAGAAAATTATATCACAATCTTCCTTGAATTTAAAATGAAAACCAAAATTCCCTATACTGCAAATTTATAAATGGATTCCACCCTTCATATAATGAAACCTCTGTGTTTGAGTCGAATGGTCAAGGATTTTGAAGCTTGACTACACTCCATGACTTTCTCAATCAAGATTTGATTAACAAACATTAGCACTTTTCTCTTTGGTCCTACAAATGGAATGTAAAACTTAGGGATTTCTTCAAGCCTTTTGACAAAAGTTGTCTGTTAATTTAGAGACACTTATCATCAACAATGAGTGAAACACCAATGTTGGGCATTTAGGGACATCCCACACTAATGTCCATGACATTGGTTATACCTTCACCTCAATAAATTTGTTAGATTGAAGTTACAAAGGCTTTACTAATTGAAAGCACAAACCACAAGGGCATTGTTGCAATTAATATTTTTTTGCTATCTTATTGGTCAAAAATTTCTCTTAGAAATAAATGCAAACTCTTATTCTTATTTTAAAAAATGAGATATGATACAAAAGGTTAATAACTTGGCATCAACTAACTATGCCTAAAATCAATTCCCTTGGTAAATTATATGCCAATTCATCAAATCTAACTTATGTGGCATGTCTAAACTTGGGAATCAACTAGATAATTTTGCCAACTAATAAGTGATAATGGTTTTGATTAATTTTGCTAACTGAGTATAATTTTGATTAATTTTTGATTAATTTGCTAAGTGATAATGGTTTGGATCAAAACACTAGCAAGTTTTCTACGATAACACAAGATAATGATAAATAGATGCATAAACAAATGATTATAATTACTACATAAAAAATGCACTAGTTCCAACTTTAAACAATACAACAAGCACATATTAAATCCATGTAATACTAATAGTTATGGAGGTAGAGAAGGATAATGAAAATAACTAGGTAAAATGTCTAATTGAGCATGTATTAGTTAAATTTCACTTAACAATTATGTATCACAAATAAAAAGTGACATGAACCATAAATATTTGGGACTTTTGTTCAAAAATAATAAAATATAAATTTTAATGACATGAAGCATATATGTTTGACATTTTTTTTTTTCAAATATAATTAAATATAAATTTTTAATGTATTATATTAGGTTCCAGTTGTAAGTAGGAGTGTTTGTAACAATGACTATCTAGTTTCTAAATTTGGGTAGCTTTGTTCTCCATGTTAAAAAAATACTCTAAAAAAAGAGGGCTCCTGTAAGTCTTGGGAGATTTTGATGAAATAGCTACCCCCACCAAAAATCTTAGCCAACTTAGCCCCTAAGGGCATTAGTAGATTGACAAGTTTTGTTAACTTAGCCCCTAAAGGCATTAGTAGATTGACAAGATTTGTTTGCTACCCACATCACATCATGATGTTTAAATCTAACAAGGTAGGGCAGCACCATACGTGCAAGGGGATCTCATATATAGTGTAAGGATTTCACACTTGTTTCTCACCATATATGTATCCCTTGTCAAGTAGTTGTGTGTGTTAATTTTTTAAGGCACTTTCATACACGATGCAAGTGGACGACATGAGGCCTCTCATTTTTTGAGATAGTTTGAATTTGTTGGTTAGTCTAGATGTATGAGAATAATTTAGATGAATTCTTTAGCCTCTTGGTCTAAATCATTATTTATATATATATCCATCTCTTAATTAAAAATGAATTTTAAAAATTTTTAATATTTGAAAAAACTTACAACTTAATTAAACTTAATCTCCTTACTTCTTAAAATACCCCATAATAAATGATAAAAGTAATTATTATATCACCCATGCATACCAAACTTTAAAACAATTTGAAAACTCTCTTTATATATAATTATGCTCAATTATTCCATAGTTAGTTAACCTCACAGATTATGATAACAATAACATGACTTCCTCAAAATGTTCAAAAGGACATTCAATATTCAGAAAGACATTCAAAATAGAAAAAATTCAAAACTCTCTTTATATAAAATTAATTATGCTCACCCATTACATAATTCATAAAACCCCACAGATTATGATAACATGGCTTCCTCAAAATCTTCTGTGAAATTCAAATTTCAGTGATGTGTGTAATGATGATACCAATTAAAACATATTTTCTCTCTCTTGTACCAAGTTAGTCACAACACTTTCAACAAAGATGAGCTCAGCTCAAACCTGAAGGATTGAAGTTAGGTACAAGTTCCAAATCATATTGAAAAAACACCTAACCTAGTCAGTTTGTATAACACAGCGCACCTAACCTAGTCACTTTGTATAACACAGCTATCGCTGAGAGTTTCTTCACCTAACCTAGTCAGTTTGTATAACACAGCTATTGCTGAGAGTTTTATACCACAAGGAGATTCACTGAAAATACCCTAAATCTGGATGGGAAAAACTCACCCTAATCAATTTCGACACTTGATGTCGTTTTTTATGCAACTTTAAAACCATATTTTGATGCATGAAATTTTGGCAATGTAAATATGTAATGGCATATCATGTGCAGGGATCTTTTAACTACTCACGTATAGAACTGAATAGAGACAAAATGATACACTCCAACTGAATAGAAACAAAATGATACACTCCAATAGATAGGTACAACACCACAAGATCACCCTGGATTACCATAAGCGGTCTCTTATGGAAGTTTCTGCTAAAAGGAATGATTTGCAGAGTACCCTAGTTCTTGTTTCAAATCTAGACAGTGAAGGCCCATACTTATATGATTTGCATGATTTGCAGAGTACCTTAGTTCTTGTTTCAAACCCAGACAGTGAAGGCCCATACTTATACTTATACTGCTTAACCAACCTATTCCCAAAAATTAAAATCTAATTGGCATTTCATAAACCATGGCAAAACCACATGAATAACAGAAACAGGTGTGGAGATATAATATAAATATTTCCATGAATAACAGAAACAGGAAATATTATGTAGCATGAGGTTTAAATTCTCCAATTTATCTTGATACCTAAAGATTATGTTTAAATTCTCCAATTTATCTTGATACCTAAAGATTATACGGATAATAATCTAACTAAACCCTTATCACCCAAGTTGGAAATCAATCTAGTTACCAATTCCTTTATTCCATCAAAGAAAAACCATAAATATTCATAATCATAAATTGGCAAATAATAATCTAACTAAACCCTTATCACCCAAGTTGGAAATCAATCTAGTTACCAATTCCTTTATTCAATCAAAAACATAATCATAAAGTGGTTTTCCCAATTCTGTAAATACACACAAAATCACAAAATCCTATGTCAATACTCTCATAAACACTTGGGTTCTTAGCTCAGCAGTAGAGATTGAGGAAATATGACCAGCTCAATCAAGCCTCAGATCAAGGGAATTTATGAAAACACAGAATAATTTTTTCCTTGTGACTGCGGATTCAATGGAGACAGCCCCTTTTGGCCATGCATTAACTTCGGGCCTCTTACAGTCTACATCAAGATTCGAATCAGACTATTGGGATCTAACCATTTGAACAAATTCTTTTTCTGTTATAAACCACGTAATTATAGAGCACATAGTATAGCATCAAACAGGTCCAAAATGCCGGATTTTCAAACCACCGGAAAATATATTACAGCTTATCAAACATACGGCAATTAATACCCATATATGCAATTTTATTGTTCAGTATACCAGCAAACTATCAGCGCAATAAAGTGATATTACTCGAAACAAAATGATGGCAGCGAGGATTCATAAGAGTATTATAATTATTCATATATGCAGAAGCAACGAGAGGTTTGACCAAATTAGAAGAACAACATAAACAATAGAGAGGGAGCTCAACAAAAGGAACTGACCTGCCTGATATTTGCTGGTTTCTGTGGCCGCCTCTTTTGTGTTGGTAACAATAAATAGTAATAGCGTTGTCTTCGCTGCTGCTTAAGGCCGAAGCGGAAGCCAAATCCAAGCGCTGGTAACCGCGAATATGGAATAGGAATTCAAGACAATTAAACAAGTCCTGTGAATGAATGCTCCTTATTCAATCTATTTATATATTTATATGCACGAGGCACGTTTAAAATTCACAACTTGCGGAGTAGGGTTGGGTGGGATTGTTTCTCGGAATTGTTTGTTGTTTGGAAAAAAATTATTCCCATGGTGGTGGACAAGTTTTATTATCATGAAAGGTGTATATTTTCTTTTTTAAACATTTGAAAAAAAAAAAATTGTTTGTTTGGTAGTGTGGGATTTTACATGACTGGGTTTAGGCTACACCAACTTTTATCATGGCTGGATTTTTGTTACTTTTTGGGAAATTGGAATGAGTGACCTTTTCATGAGGTGTCTTAACACCACACTAAGGAGTGACTTTTCATCAAGTGTCTTAACACCACACACTTCACCGTGGAACCAAACCCCAGTTGACAATGCAAAGCTTTAAAATTGCTTTTGCTTAGTGAGAAGCTTTTTTTTGGAGGTAAGGAAATATTTGATATGGGTTAACTACCCAAGATGCAAAGACATCTCTCAAGAGCGAAAGTTTTCCCCTTTATAGATCATTAACTGGTCATTCCAAATGAAGTGATTTGACAAATTATTCCTTAAATAATTATGACAACTCAACGTACATTCTAGGATAGCAATTAGAGATGATTGATTTCATTGTTAATTTGACTATTAAATTATAATAAGTTATCTAAAGCAATATTAAAAGTTTTATTTTAAAACTTTATTAAAACAATATTTTTTTTTAGTTGAAATTCTATAAAAATTGAAATTCCAAATATTAGTTGTTAACTTATAAAATATATAATTTCAAATTATAATTAAATATAATTTTAAATTACAACTCTCAACCAATGTAATTACACCATTTTCATCCAAATCTATAGTTAAAGGAAAAAGAATATCACATCACCGTCAATAAAGCAAAGGAATTATATACTTTTTCTAAGAAAACTTACCTTAACCATATATACGTGAAAACCAAAACATATCACCTTATTGTCATATAAAATTATAGTTTGAATTTGCAACATTAAATAATTTCTAAGTTATTTAATAATAATGATAATAATTATTATTATTTTAGTAGTTAAATAACTTTATTATTTTAGTAGATAAATGTTTTTCTAATTAATCACATTATTAAGATTTGGTGATGTGATTAATCTTAATTATGTGATTAATTCGAAAGACATTTATCTACTTTATGAATCAATATTACCAAAGTAAGTAAATATATAAATCATATTAAATCTGGTTTGAATTTGAAACATTAAATAATTTCTAAATTAAATAATAATAATAATAATAATTTCTTGATTTGGAATGTTAATATGATTTTTAATAACAATGATTACTCAATCTCAGTTCAAATATATCACTTGCCAAAATTAAATTTAAGTGGGAGGAGAATAATCATTTATTCACAATCACCAAAATAAATTCAATTAAAATGTAATATTGTCTATATTAATTTTGGAGATAAATTGTATGCAAAATTTTGAATGTTCATTGTGATATTTTTGGAGATAAATTGTGTGAAAGAACTTGATTGTCCAATGTTTTTAGTGGATGCTCCACTTATCATTAGAGATAATAAAAACTATAGAATAATATTAAAAGAGAATGTTAGAGTTTGCATTTATAGAGAAATTTTAATATATGTTGTAAATAAAAATACAAACTTAGATATTTTAATAAACATTGTAAATAAAAACTAATAAAAAAAAAAAAAAAATTAATAGTCGTTCTCAAAAATATAAATATAAAATAAAGACTTTTGGTACTAGATTGAAAGAGTAATAGATTTTAAAACACATTGAAAAAATAAATAAATAAAAATAAAATTAGGAAATAATTATAAAAATATTATAACTAAAATAAATTTGCAAATTGAAAATATTATTTTGATGAAAGAAAGAGCAGTAGAATTAGGAGATAAGTCTAAGAATTATATATATATATATATATATATATATAAAAGATTGGAAAAATAAATAAAAAATAAAACTCTTTATAATATTAGGGGAGACTAATAAGAATAAATTATATGAATTTAAAAATTGAAAATAATTTTGAGAATAATAAAAACTAGAGAAATGAGAATAAATCATATGAATTTAGAAATTGAAAATAATATTAAAAATAATAAAAACTAGAGAAATGAGAATTAGATAAGTGAATATGGTGAGAAAAATGATAAGGAGAAAACCCAAAAACAAATTAATGGAACTAGATAAAAAGGGAGTTATTGAACTTATTTTATTGATTGAGTGAATGAATAATAAGCTTCCACAAGTGGCTAAATTTATAGTCATTTTCACAATTGAAATTATTAGGATAGTTTTTTTATTTCAAGGGTTTATGAATGCTATTAGAGAAGTAAAAGGTTCATAAGGGGGAATAAAGTTTAGAAGGGAGAATTGTGGTTTGGTAAAAGAGATAAGGTGTATGGAGTTATGAGATTGTTATGGGGTTGTTGATTACGAGATAAGAATATATGGCAAGTATTAGGGACATGTTCTTTGAAGTGGAATTTAAAAGATTTTCCAACTTGCCCAATGTAGCATTTTCCATAGGAATATGGGATCTAGTAAACACCTCTTGGTTTTCATATTCTTTTAAGTTAGGATCTTGGAGATTTGGTACGTGGTTCCTTGGATGTAGAGAAGAGAGATGACAGCTAGGGGGGATAAGAGGATTGACTAGCACATTTAGAATTGTGAGTGGATCAAAAAGCTTTATGAATTTGGGATGAAGAGTACCTATTTTTCTTAAAGGATTTTCTAAGATGATTTTTCTCTTTTTCAATGAAGGGTGGGGTGATGGTGTGACTACGCATGAAGGTATCTATTAGTGTGGGCCTCTTTTTTTAGACTTGATGGGTTATTATACCATCAAGTTAATGTGAAATAAGGATGTGAAGGGGAAGGAAGTTAATTTTCTCAATTTCCATAGTAAATTGGATGTGGGGGGAGATATTAAGATTGTTGAAGAAAGAGGTGAGGGAAAGGTGGCCATGAGGTCAAATAATGAAGGTATCATCAACTAAGTTGGTTACGGAATTGAAAGGGATTTTGGGGAGGGGAAGTGAGGGAAAGGTGGTCATGAGGCCAAACAACTAGGGTATCATCAACTAAGTTGGTTATAGAATTGATAAGGATTTTGGGGAGGGGCTTGTATGAAGAGTTTGACAAAAGGTCAAGTAAATTGGACTCATAGGTAGAAGTGCTCATGACAACTATAACATTTCCTTTGTTGGCTTTTAATATAATTATATCGACAATGTCATTGATACAATTAATGGATTGAAATTCTTCTTTGGAAAGATTTGATTTAGGAGGTTTAGAACAACTAAGAATTCTAACATATTCTTGTTGAATTTCTTCAACTACATGTAGTGGAAGATGATGAGTTATAGACACAATAGAAAAACGAACATATTTGTCAAAATGTGATGGGGGGAGGGAAAAATTAGATTCCTTCTCCAAGAGCAAGATGGTAAGAGGATCTAAATTTGTAGAGGAAATATTTATTATAGTAGTAGGAAGAGAAGGTGGAAACCACTGGGAGGGGGTTACCAGGGGGAATTTGAGAGGTTAAAGTTAAGATAGATAAGATAATTGTAATCACCACCAAGAAAATTAGGATTAGTTGAATTATAAATATTATTATTAATTTATTTTATTTTTTTCATAAAGAATGTATTTTTTTAATTATAATTCACAATGGTTATTAACGTTTAACTATAAATCGCTACCCATGCTTGCAGGAAACTTCAGAATGGAAAAAGTTCCATGCAAGTCTCCAAGAGTTGGAAGCTCAGCAAAACTTTAAATAGGATCAAAGTACACATCGAACACGCCAACGGAGTGACCTTCCAAGTTGTCAAACGCAAAGGAAACCAGTTGGTAGACAGACTGGCAGATGTCAGGGTGGAAGACCCCCACAGCCTCCTCTCGCTAGCATGGGAGGAGCTCGGTCAGGGCACGCTCAAGGATGATTGTGCCAGTGTTATGGGAAATGATTTCCCGGACAAACCAAACAGTGACCAGATGGCACGGGCCTCCTCCCAAGAAATTAATTATGAATTATGTCCCCATCAAACGAGATATTCTTAGAGGGGGTACAAAAACCTCCATGGAAATTACATCACGCCGCCCAAAAGGCCTCTCAACCTTTAGGCATACCTATAATCTCAACCACCCTCTGAGCCCTGCTCGCTCAGTCATAATTCCCCGCTCCCTGTCAACTCACCCAACCTCCCCAACCTGCGACTATGTATACTTGTTCCTCTGTCTAATATCCTCGCTTCATTGTTGTTTACCTCCTGAGCTCTCCACTTCTTTTTGCTCCTCTAGGCCTCTGCTCACATCCTTTCTTTTCCACCATCCTACCTCTTGCCTCTGTACGCCCTGCAACCCATCTCACGGTCACCCTAGCTCCACACCCAGCATGGCCACTCACCACTCTAGCTCCTCTGCTCAACGGGGGAGAGGGCGAGGTCGAGGCCGAGGAGCTCACTCCTCTTGTTGCTCTTCTCCGAGTATGACTCCCACCACAAGGATGGAGTCTTCAACGAGGCAAGTTGCCAGGAATTACAAGATCATCTTTAATCAAGAAACCCGCGAGCGAGTCACCAACTTGGAGAACCAGGCAAGGATGGTTCGTCAGCGTATTGCAACGGAAGAGGTCGACGAAGCTTTTGACTAGATCTCTAACCCTGGCCTGACTCGGGCAAGGGAGAATCTCTTCAGTCGGGCATATGAGTTGCACTGGAAAACCAAAACAATGTTGAGCCTGGCCATGCATGTTCAACAGAAAAGCAACAACGCATTGGAGAAAAATATTGATGCACTCACTGAAAAATTTACGCTTTATGTCGGGGCGGTCCACCTTCAACATTTTGTTACTAAAGACTCACTGCATTATGCTCTGCTGAGGAAAAGGATGGTCGGCACCGAAGCCATGCCAATCGTCAAGGGAGAAGCAGCGGGTGCCACGATAAGGCGGCATGCCCAAGTTGCCATCAATGACGGCAGCACCTCGGAGTGGCCTATAAGCCTTGAAGTCAACTCGGCGAAGGACACACCCTAGTCGTCATCTCTGTCACCAACTCCTCTCAGGTTTTTGCATGGGTTTCTTCTGTCCTTTTGTTATCTACATCTATAATTACTGTGTTCATGTTTCTCGGCCCACAAGGGCCCTCAGTCCAAGCGAGGCTAGTCAGGGCATCAATATGAGGCTACAATGTCCCTCAAATTTTGTAACAGATTTTTGCCCCTCCAGAAAGTCACCAATAAGAACTATTCTAGGGGATTTTGGTCTCTGTTTCGACCTTAGTCCAACATGTAATGTACAAATGTATACACCAGTTGCTCCAAAAATCAGTCATGTTTAAATCTTTCTCAATTAGGGTGTTGAAGCATGTTGCTCGCACCAGCTCTTTATGAAAATAAATAGTCGTCTTTTTTTGTTAATAAAACTATCTTATTCACCAAAATAAAAAACAATCAAAACAAAATATTTAACTATAAATATAAACTTAACACTTTATTTAATATCTTTTTATAATTTTTTATTATCTCAAAAAATAAGTAAAATGTTTACCAAACATTTCAAACTCTTATATAATTTATCTCAAAAATAACAAAAACATTAAAAATAAGTATCAAAACTTGCATTCTCAAATATTATGGATATAATTAATTTATATTTATATATATTTTATATTAATTAATTTATATTTATTTATATTTTATATTAATTAATTTATATTTATTAACTTGTAATCTCTCACACATATAAAATAAAGATTATACATCTCATTTTTAATAAATAATTTCAAAATATATAGAGACGCACTTTTTCCGCCCTATCTTATTAACGACCATCTTAACCTAACCAAAATCTGACCATAGTTGAATTTCGAATCTTGATTAAGTCAACAAATTTTGTGCATGTCATAATCAGCAAGAGGCATCAGTTCTTTAAATGTATTAAAAGTATATATTTACGACCATCTTAACCTAACCAAAATCTGACCATAGTTGAATTTCAAATCTTGATTAAGTCAACAAATTGTGTGCATGTCATAATCAGCAAGTGGCATCAGTTCTTTAAATATTTATTTATTTATTTATTGTACAGTGTATGAGTGTTTGGAATGTATTAGATAGATATTTGATACGTAGAAATCTTGAAAAACTCAAAAGTAATTTATTTTGGAGTTGTTTTTAGTGCGATCTTTTGGAGTTTCAAGTGCCGGAATCCGGTGAAAAATATTGAGGTAAAATCTTGATTTCTGTTATTTAAACTGGTTTTTTCACTGTATATATGGATTCAACATACTAAAAAACCCCTAGGACACTTCAATTGTGCAAGGTTACTCATCAAACTTTTATTTTCACTAAATTCCTGCCCGAATTTAGAGAAATTAGACCAGAAAAAACTACCCTAAAAGCCTTCAAAAAGTCACATTATAGACTACTCGATTTATTTTTCATACATATATTATATTAAATTAAGTTTAATGAAAAATAATTAATTAATAAAATAAAAGTATTATTTTTAATTAAAAATATATATGAATATATATAATAATAATAATTGTAATATTTATTAAATAAATATTAATTTTTCTTTAAATAGCAATTTAATTAGTAATGTTTGTGAAATGAGGTATGGTATATATGGAGAGATTTAAGGTTCAAAAAATATATTGAGTAGCTTGATTCATGGAAAGGATAGGTCGTAGACACTAGAGGTATAGTGGTAGGAATAACCTAGTTTTTCATTCTTTGGTTTAAAAAAAAAAAAAAAAAAAAATTGAATATTAATATATAGTCATTAATTATATTAATACTTTGAGTGAATTTATAATTCTCAAATTTGTGGTGAATGATGAATTTATAATTATCAAACTTGGGATGAATTTCTAATTTTTGGACCCCCATTGAATTCTTCTTAGAGAATCAGATCTGTGGTGAATTTTCTGGGTGAATATGGGTTTTTATCGACCAATGTTGAAAACATTTAAAATACAAAAGTTAAAATAATTTACTTGGTTAATTGATCCAACTCATAACTAAGTGCATAAATTTTTATTTTTTTTAATTTTTATTTTTTTAAACCTAGGTCATAATTTTGTTTATTTTTTTATTTATTAAAACCTTATTTTTTCTTTTTATTTTTTATTTTTATTTTATTCATTAAAAATCTAGGTTATAAGTTCTTTTTTTTTATTTTCTTTTTTTTTTACATTTTACTTTTATTTGTTAAAATTATAGCACTTCACCATACATGTCAAAACCTCCATCTAACAAGGGGAGGCCAAGCAAAGTCACCTTAGAAAGTTTGTATCCTCACAGCAAAAAAAAATTGAGGAAATGGAACATAAACTAGAATTAGCTCCAATGTTTGATAACCAATTTAGATTGTTTGAAAATAAAATGTTAGGGCTTAAGACTAAACTGCATAAAATATAGGTTACAAGAAATGGAAAACCAAAAACAGTTAACAATTGAATAAAATTGCACCTTGAAAGATGAGATTAAAGAGAGGAGAGAAAATAAATAACAATTTAGCTCTAAGTAACACAAAGAATAAATTAGACATCAAAGAGAAAAAGAACAAACTAATTGAGCGAGATCATGATTGTAATAAAAGAGCCTTGAAACTTATAATTGTTGGTATAAAAGAGCAGAAAGATGAAAACATGTTAGAAATAGTAAAAGAAGAACTAAAAAATACGCCACAAATTGAAACAACTTATCTGATAGAAGCAAGAAGGTCGGTAAAGATACGCGAGCATAAAGATAGATTGATCTGTGTTAGGGTAAGGAAAATGGGCAATCATTAGAAATAGGAAAGTTATTATTAGGGATAAAGACCAAAATGAGAGTGATAAATAGGAATTTGGAACACTCTAGATCCTCTTTTGGAACTATCGCGGGTTTCCATGGCATAAAGGTCCTATGTTAAGTTGGATCTCAAGTGAAATCAATATTGTTTTCTTAGTCAAAACTTTGGAACATGAGGAGTCTAAGGTCTGTCACATAGATGGATTCATTCTATGGTCGGCATGGAATAAGAAATCCTCTTTCAGATGAATTGGAGGTATAGCTTGTCATATGATAAACAATGTTTTCCCTCACATTCGGCTTCATAAGATAGAATGCATTAATCGATACATTTGGATCGAAATATCTGACACTAGCACTTAGAGGATTTATATCGCAATTTGTTATTTTGCACCTATCAACTCTAACTAATATAAGAAAAACAACCTAGATAAGAATTGTCCCTATAATATCCTAGAAAGGGATATTCATAATCTAAGGAATGAAGGTAATACCCTCTTGTTAGGAGACTTCAATGTTAGAACTGCAACTAGCCAAGCTATTCTTCTAAGTAATGACTCCAACACTTTTCTTTGGCTAGATAAGGACCTTGATTTAGCTAGTAGATTCAAAAGAAGCTTTGGAGAGCAGAATGAGAATTTATTTGGTACTGAGTTAATCAAGCTATATAGTTCCCAAGATCTTATAATTTGTAATAGCATAACCAAGTAGCCAAAGTCGAACCAAGTGACTTGTATTCATGGGCTTGGTAGTAGTGTCGTGGATTATGTGATATATGATATCCCCATCTCCAACCAAATTGTAGATTTTGACCTCTTAAATGACCATGAGACTGATTTTAGTCGTTGACCTTTATCATTAACTCTAAACTTTGATATGCACATTAGCCACATGTAAGAGAATTATGATAGCCAAAGGCACCTACTCTTTGATAAAAGTAAAATGGATCTCTTTTTAAAGGATTTATATCTTTTAACTTATAAGGATAACATTGAGAACCTCTATCATAAAATTGCTACAACCCTCTCCACTACCATCGATAAGTTCTCTGTCAAGGTGACATATAAGAAGAATAATAGAACTACCAACCCTTTGTATGATAATGATTGTAAAAACGTTAGAAAGTCGGTTAGGGATGCTCCTAGTGAAACCTTAATACTTGATAAGATAAATTTGTACAAATCTCTTATTAAAAGAAAGAAAATATGTTATATAAATAGGAAGCAAGAGCTACTACTTCAAATTTCTAAATTTGATTCCAAAAAGTTTTGGAGGAAAAATCTCATTCATAAAATCTGAAAAAAAAAAAATAATGTGATTCCCTTAAATAATTGCAATATCTACCTCAAAAACCTTTATGATTCCCCTAATTCTAGGGGAACCATTTTGAATGCTCCTATAGAGGATGATATATTTTCTTTAAAATACAATGACTTTGGGGTTAAACACCTCACCAATGGGAAAGCTAAGGATATTGAAGACTACAAAGTTGAAATTTTTAAAATGGGAGGGCTTTTCCTCATCCCTCACATTCACAAGCTCTTCAATTTGGCAGTGACTAAATGATTTCCTAAGCCTTGGACACAGAGCCTTAGTGTGTTTATCTTTAAAAGTGGGGATAAAAGCACTCCCTCTAATGGAAAAACCATTATGATCAGGCATGTTTTAGGCAACTTGTACGAACTTATTTTGGAAAAGAAGATTAACCTATGGCTTGAAAACCATGGTAAAATAGCTAAATGCCAAGCTAGGTTTACGAGACACCATTCAATTACTAACCATCTCAATACTCTTAGGAACATTGCAAAGGAATGTCACGATGATAAGACTGGCCTCTTTTATTGTTTTGTGGACTTTAGAAAATCTTTTGACTTCGTTCCTCGGATGAAGCTATGGAAGAGGCTAGAGGAGCTAATGGTTCCTCTCAAGTTGAGTGTTGTTGTGACAAGGTTGTATGAGAATTTTATTGCTAATCTTAAGACTACTGAGGGTGGATCAAAATAAATTAATTGCAATATCAAAGTCAAGCACCTACCCTTTTTGGCATTTACCTTGAAGAGTGTTTAGAAGTTGGAGAATGTGTTGACCCCATGCTCACTAGTAACATCATAACTCTTCTCCTTTATTCTAACAATATTGTTATTTTTGCAAGGAGCCATGGTGATCTTGAAAATCGACGAAGAATCCTCCAATATTTTTGCTCCAAGATGGGTAGTGATTGTTAACACTGATAAGACTAAAGTCATAAAATTGAATCCAAAAATAATACCTATGACGGTTTCATTTACAAGAATAGCTACTTGGAGGAAGTTCCTTCATACAAATTTCTGGGAATTTACACTAATCACCAGCTCAATTGGAAGTATACCATTGAAAAAAGGATAAGTGGAGAATGGAAAGCCTATTATGGGCTTGAAAACAATTGTAAGTCAACATATCTTTGGATTTAGGATAAAAAAAAAGTTCCTCTTTGAGAATCTGGTCACCCCTGTTATTTTATATGGCTATGAGGTTTGGGGTTGAAGTATATCTAAAGAATCATGGAGGAAGATGAGCAGATCCAAAAGCATTTTATAACCTACAACCTCGAGATTAAAGGATGTACTCCCTACCCTATCTTTGTTATTGAAGCTAGCCTTTCCCCTATTGAAAGCATGGATATGACCAGGGATATCATGTGTAAGAAGAAGTTATACAACATGGAAGCCAAGAGGTTTCCTAAAATTTCTTCTCACTCTAGACAAAACCCCCATCTTTGGTTCAAGAAATGATGGCATAAGGATGCCAAATCTTGGCTAGACCATTGGGGGATAAAGGAGGAAATCATATTGTAGAATAAGGATAATATTAAAAATTGTATTACTTCCAAATTTAAGAATAAGTTATGGAGCAATAAAGAATTAGAGGGGAAAAGGAAGATATTATAAGGAGGTGATCAACCCGACATTGAAAACCAAAATTATTTATTTGTCTTGACTAGTGTTAAGAAGAAAATGAGCATTGCTACAATAGAACTAATTCTCATAAACTTCATAGTGAAATTGGAATTTGGTCTACTCCCAAAACGCCATATGAAGAAAGAGTTTGTCACTTGTGTGATACTAAGAGGGTTGAAGATGAAAAGCACTTTCTCTTATATTGCCCAACTTATAGCCAAATATGTTCTAATTTTCAAAATATCTCTCACACTTCTCTTTGTTGATTTGTGTAGCACCGAGAGGTATTTGCACATGGATAAAGGGTCTCAAAGTTGGTCTTAGAAGAATTAAGTAATTTTTTATTTTATTAAGACAAGTAGACCCAAGAAAAGTCAAGTCAACCAGCCAGTGAAGGGGCATGTCCCTTGGGTTGTCACACCCCCTGGACGTGTATAAATAAGACGTTAAGATGCCTCATTTGAAGAACAACGAAGAGTAAGTTTGTCTCTATCTTTATCATCGATTTTAACCATCATTCTTAAAGTTGCACAGGTGAAAAGAAGAATGATTTTAGTGGGTCGTCCAACTAAAACTTCGAGCCACAGCTCGTCCTCTGGGAACTCGGCCAGCCTGGAACTTGAGGGCGAGGTGGCACTTTCTCTTGCTCGTTCCCCAGGTCGTCTTGTGGCTCCAGCAACCATGGAATCCATAGCAGAGCAACATCGAAACATCCAAATTAATATGGATATTCTCCGGGAACACATGTATGACGACGAAAATGAGTTAGTGGCTTATATAAATGATATTCAATACAGTCAAAATGAAATCTTGGAACAATTGGATAGCCTTCGTCGTAGCCACCATCGCACAAATGACCATCTTCGCAATCTAGAAGCGTGGGTGGAACATATTGATTTTCATATGCACGATCATGTTGGATACTTTGCAGCTCCCCTTGTACTCCCTCCCCACCCCCCTCCTTGACATGTTGTCAGTTTTGGTGTCTTTTTTGTTTTTCCTTAGTATTGTATGGATACAAAGCCTATTGGAAATAAAGAATGTAAAGACTCGTCTATGGCATCCTCTGATCCCCAATCTCAATAAGTCTAGTAGGAATGAGAGAAAGGGAGTCATTGAGAGATATTTTGTAAGCATTGTTTCCCTAAATATCTAATGAAAAATTTTTGAACGACATAAAAAAAAAAACCATAAATATTTATTAAACAACAAAAAGTTAATGTAAAAAAATAAAAAATGATTAACATTATAATATTTATATTAAAAATCTTAAATATGAATTAAATATTTCGATGTCTCTCAACCCTAAGACACGAGAGAAATGAAAACCATAAATATTTATTAAACAACAAAAATTTAATTTTAAAAAATAAGAAATGATAAACATTATAATATTTATATTAAAAATCTTAAATATGAATTAAATATTTCGATATCTCGAAACCCTCAAACACTAGAGAAATTGTTCCTACCTTGCCAACCTAAAATATATACTCACTCCAGGGTGTAATATAATTATTCTATTCTAAACTTTAACATATTAATTTAGAACATTTCAAGGTAAAGAAGATCATAACAATTCCACCCAACTACTTAGACTAAATTCAATTAAAATATTAAATATATATAAATAAAGAAAAACAAAAAATAAAAATTACAAATTACCGATATCATATATAATTGAAATTAAAAATATAATTAGATTTTCTCAACTTATTTACATATTAATTAACACCAAAATTAATTAAAAAAAACTTACTATTGCAAAACTTATATTGAAATTACTTTTATATTTTCTCATTTCAAAAAAAATAAAACAAAAAAATATATATTAAAATGCCCTCAACCTTATCCATAAGAGAACCATACAAATGTCAAGTTTTCATCATCGGAAGTGAGAGATGCCATTATGGGGGATGGACTGTGGTTCTGGGGCACTACCGGACTGTTCATCACTCCATGGTTCCCTGATTTTGACACAAACACAATGGAAGTTACCAGAATGCTGGTTTGGGTCCGGCTCTACAACCTTCCGATTCATTTTTGGCAGGAATGTGTGCTTTAAGGCATTGGGAACATCCTTGGCAGATATATAAAAACAGATACTCAATGTCTAGAGGAGCGCATCTACACTTTCGCATGAATCTGTGTGGAAGTGGACCTTAGCAAAGGTCTACGGAGAGCATTCATCTACTTCACAAACAACAAAGATGGACGCAACATTTGGATTATGAAAACACAGCATTCAGACGCAGAATTTGCAGGAATACTGGACATTTACAAAACACATGCTCGGAGGCCAAATGAGATAACAGAAAAAAGAAGAAGACAGGGAAGGCTGCCAAAGGATGGCAATTCCCATCAGATAACCCAGAACATGAGACAAACGAAGAAGAGGAAGCCCCCATCCCAAACGAGAGAAAACATACAGCTACCCCACCGGGTGCACAAGAACAAGATATGCAAGATTCGTTTATACAGCCAACATTGGATCCAGGTGCACCAGAGAGTGGGGGAAATAAAAGACAACACACATCAAATACTTCAGACTCAGATAAGGACAAAGGAGCACTCACAGAAGAAAATCAGCTCGCTATTATGTCAACCACGCCAACACAAGGTGGTTGGCGAAAAGTTGAAAAGAAAAAAAGGAGAAAACCTTAGATTTTCTCTCCATGTACTATAGTTTTTACTTGCAGTCTCCTTGTTTGTCTTGATCGACAATTACCAACACATATAACATATAATTTTGTTTTCATTAATAAAATTACTAATTTTTCTTTGGAAAAAAAAAAAAAAACCATACAAATTTTGATTTTCAAAAAATAAAAATTCTAAATTTCTCTCACAACATTCTTATGTTATGTTAACTAACAATGTTATGGTTGGATCAAGTTCCAATAGCAACCACGGTGTGTTGCATATTGCTCACCCTTTTTTATATGCCTACATGGATTTCGTTACAAGCTAGTTTTAAATAAAAAAGTTAAAGGAAGAATATAGATCTTGCATGAAAGTGGCTGAATCAAACTTTTCGTTAATTGAAACCCAACTAAATATTGGCTTGAGACTCAAAATTCTGGTTTTTTTTTCACTCGTTCTCTCGGTCTTCTTTTTGTTATCCCCTCACCAGAGATTGAAGCAATGGGGTAATATTTTCTTGATTTTGGATAGAAAGGGTTTCACTAGTACTTCTTACCTCTTTTTCATTTTGAAGCTCCATAGAATTACAATCGCTTGAAGCTTCATTTTGGAGTTGATATATGTTTTAAAAATAAATCTCTTGTTAATATTACAATTCACTATGATTATGTGGTAAAAATATTTCATTTTTACTCTTAGAATTACAAATAAAATATTTAGATATCAATATTCGTTTGATATATATATATGAGATGACCATGGTAAAACATTTCAATGTTCAACAGGAAGAAGTAATTAAAAGTAAAAAAATTCAGTTTAAGAGAGAAATGTGTAATTTATTCAATTTTTAATATAAAAAATAAATAATAATTAAAATTTTCAAAAATGCAATTTAAACAATGAAATACACATATGTGTGTATGTGTATGAAAGTTTCTAAACACAGAAACCATACTGCAGAATATTGATTTACTTCTCTTACTTGTTTTATTATACACAAGTTATTTAACTGAAATATTCATAAAAACATCAAAGTAAACACAATCTGCAGCCTACACATATACAGATCATTTACTGAAGCATAGCGCACATATGACAAAGGACACATGATTTTTCGAACAAATGTCCCCGGAAAAACCCAATGCGGGAAAACCGGTGCAACAACTCTTTGAGGGTTTTATTTATTAAGTAGAATATTTGAATACATCTAGGGCACTAGTAGTGGTTTGCCCCACAGAGAAATTTCATTGCAATTGTACCTTATCACTCGGAGACATAAAATATGGTTGATTCAAACCCTTCAGGAATTACTGAATACGAGCCCTTTCTAGCCCACTAGAACCCTCAGCGCAACTCTTCCAGCCTTTGCGTTAGTCTCTCCTGCCCAGCGCAGCCTCTGCGCAGCACAGGCTACCCCTGCGTCACTCTGAAGGCCTCTACGTTGCCTCTACGTCAACCAAAAGGGTTTGTGTCCCTCTTTGCGTGATCTTTGTGTCAGCCTGGCTGGGTTGTGTCCCTCCTGCTGGCCTTTGCGTTGCCTAGTACGGAATTGGCTCTCTGATGGATGTATTCTCGGCCTTAGCTCAAAACATCCATTGTCCGTCTGCCCCTCACTAGCACTGCAAGCTCACGAAAATTCTCAGCAAACCGCGCCCCAGAATTTCGATTTAGCTCAAGTGTTGCTACTCTGTGTGTGTTCTCCAACTGACCCCAAGCCTTCCTTTAATATTTCTCGTTGAGAAATCAGTGATTGTGATCTAATCACTAATCAACGACTAAGATTAGAGAAAGCTTGATCCACGTCACTTAGAACATTCTCACCACATGTGTAAATTAATTCACTTTAATTTTTCAATTTCCCTAAGTTAAACTTACGGTCCCCATTAAAAAAATTAATTATTTGAATAACTTTTACACCGAGTGGAATTTCTCCAAATGATTTCTGGATCTTGAAGATCTCATGTGTTCTAGCCCCTCCACAAAGTTTCGGAGCTAGAGCACATCCGATGCTACCGAAAATCTCAACACTCCCTCTTAGCGAGGAATGTGCTCTAGCAATACTTTACCACTGAAGCATCACCCTGCTCTTTGGAATTGGTCTTCGCGTTGTTGATGCTTAGCATGTTTCCCTCCATCCACTGCGTTGTTGCTTTCTATATTGTTGCCCATGACTCTGCCACATCTGTACTGCAACTCCCTCTCAAATTGTTGCATCATGTTGCCTATAGCATTGCCACTATTAAGTGTTGCGCTACAACTCAGTTGCTAAGAAGTAAGCAACTAAAGGACAAATACCCAATCAACTAACAGAAAAAACAGTCTGGTTGCATCTCATCATTGAAGCACCCTCTGTTGTTGATTTGTGTTGTCTCTCTGAAGTCTCTACGTTGTTGTTGCTCTGCATTGCGTAAGCACTGCCCCTCTGCGTTGTTGAAATCCCATCAGCCTCTGCATTTCTTCTTCCACGTTGTTGTTGCCTATGCACTGCGTTGCTCAACTCTTCAGCGTCCCAGCACTACCTCTGCTTCTCCATGATCTTCTGCACCCACTGACTCCAGTCACCTTGCTACTGTCTTAAGGCTCCCATAGCTCATATGTGATCCAAGAGTTTGGGCACCTCAAGGATCCTGCCACGTACCATCTGTAGCTCAATCTATTGATCTATGTTGCCCCACCTCTTCTCTCGAGGTACATGAGCACTCATGGCCACATCATCTTCACTATCATTGTCCCCTCTCGGTGTTGCTGTCTTGGAATCTGAAGCTTCCTTGTCCTTCCTCTTCGGACAAGTGCTAGCAAAGTGTCCAAGGTCGCCACATCTGAAGCACCAGACCTGATATATGTCCTTCTTCTTCTTCCCTTGTCGTCGTTGTCCCTTAGATGTTAGGGCTGCATTTTCAATGATATTATTTCCAATGTTCCACCAAGTCCCCTGGAGGTGGGAGCGAGGGGGCGAGGGAGCGCAGGAGCGGCCTATGCAAAAGCTCCCTACTAATTTTCAGGAAACGTGGGAGGGTGTCAAGGTCATAAAAATTATAAAATATAAAAATATATGATATATCATTGAAAATTTAATATTTATAATGTAACTATATTTTTGCAAGGAATGTATATACAGTCATCATGCACTTACATCATGAAAGATAAATCATAAATGATAAAATTATAAATCAATGAATGATGAATCGTGTAACTGAAACAAATTTAAAACTTAAAACTTAAAACATACATCATACAATCATACATGTAAGTTCGTAACTTTGTAACTGTATAATCATTAATATAACTACTAACAATGTACAATGAAAATAAAGTTTAAGATATCATATGACATATTTTATCAAGATTCAATATAAAGTTTGAACTGAAGTTTAAAACTCAAGTCTGAAACATCAAACTTAAAAGCAAGTAAGTTATGTCTGAAACATAAAACATAAAACATAACATATGAATATCAAATGATATCATCGTAATGATATATGAGCATAAATGCTCAAGGTAATGCCCCACTAGTCTCTGCATCCAACTGTTGCATGAATATATCAAGATCAACCATGTCACCATATGAATCTGAATCACTTGGATTCTCAAACATGCTAAGTGGCACACCAACTTTTAACACGAAACTATAAACTAAAACAATGAAACAAACTTTTAACACAAATAAAATTTTAAGCTAAAAAAAAATCGTTTATTTTTTATTTTTTTCATTTAAAAAATATTTTTTTAAATTTCGAGCCCCTCACACCCCCTCGACCCCTAAATTTGAGGAAACGTCCCCCCTCAAGCCCCCCTTAGTTTCCTGATTTTTGGGGGCGTGGGGAAACGCTCCCTAGAAGTCCCCAAGTCACCGGAGCGTAAGGGGGCGAGGAATCTAGACCCCTAGGTGGGGGGGCGAGACCCCGTGTAACACTAATTTCTTTCCCCTTACTTTGTCAACTTAGCTAGGCATTTTTCAGCACTGACAGAACCGATGCCCCACCAACAACTTCGAAGATCAGAAGTTGCCCTTCCGATCACGACAACTGGCACAGTGTCACTCTCTCTTGGACAACGTCACCCTCCTAGTGCCACGTCAGCCTCTGCGTGAGCAAACTGGATCTGTGTCACTCTCTTGGTGTTGCGTCAGCCTCTGCGTGAGCAGGCTGGCTCTACGTCAACTTCCTGGTGCTGTGTCAACCTCTGCGTGAGCAGACTGGCACTGTGTCACCCCTATTGGGTCTGCATTGTCCCTCTGGTGCTTCGCTGCATCTTTCCGGGTATGTGCTTGCTTCAGCTGCCCTTCCTGCAGAAAAAATATTTAGTCCCTTGCTGACGACTTCAACTTGTTCTACAATGCTCTAATACCATGTGAAAATTTTTGAACAAAGAAACCCTACTGCAGAATATTGATTTACTTCTCCTACTTGTTTTATTATACACAAGTTATTTAACTGAAATATTAAGAAAAACATCAAAGTAAACACAATCTGTAGCTTACACATATACAGATCATTTACTAAAGCATAGCGCACATATGACAAAGGATGCACATGATTTTTGGGACAAATGTCCCCGGAAAAACCCAATGCGAAAAAACCAGTGCAGCAGCTCTTTGAGGGTTTTATTTATTAAGCAGAATATTTGAATACATCTAGGGCACCAGTAGTGGTTTTCCCCACAGAGAAATTTCACGGCAGTTGTACCTTATCACTCGGAGACAGAAAATATGGCTGATTCAAACCCTTCAGGAATTACTAAATACGAGTCCTTTCTGGCCCACTAGAACCCTCAGCGCAACTATTCCAACCTCTACGTCAGCCTCTCCTGCCCATCACAGCCTCTGCGCAACACAAGTTGCCCCTGTGTCACTCTGAAGGCATCGGTGTTGCCTCTGCATCACCCACAAGGGTCTGTGTCCTCTTTGTGTGATCTTTGCGTCAGCCTGGCTGGGTTGTGTCCCTCCTGCTGACCTCTGTGTTGCCTGGTACGGAACTGCCTCTTTGATGTATGTATTCTTGGCCTCGGATCATAACATCCTTTGTCGATCTGCCCCTCACTAGCACTGCAAGCTCACTCGAAAATTCCCAGCAAACCGCGCCCCAGAATTTCGACTTAGCTCAAGTGTTGCTACTCTATGTGTGTTCTCCAACTGACTCCAAGCCTTCCTTTAATAATTTTCTCGTTGAGAAATCAACAGTCGTGATCTAATCACTAATCAACGGCTAAGATTAGAGAAAGCTTGATCCACGTCACCATTCTCACCACATGTGTAAATTAATTCACTTTAATTTTTCAATTTCCCTAAGTTAGACTTAGGGTCTCCATTAAAAAATTTAATTATTTGAATAACTTTTATGCCAGGTGGAATTTCTCCAAACGATTTCTGGGTCTTGGAGATCTCATGTGTTCTAGCCCCTCCACAAAGTTTCGGAGCTAGAGAACATTTGATGCTACCCAAAATCTCAACAATATATATATATATATATATATATATATATATATATATATATATATATATATATATATAATTGTTGTTGCTTAGCTAATAGCTCGTCTTCCTCGGACATAAGGAAATAGGTTAACAACCCAAGGCCCATAGGGATCTAGAGTGAAAGCCTTACCCCTTATAGAGCACCAATGGGTAATTACATGTGGCATGGTTATCCTTGAATAATAATGATGAGTCAACATGCATTTGTTGATAGCATCCAATGATGGTTGTCCCCATTGGAGAGAGAGAGACAGATATGATCCATCTTAATTACAGATTTACCAAGCATTAAAAGAGATTAAATCTCTTGCTATGTAAACTCTTTTTCAGGTTTTGCATTCTAAAAACAGATTTTCATATCAAGAGATATTTTGATCCCTCTAAGCACTTGGTAGATCTATGGTTAAGATGGATCTATGCTAGTTTATGACATTTTATCACATATCATGTTGTTCAAAAGTTCATTAAGGCAAAGCTCTTTCACTTAAATCTTCCACTCAATGTTTTGGAGGAGAATAGGTATATCTTTTCTCCTTGTTATGGAGAGGTGGGAATTTGTTATTTCTAGACAACATCTCCATCTAGAGTTGACTTCATAGCAGAAAATTTATTTTAACTCGAACTAGCATTTGCTTTCTCTTGGCTAAGAAGAGGGTTGGTTTTTTTTTTTAATCTTTGAGGGCTTGGGGAATTTATAAAATTCTTCTTACTTTTTAGGAGGGTGAGGGAATGAGATTTTTTGCACTTTTTTGAATAGTTTTTATTGAAGTAACCATACTTATGGCAATCATTGTAATTGAAAGGAAGTTTTTCATACTCCAACTGCTTATATAGTTCTAGTTATCCATCCATATAAAGGCTCAAGGAGGCCTTCTTGTGGTTTTACCTCTACGCATATTTGAGCATAGGAGAGCATGTCCCAACCTAGCTCTCTTGTTTTCTATAAATTCCTTAGATTGGTATTAATTGCTTTGAAGGTTTCATAGTCCTAGAGATTTAGAGGTAGAGGGGAGAGCAAGACCCACACTAAAAGGATGGTGGGAAACTCCCCTTCTAGATTGAAGTTTAGGTACAATATCTTTAAGTAGAATGCACTGGATGCTAGAAAATAGGGGTCACTAAAGAAAATTATACGACGATCTTCCTTGAAGTTAAAATGAAAAACAAAATGCTCTATACTGCAAATTTATAAATGGATTCCACCCTCCATATAATGAAACCGCTATGTTTGAGTCGACTGGTCAAGGGTTTTGAAGCTTGACCACACTCCATGACTTTCTTAATCAAGATTTGATTAGCAAACATTAGCACTTTTCTCTTTGGTCCTACAAATGGAATGGAAAACTTGGGGATTTCTTCAAGCCTTTTCACAAAATTTGTCTGTTAATTAGAGACATATATCATCAACAGTAAGTGAAACACCAATGTTGGGAATTTAGGGACATCCCACACTAATCTCCGTGACATTGGTTATACGGTTACCTCAATAAATTTGTTAGATTGAAGTTACAAAGGCTTTACTAATTCAAAGCAAAAACCACAAGGGCGTTGTTGCAATTAATATGATTTATTTGTTGCTATCTTATTGGTCCAAAATTTCTCTTAGAAATAAATGCAAACTCTTATTCTTATTTTAAAAAATGAGATATGATACAAAATTTTAATGGCATGGCATCAAATAACTATGCCTAAAATCAAGTCCCTTGGTAAATTATATGCCAATTCATCAAATCTAACTTATGTGGCATGTCTAAACTTGGGATTCAACTAGATCATTTTGCCAACTAATAAGTCATAATGGTTTTGATTAATTTTGCTAGCTGAATATAACATTGATCAAAACGCTAGCAAGTTTTCTACAATAACACAAGATAATAATAAATAGACGCATAAGCAAACGATTATAATTACTACATAAAAAAATGCACGAGTTCCTACTTTAAACAATACAATAAGCGCATATTAAATCCATGTAATAGTTATGGAGGTAGAGAGGGATAATGAAAATAACTAGGTGAAATGTCTAATTGAGCATTCATTAGTTAAATTTCACTTCACAATTATGTATCACAAATAAATAGTGACATGAACCATATATATTTGGGATTTTTTTCAAAAATAATAAAATAAAAAATTTAATGACATGAAGCATATATGTTTGAGATTTTTTTTCAAATATAATAAAATATAAAATTTTAATGTATTATATTAGGTTCCAGTTGTAAGTAGGAGTGTTTGTAACAATGACTATCTATTTGGGTAGCTTTGTTCTCCATGTTAACAAAGTACTCTAAAAAGATGAGTGCTCCTGTAAGTAAGTCTTGGGAGATTTTGATGTAATAGCTACCCCACCAAATATCTTAGCCAACTTAGCCCCTAAGGGCATTAGTAGATTGACAAGTTTTGTTTGCTACCCACATTACATCATGATGTCTAAACCTAACAAGGTAGGGCAGCACCATACCTACAAGGGGGATCTCATATATAGTGTATGGATTTCATACTTGTTTCTCACCATATATGTATCCCTTGTAAAGTAGTTGTGTGTGTAAAGTTTTTAAGGCACTTTCATACACGATGCAAGTGGAGGACATGAGGCCTCTCATTTTTTGATATAGTTTGTATTTGATTGTTAGTCTAGATGTATGAGAATAATTTAGATGAAGTCTTTAACCTCTTGGCCTAAATCATTATTTTTCATGATTAGACATTTTCAAACTCTTTCCTTAAATCTCATTTTCTTAATTAAAACAGTGTTTATATATAGAAATGAATTTTAAAAATTTTTAATATTTGAAAAAACTCACAACTTAATTAAACTTAATCTGCTTACTTCTTAAAATACCTATAATAAATGATAAAAGTAATTATTATATCACCTATTAATACCAAACTTTAAAACAATTTGAAAACTCTCTTTATATATAATTATGCTACTTATTCCATAATTGGTTAACCCCAAAGATTATGATAACATGGCTTCCTCAAAATCTTCTGTGAACTTCAAATTTCAGTGATGGGTGTAATGATGATCCCAATTAAAACACATTAAAATATTTTCCCCCTCTTGTACCAAGTTAGTGACCACACTTTCTCTTGTACCAAGTTAGTCACAACACTTTCAACAAAGAAGAGCTCAGCTCAAACCTGAAGGATTGAAGTTAGGTACAAGTTCCATATAATTTTGAGAAAATATATATATACCTCGAACTCTTCACCTAACCTAGTCACTTCGTATATCACAGTCATTGCTGAGAGTTTCTTCACCTAACCTAGTCACTTCGTATATCACAGTCATTGCTGAGAGTTTCTTCACCTAACCTAGTCACTCTGTATAACACAGCTATTGCTGAGAGTTTTATACCACAAGGAGATTCACTGAAAATACCCTAAATCTGGGTGGGAAAAACTCACCCTAATCAAGTATCGTTTTTTATGCAAGTATAAAACCATATTTTGATGCATGAAATTTTGGCAATGTAAATATGTAATAGCATATCATGTGCAGGGATCATTTAACTACTCACGTATAGAACTGAATAGAGACTCCAATAGATTCGTACAACACCAAAAGATCACCATGGATTACCATAAGCGGTCCATTATGGAAGTCTCTGCTAAAAGGAATGACTTGCAGAGTACCCTAGTTCTTGTTTCAAATCCAGACAGTGAAGGCCCATACTTATACTGCTTAACCAACCTATTCCCAAAAATTAAAATCTAATTGACATTTTAAACAAAACACTTGCAAAACCACATGAACAGAAACAGAAACAGGTGTGGAGATATAATAGAAATGTTCGCAGTTTTATTCATACCATGAGATTCCAGGTTTAAATTCTCTAATTTATCTGGATATCTAGAGATTATACGGATAATAATCTAACTAAACCCTTATCACCCAAGTTGGAAATCAATCTAGTTACCAATTCCTTAAATTCTCTAATTTATT
Organism: Pinus albicaulis; assembly: GCA_034641835.2. Classification (NCBI taxonomy): domain Eukaryota; kingdom Viridiplantae; phylum Streptophyta; class Pinopsida; order Pinales; family Pinaceae; genus Pinus; species Pinus albicaulis. Next base: position 1,202,007,390 of record CM076572.1, on the reverse strand, counting down.
TCGATACCTAGAGATTACACGGATAATAATCTAACTAAACCCTTATCACCCAGGTAATCTAACTAAACCCTTATCACCCAGGTTGGAAATCAATCTAGTTACCAATTCCTTTATTCAATCAAAAAAACCATAAATGTTCATAATCATAAATTGGTAAATAATAATCTAACTAAACCCTTATCACCCAAGTTGGAAATCAATCTAGTTACCAATTCCTTTATTCAATAAAAAAAAATACCATAAATGTTCATAATCATAAAGTGGTTTTCCCAATTCTGTAAATACACACAAAATCACAAAATCCTATGTCAATACTCTCATAAACACTCAAAAAAAAACCATAAATGTTCATAATCATAAAGTGGTTTTCCCAATTCTGTAAACACACACAAAATCACAAAATCCTATGTCAAAACTCTCATAAACACTCGGGTTCTTAGCTCAGCAGTAGAGATTGAGAAAATTTGACCAGCTCAATCAAGACTCAGATCAAGGGAATTTATGAAAACACAGAATAATTTTTTCCTTGTGACAGCGGATTCAATGGACACAGCCCCTTTTGGCCATGCATTCACTTTGGGCCTCTTAACATCAAGATTCGAACCAGACTATTGGGATCTAACTATTTGAACAAATTATTTTTCTGTTATAAACCACGTAATTATAGAGCACATAGTATAGCATCAGACAGGTCCAAAATGCCGGATTTTCAAACCACCGGAAAATATATTACATCTTATAAAACATACTGCAATTAATACCCATATATGCAATTTTATTGTTCAGTATACCAACAAACTATCAGCGCAATAAAGTGATATTACTCGAAACAAAATGATGACAGCGAGGATTCATAACAGTATTATAATTATTCATATATGCAGAAGCAACGAGAGGTTTGACCAAATTAGAAGAACAAAATAAACAATAGAGAGGAGCTCAACAAAAGAGACTGACCTGCCTGATATTTGCTGGTTTCTGTGGCCGCCTCTTTTGTGTTGGTAACAATAAATAGTAATACCGTTGTCCTCGCTGCTGCTTATGGCCGAAGCGGAAGCCAAATCCAAGCGCTGGTAACCGCGAATATGGAATAGGAATACAACACAATTAAACAAGTCCTGTGAATGAATGCTCCTTATTCAATCTATATATATATATATATATTTCTATGTACGAGGCACGTTTAAAATTCACAACTTGCGGAGTAGGGTTGGGTGGGATTGTTTCTCGGAATGGTTTGTTGTTTGGACAAGTTTCATTCCCATGGTGTTGGACAAGTTTTATTATTATGAAAGGGGTATGTTTTATTTTATAAACATATGAAAAATCTTGCTAATGCAAAGTTTTAAAATTGCTAGTGCTGAGCCTTTTTTTTAAGGATGCAAGGAAATATTTGATGTGAGTTAATATTCCAAGCTGCAGAAGTATATGTCAAGAGTGAAAGTCTTCTCTTTTATAAATTATTACTGGGTCATTTCAAGTGAGTTGGTTTGACCCAGTATTTTTTGAAATTTCAAGTGAGGTGGTTTGACCAAATATTCTTTGAATAATGGTGATGCAAAGACATGTGTCAAGAGTGAAAGTTTTCCCCTTTATAGACCATTACTTGGTCATTCCAAGTGAGGTGGTTTGATCAAATATTCCTTGAATAATGGTGATAGACTTTGTACATTCTACATGCTAAGATAGCAACTTGCGATAATTGTTTTCATTGCTAATTTGACTACTAAATTATAACAAGTTATCTAAAACAATATCAAAAGTTTTATCTTTATTAACTTTTAGTTTAAAACTTTGTCTAAAAGAATAGTATTTTATTTTTAAAAAATTGAAATTCAAAATATTAATTGTTGATTTATAAAATGTATACTTTCAAATTATAATTAAATGTAAATTTAAATTACAACTCTCAACCTATGTAATTACACCATTTTCATCCAAATCTCTAGTTAGAGGAAGAGGAATAGCATATCACTTCAATAAAGTAAAAGAATTATGTAATTTCCTCAAACAACTTATATTAACAAAATATATATATATATATATATATATATATATATATATATATATAAACCAATACATATCACCTAATTGTCAAAATAAATAAATATATAAATCATATGAAATTATAGTTTGAATTTGAAACATTAAATAATTTCTAAGTCATTTAATAATATTGATAATAATAATTATTATTTTAATAGATAAATGTCTTTCGGATTAATCACTTCATTAAGATTTGATGATGTGATTAATCTGAAAGATATTTATCTACTTTATAGATCACAAAAATCTTAGACCTAATAATAATTATACTTCGATTTGATATATATATATATATTATATTAGTAGGAAGAGAAAATAGAAAGCATGAGAGGAGGTTAAAAAGAAGTTTACCAAAAAAAAATTGAGAGATTAAAGTTAAGATAAATAAGATAATTGTAATCACCATCAAGAAAATTAAAGTTAATTGAATTATAGAGATTATTATTAATTTGTTTTATATATATATATATATATATATATATATATATATATATATATAATTATCATTCACAATGGTTATTAACATTTAACTATAAATATAAACTTTAACACTTTATTTTAATATATTTTTATAATTTTTATTATTTCAAAAATAAGTAAAACATTATCCACACATTTCAAACTCTTATACATAACTTATCTCCAAAAATAGCACAAACATTAAAGATAACTATCAAAATTTGCATTCTCAAATTATAATTAATTTATATTAATTAATTTGTAATCTCTCACACATATAAAATAAAGATTATACATCTCATTTTTAATAAATAATTTCAAACTGTATATACGCACTTTTTCCGCCCTATCTTATTAACTATCATCTTAACCCAACCAGAATCTGACCATAGTCGAATTTCAATAAATTGTGTGCATGTCATAATCAGGAAGTGGTATCAGTTTCAGTATATATATATATCTTAATCTTAATGTATTGTACAATGTAGGAGTGTTTGGAACGTATTATGTAGATATTTGATACGTAGAAAATTTGAAACAATTTTTTTTTAATGCATATATTATATTAAATTTAATTTAATAAAAAAAATTAATTAATTTATATATAATAATAATAATAATGGTAATATTTATTAAATGAATAGTAATTTGTTTTTAGATTGTAATTTAATTATTAATTGTTGTGAACTAAAATATTGTGTATACTGAGAGACTATTCAAAAAATCTAAGAGTAGCTTGGTTTATGGAAAGGATAAGTAGTAAATATCAGAGGTATAGTGGTAGTAGTCCAATGATTTATTCCTTGTTTAAAACAAAAGTGAATATTAATATATGGTCATAATTATATTAATATTTTGAGTGAATTTATAATTTTCAATGATGAATTTATAACTATTAAACTTGGGATAATTTTTTAATTTTTGGACCCATGTTGAATTTTTTTTTAGAGAATCAAATCTGTGGTGAATTTTTTTAAAGAATCAGATGTGTGGTGAATTTTGCTGGGTGAAATTTTCCAAGAATCAAACTTATTATGGGCTTTTATAGACCAATGTTGAATACATTTAAACTACAAGAGTTAAAATAATTCATTTGGTTAATTGCTCCAACTCATAACTAGGTGCATAAGTTTTTTTTATTTATATTTTATTATTATTTTATTTTATTTGTTAAAAACCTAGGTCATAAATTATTTTTCTTTTTCTTTTTATTTTATTTTATGTATTAAAAAACTATTTTTTCTTTTTATTTTATATTTTTATTGTATTTATTAAAAATCTAGGTTATAAGTTTATTTTCTTTATTTTCTTTCTTTTTACTTTTTATTTTTATTTGTTAAAATTATGAGCACTTCACCACACATGTCAAAACCTCCACCTAACAAGGGGAGGCCAAGCAAAGTCACCTTAAAAAGTTTGTATCGTCACATTGATTCATTAGCAAAAAAGAAAAAGAGGAAATAGAACATAAACTAGAATTAGCTCCAATATTTGATAACCAATTTAGATTGTTTGAAAATAAAATGTTAGGGCAAAAGACTAAAGTGCAAAAAATGAAAGATAGGTTACAAGAAATGGAAAACCAAAAACAATTAAAAATTAAATAAAATTGCACCTTGAAAGACGAGATTAAAGAGAGAAAAGATAAAATAAATAACAATTTGGCTCTAAGTAGCACAAAGAATAAATTAGAGATCAAAGAGGAAAAGAACAAACTAATTTAATGTTTAATGTTTAATGTTAGGTTTAATGCTTCACCTTTTTATTTAATTAATTAAAAAAAATTGAGTTGAATTGACCTCCAACCAAATTGTAAATTTTGACCTCTTAAATGACCATGACATTGATTTTAGTCATTGACCTTTATCATTAAGTGTAAACTTTGATATGCACATTAGCCACATGTAAAAGAATTATGATAGCCAGAGGCACCTACTCTTTGATAAAAGTAAAATGGATCTCTTTTTAAAGGATTTATACCTTTTAACTTATAAGGATAACATTGAGAACCTCTATCATAATTTTGCTACAACCGTCTCCACTACCATCGATAAGTTTTATGCCAAGGTAACATGTAAAAAGAATAATAGAACTACCAACCCTCAGTATGATAATGATTGTAAAATTGATAGAAATTCGATTAGGGATGCTCCTAGTGAAACCTTAATACTTGATAAGATAAATTTGTACAAATCTCTTATTAAAAGAAAGAAAAGATGTTATATAAATAGGAAGCAAGAGATACTACTTCAACTTTCTAAATTTGATTCCAAAAAGTTTTGGAGGAAAATTCTAATTCATAAAATCTTAAGAAAATAATGTGATTCCCTTAAAGAATGGAATATCTACCTCAAAAACCTTTATGAGTCCCCTAATCCTATGGGAACCATTTTGAATGCTCCGATAGAGGATGATATATTTTCTTTAGAAGACAATGACTTTGGGGTTAAACACCTCGCTAATGGGAAAGCTAAGCATATTGAAGACTATAAAAGTTGAAAATTTTTAAAATGGGATTTCCTCATCCCTCATATTCACAAGCTCTTCAATTTGGCAGTGAAGAAATGATTTCCTAAGCCTTGGACACAGAGCCTTACTGTGTTTATCTTTAAAAGTGGGGATAAAAGCACTCCCTCTAATGGAAAAACTATTATGATGAGGCATGTTTTAGCCAACTTGTACGGACTTATTTTGGAAAATAAGATTAACCTATGGCTTGAAAACCATGGCAAAATAGCTAAAGGCCAAGCTGGGTTTAGGAGACATCATTCAATTGTTCACCATCTCAATACTCTTAGGATCATTTCAAAGGAATGTCGCGAAGATAAGACTGGCCTCTTCTATTGTTTTGTGGACTTTAGAAAATATTTTGACATCGTTCCTAGGATGAAGCTATGGAAGAGGCTAGAGTAGCTAATGGTTCCTCTCAAGTTGAGTGTTGTTGTGACAAGGTTGTACAAGAATGTTATTGCTAAGCTTAAGGCTACCGAGGGTTGGTCAAAATAATTAATTGCAATATCAGAGTCAAGCACCTACCCTTTTTGGCATTTACATTAATAAGCTTGAAGAGTGCTTAGAAGTTGGAGAATGTGTTGGCCCCATTGATCCAGGTGAATATCGGTGGCCACCCACCTATTCCATTTGGACCCGCACCTTCAATTCTTGCAACTTTTCACTTTCAGCACAACTTACTATTTTTAGCAGGTTTTTGGGTCCTGCACTCCCAGAGCCGTTTTGGGGCCCTAATGATCCAAGTGGATATTGGTGGCTGCCCACCTATTCCATTTGAAACGCCACCATTAGTTCTTTCATTTATTCAATTTCAACACAACTTACAATTTTTAGCAGTTTTTCGGGTCCTGAACTTCCGGAGCCGTTTTGAGGCCCTAAATTATGTTTCTTGGGAATCGCTTTTGGCGAATATGATTCCGTTCCGAAATATACGTTCGCAGTTATTAGTTGTAGTCCTTGGATAGATCTTTCTAACGAGGTATGGTGCGCGTCAAACGAAGATCGTATGCCAAAGTTACATCCCTAGGAAGTTGAAACACCAATTTACCGAAACGAGGCCCATAGTTTTGCCGCTTCATCTCCTAGGGTTAGGTTTTTGGATGTTTAGAGTTTTCCATTGTTTCTCAACAATAAATAGGCCTTCAAGCCTCATTGTAACACAGCTCAGAGACATGTAGACGCTACATCTCTTCTCAGAGATAAGCTACCAATGCCCTAGATATTTTGTTTCCATTATGTCTATAAGCTTATTTCAATCATTCTTTTATTAATAAAATGAAGCATTATTTCCGTTGCATCTCTGTGTTTATGGTTATATGTGTATTATGTTGTGTTCTTGCATAAATCTAGATCAGTGGTATCAGAGTGGTCTACTCTTTCTCTATTTTTCTTTGCATGTCCCCAATGCGGTCAGGGTATAAGGAGTTAGGGCTCGATCTGGTTGGACCCTTGCAAGATCAGCCTCGCAAACCCTGATGACCTCCCATGGCAGAACAAAAGAAAGACGAGGGAGCAGGAGATCCTATCAAAGTATTGCTTGAGGAGGCCCTCGAGAAACAAAGGAATGCAATGATGGATAACTTTGCTTAGATCCTTCAACGACTGCCCACCTACGGCGCATCTACATCCAACAGCCACTTTGGAGGTGCCACTCCCTTCAAGGTACAGATAAACTTTGAAATTCCTATATTTGAAGGCCAGATAGATGCAGACGTCGTAGATAGATGGTTGAATTTGAAGGAAGGGTATTTCTCGGTCCACGATTTCTTCGACTGAGAAAATATTATTTTTGCAATCCTCAAAGCCACTCGCCATTTCAAAGACTAGTAGGAAACCTACTATGAGCAAAAGGACAGGACAGAACCCTATATGTTCTCGCCCGCACCCACTTGGAATTCGTTCCGAGACGGCATCAAGGAACAATATTACCCCTTGGGGAGCTATGAGGACAAGTACATTTTATGGACCACGATGCGGCAGCAAAGGGATCAAGATGTGCACGAACTGACGAATTTGTTCCATACCCTGCGCACAAAGTTGGGAATTAAAGATTCAAAGAGAAATTTGGTGCTCAAGTACCGTAGCTATCTACACAGACACATTCAGGAGGAAATGGAGTTCCTCGACATTACATCGCTTTGCACGATATATCGCTATGCCACCAAGATCGAGCATAAATTTAAGCAGAAGAAGCGAGACTTTGGATCCGCGAATTTGAAGCCAGGGAAAGGCGCCCTCGAACCGCAGAACAAGGGGCAAGGCCAAAGCAGGGCGACTCATAAAAACATCACAAATCCAAAAAAGGATACGAGGAAGTGGTGTGAATTTCATAACAGCCCCACTCACAGCACAAACGGGCCAAGCAGTTGTTGGTGGCCGAACTAAAGGCACTTGAATCAGATGCATGTTCTGATCCTGAGTCAGAACCAGACAAAGGCAATGACAAAGGGAAGCAAATCATTGATGCGGATCCCAATTCCATTATTGCCACCACCAAGATCCAGAGGGAGGATCCCGAGAATCTAGGAGGGAGAGTGCCTCTTCCATTCGCAGATGTGGGTGAAGGGTTCTCCACTGCAATTCCTTGTCGATAACAGAAGCCAAAAGAACCTCATTTCAACAGAGGTTGTGAAGTGGCTCGGCCTACCGACCATAGCACACCTGCAGCCATATACCATCGGGTGGCTTCACCCAGGGAGAGATCTCTGCATCAGCCAGCAGTGTCGTCTTCCGTACAGTATCAAGCCATTCAATGATGAGGTATTGTGTGATGTTGCTCCTCTTGATGTAGTTGATGTATTATTGGGCCAACCATACTTGTGGAGGCGACATGATGTGTATGAGTCTAGGCCTCGTGCAGTTATTATTACTTTGGGAAATAACTTGTACAGGATACCGGAGGTAGTATCGCCTCCTGTCATCTCTTTGACTACTGCAAAACAACGCAATAAGATTGTTTCCCAAACCAGGAAATTTATTTTCCTTACAACTCGCTCACAGGGAAAGAAGAATATTGTGGCCATAACCTCAAAACAGGGCTCCCCTGCACGGCTACAATAGATGGACAAAGTCATGGAGGAATACGAAGACATTTTCTCCTCACTCACAGGGGTTCCTCTACACTGTCAGGACAAGCACTCCATTGATCTGACCCCTGACGCATTGTCGCCTGATGTTGCCATACCTCATGCAACTACACAGACAAAATCCACACATGTATTGTTTGAGTCTGATAAAGAAACCAAATTTACTAAACGCATCCAGCATGTCTGCCACAGGTCCATGACGTCTTTGAAAAATCTAATACCTAGTCCAACAGAATTTGCCTCATCTCATGGAGGATCTCAACGCAATGGGGACCATTGCTTCCTAAGGAGGGAGGAATGATCCGGGTGGATATCGGTGGCCACCCAACTATTCCACTTGGACCCGCACCATCAATTCTTGCAGCTTTTCACTTTCAGCACAACTTACTATTTTTAGCAGGTTTTCAGGTCTTGCACTCCTGGAGCCATTTTGGGGCCCTAATGATGCAGGTGGATATTGGTGGATGCCCACCTATTCCATTTGAAATGCCACCATCAATTCTTTCAGTTTTTCAGTTTCATCAAAACTTACTATTTTTAGCAGTTTTTCGGGTCCTAAACTTTCGGAGTAGTTTTGAGGCCCTAAACGACGTTTCTTGGGCATCGCTTCGCTGGCTAATATGATTTCGTTCTGGAATCTACATTTGCGATCAGCAGTTGTAGTCCTCAGATATATATTTCTAACGAGGTATGGTGCGCATCAAACGGAGATCGTATGCCAAAGTTACATCCTCGGGAAATTGAAACACCAATTTACCCAAACGAGGCCCATAGTTTTGGCGCTTCATCTCCTAGGGTTAGGTTTTTGGATGTTTAGGGTTTTCCATTGTTTATCAACAATAAATAGGCCTTCGAGCCTCATTGTAACACAGTTCAGAGGCCTGTAGACAGCACATCTCTTCTTAGAGATAAGCTACCAACGCCCTAGCTATTTTGTTTCCATTATGTCTATAAGCCTATTTCAATCATTCTTTTATTAATAAAATGAAGCATTATTTCCGTTGCATCTCTGTGTTTATGGTTATATGTGTATTCTGTGGCGTTCCTGCATAAATCTGGATCACCCATGCTCACTGGTATCATCATAACTCTTCTCCTTTATGCTAACGATATTGTTCTTTTGGCAAGGAGCCATGATGATCTTGAAAATCAACTAAGAATCCTCTAATATTTGTGCTCCAAGATGGGTAATAATTGTTAACACTAATAAGACTAAAGTCATAATAATTGAATCCAAATAATACCTATGACAGTTTCGTTTGTGAGAATAGCTACTTGGAGGAAGTTCCTTCATACAAATTTCCAGGAATCGACATTAATCACCAGCTCAATTGGAAGTATACCATTGAAAAAGGGATAAATGGAGAATGGAAAGCCTATTATGGGCTTGAAAACAATTGTAAGTCAACTTATCTTTGGATTTGGGATTTAAAAAAAGTCCCTCTTTGAGAATCTGGTCATCCTTGTTATTTTATATGGCTATGAGGTTTGGGGTTGAAGTATATCTAAAGAATCAAGGAGGAAGATTGAACAGATCCAAAAGCATTTTATAACCTACAACCTCAAGATTAAAGGATGTACTCCCTAGCCTATCTTTCTTATTGACGCTAGCTTTTCCCCTATTGAAAGCATGGATATGACCAAGGATATCATGTGTAAGAAGAATTTATACAACATGGAAGCCAAGAGGTTTCCTAAAATTTCTTCTCACTCTAGACAAAACCCCCATATTTGGTTCAAGAAATGATGGCATAAGGATACCAAATCTAGGCTAGACCATTGGGGGATAAAGGAGGAGATCATAATGTAGAATAAGGATAATATTAAAAATTGTATTACTTCCAAATTTAAGGAGAAGTTATGGAGCAATAGAGAGTTAGAGAGGAAAAGGAAATAAAGATATTATAAGGAGGTGATCAACGCCGACATTGAAAACCAGAATTATTTATTTGTCTTGACTGCTGTTAAGAATAAAATGAGCATTGCTAAAATAGAACTAATTCTCATAAACTTCATAGTGAATTTGAAAGTTGGTCTACTCCTAAAACGACATATGAAGAAAGAATCTGTCACTGGTGCGATACTAAGAGGGTTGAAGATGAAAAGCACTTTCTCTTAGATTGCCCAACTTATAGTCAAATATGTTCTAATTTTCAAAATATCTCTCATACTACCAACCTTCTTGACCTATTAAGGTTGCAAAACTATGGTGATCTGGGAACACTTCTCTCACTTCTCTTTGTTGATTTGTGTAGCGTCGAGAGGTATTTGCACATGGATAAAGGGTCTCAAAGTTGGTCTTAGAAGAATTATGTAATTTTTTATTTTATTGAGACAAGTAGTCCCAAGAAAAGTCAAGTCGACAGTCAGTGAAGGGGTGTGTCCCTTGGGTTGTCACACCCCCCTGGACGTGTATAAATAAGACGTTAAGATGCCTCATTTGGAGACCACCAAAGAGTAAGTTTGTCTCTATGTTTATCATAGAGTTTAAATAGCATTCTTAAAGTCGCACGAGTGAAAAGAAGAATGATTTTGACCAAGTTTGATCTTTGTTTGACTAAACTTTGACCAGAACTGACCAAGTTGTTTTTGGACCAAGTTGACCAGAGTTGATCGAGCTATAGGTGACCATGAGAGGGTTGCACACGCGAACTGTTGACTACAGACCGTGGGCCTAAAGTTTGACCTCAAACCAGTTTGATCAGGCCGAGTTGAAGTACATTGAATTTCTTATTTTTGGTTGGTTTGAACAGAAGATGTTTTGACTAGGTTTGACTAGAATTTGACTTGGATTATTGGCATATAATTCTACATAACTTGTTGATTTGTAAACCTTGTTGAAGAATAATTTCTCCTAAGAAAAGTTGTTGGGTTTTCTCCCAAGGTTGGATTTCCCAAGGTAAAAATATTGTCTCTTTTGTGCATGGTTGTCTTTCCGTGATCTTTACTATTTTTGTTGCATTCACTCTTGAGATTTTTGAAGTGTAATTATGCAATGATATCAGTGGCATGAAATACTAGTTGAAAAGCATTAGGAAGTAATTACCTGGTAGAAAATTGTACTAGCCTTAGAATTTCAATATGCTATCATAGCTTTGTTCAAAGAGAAGCCATTCAAGTAAGCCTAAGAGACAATAATCAACATCTTGATTGGATTTTAGATCTCTTGTCAAAATAGTGCCAACTCTCAAAGTAGAAGATAGGTTGGATGATGCTACTAATTTAATATCTTGGAAGACCTTGATACTCCTTGTCTTAGAAGAAAATGATCTTCAAAATCATGTGAAGGAATTCATTCCAGAGCCATAGGGAGTTGAGGAGAAAGCCAAGTATAAGAAGAATGAAGACAAGGCTAAGATAATCTTGATAGATTCTATAAAGGATCACTTGATTCCACATGTGGTTGAGTTGAAAATTGCCAAAGAAGTGTATGATAATTTGGTATGATTGTTCCAAAGTGACAACATTAGTAGGAAACGAATCTTGAGGCATCAACTTCATAGTGTCATGATGACTAGATCAGGTTTTGTTGTCTCTTATCTTGTGAGACTCTCTTAGTTGAGAGATGAACTTGGAACTATTGGAGATACCATTGATGATGCAGAGCTTGTTGTAATGACTCTCAATGGATTTCCTTCCCCACGAAATCCATTTGTTTAGCAAATTTATGCATGAGAAAATTTGCCCAGGTTTGATAAGCTATGGAATAATTATGTCCAAGAGGATACCAAATTATTTTCCAAGGACAACTTGCAGAGACCTCAAGATGAAGAAGCTTAAGCTCTTACAGCTCATGCAAGGAAAGAAAAAGAAGAAGAAATTTTGGAAAGTTTAATTAGAAGAATAAAGGTAGAAGATCCACTCTACTTCAAGAAAAAAAGGATATATCAAAGATTAGGGGCTACAAATGTCATGATTTTGGACACTATGCCTCCTATTTCCCTCACAAGAAAAGAAAGGAAAACCAACATGCATCAATAGTCGATGTTGATGATGATGATGAACATCAACCTCAAAAGAAGACAAAGGAATCTAAACTTGATGGGATTGCAAATGGACTTCAGAAAGAATACTTCTTTTGACATTCATTAATGATTTTTTCCCATGAAGGCCAAGGATGAGGTCTTCAACAAGTTCTAGGTGTTCAGGACTCAGGTGGAGAACTTGACAGAGAAGAATATCAAGATTTTGAGGTTATATAGCAGAGGAGAGTATACTTCAAGGACGTCAATGATTTTCTGCAAGGAAGCAATGATCGAGAGGGAGTTGACCATTCCCTACAGGCATCAACAATTTCTTCCTTGATCAAGAGATAAGTACTTCCTATCATATTTTTTCTCCTTTGAGTTTTTGGTCAACCTCTTGTCTTTATATTTCGTATGCTTTATATACCAGAAAATGATTACTTGGTTATGATTTTTTCTTTTTCCATGGTATCCTAAATGGGGTTTGCGAAAAGGAAGAATAGATCCATTATGGAGGCTTCCAAGGTGATGATTCATGCAGCGAATGACAACATCGAGAAGTACAATTAGAGGTTTGTGGCAAGAGAATTCTCCCATAAAGAGGGAATGGATTATGAGGAGATATTTGCTACAGTTGCTAGAAGGGAAATTTCTTGTATGGCCTAAGGGCTCGAGTAGAGATTTAGTAGGTGTGATTGGTGTTCGAAAGGGAGGATTGTACAGATTGTTAAGGCATCTAGGATTGTGCCAAATGACTATAAGAGCTTCTAGTTCAGAGGGAGAAGATAGTCAGACAGAGTGGAAGGAGAAACCTTCTAAGAGGATGGCATGGGTTGATATTTTCATACTAGATGCTCGGAGACATGAGGTCTCTAGGAGAAGTATGCCTTCTATGAGGGGACCATGCCAAATAATAGGGTATGCTTCAATAACATAGGAAGCAACAATTGTACAAGAATTTTATTCTGTGACAAAGGGAGCAACCAGGATTGCCACAGGAAGATCTGCTTCAGTGTTAGCGGGAGAACTTAGTCAGGGTCACCAGAAAGCAGTTGTAGTGATGGATCCTGTGAAGGAAGTTGGCTAGTTTATGGTTGAGTTGAGGCATGCAACAAAGCATGTGTTGAGGTACCTATGTAATATAGTCGAGTATGGTTTGATATCTATCTCAAGTGGTGAAGTGAAGCTGTAAGGATATACTGATTTGGATTTGGACGAGAGTGTAGAGGATAGACAAAGCAATTTGGGGTATTGCTTCAACTTGGGATCAACCATGACATCCAGTTTTAATAGGAAGCATACTTCTCTCGCACTCAGTATAGAAAAGGTGGAGGACATCCCAGTTAGTGTCGCAATTCAAGAAGCGGTGTGGTTTCGAATGATACTTGCAGGGCTATTTGATCAAGTGTTAAATACTTCTTCTGAGACATGGTGTAGAAGGGAGCAATGAAGCTCTAGTACATATCCACATATGAGCAGATTGTACACATTCTCACCAAGCCTCTATCTAGAGCGAAGTTTGTATACTTTAGAGACAATATTGGTGTGATGCAAAATGTCTCCCTCATTAAGAGGGAGTGTTGATGTTTCTCCCACAGATTCATGTTGATTTCACTAGGGGAGAATGATACATTCACCCATTGGGCCATGCTGATTTGGCTAAGGGTGAATGGATTGAAGTGTTGATGCTTGCAAGATTGGTTCTCCAATATACCCATGCTAATTTAGCTAATTTCATGTTGATTTAACTAGGGGAGATTGATACATTTACCCATGAAGCCATGTTGATTTGGCTAGGGGTGAATGTTCAAGGAAACAACAACACAAGGCAAACATTCTTCCATTGGAGCCATGCTGATTTGGTATCCTTAAGGCCATGTTGATTTGACTAGGGAAGAATGACACATTCACTTAAGAATCCAAGTTGATTTGGTTGGACCATGTTGATTTGGCGATGGGTGAATGGCCCAGGGGTAGACTTTCTCCTAAGAAGCCATGTTAATTGGGTTTGTTCATGTTGATTTGACCAAGGGATATTGATAAATTTACCCATGGGGCCATGCTGATTTGGCTAGGGGTAAATGGCTCGGGATACTCGCATTGCCTGCTCTAGGATGGAGTGATTTATATCTATAGACGTGCATGTGAGGAGACATTACATCAACATAGCAAGTTCATGAAGTTTTCTAGTGGAGGAGAAATTCCAGCTAAGGAGAAATATGTTTTCAGCTAAGGAGAATACCTCCCTCGCTAAGAAGGAGTGTTGATTTTGGTAGCATCGGGAGGTATTCTCGCATGGCTAAAGGATCTTTAAGTTGGCCATAGATGAATTATGTAAATTTTACTTTATTGAGACAAGTCAGCCCAGGAAAAGTCAAGTCGACCAACCAGTGAAAGGGTGTGTCCCTTAGGTTATCACACCCCCTAGATGTGTATAAATAAGATGTTAAGATGCCTCACTTAGAGACCAACGAAGAGCAAGTATTTCTCTCTCTTTATAATCAAGTTTAACTAGCATTCTTGAGGCCACAGGTGTGAAAATAAGGACAATTTCGAGCAGCAACATTGATCTTTGTTTGAAGGAACTTTGACTAGAATTGACCAAGTTGTTTTTGGACAGAGTTGACTAGTGTTGACAGAACTATAATTGATCGCAAAAGGGTCGCATGTGTGGATTGTTAACCGCAAACCACAGAGTTTATCGCAATTAACTATAGGCCATTTTGATCAGGCCAAGTTGACCAACATTGAATTTTTATTTTTGGTTTGACTAGTATTGACCAACATATATTTGACCAGGTTTGACTGGTATTTGACTTGGATTATTGGCATATATTTCTAGACAATTGCTTATTTATAAACTTTACTGAAGAATAATTTACCTAAGAAAAATTGTTGGGTTTTCCAAGGAAAAATATTGTCTCTTTTGTGCATGGCTATCTTTTTGTGATCTTTACTATTTCCACTACATTTTCTCTTGAGATTTTTTGAAGTGTAATTATTCAGTGATAACAATGGAATCAAATACTAGTTGAAAATCATTAGAAGTAATTACCTAGCAGAAAATTGTACTAGCCTTAGAATTTCAACATTCTTCAAGCATAGAAATAATATTTAAATAATTTTGATTAGTTTATTACCTTCTTAGGGTCAAATATACCATATTGGCCTAAGTGAACGTTAATCATCATCATCGTCATCAAAAAAAAAAAAAAAAAAAATTGAACTAAATACTACTAAAAAACAGACAACATATTATATTAATTTTCATAAACCAATTTATATTTTCATTTAAACAAATTATATCTTATCTAAAATTTCATTTTAAATAATTTTGATATAATAAATATCTTAATTATTAACATAACCTTTTAAATAATATATAATTATATGATTTCAATAATAAATTTATTTCATATAATATCTCATATTAAATAATTTTATTTATCCATATTAAAAATAAATAAAAAATAATATATACCATCACACTTATATTAACTCTTATAAGAAAGTCATTAAATAAAACATTTTGTTAATTGAAAGATGTGACTAGATATTGGATTAGGACCCAAATCCTTTTTTTGGGGGGCCTCTCTCTCAGTATCGTTTTGGTTTCATTTTGTTAATTGAAAGATGTGACTAGATATTGGATTAGGACCCAAATCCTTTTTTTGGGGAGCCTCTCTCTCAGTATCGTTTTGGTTTCCCCTCTCTTGAGGGACTAAAGTAGCAAAGTGATATAGTGATATAGTTTTGACTCTATGTAAAGAAGGTTCCATTGCTCCTCGCATCATTCATTGATGTTTTCTAGCTCTTTTTCGTTTTGGGGCTTCTTAGAATTCTATAAAACATAGATAATTGAAATAATTTAGAGCTTCTTAGAAATCTAAACTATTATTTTTAGAGGAATAAGGCTTGAGCTTGGGAGGGGAGGATTACATGTCCTCCTTAACAATCTTTGATCATTTATGAGATTTTCTCATATTTCATGTTGTCTAAAAGTTGGTTGAGACAAAATTGTCACTTCTCTCTTCCTCTTAATGTTCTTGAGGAGAATAACTATTTCCTTTCTCCTTGAGGAGATAGGATTTTTTTTTTTTTTTTGAACACTGCATCCCCATCTAGAGTTGATGCCAACACGAAATATTTATTTTCACTTGAACTAACATTTGTCTTTATCTTATGACTAAGAAGCTTAGGTAGGGAGACCTTTTAGATTTTTTTTGTACAATTTTTATCAAAGTCATCATACTCATGGAAATTATTATAATTAAAAGGAAGTTGTTCATAATCCAACTTCTCACATGGGTCTAGTTATCTATTAGTATTTATAAATCCTCACGGAATCCTTCTTCTTGATTTACCTCTACACGTATTTGAGCATGGGAGAACATGCTCCAACCTAGGTCACATTTTTTCCTGAATTTTCTTGATTCTTTTATTGATTATTTTGAAGGTTTCATTATCCTAGAGATTAAGAGGGACAAGGGAGGGTAGGGCCCAAACCAAGATGATTGAGGAAAACTCCTCTTCTAGATCAAATTCTAAGGATAGCATGTTTTAATACAACCTACTAGATGTTAAAAACTAGGGGTCACTACAAAAAATTAAATCACAATCTTCCTTGAATTGAAAATGAAAGCCAAAATGCCCCTTACCGCAAATGTAGAATCGGTTTTTTCCCTCCAAATAATGAATTCGTTGTTTTTTGTTGCATTGTTCAAGGGTTTTGAAGTTTAACCACATGCCATCAATTTCACGATCAAGATTTGATTAACAAACATTAGTACTTTTCTCTCTGGTCCTACAAATGGAATGGACAGCTTGGGGATTTTTTCAAGCATTTTCACAAAATTTGTCTAACAATTGGAGGTCTTACATTTCTTTAAGACCATAGTGACCAATAATTTGAAGGTAATGAGCTCATCCACTAGAGGGATGGCTCCCATTTTTGTACTTGATGCCATTGATCTAAAGGCATGGATCATCGAGAATAGGTCAAGTGTAATGGCCCTGGGTTAAAATTTAATGTAATAAAGGCAAAATAAGACCAAGGTCATGGGACATGTATTCCAAGCTGAATGTTGGGAAAAACTATATATTGGGCATCATTTGTTGTTTATTATGGTAAAATAAATCAGCAAAGGCATTGGCAAAGACATTGGAAAAGGCAAGAGGCATTAATTGGCTTTATTTATGAAAATAAAGGAAATTAGGAGAAAAGGGAGATGAGGGGTCACAAATTTGCATGAGGAGGAAATTGAAGGAAAATGAAGAAAATAGAGGCCTCAATGATAAAAGGATTTTGAAGATCAATTCACAACTTTTGTTGGTTTAGCTTTTTGTCAGTTTTTGGCTTGGACCAGTGTGGGGAGAGAGAGAGAAAGCAAGCAAGCAAAGGAAAGCAAATGAAGGACAATGAAAGAAAAGGACAAGCACGGAAGGTTGGATCAAGCAACTTCAACAGGAGGATTTTGCAGCTAACAGGTTGCATGTGTGATTTCCTAGCTCAGGTGTAAATGCATGGTACATGTATTTGTTCAATTGGTTCATTTATTTTCATTGGCATGGGTTTTGCCTAGTTTTCCACTGGTTTCACCCTTGCCTTGCATTTACTGGATAGCCATGGTGTGATGGGATTTTTTTTTTTTATGGTTGAGCTTTGGATTGCCGAAAGGTTTTGGAATTGGGTGAGGTGGTCTCAGGAAAATTCCCAAGGGTTGGGGGTGGAGGTGGTTTAATCTCTGGGAAGCCCTCAACATGTGGGTGGAGACAAGAAAAATCCTCAAGATATTGGTGAAGAAATTTTGAGCCATCCAAGCTTGTTTTGGCCTTTGTGATCTCTTGACCATTTTTGGCGAGATCGTGGTAGCCTGAGGGTGGAGGTGGTTTAATCTTCGGGAAGCCATGGTTGTTTATGTATTGATATACCACATTCAGGCTTAGAATATGGCATGGGGGTGATTGGTTGAAATAAACATTTGGATCATCCCAATCTATGGTCGAGTGGTACGTGGAAATCCATGACTTGGTTGGTTTTGCATAGTTTAATAAGATTTATTTTCCTATTGTAATCTATGAGCACTTGTACTTGTCACTGTGAAGATTCGATGGTTGTTATGGCATGGTTAATAATATGGTTAGATGTTGGTTATAAGCATGGATCTGTAATGTGATCTAGTTATGGCTTTGTTCATGATTCCATAAGTACTTGATGGTTAATGAATGCATGGGCTAACAAGTGTTATTGCAGCTATTATGAGAGGGCATTAGACCTTCTTGGTGATTTCCATATGAAGTTCAAACTATGATGATCAGATATGCATTCATGCCCTATAGCTTACAAATTTACCATGTGTTTGACGAAATGATTCTCATGGTTAGGCCTGGTTAGGTCAGGTTCTTGTTCAAGTTTTGTATGAATAGCTTTGTTATTTTTTCATTTATCATTCTGAGAAGTTACAGGCAGTTCTGGGCAGTGGTATGGAGGTTGGCCTAGAAAGGTGGCTCAGATCTCAGGATCGCACCCTCTGAACTGGAGTTTTGGGGTTATAATTGCACCCTTGTAGGCTTGTGCATGTTGTTGGAGGCCTATAACCACACCCTTGCCTTAGTATGCATGTGGTTGGGAGGTTTCTTCAGTGAAAAAGAACCTCGGCTCAGGGATTGGTCACATGGGGTGGTCCTTTAGCCCCTGAGTGTCCTGTAGTCCCCGAGGAAGGTCAAAAAAATTTTGGGTTGTCAACCCTACTTCCTTAACTAGAATTAGGAGGTCGGGTCATGTCATAGTAGCCCTCAGCCCATGTTTACCTCGACAGGGTGGTTAAGTTGGGTAAATGTGGGAGGAGGCATTACAAATTGGTATCAAAGCATGGTTCAAATACTTGGACTAGATGAGCTAGATGCATGTCGATATGCATGCATTGTCATGGTTTTGGTTATCATGCACGAGGTGATTGTATGCACTTAGTGTTATCATGCATAATGTCGATATATTGATATGATCATGTATATATATGTATCGTGCTAATCTAGACTGGTTTTGTAGATGAGATAGCCTCCCCTGAACTTCACTGAGGTATGTTAATTTTGTTTGTATTTGGTTATCTGACATGGCATGTTTGCAGGAAGAAGAAGGTCAAAGATGACAAGCAGAACGGTGGACTAAAATTTGCGTGACTCTCCTTATAGATCAAATGAGAAACAAAGATATGAGTACTCTCCTGACATAGCAGATACCTTGAGAATTCTAAAGGAAAAAATCAGAATTTGCAAGGCAGACAATGACAGGATAATTTAGTCACAAGAAATACTTGCCAGAGCCCAGGAAAAGCAAGTCGAGGTCAATGCAGTTATCCTTTACATATTAGATTTGCAGAGATAGGGACAACCACGGATTAGCTATGGATAGGAGGACAAAAATAATGGGGCATATGGCAGCAAATCTCGATTAGAGCATAGGTTGGATAGGGATGACACGATCAGAGGTGGAAGATGGTTGGATACACCTGACAGGAGAGGAAATGGTTATGGGATTTATTCTAGTTATGGTTCATATAGATATCATCGTTATCATCATTATAGGAGGAGTGAGAGAGGATACTCGTCGGATAAGTTCAAGAAATCCAAGCCTCCTACATTCAATGGAGAGATGAAGAAACTGGAAGATGCAAAAGCATGGCTGCTTGGGATGAAGAAGTTCTTTCAACTGCATTATTATACAGAGATCATGAAGGCCAAGATAACTATTTTGAATCTTAAAGGAAAGGAAAACATCTGGTGGGAAGATGTGAAGCGTGTCAGAGGCATCGGGACAGAGGAGTTGAGTTGTCATGAGTTTAAAATACGTTTCTAAAAGAAGTACTTGTTAGAGAGATGCTATGATGGTAGAGCTAAGGAGTTTTATAAGTTGAAGATGGGATCTATGACATACAAGGAGTATACGACTAAGTTTCTAGAATTATTGAGGTATGTTCCCTACCTCAAGGATGAGAAGACAAAGGTTCAGAGATTTATCAGTGGACTACCATTAATATTCAAGGATGATATTGAGTATGATGAGCCTCGTCACTGGAGGAAGTCATTGGGAAGTTGAAGCATTGTTATGAGCAGTCAAAGCGCAAAGTCGAGCCTAAGCGAGATTGGAAAGGGAATGACAAAACTAAAGGAAAGTGGTCGCCAAAGCAAGGAAGACCTAAGGATGCAGGTGAGAAAGAGAATGTGGCTCCTTACAAGAATTTTAATGCAATAAAGAAGGGACATGGACCTCAGTCTGGAGAGAAGCAAAACAGAGGTAGTGGTAGAGATCCTTTGCGGTGTTGGATTTGTGGAAAAGATCATCGTAAGAAGGATTGTTCGTTGTATCAGGGTGGTAGACCTCATATCTACAGTGCTCAGGAGGTGTAGACAATTGGGGATGTGGGCTAGAGAATTCCTCAGATCTATGCAACATTCGATAAGAAGAAGGCGGATCACCAAGAATCCATTATTGAGATGGAAGATAAGCTATGTGATCGAATTGTTTCGATTTTGATTAACCCTAGATCTAATTATAATTATGTTAATCCTAACCTGGTGGATAAGTGTGGTTTGAGAAAAGAAGTTCATGGAGAGTATTGGTTGGTCCAGTTGGCTACATGTACTAAGAAAAGAGTTCATCATTGGGTGAGAGCTTGTAAATTTGAGATGAATGGCATGTCTACATCAGCATATCTAAATGTGCTTCTGTTTGTATCATATAGTGTGCTTTTGGGTATGGATTGGTTGTACTTTCATAGGACCAAGGTAGATTGTTATGTGAAGGCTATTGAGTGCTTGGATAACGATGGAGAAAAGAGAATCTTGCAAGGTAAGAAGAAGCCTACATCAGTAAGAATGGTTACAACTATGCAGGTAAAGTGCAGTTGCTAGAATGAGTGTGTATTGTTCGCAGTGCATGTTTCCAGTGGCAAGGGGAAGGATGTTGAGGATAATGAAGTCCTCAAGAGGTATCCAATTTTGCAACGGTTTCAGGATGTATTTCCTACATATATTTCAAAGTTACTGCCTCATAGGGAAGTCGATTTCTATATTGAGTTGGTACTAGGAGCAGCACTAGCATCAAAGACACCTTACAGGATGAGCACTCCAGAGTTAGTGGAAATGAATTTACAGTTGATGGAAATGCTTGACAAGGGATACATAAGGCCAAATGTGTCGCCTTGGGGTACACCGATGTTGTTTGAGAAGAAGAAGGATGGTACTCTCAGGTTGTGCATTGATTATAGGCAACTGAACAAGGTGAAAATCAAGAACATGTATCCATTGCCAAGGATTGATGACTTATTTGATCAGTTGAAGGGAGTAATAGTGTTCTCAAAGATTAACTTCAGATCAGGATAACATCAGGTTCACATCAAAGAAGAGGACACCTACAAGACAACATTTCACACCAGGTACGGGAATTATGAGCTTGTTGTGGTTCCTTTTGGTTTGACTAACGCTCCAACTACTTTCATGTGTTTGATGAATAGTGTGTTGTGCCCTTATCTAGACAAGTTTGTGATAATATTCATTAATGATATATTGATACATTCTAAGAATGAGGAAGAGCATGTAGAACACCTAGTAGCAATGTTAAAATTGTATGTCAAGCTCAACAAGTGTGGTTTCTTTCATATAGAGGTTCATTACTTGGGACATGTTGTTTCCAAGGAAGGTATAGTAGTGGACCCGAAAAATATTAGAGCTATCATGGAATGGGCAACTCCTAAGAATGTGGATGAGGTCAAATCATTCATGGGGTTAGCAGGTTATTACAGGCAGTTCATCAAGAACTTCTCACAGATTTCCTATTCTATTACATCTTTTTAGAGGAAAGGAAAGAAATTTGAATGGACAGAGGAATGCGTAGCTAGTTTTGAGAAGTTGAAGCAACTGCTTACAAATGCTCTAGTTCTAAATATTGCAGATCCAGATAAAGAGTTTGTGGTATGTACAAATGCTTGCAAGAGAGGACTTGGTGGAGTCCTGATGCAGGAGGGACATGTGGTATGCTACGATTCAAGGAAACTAAATGAGCACGAGTAGAATTATGTGACTCATGAGCTCGAGCTGACAACTATCATTCATGCATTAAAGATGTGGAGACACTATCTTATTGGCAAGAGGTTCATTATGATAAGTGATCATAGTAGACTGAGGTATTTGTTTGACCAACCTAATCTGAATGCCAGGTAAGCTAGATGGTTGGCTACTCTCAATGAGTTCGACTTCGAGATCAGGTACATCAAGGGTAAGGAAAACAAGGTTGCAGATGCTCTTAACATAAGAGTGCAGGGAAATCACATCGCAACTATGATTTCATATGGTACATATTTATAGGAGCAGATATTGTGGGTAGAGCAGCAAGATGATAGGTATCAGCAACTTAAGCACAAGTTACAACAACAGGGTACAAGTGATAATGATGTGGATTATCATATCACGACATATGGCTTGGTAGATTTAGGGACAGGATCTATGCGTCGGACAACAGTGAACTCAAGAAGCTTATCTTGAGGGAGTTTCATGTTAAGTCATATTCAGGTCACCCAAGATATCAGAAGACTTTGATAGTTGTGAAGAAGTTTTACTATTGAACGAAATTGAAAAAGGAAGCGGTTGAGTTTGTGGCTAGATGTTTGGATTATCTATAGGTAAAGCAGAGTGTGAGAATCCAAGTGGTTTATTGTAGTCAATTCCGATTCCAGAATGGAAATGGGAGGTCATATTCACGGATTTCATTATAGGTTTTCCAAGTACACCCAGAAAACATGATTCCATCATGATTATGGTTGACAGGTTGACCAAGGTAGCTCACTTCATTCCAGTGAAGTCTGCTAATTCAACTAGTGAGGTAGCTCAGGTCTTCATTAAGGAGATAGTGAGATTGCATGGTGTTCCCAAGAAGATCATATCAGACAAAGATGCCAAGTTCACTTCCAAGTTTTGAAGGAGTTGTTTGCAGGTTTGAGTACGGAGTTTCCTTTTAGTACAACTTATCATACGCAGATAGATGGACAGAGAGAAAGGGTTACCAAGATTCTGTAGGATATGCTAAGGATGTATGTCATGCATCAACAGAGAAAGTGGGAGGAGTATCTTCGACTAGTAGAGTTTGCATACAACAATGGGTATTAGGAGTCACTAAGGATGATTCCATTTGAGGCTCTTTATGGGAGGAGTGTAATACTCCCATCAGCTGGAGTGATCCAATGAATATGGTATTGATTGGATTGGAGATGCTGGCAGAGATGGAACATAAAATGTAGGTTATCAAGAAGAATCTAAAGGCACCACAGGACATGCAGAAGAGTTATGTTGATTAGCACAAAGCATTCAAGGAGTTTCGGGTTGGGGAGCATGTGTACTTGTGCATCAAACCTAAGAAGAGCTCCTTGAGGATTGAATCACGTGTCAAGTCGGCACCTCGGTATAACGGGCCTTTTGAGATCCTTCATAGGATTGGACCATACTTGCACTGCTGCCAACAATGAAAGTCCATGATGTTTTCCATATTTCATTGCTCAAGGGATATGTGAAGGATGTTGATCATGTGATTGACTGGTTTGTATTGCAGGTAGAACCATAAGGAAAATTCCAACCGAAACCTCAATTCATATTGCAGGAGAAACAACGCATGCTCTGGAAACGAGTAATCGAGCAATTTAAAATGCAGTGGAAGCACTTTGGGCCCAATGAAGCTACATGGGAGATGACTGATCTGTTGTGGGCTATGTATCCTTCATTATTTGTTGGTGGAGGATAATGAGTTTTGGTATATGTACATATCTATGTATTGTTGTTATTGTAAATACCGCAATGAGTTGTGTCATAAAGCTCCAGTAAGCGATATGCCTATTTTGTTTTCATCGGGATGTTATTGTAAATACTGCATCGAGCTATGTTATAAAGCTCCATAGGTAGTATGTTTTGTTTTCAACGCTTTTTTTGGTCATAGGTGTCATAGAACACCGAGGACAGTGTTCCCCCAAGTGGGAGGGGTTTGTAACAACCTCGAGTTAAAGTTTGATGTAATCAAGGTTAATAAAGGAAAATTAAGACCAAGGCCATGGGACACATATTCCAAGTTGAATGTTGGGAAAAACTCTATAGTGGGCATCACATGTTGTTTATTATGGTTAAGGGAATCAAAAAAAGCATTGGAAAAGGCAAGAGGCATTTATTTATTAAAACAAAAGAAATTAGGCGAAAAAGGAGCTGAAGGGTCACAAATTTGCATGAGGAAGAAATTGAAGGAAAATGAAGAAAATAGAGGCCTCAATGATAAAAGGCTTTTGAAGATCAGTTCACAACTTTTGTCAGTTTTGGTTTTAACTTTTTGTCAGTTTTTGGCTTGGACCAGTGTGGGGAGAGAGAGAGAGAGAGAGATCGCAAGGAGGAGAAAGCAAGCAAGCAAGCAAAGAAATGACAAGGAAAGAAAAGGACAAGCAAGGAAGGTTGGATCAAGCAACTTCAGTAGGAGGAATTTGCAGGTAATAGATTGCATGTGTGATTTCCTAGTTGAGGTGTGAATGCATGGTACATGCATTTGTTCATTTGGTTCATTTGTTGTCATTGACATGGGTTTTTCCTAGTTTGACAGTGGTTTTAACCTTGTCTTTCCATTTCCTAGATAGCCATGGTGTGATGGGATTCTTTTCTAGTTGAGCTTTGGATTGTCGGAAGGTTTTGGAACCGAGTGAGGTGGTCTCAGGAATTTTTCCAAAGGTTGGGCGTGGAGATGGTTTAATATTAGGGAATCCCTCAATAGGTGGGTGGAGATAAGAAAATTCCCCAAGGTATGGTGAAGAAATTTTGAGGCATCAAAGCTTGTTTTGGGTTTTGTGATCCCTTGAACGGTTTTGGAGAGATCATGGTAGCCTGAGGGTGGAGGTGGCTTAATCTCAAGGAAGACCTCATTGTTTATGTCTTGAGATCCCACATTCATGCTTGGAATATGGCACGGGGGTGATTGGATGAAAGAAATATTTGGTTTAGCACAATCTATGGTCGAGTGGTACGTGGAAGTCCCTAACTTGGTTGGATTTTGCATAAGTTAATAAGAGTTATTTTCCTATTGTAATCTATGAGCACTTGTACTTATTATTATGATGATTTCATGGATGTTATGTCATGGTTGATAATCTAGTTATATGTTGGTTATAAGCATAGATCTGTAATGTGCTCTAGTTATGGCTTTGATCATGATCCTATAAGTATTTAATGGTTAATGAATGCATGGGCTAACAAATGTTATTGTAGCTATTATGAGAGGGCATTAGACCTTCTTGGTGATTTCCAGATGAAGTTCAAACTTTGGTGATCATATATGCATTCAAGACCTGTAGCTTACATGTTTCCCATGTGTCTGACGAAACGATTGTCATGGTTAGGCTTGGTTAGGTCAGGTTCATGTTCAAGTTTTGTATGAATAGCTTTGTCATTATATCATTTATCATTCTCAGAAATTACAAGTAGTTTTAGGCAGTGGTTTGGAGGTTGGCCTGGAAAGGTGGCTTAGACCTCAAGACCGCACCCTCTGAACTAGAGTTTTCGAACTATAATTGCATCCTTGTAGGCTTGTGCATGCAGTTGGAGGCCTATAACCACACCCTTGTCTTAGTATGCATGTGGTTCGGAGGTTTCTTTAGTGAAAAAGACCCCTAGCTCAGGGATTGGTCACCTAGGGTGGTCCTTTAGCCCCTGAGTGTCCTGTAGTCCCTGAGGAAGGTCGAGAAAGTTTCAAGTTGTGGGCCCCACTTCCTTAACTGGAATTAGGAGGCCAAGTGATGTCATAGTAGCCCTCAGCTCATGTTTACCCCAGCAAGTTGGTTAAGGTGGGTATATGGGGGAGAAGGTCTTACATCAAGTAATGAGCACACATCGTAATTCAAACATAGATGTTGATCATTTAGGGACATCCTAGATTGCAATGAGACTTTTCTAAGTGGCCAACTCAAATTTCCAAGGCATCTGAGTTTTCCTTTGACCACAGTGAAACATCCAATCTTCATTCCAAACCCTAGCTAAGGAAGAACGCTCAGATTGCATTTAATTTCTTCATGAACAACCATCTTAAAATTACTAAACAATTTATTAAGTTTAGCTTAATTATCCATCAAGTAATGGTTTTAGACTAAATCAAAGAATCTAAGTATTGTTTAAAACTACACTGAAGAAATCTTATCATGGGAAAGGAAAGGTTAAATTAAGAAAAAAATAGTTCATTAATACTTCTTACACATGATTACTTTTAATAACAATATAAACATGCATATCGAATAATTTACTGAGTGGCTTTGAGATTGTCCACTTACATCATTGGATTTGTTATATCAAAATAATGAGAACCTAGCACTATGGAGACTTTGTAGAGTTTGTCATCAATGAGAATAGGTTGATCATCATACTAAAAATAACTTTGTGATAATGGACCCTTAATTCTTGTCCAATGGGTTCAAATCCTAATTTGTGTGCCTTTAGCTTTCCTCATCTTTGTTATTTTCATGATGTGTGTAATTTTAGCGGCTATGTGACCCTATAAATCCTTATTGAAAGGGTTTAGCTACATCCTTTTTCAAACAACTTTGAGCTATTTTGAGGTTGATCTATCACATTACTTTTAAATATAACAATTTTCCTTCCAAAGCCCCTCGAAAAAACAAGGTTATCTTAGCATGACATCTTTCTACCACAAGATACACCTTTTATAACCTCTTGAAGTTGCACTACAAATTAAACTAAGCCTCTTATTCTAAGGCTACATTTGTGAGGGAGGAGGCATTCTTTCTCTCCCTAGGAATGCACCATCTCAATGCCACTATAAACCAACCAATTATCCTCTAACAACTCTTTATCCATATATCACAAAAAGACATGCCCTTTCAAAAATATCATTTAATGCATAGATATGGGCATTTCCCAAAGTTTGTCCCTCCATGATATTGGAGTTAACCTCTACAAAAATCACTACAATAAATATGTTAGGAAAAAAGTGGCAAAGGTTTTAATAATTCAAGTCACAAATCATAGAGATTTATTTTGTCGTTGCCTTACTAGTCTACAAATCCTCTCTCCAATAAACACAAGCTCTTAAATAACTAAGATACGAATTAATTTTTTTATGTCTTGCATTAAATAACTCTACATGAAATCAAGTCCCGAGGTTAGTAAAATAGACTATACGCCAATTCATCAACAATGGATACAATTTAAATGACATGCTTAACTGAGAGTCATTTATACCAATTTACCAACTAATAGGCAATCATGAGTTTGTTATTGTGTTTCTAGCTAAGTATTATGTTCATCAAAACACCAACAAGCTTTCTACAATAACATAAGATAATGACCATATTTATTATATAAAGAAATGTATGAGTTCAAACTTCAAAAAACAAATAAGCACAGAGTAAATGCAATTAATAGTTATGGAGGTTGAGAGGGGCAATGAAAATATGTATGTAAAAAGTCTATATAATATTAACATGTATTTTAGAATTTCATGTAAATAAAGTGTATTAGAAATGGATGGTAACATAAAATATACATGTTGCAACTCTTTTTTTTAAATAACAAAATATAAATCATAATATGTTCAATTATGCTTTAGTTGTAAGTAGGAGTTCTTCTAGATATGATGACCCAAGTTCAAAATTTGGACAGGTTTGTTCCCCTTGTTAAGGCACTATTATAAGAAAATATGACATGGTGTAAGTCTTGGGAAATTTTGATGTAAAAGTCATCCTCAGCCACAACTCTTAGCGAACTTAACCCCTGAAGACATTAGTTTATAAGCAAATATGGCATGGTGTAAGTCTTGGGAAATTTTGATGTAAAAGTCATCCTCAACCACAACTCTTAGCCAACTTAACCCCTGAAGACATTAGTTTATTAGCAAATTTTGTTTGCTACCCACATTACATCACAAGATCTAAACCCAACAAGATGAGACAGCTCTATCTCAGGAAGAATAGAGTATGGATTTTGTACTTATTTCTCGCCATACATACATGGCTTGTCAAGTGGTTGCAAGTGTAAAATTTCTAAGACTTCTAAGGCAATTTCATACACATAATGCCCATTCATGACATAAGGCCTCCCTTTGTTTTGACCTTTCATATCTTGCTCAACCTGCCTCATGTAGGCCCTTGGCTTGGTCTAGATGTATGGAAGTGAGGTCTATATGTATGGAAGTGATCTCCCATTTTTAAGTTTAGTACGTAGGTGAAGTGCTTAGCCCTTTAATTTAGATTGTCAGTTTTTTTGTTAAGTCTTTTCAAGCTCTTTCCTTAGACATATCTTCCTAATTGGAAAAATCAGGATATATATGCTTTGATTGACCCTTTGATTTACCCCTTGATTAGTTACAAATGATTTTTGGAACTCCCCAGTGTTCTCAAATCTGTCTGAGCCCACAGACAAAATCTCTTACTTGGTCAAACTTGATTTTCCGCTTTTCACTGAAAAGATTGCAGAGTATCCTAGCTTTCATTTCAAATCCAATTTTCCCATTTTCACTGAAAAGATTGCAGAGTATCCTAGCTTTCGTTTCAAATTCAATTTTCCCATTTTCAGTGAAAAGATTGCAGAGTATCCTAGCTTTTGTTTCAAATTCAATTTTCCCATCTTCACCGAAAAGATTGCAGAGTATCCTAGCTTTTGTTTCAAACAATCAAGGTTCACACTTAGACTGCTCTGAAAAGTAAAATCTAAAAGAGACCCATAAACAAAAAGCACTTTGCAAAACCACTATCATGAACAGCAGAAACAGGTATGGAGACATAACATAAATGCTCATGAATCATAAAGTGGTTTTCACAATTCTGTAGATACACACAAAATCCTATGTCAATACTCTTTATAAACACTTTGGATTATAACCCAGCGGTAGAGATTGAGAAAATTTGACCAGGTCAATCAAGTCTCAGGTAAAGGGAATTTATGAAAACACGGCATAATTTTTTCCATGTGACTCTGAGGATTCAATGGACACAGCCCCTTTGGCCATGCATTCACTTTCGGCCTCTTACAGTCTACATCAGGATTCGAACCAGACTATTGGGATCTGACAATTTGAACAGATTCTTTTTCTGTTATAAACCACGTAATTATAATTACAGAGCACATAGTATAGCATCAACCAGGTCAAAATGCCGGATTTTCAAACCACCAAAGAATATATTACAGGCTTTAACATACAGCAATCAATACCCATATAAGCAATTTTATTGTTCATTGATACCAACAACCTACCACTGCAATAAAGAACTTGAAACAAAAGGATGACAGTGAGGATTCATAACAGTATGTTATAATCATTGGTATATCCAGAAGCAATGAGAGGTTTGACAAGATCAGAAGAACAAAATAAACAAGGGAGAGGGAGCTCAACAAAATAAACATACCTGTCTGATATTTGCCGCCTGTTTTGTGTTGGTAACAATAAATAGTAACAGCGTTGTCTTCGCTGCTGCATATGGCCGATGCCGAAGCCAAATCCAAGCGATGGTAACGGCGAAAATGGAAAGAGGAATTCAACACAAATAAACAACTCCCCTGAATGAATGGAGGGCTCCTTAATATATAGATATGTATGAGGCACCTTTAAAATTTACAAGTCGCGGAGCAGAGTGGATTTTTTTGTAGCTTTTTAATTTTGGTGGAGTCGCTTGTTGTTTGGAAACGTTTTATTCCCATGGTGTCGGAGAAATTTAATTATTATTAAAAAGGTGGATATTGGTTTTATTTTTTTAATATATGAAAAAATTTATTATAGGTTGATAATCTTAAAGTGATTTAAAGGTGGAGAGTTTGAGCAAATTATTTGAGGAAGTAGGGTTTTACAAAATGGCAGATTTTTTTATCAAGATTTATGGTAAAAGAGTTGTTTTATATGGAAATTTGAGATTGTGATATATTCGTAGTTCTTTCAAATTGGTTAAAGATCTGGTAAACCCTAGGGATGGGAAAGATGTTTATATTATTCATTGTTCATGTGGGACACCTTATATTGGTGAAACTGGTCGGTCTATTAATCAAAGGATTTGTGAACATGTTGTTGACATTAAACATGGTAGATCTCGCTCCTCCGCCTTCGCTGAGCATGCAAAAAAGACTAATCAGCGTATTTGCATCGAAGAAGCTAACGTTATTGCTAGGATTGACCATTTTCATCATCGTAAGTTAAGGGAGGCCTTAGAGATTGAAAAAATACCTGTTAATCTCAATAGAGATGATGGCTAGAATATCAACAGATGTTGGATCCCTGCCTTATATGCTTAAGTGTCTTTGACTCTTTAGTTTCCGCCCTTCGTCTTTTTCCTTAGTTTTTTAGGCTTAGTCTCTGATTTTTTTATGATAGCTTTCATTTTTCCTTTGTCCTTGTCCCCTAATATATATATATATGTCATTTCTACATTTATTTAAACTCAACGTGTGAATTTGATCTCTTACCTAGTCTTAATGATGAACCACACCGATTGGTTCGAAACACGTCGACATCGTTTAATATCATATGATTATTACCGAAAGATTTATAATATATACGATGGTTCACAAAAGCCAAAATTTTAAAAATTGTGATATATTGTTTAGTGTGAAGTATTCTTTGATCAAGATTCATGGCAAAAGAGTTGTTTTAGACGAAAATTTGAGATTGTGATATCTTATTTAGTGTGGAGTTTTAAGTCCTTTAAATTTAATGAGTGTCATTAAAATATATCATAGTATATCATTAAACTTGATGTAAAACAATATTCAAAGTTTAGTTTCATTTTAAAGCTCTATCTAAAACAATATTATTGTATCTACAAATTTTCAAAATTTTAAAATAATTGGTAAGAGATTTATAAACCATATGTTTTAACTTTATTTATGTGTTTTTAAGTTTTGAATTTATTAAATTATTTTAAAAAAAATACACAATTAGTAATTTTAAATCATAGTCTAAGCTGAAAATGATAGTTTTTCTAGGAAAAAAGATAACATAATGTTATGAATTCAAAATACAAGACTTTAATCTCCCACAAAATAAATAGAAAAATTATTTTGAATTTCAAAAATTAGATAATGTATGTTTAAAAAAATAAACAATAAATTATTCATAATAGCCATGTTTATGAATTATTGGCAAGAATCATAAGTTTTAATTTTTATGATTTGAAATGTTAATCCAATTTGCAATGAACCAGAATGATGACAATAAATATTCATTTTAATTAAGGATTTACCAAGAGTTGAGAGAGATCTAATCTCATTATATGCAAACTTTTTTTTAGAATGCAAAACTTGAAAAAAGATCTACATGTCAAGAGATTTAATCTCTTTTAGTGTTTGATAGATTCATAATTAAATGGAGTCATAGTGGTTTTCTATCTCTCTATGTAAGTCATGTATAATTTTTAGTTGTTTAAATTGTGTTTTTGAATCATTTATTATTATTAATATTTTATATTAAAAATTGAATGAATTACACCTAACAAAATTATTTATTTTTATTTACTTTTTCATTTTGAGCATTGAAATGTTTATATATATATATATAAGTTTATATTGATGTTCCAATCATTTATTCTATTGAAATATTTATAATAGAAATCTAAGTTTTTCTTTTTAAATTTATTTTATTTTTATCTTTGTAAAGTGATATAAAATTATATATATATATATATATATATATATATATATATATATATATATTACTCCAAGAGTGAAATTGAAACAACAATAAACCAAGTGAGCACAATAAGAATGTCATTATTAATTTTTTATAGCATTTTTAATTAAAACTAACTAAATATGTATAATTATTTATGTTATGTTTTTATTACAGCCGACAATATTTTTTCATTTAAAGTATTTTTTTTAAGGGATACGTGTTAACTCCAAGTTGGGCACGCACTCAACAATATACTCAATATAAATTTAACATGTTATTAGTTGAAATTAATCATAAGTAGGGTGGATAACTATTATTAATTTTATGCTCCGATTGGACACTCATACACCCTTCCGTCTGCAGAAACCCTAGCTCCCCAATGGTTGTTGAGGAGGGGGTCCCTCCCCCTACACCCCCGCCTCCACACTTGTCACCTTCACCTGATGAGGAATCATTTGCATTTCAGGCCTTGATAGTTTCATTATCGAAGAGAGTGAAGATGACAACGTCACATTCACGAGTTTCCAAGAAAAATGAAGAGATCATGGATGTAGCATTGTCGATCGACACTTGAAGGACTTTACTAACTTATTCTAAGAGGGATTTGATAGGAAAATTTATAGCTATGTGGCATTCCCCTAGATTTATGGAAATCTGGATCAATAAGCAATGGAGGTTAATGATGAAAGGTAGTATAGCCTTGTATGAAGTTGGGAATGGATTTTTTGCCTTTTTATCTAAGCTTAAAGAGGATAAGGATGTGGTATTTCTAAATGGGCCATATTTTTTTGGATCCAGGGGAATTTATTTTAACAAATGGACCTTATATTTCAACCCAAATGAAGACATCCCTACATAAATTCCTGTGGAGTGATGATTGTCTAACAAATATAGGGAATGGCATGGGATGCTACATTGATAAAACAAAGCCCAAAGGATCACAATTTGCATGTGCCAAAATCTGTGTGGAGGTCGATCTGTAGAAAGGATTGCCAACTAAAATAAATTTCACTTTAGGGGATTGGAAGCATCGCCAGATTTTATATTATGAATAAATTATGTCTAAATGTAAATACTGTCATGATTATGGACATATTTCTCGTGATTGCAGTAAGATTTTGAGCTCTAAAGGAATATATCCTCCAACTCCTGGGGAAGGGAAATGGTATACTCAAAAGAAAGGGGGAAAGGTAGAAACATCAACAAAAGAACCCTGAATATGCAAGGTAACGTGGCCTCAACCTCTTCAAATCAATTTAATGCTTTGAGAAATCAGAATGAGGACATAACATTAGTTCCTACTATTGAGGTTGAAAATCTAGAGGAAAATCAAGAAGAGGGACACGAGAAAGATGAGGAAGGGGAGTTCAATGAAGAAAACCTGATTCAGGCTCTAGGTCCTCCAAGCTCTGCAATGCCGAAAGGAACCCCAGGGCCCTCACAGTCCCAAATATCAAAATCTTCAAATGAAAGTTTCACAGATGAAATAGTAGGAGTGATTATAAAAATTAATGTGTAGATTCTAAAGTGCTCATGAAATTCTCTAAATCACGAGAATATAATCTACTCTACTGATATGCGGAAGTAAATTCACGATCGAGAACATAAATCATTAACACGCATTAATATACAACACACATACACAGATATTTAGCTAGGGGAAAGCAACTTCTCAAAACCCCTCACTATCTATATTGCATTAATCAAAGAATCTGGATGAATACAATATGCTCTGCTCAAGCTTGAGCTCAACCTACACCTGTATCTTCTATCCTTTGCCTGACTGATGACCTTGGCCAATAATTACCCAAAATTTTGAGGCTCTAAGCTCTTATTTCCTTGTGTTGTTCCCTTGGGAAATTTCCCCTTTTTTTAGGAATTTCTCTCCAAGAAATTGTGCAATTACCATAGATCAATTTTTTGTCTGCATGTACCACTTGTATACCTTGAACTAGTTTACAATTGATAGTACACTTCCCTTGAACTCCAATCTCAACTAGGTAACTCGAATTCTTTGCATGCATCAGTTATTTTGGGACGATTGATCATTTAACTGGATGACCACTGAGTGTGACCAAAGTTACACTACACAACTTAACC
This sequence comes from Pinus albicaulis, assembly GCA_034641835.2. Classification (NCBI taxonomy): domain Eukaryota; kingdom Viridiplantae; phylum Streptophyta; class Pinopsida; order Pinales; family Pinaceae; genus Pinus; species Pinus albicaulis. The sequence goes on along the minus strand of CM076572.1, from coordinate 1,201,973,542 downwards.
CTCCACTAGTTTCTCCAACATTTGGAACTAGTTTAACTGACAATAACTCAACTTAACTTAATTATATTGCTACAAATTAGCAATCAATCATGTAGAACCGAACTCAAATGTCTCCAACTCAAATTTACTAAGTTAATTGAGTGACAAAATCCATGTCACCTTAGTTAACTACCTCCAAGTATTATGTTGAAATTGAAATTCGAATTTAACGTAGTTTGACCAAGGCAAAGTCAAAACTAGATCTTCTTATTGCATTTTCAATAGTGACACATGGCTCAGAATTTGATATGGGTAGATGAAGGCAGTAGCCAAGAAATTAAAAGCATTAAGAAAATATTGGGAAGACCACAGAGGAAGGTAGTTCGTGAAAAAGAAGCAGAGCAAAAAAGAAACTAGGAAACCAATCAGTTCTACCTAATATCTTTAAGGGAAAAGTGATCCAGGTGGATATTGGTGGCCACTCGCCTATTCCACTCAGGGCCCCACCGTAGTTTCTTGCAGTTTTTCAGTTTCCTTAATAATAGCACATTTTACTATTTTTAGCATTTTTTGGGTCCTGAACTTTCGGAGCTGTTTTGAGGCCCTAAATGATCCAGATTTATGCAGGAACACAACAGAATAAACATATAACCATAAATACAGAGATGCAGCGGAAATAACACTTCATTTCATTAATATCAAAGAACTGAAATTTGCTTACAGACAGAATGGAAATAAAACTAGCTAGGGCGCTAGTAGCTATCTCTGAGAAGAGATGTGGCGGCTACAAGCCTCTAAACTAAGTTACAATGAGGCTCGAGGGCCTATTTATTATTGAGAAACAATGGAGAACTCTAAACATCCAAAAACCTAACCCTAGGAGATGAAGCGTCAAAATTATGGGCCCCGTTTGGGTAAATTCGTGTTTCAACTTCCCAGGGACGTAACTTTGGCATACTATCTCTGTTTGACGCACATGGTACATCATTAGAAAGATCTATCCGAGGACTACAACTTTTGCCACAAATATCCATTCCGGAACAGAATGATATTCACTGGAGGCGCGATGCCCAAAAAACTTCGTTTAGGGCCTGAAAATGGCTCCGGAAGTTCAGGACCTGAAAAACTGCTAAAAATAGTAAGTTGTGCCGAAACTGAAAAACTGAAAGAGGCAATGGTGGGGCCCCAAGTGGAATAGGCGGGTGGCCACCAATATCCACCTGGATCACTAAAGGACGTTTTTTGGGCATCACTTTTCTAACGAATATGATTCCATTTTGAAATTGATATATGCAATTAGCAGTTGTAGTCCTCAGATAGATCTTTCTAACGATGTATTATGTGCGTGAAATTGATCAGGTGATCATGTCCTAAGTCAAGAAAATGCTCAAAATTGGAATTGCTCAAAATTGGTTGAAACTAGAACAACTAGATAGGCCTCGTCGATACAATCTTGGCGCTGCGAACGACACTCAAATCCGACACTGTATGTGACAGTTATTCAAGTTTGAAAATTCATAATTTCCTTCAAAAGTCCAGTTTGACCAGGGTTGACTTTGATTAAAAAAATATTTAAAAAAGAATATTCCACAGAATATTCCAGGAATATTCCAAAGAATATTCCTTTAGCAATATATCACAGCTCGACACTTGGCAGCTTCGGATTGGAGGATTTGTTTGATTGTGTGTTTTTGGGCCAATCAGCATCTGCCACGTGGCAGGCTCGGAGACTGCCACGTGCCCCCAGGACTGAAGATTTTGCAGTGGTAAACATATTTTGAGTTGGCAGGATTCGATCGCGGGTTGAGCGGGTGGCAGCCCAAGGCCTTACCGCCCAGGCTCGTGGTGGTTCTTAACCATTATGGGTCATTGGATATATATAAAGTATAATTAACATATGATTGGCGGAGGAAAGGGGGCCAGCCCCCTATACATGGAACCACAGGCTCGGAACCCTGGCCCTCAACCACCGGCGGTTACATTAAAACAGTTGTGTTCACATGTCCTGGCGGAAGTTATGTAACACTTTAATGCCATGGTTTCGAAAACCGTTACCTCAACGGTTAAGTTGGCAGGTTGGGCAGTGGTCCATGTGACCCCGCCCACCTAACAATAAATGTTAATCCTAATTGTTCCAACAGATTGGGCGGAGTCCGCCTTTTTAGGCATGGGTACCTGGTCGCAGAATACTTCTTGATTACTCAAAGTTAGTGAGAGTTTTTAAGAAGGCGGATTGGATAAACACGGTAGTCATGCTTTACGTGCGAACCTTTTGGGCAGAAATTTTAATTTTTCTTTTAATTTTATTTTATTTTTATTTATTTATTTATTTATTTTATTTTATTTTTATTTTTATTTATTTTTATATTTATTTTTATTTTTGTTTTTTGTTTTTTGTTTTTATTTATTTTTATTTTTATTTTTTATTTTATTTTATTTATTTATTTATTATCATTATTATTATTATTATTATTATTATTATTTCTTTTAAGATGGCTATCAGCATTATGGAATACATTGGAACCGGAGTTCATGAGCCATCGGAAGAGAGTCTTTTAGCCATTTTTACTTGACTTGAGAACCTGGGGCCTTGAGGAAAGCCCAAAATTTTGTTGGACTACATGCTTATTTTAGGTGAAATCAGAGTCATTCTTAGCTTATTTCTGTGTTTTGAATTCATTTTCACGACTGGTTTGGTCTGTTTAGGCCTTTTTCTCACTATATTACCAATTTGAGCATCATAATATATCAAGGACATGCCCATTGGGAGCCTTGGACCCGACAGATGTAGCCCAAGAGGGGTGAACTGCCTCATCACGTTGTTGTGTGTTTATGGTGAAGTTATTTTGCTGTGTTATTCAGATTAAAGTTGTTAAACAGTAAATTAAAACAACACTCCCTCACACCAAAATTCATAAACAGTTATCAAAAACACTTTGTTTCACTTGCAAGACTATCCAAACACTTTGCACACTTAAATTAATGGAAATAGATACTTTGAACAACAAAACAAATACTTTCATTTTCAGATCAGTTGGTATCAGAGCTCAGGATTAGAGCCTTAGAAGCTAGAGTTTTTACTCAGCATTTGTTTTGTGCAAAGATTAAGTCATTTGTTTGCAAGTTTTGATGCTTACTAGGCTAAAACTCAAGAGAGGTGAAGGAAACTTGGTTAGTGCACAAACTAATCCACAACCAAGAAGGATCAGAGAACCACCTCCAAGAGCTCTAGAAGCAGCTACAAGCATGTCTTCAAGAGAAGGAGAAGCTCCTGAAGAGATGGATCCCAAGGAAGAAGAACGGGTATTCTAGAAAGCTTTCTTGGATATGCTGAAATGGTAAGGATCCTCTATCAAGAAAGAAATGATAGGATTGCTGGAGAAGGGTCTAAAAACCAGAAAGAAGGAGAGGGTTCCTCAGGAGGAAAGAAGAGTAATGATCATTATAATAAAGGACATGGAGGAAATGGTGATCCACCATCTCCATCTTCATCCTCTTCCTCGACTTCGGTAAATCAATCTCATCAGTCGAAAACCACTGGTAAAAATCATTTTTTAAAGCTTGATGTCAAATTTGAATTGCCCATGTTTAACAGTGAATTCAATGCAGAGAAACTAGACAATTGGATCAAACAATTGGAAGTTTATTTAAGGATTCAAAACCTTCATGATGACAACACCAAGATACAACTAGCCTCGCTAAGAATGGATGGAGCAACATTGGTATGGTGGGAAGCCAAGACCAAGGATGAAATCAAGAAACATGGTAAGATTACTTTATCATGGACTGAATTTATTACTGCAATAAATAAGCAATTTTATCCTTTAGCTCATCTACAAAAGGCTATAATAAATTGGCAAAACTTTAGACAGCTTAAGGGACAGAATGTGCAAGACTATACCCAAGAATTTAGGAGAAGAGCACTCTTATTAGGGGTAGACTTACAAATGCAAGATACTTTGCTAAAATATATAGGTGGTTTGTACAGTTACCTTAAACATACTATCCTTATGTTTAATCCTACTAGTCTAGACGAAGTTTGTGTACAAGCTATGCATTTAGAGGCTAGAGGGAAAAACACTTTTGATGAGGGTAGAAACAAGCCTTTCAAAGGGAAGAACAAAGATAAAACCTTTAAGGGAAAAGGTAAAAAGAATGCATCTATCAAACAAGAGGGTGAAAAAGTCATTTGTAAACATTGTTCAAGAGAGGGCCATGAAGAGAAAAACTGTTGGAAATTACATCCTGAAAAAAAGAAACCAGTTTAACAAAAACAAGGGAAAGAAGAAAACTGCAGCTACTACAACTACACCTCAAGATTTAGGTGATGATTCAGGGGATGAAACCAAAATTGCAGCCATGGGTTTGAAAAGTATGAAGGGAAAGGAAATTGAAACTAAAGCAAGCACTAGTACTTCAAACTGTCATGTACAAGCTCCTAATGAGGAAGAAAGAATTGAATTGTTCCATGTGAGGGTAGTCTCAAAACATACTAAAATTGACACACTGTTTGACAGTGGGTCACAAGCAAATCTCATATCAGAAGACTTGGTCAAACAGCTAAAACTTGAGACCATTCCACATCCAAAGCCTTATCCACTTGGGTGGATATGCAAGGATGCAAACTTACAAGTCTCAAGAAAGTGCATATTGCGATTCGCCATAACTGCACACTTTATTGACACAATTGAACTTGATGTGGTGCCACTTGATATAACAGGAATTGTTTTGGGAAGTCCTTACTTATTTGACAGGAAAGGGATCTTCCATCGCCATGAAAATAAATATCATCTCTTTAAAGATGGAAAGGATTTCATTGTCAGAGCACATCGCAAGAAGAAAAATATAGCGATGGTAAATGCGGGATAGGTAAAAAGGCTAGTAAATTCTAGTAAGAGTTTTGTACTTCTTATGGTTAAGCCCAAGGTTGATATGAATCATGAGTCATTTGAAAATTGTGATTCCAAGCTTAAATCAGATTTATATGATGTAGTTTATGCACAGCATGAGATGTTTCAGGAACCGACAGGTTTACCTCCTAAAAGGGAGATTCAACATGAGATCCATTTACATCAAGATTGTCCTCTTCCTAACATCGGCATGTACCACTTGTCTATCATGGAGAATGTTGAAATCAAGAGGAAAATTAAAGACTTGTTGGACAAAGGATTCATAAGACCAAGCACTTCGCCATGTGGGTCACCGATAGTGTTGATTCCAAAGAAAGATGGAACTTGGTGCATGTGTGTGGACTTCAGGGCATTGAACAAAATAACGGTAAAGAATCGTTACCCACTTCCAAGGATAGATGATTTGTTGGATCAGCTGAAAGATGCTAAATATTTCACTAAGTTAGACTTACGTAGTGGTTATCATCAAGTTATAATTGCAGAAAGTGACATTTGGAAGACAACATTTAAAACCAAACAGGGACTCTTTGAGTGGCTTGTTATGCCGTTTGGTTTATGCAATGCACCTGCAACTTTCATGCGGGTAATGGATGATGTCTTACGTCCTTTTCTTGATGATTTCGTTATTGTCTACTTAGATGACATCTTAATTTTCAGCAAGAATAGAGAAGAGCATCTCATGCATGTTAAGAAAGTACTTGATGTTTTGAAGAAAAATCAGTTATTTCTTAAAATGTTAAAGTGTGAATTTGGAAAGACTTCTTTGGTTTATTTGGAACACATAGTAGGAGGAGGTGCTTTGAGAATTGATCCTTCAAAAGTAGAAGCCATTGTGAATTGGCCTACTCCCAAATCCATTACAGAGGTAAGAAGTTTTTTGGGTGCAACTCAGTATTGGAGGAAGTTTATTTCTAACTTCTCTACCATAGCAGCTCCTATGCATGCAGTGACCAGTGTGAAGCGTGCTTTCCAATGGGGAGGCAAGCAACAGAAAACACTTGAGTCTTTGAAAGAGAAGATAAGTTTAGCTCCAGTCCTTGCATTACCGGACTTGAGACAGCCATTCGAGATTCAGACAGATGCTAGTGATTACGCCATGGGTGCAGTTCTCTTACAGCATGGTAAGCCTGTTGCATTTCATTCTAAGACATTTAATGGTGTTGTTGTGAATTATCCTACATATGATAAAGAGTTGTATGCGTTGGTACAAAGTGTCAAAAAATGGAAACACTATTTGATGGGCAAAGAAACAATTGTTCATACCGACCATCAGCCTTTACAGTACTTGCAGTCGCAAAGTAAATTGCAGCAGTCACAACATTTCAGATGGATGGGTTTCCTACAACAATTTCACTTGGTAATAAGGTACAAGAAAGGTATTTACAATAAGGTTGATGATATGCTTTCAAGGCCTATTATTAGTGCTAGTACTTTACTTAAGAATGATTCTATTGTACATGAGAGCTACATAGAACAGTATGCATCAGATGTTGATTTTAAGGATGTGTATGCTAACTTGAGTGAAGGGAATCATGTTGAGGAGAATGATTATCATTTGCATAATAATTTGTTGTTTCATATGGGCAAGTTATGTATACCACAGGGGGAGAGACTAAGCATCATGAGAGAAGCTCATTCTTCTCTTATTGCTAGACATTTCGAGGTAAGCAAAACGGTGGCACATTTACAAAGGTATTGTTATTGGCCTCGCATGGTAGATAGTGTTTCACGTTTCATTAGAGTTTGTTCATTATGTGCTACAAGCAAGCCTAGCAATAGGAATCTTGGTTTATATACGCCATTTCCGGTACCTTCTAGACCATGGGAAAGTGTTTCTATGGATTTTGTTGGAGGGCTACCATTATCTAGAAAGAAGCATGATTATCTTTATGTAGTAGTTGATCGTTTCAGCAAGATGTGTATTCTTATGCCATGTAAGAAAACTATAACTGCTGAACAAACTGCTGATTTATATTTTCAACATGTATGGGTTCATTATGGCTTGCCTACTTCTATTGTTAGTGACAGGGATTCCAGATTTGTGGGGAATTTTTGGTCCAATTTATGGAAGATGATGGACACCAAGTTGAAGAAGAGTACTACTTTCCATCTGCAAACAGATGGCCAAACAGAGGTAGTGAACAAAACCATTGTACATATTTTGAGAGGTTATTGCAGCAAGCATCCCAAGCTTTGGGATGAGCATTTGCATTACATTCAGCATGCTTACAACCGGGCCAAGCACTCTTCTACAAATACTTCACCTTTTGAAGCTTGTTTTGGGTATTTGCCTAAGTCACCTTTAGATTTCATTCTTGAGAAGGATGTGGCCATTGATGGTCATAGTGACATTGACAAAGCTCGCATGTTCATTTAAAGAATTCAGCTCATACATCAGCAAGTTCAAGAACAACTTGAAAAAAGTCAAGGCAAGTACAAGGAGAGGCATGATAAGCACATAATTGATCATAAGTTTCAAGAAGGGGACGAGGTATGGTTGCATATTAGTAAGGAAAGAATGCAAGGAGAAGGTAAAAAGCTTAAGCCTATTCATTATGGTCCATTCAAGATCCTTAAAAAAGTTGGAAATAATGCTTTTCAATTAGATTTGCCTTCATACATGCAAATGTATCCCGTTGTGAATGTGGAAAATTTAAGTTTGTATGAACCTCCTTTAATTGTTGATTATGAAAGTGACATTCAGCTACCATCCATAGAGGATTTCTCGCCAGAATTTTTGGATGAGTTGAAAGAGGATGTTATCCTTGACAGAAGGACACACACTTCAAGGAGGGGAAATGTTGATTATGTTCGAGTTGGTCTTAAAGGCAGAAAACCGAGTAAGGCAAAGTGGATTGAGGTGGAAAAGGTGAGGGACTTGTATCCTCATCTTCTTAACATGTAATTGAAGGCTTTTGGGGTCCAAAAGCTTCCCAATGGGGAGGTGTGATCAAGTGATCATGTCCTAAGTGAAGAAAATGCTCAAAATTGGAACTGCTCAGAATTGGTTGAAACTAGAACGACTGGATAGGCCTTATTGATACGATCCTGGCGCCGTGAACAACACTAAAATCTGACACTGTATGTGAAAGTTATTCAAGTTTGAAAATTAACAATTTCCTTCAACAGTCCAGTTTGACCAGGGTTGAATTTGATTAAAAAAATATTTAAAAAGGAATATTCCACAGAATATTTTGGGAATATTCCATGGAATATTCCTTCAGCAACATATCACAACTCGACACTTGGCAGCTTCAAATTGAAGGATTTGTTTTATTGTGTGTTTTTGGGCCAATTAGCATCTACCACGTGGCAGGCCCAGAGGCTGCCACGTGGCCCCAGGACTGAAGATTTTGCAGTGGTAAAAATATTGTGAGTTGTCAGGATTCGACCGCGGGTCGAGCGAGTGGCAGCCCCAAGGCCTTACCACCCGGGCTTGTGGTGGTTCTTAACCACTATGGGTCATTGCATATATATAAAGTTTAATTAACATATGGTTGGTGGAGGAAAGGGGGCCAACCCCCTATACATGGAACCACAGGCTCGGAACCCTGGCCCTCAACCACCAGTGGTTACATTAAAATAGTTGTGTTCACATGTCCCAGCGGAAGTTATGTAACACTTTAATGCCATGGTTTCGAAAACCGTTACCTCAACGGTTAAGTCGGCGGGTTGGGCGGTGGTCCATGTGACCCCGCCCACCTAAAAATAAATGTTAATTCTAACGGTTCCAACAGATTGGGCAGAGTCTGCCTTTTTAGGCGCCAGTGCCATATTTAGCAGAGCTAACTGCAGTTACTCCAAAGTTAGTGGAGTTTTTTTAGGCCAGATTGGACAAAACTTCTCTTGGTCATAACTTTCACATTACTGAACCTTTTGGAGCGATTTTTTTTTTTATTTCGGGTATTCTCAGAATTCTAGAGCCATTGGAATAGGTTGTAGAGCCATCAAAGGTGTATTTAAGCCATTTTTACTTCAGAGAAGCTTGGGGAGACATCAGGGCCTTGAGGGAAACGACGCTGCATTGGACTACAATTCACTGTTTTAGGTGAAATCATAGTCATTATTAGCTTCTTTCTGTGTTCTGAATTCATTTTCACAGCTGGTTTGGTCTATTTAGGCCATTTTCTCACTGTATTACCAATTTTAGCATCATAATATATCAAGGAAATGCCCATTGGGAGCCTTGGACCCGGCAGATGTAGCCCAGGAGGGGTGAAATACCTCATCATGTTGTTGTGTGTTTATGGTGAAGTTATTCTGCTGTGTTATTCAAATTAAATTTGTTAAACAGTAAATTTAAACGACATTCCCTCACACCAAAATTCATAAATAGTTATCAAAAACACTTTGTTTCACTTGCAAGACTATCCAAACACTTTGCACACTTAAATTAATGGAAATGAATACTTTGAACAGCAAAACAAATACTTTCATTTTCAGATTAGTTGGTATCAGAGCTCAGGATTAGAGCCTTAGAAGCTAGAGTTTTTACTCAGCGTTTGTTTTGTGCAAAGATTAAGTGATTTTTTTGCAAGTTTTCATGCTTACTAGGCTAAAACTCAATAGAGGTGAAGGAAACTTGGTTAGTGCACAAACTAATCCACAATCAAGAAGGGTCAAAGAACCACCTCCAAGAGCCCTAGAAGCAACTACAATCATGTCTTCAAGATAAGGAGAAGCTCCTTAAGAGATAAAGAACCCAAGGAAGAATAACGGGTATTCTGGAAAGCTTTCTTGGATATGACTGAAATTGTAAGGATCCTCTATCAAGAAAGAAATGATAGGATTGCTGGAGAAGGGTCTAAAAACCAGAAAGAAGGAGAGGGTTCCTCAGGAGGAAAGAATAGTAATGATCAATCTAAGAAAGGACATGGAGGAAATGGTGATCCACCATCTCCATCTTCATCCTCTTCCTCTACATCGTCTTCCTCGACTTCAGTAAATCAGTCTCATAAGTCAAAAACCACTGGTAAAAATCCTTTTTTAAAGCTTGATGTCTCTCAGTTCATGAATTTTTCGACCGGGAGAAGATTATTTTTGCACTCCTCAAAGCTACCCCCCATGTCAAGTACTGGTGGGAAACCTATTGTGAGAAAAATGACGAGGGGGAACCTTCTCGATTGTACCCACTTGGAATTATTTCCAAGATGCCATCATGGAACAATATTATCACGTGGTGAGCTACGAGGACAAGTACATACAACAAACTATGTTGCGGAAGTAAAGGGATCAAGATGTACACGAGCTGACGAATATGTTCCATACCCTCCACACAAAGTTAGGTATCAAAGATTCAGAGAAAAAATTGGTGCTGAAGTACTACAGTTGTCTGCACATATACGTTTAGGAGGAAATAGAGTTCCTCGACATCCCTTTGCTTGGTATGACATACCGGTATGTTGCCAAGATTGAGCATAAATTCAAACAAAAGAAGCAAGACTTTGGATCTATGAATCAAAAGCAAGGGAAAGGTTCCCCCAAACGACTATACAAAGGACAAAGCCAAGGCATGGAAACCCAAGATAACCTACCAAAGCTGCAAGAAAATAAAAACACCATGAAGTCGAATAAGGACACGGGAAAGTGGTGTGAGTTCCATAAGAGCTCCACTCACAACGCAAGTGAGTTTCGGGCCAAACAGACACTAGTGATTGAAATGAGGGCTTCTGAATCAGATGCATGCTCCAACTCTAAATCAAAACCCGACAAGGGGAATGACAAATGGAAGAATATTATTGATACGGAGCCTAACGCCACCATTGCCACTGCAAAGATCCAAAAGTAGGAACCAGAAGATCCATAGGAGGAGGAGTGTCTCTTCCACTGTCAGATGTGGGTAAAGGGTTCCCCGGTATAGTTCATTGTCGACAATGGGAGCCAAAAGAACCTCATTTTAGCAGAGGTCGTGAACCGTTTGGTCTTGCTAACCACAGTGCACCCATAGCTGTACACCATTAGGTGGCTTCACTAAGGACAGGATCTCCGCATCAGCCAACAATGCCACCTTCCCTACAACATCAAGCCCTTCACGGATGAGGTATTATGTGGCATTGCTCCTATTGATATTTGTGATGTATTATTAGGCCAACCATACTTGTGGAAGTGACATGATGTGTATGAGTCTCGGCCCCACGTTGTTATTGTTACTTTGGGTATAAGTTGTACAGGATACCAAAGGTACCACCACCTACGACTATCTCTTTGGTTACTACAAAACAATGCAGTAAGCTCATTTCCAAAACCAGGAAATTTGTTTTCCTGATGATTCGCCTCCAGGGCAAGAAGAATATTGTGGCCACGACCTATAGAAAGGGATCCTCCACACGACAACAACAAATGGACAAGGTCGTGGAGGAGTACGGGGACATCTTCACCTCGCCCACATGGGTGCCTTTGCACTGTCAGGTCAGGCACCCCATCGATCTGACCCTAGGTGCGTCACTTCCCAATGGACCAATCTATCAGCACTTTTTTCTGGAGAACGATGAAATCAAGAGGCAGATTCAGGAGCTGCTGTAGAAATGTCACATTCGGTTGAGTTCATCGCCCTGTAGGAGCCCGATAGTGTTAGTGCAGAAGAAGAATGGGACTTGGAGATTCTATATTGACTATCGAGCGCTGAACAAGATCATTTTCTGGAATAGGTACCCGATCCCACGGATTGATGACCTTCTGGATCAACTCAAAGGGGCGAAATATTTCAGCAAGATCGGCTTGAAGTCTTGGTATCACCAAGTACAAATCGAACCATCTGATGTGTGGAAGACTACATTCAAAGCCAAGGAGGGCCTTTTCAAGTGGTTGGTCGTGCCTTTCAAATTGACGAATGCTCCCACAAAATTCATGAGGCTGATGAATGACATCTTGCGGCCATTCACCAACTCATTTGTAGTAGTGTACTTGGATGACATCTTGATATTCAACCAGACTTGGGAAGAGAACCTCCACCACATCCGACAGGTCCTCCAAACACTACAGCAACACAAGTTGTGTGCCAATTTGGAGAAGTGCACTTTTGGCATGAACCAGGTTCAGTATCTGGGATATATTATTGATGAACGGGGGGTGCATGTGGATCCAACCAAGATCCAATTAATTCGGGATTGGCTGGCCCCAACCACTCTAATAGAGCTTCACAATTTTCTGGGTCTTACTAATTTCTACCACAGGTTCGTGTTGGGATTCTCTCATATCACTTGGCCCTTGAGTCAAGTCGCCAAGGGAGGAGTGAAAGAAAAATTATTTTGGTCGGAAACTCAACAGAAGGCGTTCATAGAATTAAAACATCACCTCTGCTCTGCCCCTTTGTTCACATTACCAGACTTGCAACAACCATTTGAGATTGATACAGATGCCTATGACTATGTTATTGGGGCAGTTCTTACTCAACAGGGGCATCCAGTGGCATATCACAATGAGACACTGTCCGACATTGTCCACAAGTATCCCACTTATGACAAAGAAATGTATTCCATTGTGCAGAAATGCTACCAATGGGAGCATTACATTTTGGGGAAGGAAACGGTCATCCACACAGACCACCAACCCCTGTAGTTCATACAAACACAAGGGAAGTTACAGAACGATCACCATCATAATTTGTCCACATATCTGCAACAATTTCATTTGAACATCAAGTATAAGAAGGGCAACACCAATAATGTTGCAGACTGCCTCAGCCGACCACCAATCGTGGCACTAACTACCGTTCTCAACTCTTGTGGGCACGAGACTTCTAATTGGTTGCTTCTCTACCAGAGCGATCCTTAATTTGGCCACACATACAAGACAATCTTGGAGTGTACGCAAGTTCCCAATTTTCACCTCCAGAATGCACTGCCATGTCACCTGGGACACCTTTGTGTTCCTTCAGACGAGCGTGCCAAGATGATTTGGGAAGAACACTATAGTCAAGTGGTTGGGAATTTAGGGGTCAAGAAAATAGTGGCAGTACTACAAAAGTATTTCTATTGGCCAAACCTTCGACATGATGTTGGGAAGTACATCATATCCTGCATTGCTTGCTCCACTGCCAAACCGACCATTAAGAAGCAAGGCCTATATACTCTGCTTCCTACTCCTAGTTGACATTGGGAATCCATCTCCATGTATTACATGTCGAGCATTCCTTCTACTAAGCATGGAAATCACTGTGTTTTCGTGGTCATCGATATATTCTCGGAGATGGCCATTATGTCGGCCTGCAAGAAGAATATCACAACATAAGCCACTGCTAAACTCTTCTTTGAACGAGTGTGGGTGAAATTTGGGATCCCAAAATATACTATCTCAGATCAGGACAACAAGTTCCTCAGCACATTTTCGTCCAACCTTTGGTCAATGCTAGACACCAAGCTCACCAAGTCCACAACTTTCCATCCCCAAACTGATGGCTAGACAGAGGTTATCAATAGGATGATTGTACACATTTTGCACATGTACAATTCAAATCATCCACGCACATGGGATGAGAGCCTTCCCTATGTACAACATAGTTATAACAGGGCTCTCCACATCTCAACCAACCACAGCCCCTTTCAGGTGGGCTTGGGGTTCTAGCCACTATGTCCCATTGACGTAGCCATGCCATTTGTGGCTACTCAAGTTGATTCGGCTCATGTCCAATCTAAAGCTAACAAAGCGAACAACTTCATTGAGCATATTCAACACATCCGCCAGTAGGTTCATGAAATATTGGAAAAATACGATGCTAAGTACAAGAAACGGCATGATCAATATCGAGTTCCACACTACTTCCAGGTGGGCAACAAAGTGTGGCTACCTTTGCAGAAGGAGCACCTCACTGGATCCCACCGCAAGCTTCGCCCACTCCGATATGGGTCATACACCATCACCAAGGTTGTAGGGAGCAATGCCTTTGAGCTCAATATTCCACCATTCCTTGGTCTGCACCCAATATTTAATGTGGACCACCTTCAGCCCTATTTCCCACCTCTACTGGACACCTCTGACATTGCAGAACAACTCACACCTACAGAGTTAAACCCAGACTGCATGGAACAAGCCACCATAGATTGTATCATGGAAATGAAAATCAAGAACACTCGCCAACAGAAGATCCAACTATATCGGGTAGTCAAAGCTGGCCAACTCTTGCACCAAGGCAAGTGGTTCATCAGGGACCAAGTTCAGCAGAAGTTTCCTCATCTCATGGAGGAACTCAACGCAATGGGGACCATTTCTTCCTAAGGGGGAAGGAATGATCCAGGTGGATATTGGTGGCCACTCGCCTATTTCACTTGGGGCCCCACCATTGTTTCTTGCAGTTTTTCAATTTCCCTAATAATAACACAATTTACTATTTTTAGCAGTTTTTTGGGTCCTGAACTTCCGGAGCCACTTTGAGGCCCTAAACAACATTTTTTGGGCTTAGATTCTCCGGCGAATATTGATTTTGTCCATTTTGAAATTGATATTTGTGGTTATCAATTGTAATCCTTAGATAGATCTTTCTAAAGATGTATCATGTGCGTCAAACAGAGATAGTATGCCAAAGTTACGACCCTGGGAAATCGATGTACCAATTTACCCCGACGGGGCGCATATTCTAGTGTTTCATCTCCTAGGGTTAGGTTTTTGGATCTTTATGGTTTTCCATTGTTTCTCAATAATATATAGGCCTTCGAGCCTCATTGTAACACAAATTTCAGAGGCTTGTAGCCACCGCATCTCTTGTCGGAGATAAGTTACCAATGCCCTAGCTAGTTTATTTCCATTCGTCTGTAAACATATTTTAGTTCTTTGATATTAAATAAATGAAGTGATATTTCCATTGCATTTTTATATTTATGGTTATATTTGTATTCTATTGTGTTCCTGCATAAATCCGGATAAAAAAGGGAACAAAGGAACAAATGGATCAGAGGGAGGAGGGATTCAGAATCCCACTTCCAAATGATTATGATATCCTGGAAAATACGGGCTTTGGGGAGCTTCGTTAAATCCCTTGCAATTAAGGATTTGTTGAATAAGGAAAACCATGGATATTTTTTGTTCAGGAAAAAAAATTGGAAGATTGAGAGGCTTTTAAGCTGGTAGAAGCAAAATGGAAAGGCAGTGTTGGAATTTCCCAAAGATTCAAAGGAGCGTCAGAGGTCTGGGAACCTTTTGGTTGAAAAATTACATTTCTCGTGTATTGAGAGCTTTAAGATGTAGAATTGGATTGTGGCCCATCTTGAAAATAATGAAATAGGAGAACAAATACCAGTGATAAATGTATATGCCCTTGTTTTTTATAGTGATTCAATAGAATTTTGGGACCCTTTGGAATTAATCAAATATAAAGGTATGCACCAAAATGTAGTGAATGGAGGTGATTTCAATGTAACTCTAAATTCATCTGAGAAAAAAAGGGGTAGTATAGTAAGGGATCCATTCAAAGAGAGAATGGAGGCAATAATATACGACTGATATTTATTTGATGTTGTCCCTAAAATTGGAAAGTACACCTAGACCAATAGAATATCATGAGATAATCACATAGTGGCTAGATTGGATAAATTTATGTTCCATAACAGTTGGTTATTAAAAGGCCTAGATTGTTATTCCTTTATTAAAGCTCAAGGTGAATTAGATCATAGGCCAATCACCATTTATTTGAAAAAAAATGAAATCTTGGGACCAATCCCATGTTGAGATTCAACAAGAAAATTTCAGCACCCATGGCTAGTGCATTAAGCACGTACACTAGGTTGGGGCCCACAGTGCTATTTTTGGTGCATGTCTATTTTAGTTATCCCTTAATTAAGATGGACAATAAACTGTAATATATTTTCAATGATAACTTGAAATAGTTAAAGGAGAGTGATAAACTCAGTTAGCCAGTGGATTTCAAGTTACAGGAAATTGGTGAGGCATGGAGATTAAATCTAGTTGTAACAGAGTTCGAAGTGTAGCAGTGCATTAGTTAATGCAAGTTGTAATCAGTTTAACTTAGTTAAGGGAGTTAAAATCAGTTGTGCTAGTTGTAACTAAAGATACACTAGTGGGAGATCAAGTGAATTAAATATTAATTAATTCACAATCAATGATCTCACATGCAACTGAGGATTTACTATTATTAGTTGTGTGCATGTAAAATCCAGTGGAGATCCAGTTGAGATATAGGTGAAAGGGATGTTGACTATCAGTTGTAGGATTATTGGGTTGCACACATGTAACCAAACACACATTGGAGTGCCCATTATACTTTCGCAGTCAAGGAAGGCAAGAATTCCTATCTTGTAGTAAATTGGCTAAGTATTGGTCAGTTTTTGCATGACAGTGTGAGACAATTAGTTGAGTACTGGAGGGCTCTTGTGAGAATAATTTTGTATGTGATTGTTTCATGATCCATGCTTAATATACATTAGAATATAGTGGGGTTTTGAGAAGCAAGCTTTCCCAGGGAAATTATCTGTGTTGTGTTTGATTTGATTCTTCTTTACTTCATGTGATTGGCGATTGTGCTTTTAATTATGCAAAATATTTGTAGAAGTGATTCAGTATTTAACTTTAGTACATTGTTAGATCGGGTGAATCCAAGATATACGTGCATGCTGTATAATTTCTACATTGTATCAAAGCACAGGAAATTGCAGAAGTGAAGCAGGAGCTGATTTTGTGACTGGATAGAATTCGAATTCGTAGAAAAAATTTCTTGGTGCTACAGCTGATTCAAGATCGAACTGGCTTTCAATGGCTTGAGGTTGGAGTATGCACTCGAGGGTAGCTCAAACTATATTGATTTGAAGGATAGGATGGAGGCAGTACTTGAAGACAATGGCTTGAAGGAATTCATTGACAATGATGTTCCTAAACCTGTTGTGACAGATGCTGCAAATCTTGATGCATGGCAAAAGAAAGTGGCAAAGGCAAGGAGGATCCTATTGGAGGGAGTACAAGACCACATTTTCTCAAGCCTCCATGGGAAAGCCACACCATATGCAATGTGGAAGGCTTTGACAGATCTATTCCAGAGCAGCAATGACCATAGGAAATTGGTGCTAAAAGATAAAATCTGAAAGATCAATATGGAGAAGGGCGAATCCATACCAAAATATCTAACAAAGTTTGTCCAATGTCAGGATGAACTGGGGAGAGTTGGTATAACTATTGCTAATGATGATTTGGTGAGCTTGGATCTCCTAGGACTTACCAAGAGTTGGCACAGTTATCAAGACTCTGTCAATGGAAGGGAAAAATTTCCAGATTGGGAACGACTGTGGTCTGATTTGGTGCAGGAGGAGTTTAGACGGAACACCAGAGATGGATCTTCATCTAAGAATGAAGATGAAGAAGATTGTGCTTTGGCTGCCAAGGCGAAGAAGGGGAAGGGGAATAAGTTACATTCCAAATCTCAGTCCAATAATGGCAAGAAGCAAGACATGTCCAACGTGACGTTTTTTCACTGTCACAAGCATGGGCATTTTGTTACTAAATGTCCACAAAATAAGAAGAACAAAAAGGCTGGAGGATCTGCAGCTGGTGCGGCTCTTGCCTCGCAATTTGAGCTTGACTTCTCATTGATCACATGCATGGTGTTAAGTGCATTGGAATCTATGTGGTATTTGGATAGTGGCGCTTCCTTTCACATGATGGGAGACAAGGAACTTTTCAGTGGCTTGGAGGAGAAGGATCTCCAGATGCATATTGAAATGGGTGATGATGGGCAGTACAATGCTACTGGGATTGGTACCATTACCTTCCAGAGGTAGTCAAGTAAACCCTTTCAATTAAAATATGTAATGCATGTACCAGGTTTGAAGAAAAATTTAGTCTCAGTTGCAATGTTGGAGGATACAGGCTATGGTGATGTTTTTAGTGAATGAAAAGCTTTCCCTGTGACACAAAACAACATGACAAGCCAAGAGGATAGGGATTCAAGTTAATAATCTCTACAAGATGGAGGTAGATGGCTATGAAACAATGATGGGCAAGGAAGATCAAGTGGTGAGCCAGGATGAGCACAGATTATGGCACAAGAGATTGGGCCATCTTCACCATGGAGCCTTGAAAGTCATGCAACAGATTTCTACTGGTCTTCCCAGGGGTACACTTGCACGGTTAGACACATGCAATGGATGCACTATGAGAAAATATTTAAAGGCCACCTTTCATGAGAAGGAGAACCGAGATTCGGGGATCGTTGAGAGAGTTCATACAGACGTGTGTGGACCATTCTCTGTGTCTTCAACAACAAAACATAAGTACTATGTAATATTTATTGATGAATTTTCTTGTAAGTGCTAGATCTTCTTCATGCAGAAGAAAGATCATACATTCTCTAAGTTTCTTGAGTTTAAGGCACTGGTGGAGAAAGAGTCGGTGATGCAAGTGAAGGCTCTTAGGAGTGATAAGGGTGGAGAATACATCTCTAATGAATTCAAGAACTTCTGCAGCAAAGAAGGAATTCGAAGAGAACTCATAGTGCCTCATAACCCACAGTAATTATCAATTTCCCTTCGCTCTGTGCTTTCTACTGCATACCAGACACAGAATAAAATGGGCTCTCTTCGTATCAGTTCGATTATTGTTTTATTTCTGCGTTCTTATTAAAAAAGGGGGAAAGAAAAATATATATACAAGAACAATAATCTGGACTCTTGCATTCCCTCTTCATTTCCATCATTATTTTATTTTAAAGAAATTCCTGAACTCCTCACATATGGGTTAATTATGTCAACTTACTAAGCAACAATGCCCTCCTTATTTAACTCTTTTATTTGTTTATTAACTCAGAAAATTGATTAATTCATTAAAGTTAGATGTCTTATATTTTATTACCTATGAAATTAACTATTATGGTTATTTCCAACATGAGTTTCTTGAAAAAAATTAGAGGCATAGGGAGGGGGAAAAAAGATGGAAATTTGGGAATAAGGAGAGATAGGCGCCCCAGAGTGTGAATTCATTTTGATGCAGACTTGGAAGAATTAAGGCAGTTGATTCATACTGGTGTAGTTAACCCTTTCGGCCAGCCTATGGCCCAACCTCAAGAACTCCCTATTCATCATGCACCAAGAAATGACATCCCTATGCCACCATATGTGTATGCTCCCCTTGTTGTTCTTAACAATGATGGTTGGAAAAATACAATTCCTGCACATCGTTTGTGCTTTGTTCAAGGTTGGCCTACCGCTTCATTGTGTCCTCCTCTTAAGGAAAATGTCTTTGATAACTTACATTCAACTGCTTCACATGTTGTACACTCTCCATGTGTACAAGTTAGTATCCTCCATCTATCCTCCTCTTGCGAAGTTAGTATCCTCCATCTATTTCCTAGGTTTCCAATCAACCTACTGTACTTTCCAACCCAATTAGTCAATCCTCCAAACACGCAGTCATTCCTCAACCTGCCATAAGTGATAAAAGGAAAAAATCCCAAGTCACTCTCTCTAATTCTTCACATGGTTCTTCCCATTTTGTCAAATCCCACCCTCGTCGAGAAGAGAAACAGGCAAAAAGTGTTCCATCCCATAGGCCAGAACAATAGCTTATGGATGCTTGTAGTACAATTTTTGATGCACTTATGGATGTTATTGACTTTTTTCTACTATTTTGTAACAACCCCAGGTTAAAATTTCGTGTAATAAAGTTAATAAATGAAAAATAAGACCAAGGTCATGGGACATGTATTCCAAGCAGGATGTAGGTAAAAACATCCTAGTGGGTGTTCATTTGGTTTATTATGGTTAAGGAAATTGGAAAAGGAAATGACAAAAGCAAGAGGCATTAATTGGCATTTATTTATGAAAATAATGGAAAATAGGAGAAAAGGAAGGTGAAAGGTCACAGGTTGCACGTGAGGAGGAAATTGAAGAAAATAGAGGCCTTAATGATAAAAATGCTTCTAAGGACCAGTTCACAACCTTTTTCAATTTTAGGTTGGAGCTCTCTCTCTATTATCTCTCTCATACTCTTGCACACTTAAAGAATTATTAGAGCACTCTAGCACTAGATAAAGGAAGGAAAATGAAGTACAAGAAATCAAATAAAAGTAAGGATTAAGCAAGGAATAGTTGGATCAAGTGGCTACAATGGGATTGCTATGCAGGTACCGAGTTGCATGTATGATTTCCTTGCTATTTTTGGCATCCATGGGACATGCATGTGTATATTTGGTTCTCTTGTTGCCATTGACATGGATTTTTCTAAGTATGACAATAGTTTCAGCTTTTCCTTTCCATTTCCATCTTGTCATGGTGTGATGGGATTCTTTTACTTGGTTGAGCTTTGGATTGTTGGATGGTTTTGGAACCGGGTGAGGTGGTCTTAGGAAAATTCCCAAGGGGCTAAAATTCCCTTGACTGGTTTTGGTGGGATTGCGGTAAAGCATGATAGTGGAGACAGAAAATTTCCTCAAGGTATTAGTGAAGAAATCCAGAGGCATCCAAGCTTGTTTAGTGCCTCGTGATCCCTTGACCGGTTTTGGCGAGATTGTGGTAAATACTGGAAATGTATTTTTTTGTTTGGGCCTAGGAATGCCTTAACCAATAATGGCAGGATTGTAGTAAATCTTGGTTGTGTAGATGCTTGTTTTGGGCCTAGGAATCCCTTAACCAGTTTTGGCGGGATTGCGGTAAATCTTGAGGAAGCTTGGTTGTTTTGTTGTGAGTCCCACAATCATGCTTGGAATATGGGACGCGGGTGATTGGTTGAAAGAAAGATTTGGTTCAGCCTAATATATGGTCAGGTGGTACATGGAAGTCCCTGAATTAGTTGGATTTTCATATGTTAATAACATCTATTTTATGAGTAAATGTACTTGTTATGATGTGGCTTTGATGGTTGTTCTATCATTTTTATTATTCTGGTTATATGTTGGTTATTAGCATGGTTTTACGCCATATTCCAGTTGTGGCTCTTGTCATGTTTTGATTGGTAAATAAATGGTTATTGAATGCATGACCTAATAGATGTTATTGCATATATTATGAGAGGTCATTAGACCTTCTTGATGATTCTCAGATAAGTATCAAAACCCTATGTTCAGTTTTGCATTCATGACTTGTAGATTACATGTTCTCAATGTGTTTGACGAAATGACTGTCATGGTTAGGTCTGGTTAGGTCAAGTCCTTGATTAAGTTTTGTGTTAGAGGTTTGTCCTTGTGTCAGTTGTTGTTTAGGAAAGTCTCATCAAGTTATGGGAAGTTACTTGGAGTCTAGCCATGAAATGGTGGCTCAAGTCTCACTGTTGCAGGCTCAGATTGAGAAATTGTGACTACAGACGCTACCTTGTAGGCTTATGCATGTGACTAGAGGCCTACAGTCACCTGGATGTAGGCTTATGCATGCGAATGGGAGCCTAGGTTAGTGAAAAAGTAGTATAGCTCAGGGTCTGGGCATGTGTAATATCCCAAATGGAAAAGTGACAGTAATACAAGAAATAATAGAATAAAATTACAAAAATATGGAAAACACATTAAAAATGCCAAAAAAGAGCCAAAAACTGCTGAGCCATTTTATTAAATCTGGAGGTGAAAAACAAACACAACAGTACCAAAAATAGATAATGCTCTAATCGACTAAATCTGGTTGAAATGAACCATAGGTTTTCACACTAAAACACTGCTCTGCTGATGTTGCTGTTGAACTCTTCCTCTGCACTGCCCTGTTGGAAATGTTGTAGCTGGCCAACTTTGGACTATTGGTTGGGCTACTTCCACTTCTCAGAAAATTCTAGGAATTTGGGAAGGTGATCCTTGCCCAAAACCCATAAAAACCCAGAAATGGTTTTCTCTAATTCCAACTTTCATAATCTACCCTTTTTGCCTAACTCTTATAGTTGCTCACTGAGTAGGGACTGCGTAAATGGGCTGATCTGTTGCTCAGAAAATTCCAGGATTTTAACCACAGACTCTACTAAAAAAACTCAGAAAAACCTAGAAAGATTTCCCGCAAACTCCAATCTTCAAAATTTGGCCTTTCTATGCTTGGCCCTCTTCTAATTTCGAATTCTGTTGGGTATGCAGAGCTATGGGTTAAACTGAAAGAGAAAATGTATGCAACTACTTCCCAAAGCTCAACTATTGAAGGGTTGATCCCTTAACTAGATTCCAAGAAGGAATGCTATGGAATTTCACCCTCTCCTAGATCTCTTTGCTGCTGGATTGCAAAGTCACTAATGATTGCACTGCTATAGAGGGGTTGCAAGTGGCCTGATGCTGGATAATAAAATCAGCTCACGAGGGATAGTAGGAATCCTCCCTGAAGCTCCATGAAACTCATGAATGAAGTCTCCTAAAAAAATCCTCAGCTGAGCGAGCACTCGAAGTCCCCCGAGGATGAGGTTGGGATCTCCACTCAGAGGCACCCACGTGCTAAACAACTCTGTAGACTTGGCTAAACAACTAAATCATGCGTAGGTCGTAAATATCAAAAAATCAGAATAATCAAGAATGATTTCCATGGCTACCCTCACCCCCTTCTTATTCTTTTGAAACACTAACAACCTTAGGTCCACTCATTAACTGCGCTAACACTTGGGCCCTTGGCATTCACACATGCTGCGCTGCTTTCTTGACCTCTTGGCCCCACAAGATGCCAGACTTTTCACACTAGCTCTGGAAAAGTGGTTTTATTCAAACTGTTGGGTTTATGGGTCCCTTCACCCTTTTATTCACCTACTAAACTTAAGAAAATAAAATTGGAAAATATAATATTCTTAATTCACTATTAGCTAATTAGGAATATTACAATCCTCCCCGCCAAAAATTGCTTGTCCTCAAGCAATGCCTGAACAAGTATCCTCCCTAGCTGATACTCCCCCATGATCACTGAAAATTTTTCTAGGTTACTAGATGTTCCACTGTGTCATCCCCAGTCTCTGCATCACCCTGATATGAAGAGATCTCTCAATACCAAGATCCCAAGCCATCCTAATCAATGTGAAGCACACCTTGCTCCACTCGCTATGCAACCAGATATAGGTACCATAAGCCTTCTACATACCACCAGTAAAAACATAATAATAATCATATAAAGTACTATCTGTCTCCATGTGCAACTGCTTTACTAAGTCGTCCATCTCATGTACTCCAAGGGTGGGAACTTGAAGATAAAATATGATTCCTGTGGAAATAAATCCTTCCCTTTACAAGCTTCCCCTGAACTCCCCCTATTGATCATCACTCCATGTTGGTGAAATCCCCCATGCCAACAAAGAATCACTAAAACCCACTGGAAGATCTAAATGATCTTCCCCTGTAGGAACCAGATCACCCCTAAGGGTAGCTGAAATGTGAAATGTAGTGATGCCCAGACCCCATGCCAGTCTCAGAAGGGTGCCACCATGCTAACGCTATACCAATCTGACTATGAAATACTTCCCATCATGCAAAGTATGTATCCTCCTCTCCTGGAACCTGATGTCGAAAAATCTATGAAGGTCAAGCTCATCTTGCCCTAACATCTCCATGATATAAATGTCTGTCCATCTACCGTCAACATTGGTTTGGAGCAGTAACAAGGAAAAATAGCCTTGCCATGTGATGTAGGCCTCAGTGCTCCTCCATATGTCAAACTAAGAGTGATATGAGTCACTCTTTTTCTGGATCCCGCTCATCACAATACAAAGTGTCCCATCAACCAACTGTCTCATACCATCCTCTTGGGTCTTTTTTCTCATGATGTGAGCATCAATAGATGATATCCAAGTCCCTCATGTCAGTGTGAAATGCTAGAGAGTGATAAATAGAAGCTCAAAATCGTCTTTGTGGTCAACTCACTCTCCAAATATGAGTGTTCGTAACCCAATAGTGTGCCTGATCTCCTCATCTAGGGATCTCTCTACCGGAAACACTGCAACCACCTGTCGTGCATCATCATCCTTTGTTGTACTCAAATACGTACCCCTACACTCCTATGCATAGCACTGAACTTTGTGGCACAACTCCTTGCACCACTGGATGCCAATGCCACCATGTACCATAGGGCATCCCATATGTGCCCATGCATCCACCACTCTGATAGTGCATCCACCACGATGTGATAGACACATCCTCATCTTCCCAGGTACACCTAAGTGGCCCAACTCCTCACATGCAATCAGGAATAATGCTACCATGTCGAACCTTAGTAGCTCTAAGGCCCAATGCATGAATGAGAGAGCAATGTCTCCATATAATGATCTATCCATAAGCACCATTGGAGACAATTCTTTAGGAGCCCAATGTGTCGAACCATATGCCACTGCATACTGCCAAGTGTCCCTGTACTCAACGACATGCCATTGTGCCCTATGGCCTATCCCTATATACCACGGGATACCCCATGCCAATACTATACCATCTTGTATCGTCTCGTATCCTGCCTGTGTCACTGTACCTGACACTCCCTACGTGTACTCAGTGTGATGGGAGTCTCTCCTCCTACTCCAAAATGCAACCTAACATGCTACAACAAACAACCATGCATCTTTGTGCTCCTTTATAGGCCATTTCTCATTATTGTATGCTCCTACCCATCCCTCAATGTGATGGCCAAAAGCTGAGACAATATGTGTTAGTCTGCACTCAAATTTCATCGTCACCTCTACCTTCACATCCTCATGCCCTCTGATGATTGGATCTCCCCTCCAAATCCTCCTTGACGGACCCAAGAAGTCAATCTCCCTAGGTATCAGTCGCGATGCCACCGCTGTTATGCTCCTCCATGTCCTCTGTGGCCCACATAACTGTGGAGAATCTCGAACCCCATAGAATGCATTGTCGGGTGGCTGATCAATGCCACCTCCTCCAACAATCTCCTGCCAAAGTGTGTTGATTATCTCGTGACTCCATGCATACACAACATAACATGATGACCCATGGAGTTCCCTTGCAAACTGACTAACTGATGTTGACCGAAACCTCCCTATAAAATGTGTGCACTTGATCACTGCGTCAACGATACCACCAATGCCATAGTCAATCTGCGTATACGGCAAATGGTAGGTAGTCCCGCCTGGATCCCAATGCTAGCCTAGGGCCCCAATATCCTCGATGCCTGAGCATTCCTGCTGACTCTCACTCTATCCTATAATCGACTCCATCAGCCTATCCCAATCCATCGGGTACCAACTAAGAATCTCCCACCATCCAACCCCGAGAAAGGGATCGAATGCATGAAAAACCATATGCAAAACAGTTCCTCCATCCTGCGAGTGTTTCGACCTACGCAACTTGTGTCATCCTTTCTCACTAGTCTGGCCAATCCATGTAATCTGCCTAGGTAACACAAACTCTCTCTCACCAGCATGCAGAGGTGGCCCAATAATGCAACAAGCCCCATCGACGTATACTTGAAGGGGACTACCATCTAGAAGTATGACATCTTTGTTGAATACCGATGCATCTGACTGCTCCTCATCGATGGCCAACTCTAATGATGGCTGCTCATCGTCCTCCACCATGGGCTCAACATGAACCACTAATTTTACCTCCAAATATTGTTCACCATGTTGAGATTCAACAAGATGATGATCCTAGTGAAAATTAAGCACCTACACTAGGTGGGGCCCGCAGGCTATTTTTAGGTGTATGTCTATTTTTATAATGTTGGGAAAATTCTATTTATAGCAAGAGTCTATTTTTATAATGGTGAGAAAACTATATTTATAGATGAGGTTCTATTTTTAGATGCATGTGCGAAGTCTATTTATAGATCGCATGTCTAAGAATAGAATGCATGTCGATTATTATTATCTCTTAATAATAATTGGACAATAAATATTAATCTATTCTCTTGAAGAACTTGATTTAAGTTAACTGAAGTGGTAAACTAGTTATCCGAAAGAATTTCAAGTTCTAAGGTTGGCTAGTGGGACATGCAAGTGGACTTAGTTGTAACTGAGTGACTCGAAGTTGTAACAGAGTTGGATGTGTAGTTATGTGAGTTGTAAAGTAGTTTAACTCAGTTGTTCTAGTTGTAACTAATTGTAACTAAAGATACACTAGTGAGAGATCAATGAATTAAATATTAAATTAATTCACATGGAGTGATCTCACATGCAACTAAAGATTTACTACTGTTAACCATATGCATGTCAGATCCAGTGGAGACCTAGTTGAGAGATAGGTGAAAGGGACAGTTTGACTATCTGTTGTAACATTCGTGGGTGCACTCATGCAACCACACACACATTGGAGATGACAATGAGGATTGCGCAGTCAAGGAAAAACAGTATATCATTCATTCAGGGATTGTGATCAGCAGGGATTGCGCAGTGGAGGCAGGCAGTAAATTGGCGCATGTATTTGCCAATTTTTGTATGACAGTGTGAGACGATTGTATATTGTACTAAGAGCTCTTGGATTAGATTTTTGTATGAGATTGTTTCATGATCAATGATATATACATAATATATGATAGTGGGGTTTTTAGCTTTATGCTTTCCCGGTAAAAACATCTATGTTATGTGTGAGTGATCTTTCTTCATGTGTTTGAAATTGGAAATTAAATTTCCACAAAGATTTTAGTAGAAGGATTCTGTATTTAACAGTGGCATATAATTGTTAGATCAGGAGAATCCAGGCAATACATAATTGTATTAAAATTTCTACATGGTATCAGAGTAAAGAAGATTGCAATTTTGAAGCAGTAATTGAGTTTGTTGGTGGAAACAATTCAAATTTGCATACAAGAATTTCTTGGTGCAACAGTTGAGTAAACATAGAAATAGCTTTCAATGGCTTGCGGCTAGAGTATGCACTCAAGGGCAGCTCGAACTAAATTTCCTGGAAGGACAGAATGGAGGCGGTGCTTGAAGATAATGGCTTGAAGGAATTCATCGATAGTGATGTTCCTAAGCCCACTTTGACGGATGTTGCGTTACTTGATGCATGGAAAAAGAAAGTAGCGAAGACGAGAAGGATTCTGTTGGAAGGTGTACGAGACTATATTTTCTCAAGTCTTCATGGGAAAGCCACTCCATTTGCTATGTGGAAGGATTTGATGGATCTTTTCTAAAGCATCAATGCCCATAGGAAATTAGCGTTGAAGGATAAACTCATAAGGATCAAGATGGAGAAGGGCGACAATATTCCTAAGTATCTCACAAAGTTTGTCCAATGTCGGGATGAACTGGGGAGTGTGGGAATCACGATTTTTGATGATGATTTGGTGAGCTTGGCTCTCTTGGGACTTCCTAAGAGTTGGCACAATTATCAAAACTCTATCAACGGACAAGAAAAAGTGTCGGAATGAGAACGATTGTGGTCGGATCTAGTGCAGGAGGAGTTCAGGCGGAACACCAGAGATGGGTCTTCATCAAATCATGATGATGAAAAGGATGTGCTTTAGCTTCCAAGGGAAGGAAAGGGAAGGGGAAGAAATTCCACTCAAAATCCGAGTCTAAAGGAAAGAAGTTGGATTTGTCCAAGGTGAAGTGTTTTCACTGTCACGAACATGGGAATCTCCCCACTAACTACCCACAGAAGAAGAAGAACAAGAAGGCTGCTGGAGTTGCAGCTGGTGAGGCCCTTGCCTCGCAATTTGAACTTGATTTCTCCTTGGTCGAATGCTTGGTTTCAAGCGCAATGGGATTGGTGTGGTATCTTGATAGTGGTGCTTCCTTCTACATGACAGGAGATAAGGATATTTTCAGTGACTTGGAGGAGAAATATCTCCAAATGCATATAGATATGGGTGAAGATGGACGATACAGTACGACCGGCATTGGTACCATTACCTTTGAGAGGGAGTCAAGTAAACCATTTCAATTGAAAGATGTTATGCATGTTCCAGGTCTGAAGAAAAACTTGGTATTAGTCGCAATTTTTTAGGACAACGGCTATGACGTTGTTTTTAGGGATGGAAAATCTTTCCTGCGACATAAAACAATGGGTCAAGCCAAGAGGATACAGATTCAATTCAAGAATCTCTACAAGTTGGAGGTAGAAGGCTGCACTGCCATGATGGGAAAGGCGAAAAAAGTGGTGAGCCGGGATGAGGGCGAATTATGGCACAAGCGATTGGGCCATTTTCATCATGAAGCCTTGAAAGTCATGTAGCAAATATCTACTCGACTTCCAATGGGAACACTTTCTCAGTTAGATCAGTGCAAGGGTTGCACCCTGGGGAATTATTTAAATTCCACCTTTCATGAAAATGAGAATCATGCTTCCGTGATCCTGGAGAGAGTTCACAAAGACGTGTGTGGACCATTTTCGATTGCTTCAATAGAAAAACACATGTATTATGCTATTTATGTTGATGAGTTTTCTCGTAAATGATGGATCTTCTTCATGCAGAAGAAGGATCAAACATTCTCAAATTTCTGTGAGTTTAAGGCATTTCTTGAGAAAGAGTTGGGGACGAAAGTGAAGGCTCTGAGGAGAGATAATGGTGGAGAATACATCTCTAATGAATTTAAATACTTCTGTAGAAAAGAAGGAGTTCGAAGAGAACTCATAGTGCCTCATAACCCACAACAAAATGGGGTCACAGAGAGGAAGAACAAAACGATCATGGGTGTTGCATGAGCTATGTTGCATGATCAGGGCCTACCAATGAATTTATGGGTGGAAGCATGCAACACTGCGGTTTATGTGCAAAAAAGTTGTCCTCATAGAGTAATTGACATGAGTACACCTGAAGAAGCTTTTACTAGTAAGAAACTGGATGTTTCTCACTTTAAGATTTTTGGCTTATTTGATAATGTGCATGTGACCAAGAACGCCAGGAAGAAGCTGGAGCTAACTACTGAAGTTGGGATATTTGTGGGGTACACAAAACCAACCCACAATTATCGTGTTTATTTTCCAAATAGTCGAATGATTGTTGTGCAACGGGATATAAAATTCAATGAGGAGAAAGCCATGAAGTTGTCGCTTGAGAGGGAGCTAGACTTACATGCAGAGGAGGAACTTTTTTTTCCCAAAGGTGAGTCTCTAGATGTGGATCAACCACAGGAGGAGGTTCATGAAGTGGAGGATTCCACTCACACAGAGCCAAACATCAGAACTAGCAGAATGCGTACCACAAAATCTGAGAGTATGAAGCTTGATGCGGCATAGAATGTAGGAGTCCCTACTTCACAGTGCAGACATAGACAGTCTCCTAACCGATTCACTGGATACACGGCTCTCATGAGAAAATGTATTGTGACTGATCCATCTTCCTTTCAAGAAGCAGTGCAGGAGCTCACATGGGTAGATGCAATGGTGGAGGAGTATGACTCCATTGTCAGAAATAGTTCTTGGGAAATTGTTCCAAGGCCGGTTGATAAATCAGTGGTAGGTTCAAGATGGGTCTACAAGGTAAAGCAAGCTACTAATGGGAGTGTTGAGAAATACAAAGCCAAATTTTTGGCCTGGGACTTCTCACAGATCGAGGGATTGATTATGAAGAAACCTTTGCACCTGTCGCACAGTATTCTTCCATAAGGACCATCCTTGCTCTCTCATCGCAGATGGGTTGGCACATTCATCAAATGGATGTGAATACTGCATTCCTTAATGGTATCATTGAGGAAGAAGTGTAAATTGAGTAGTCTGAAGGATTTGAGATCTTTAGCAGCGAGTCGCATGTGTGCAGACCCAAGAGAGCATTGTAT
Organism: Pinus albicaulis; assembly: GCA_034641835.2. Taxonomy (NCBI): domain Eukaryota; kingdom Viridiplantae; phylum Streptophyta; class Pinopsida; order Pinales; family Pinaceae; genus Pinus; species Pinus albicaulis. The sequence goes on along the minus strand of CM076572.1, from coordinate 1,201,944,113 downwards.
GGGCTGAAGCAAGCACCCCGTGCTTGGTACACTTAGATCGACAGCTATTTCACTAGACTTGGCTTCACCAAGAGTGAGGCGGATGCAAACCTATACCAAATTGTGGTGGAGGGTAAGATTTTAATCATTTTTCTTTATGTTGATGATTTAATAATGACTGGTGATGAGCAACTGATACACTCATGCAAGGAGGACCTTGCAAAGGAGTTAGAGATGAAGGATATGGGCCTCCTTCATTATTTCCTTGGATTGGAAATATGGCAGCAAGAACGTGAACTCTTTTTGTCTCAAGGCAAGTATGCAAGGGAGATACTAGGTAAGTTTCACATGGAGGGCTACAAACCCATGGGTACTACTCTTCCAGGAAACTAGAGGAAAGAGTATGCTACATCGAGAGAGGAAGTGGATGCTACTGTCTATCGACAGTTAGTGGGTTCGCTAATGTATTTATTAAATACAATACCGGACATATGCTATGCAGTGAACCAACTTAGTCAAGCGATGGTTAAGCCTACCAAGCTCTTTTGGAAGGCGGGCAAGCATGTCCTGAGATATCTCGGGGGGGGGGGGGGGGGGGGCACATTTGAGTATGGCTTATGGTATAGACAGACGGATGAGGTGAAGTTGAATGGCTTCACGGATGCAGATTGGGTGGGTAGCCCAATGAAAAGAAAGAAAATATCGGGAGGGGTCTTCAGTATCGAGTCTACAACTATATCTTGGTACAACAGGAAACAAATATCTGTGGCACTCAGTTCAGCGGAAGCGGAATACATGGCAAAAAGTCAAGCTGCATGTGAGGCTATCTGGATGAGAAAGATCCTGGTTGGTTTGTTTGGTTCTCATTTAGATCCTACAATGATTAATTGTGATAATCAGAGTTGCATTAAACTCTCGATTAGTACCGTGTTTCATGATAGATCTAAGCATATAGATATCTGGTAACATCATATCAGATATTGTGTACAACGGAATATCATGTTGCTTCAGTACATTCCTACGGAAGATCAGGATGAGGATATTTTGACGAAGGCACTCACCAGGAGCAAATTCGAATACCATAGAGACAGGATTAGGGTGAAGGATAATCCCTTTCCTTTTGAGAGTGAGTGTTGAGATTCAACAAGATTATGATCCTAGTGAAAATTAAGCACCTACACTAGGTGGGGTCCATAGGCTAGTTTTAAGTGTATGTCTATTTTTATAATGTTGAGCAAATTCTATTTATAGCGGGAGTCTATTTTTAGAATGGTGAGCAAATTCTAGTTATAGATGAGGTTCTATTTTTAGATGCATGTGCGAAGTCTATTTATAGATCGCATGTCTAAACATAGAATGCATGTCGATTATTATTATCTCTTAATAATAATTGGACAATAAATATTAATCTATTCTCTTGAAGCACTTGATTTCAGTTAAATAAAGTGGCAAACCAGTTAGCTAAAGGAATTTCGAGTTCTAAGGTTGGTTGGTGGGACATGCAAGTGGACTTAGTTGTAACTGAGTGATTCGAAGTTGTAACAAAGTTGGAAGTGTAGTTATGTGAGTTGTAAAGTATTTTAACTTAGTTAAGTGAGTTAAATTCAGTTGTGCTAGTTGTAACTAGTTGTAACTAAAGATACACTAATGAGAGATCAGTGAATTAAATATTAAATTAATTCACATGGAGTGATCTCACATGCAACTGAATATTTACTACTGTTAACTACATGCATGTCAAATCTAGTGGAGACCCAGTTGAGAGATAGGTGAAAGGGACAGTTTGACTGTCTGTTGTGACATTCGTGGGTGCACTCATGCAACCACACACACATTAGAGATTCCAATGAGGATTGCATAGTCAAGGCAAGGCAATATCTGATTCATTCAGGGATTGTGATCAGCAGGGATTGCGCAGTGGAGGCAGGCTGTCAGGAGGCAGTAAATTGGCGCATGTATTTGCCAATTTTTGTATGACAATGTGAGACGATTGTATATTGTACTTAGAGCTCTTGGATTAGTGTTTTGTATGAGATTGTTTCATGATCCATGATATATACATAATATATGATAGTGGGGTTTTTAGCTTTATGCTTTCCTGGTAAAAACATTTTTGTTATGTGTGATTGATATTTCTTCATGTGTTTGCATTGGCGATTAAATTTCCGCAAAGATTTTAGTAGAAGGATTATGTATTTAACAATGGCATATAATTGTTAGATCAGGATAATCCAGGCAATACGTAATTGTTTTAAAATTTCTACACATCATGCATAACATCCTCAACAATCAACGATAGGTAGCTACCATCTAGAAACTCTATCACAGATCTAGATGCCTATGTACCTATCAACTCCTCATCAATGGTGGATATGTAACCCGACACTTCATCAATATCTTGTGTGATACTATCACTTGGAAACTATGACATGACCCTGAACACCTCATCAATGGATCCCTCAATAATGGGTGACACCTCAGCCATGGGTGGCACCTCATCAATAGATGGCACTATGATTTTAATCTTTATTCTCTCCACCAAGGCATCAACTAGAGCTACCAAAGGGATCTCCAACAAGTGTGACTCCTGTGTCACACTGGGTATATCCACATGCTCCCCATGATCCTGCGTGCCCTCAGCCTCCAAGTGTGAGTCATCCATTCTGATAACTGCCCCCTTTGTTACTCGGTTAAGCTGGAAATAGGTATCTAACCTTTCCACCCGATCCCAAGCCGTGCACTCGGTGGACCCATCATACTTGGAAAAATGTATCCTCCCAATGGTACACTGTAACTTTGAGCTCTGCGTGCTATACCCATTTCCTCGGTTCTAGCTGCGGGGTCTAAAATTATCCTTCAGTTGGAAAAATTCCTGGAAAGTTAGATGATCTATGAAATCCTGCATATGAGATTAGTACTCCGCAGAATAATCACTGAGATCCTCCTATCCCCACTTCTAAGAAAGTGGGTAGGGTGGAATGTTGTGAGGTCTGTGGCACCACTAGTTTCTCAAACCAATGGTGAGAAGTACTCGATCCTTCTCCATTCTGAAACCCCCACGGGATTTTCCTTTGTCTGTCTACTCTCATCCCCTTTATTTCCCTAGTGAGCTCTTGTATTGATTTGAGGAGGAGGCTACCAAACTGCTTCTTTCCATTCTCTACTATCATTGGTGCCTTCCCTTTATTCTAGTCTTGTCATAGAATGAAGGGTTTCCCACAAGCTAGTCCAAGATTATGCTCTGATACCACTGTAATATCCTCAATGGAAAAATGAGAGTAATATAAGAAATAATAGAATAAAATTACAACAATATGGAAAACACATTAAAAACATCAGAAAAGAGCCAAAAAATGCTGAGCCATTTTATTAAATATGGAGGTGAAAAACAAATACAACAATGCCAAAAATAGATAATACTCTAACCAGCTAAAGCTGGCTGAAATGACCCTCAGGTTTGCACACTAAAACATTGCTCTACTGATGTTGCTACTAGACTCTTCCTCTGGGCTGCCCTGTTGGAAATGTTGTAGTTGGACAACTTCAGATTGTTGGTTGGGATGCTTCCACTGCTCATAAAATTCTATGAATTTGGGAAGGCGATCCTTGCCCAAAACCCATAGAAACCCATAAATGGTTTTCTCTAATTCCAACTTTCAAAATATTCCCTTTTTTGCCTAGCTCCTATAGTTGCTAGCTCAGTAGGGACTGTGTAAATGGGGTGATCTGTTGCTCAGAAAATTCTGGGATTTTAACCACGAACTCTACTAAAAAACCCAGAAAGATTTTCCCTAAACTTCAATCTTCAAAATTCGGTCTTTCTATGCTTGGCTCTCTTCTAATTTCGAATTATTCTGGGTATGCAGAGCTATGGGCTGAACTGAAAGAGAAAATATCTGCAAATACTCCCTAAAGATCAACTATTGAAGGGTTGACCCCTTCACTGGATTCCAAGCGGGAATGCTATCTAATTTCACCCTCTCCTGGATCTCTCTACTGCTGGATTGTGTAAGTCACTGAGTGACTGTGTTGCTATAGAGGGGCTGCAAGTGGCCTGATGTCGGATAATAAAATCAGCTCACGACGTATAGTAAGAATCCTCTCCTGAAGCTATGTGAAACTCCTTAATGGATTTTCCTCAAAAAATCCTCTCCTGGGTGGGCACTCGAAGTCCCCCGAGGAGGAGGTTGGGATCTTTGCTATGAGACACCCGTGTGCTAAACAACACTGCAGACTCGACTAAAAAGCTCAAGCGTAGTCAGCCTGTAAAGACCAGAAAATTAGAATAATCAAGAATGATTTCCATGGCTACCCGCACCCTGTTATTATTTTTGTGAAACCCCAAAAACCTCGGGTCCACTCATTAACTGCGCTATCACTTGGCCTTTTGGCATTCACACATGTTGTGTTGCTTTCTCGGCCTCTTGGCCCCACAAGATGTTGCAATGTTCACACTAGCTCTGGAAAAGAGGTTTTATTCAAAATGATGGGTTTATGGGTCCCTTCACCCTTTTATTCACCTACTAAACTTATGAAAATAAAATTGGAAAATTTTAATATTCTTAATTAGATATTAGCTAATTAGTAATATTACAAAACTTGGTGTGGTTTTTTAGCTCACGGGGGTCTTGTAGCTCCTGTAAAGTTTCAGTTTATCGATTCCACTTCATTAACTATACTTAGGAGGTTGAGTCATGTCATGATGGCCCTCATCTCATGTTTACCCTGACAGGGTGGTGAAAGTGGGTAAATGTGGGAGGAGGTGTTACATACTTGATTGATATACACTGTTAATTATGCTACTGCTTCAGTTTTGTTTGGGCACTTCCTTACAGAGACACACACATCTGTGGATAATTTATGATGTTCCATTTTATTTATAGTATGGGTTTTTGTCATGCATATGGCCCTCTATTTATCATGAACATATTTTTATGGCACATCTATTGTATATGGGTTACAAAGATTATGGAGGAACAAGGTGTTTTGGGAGATACAAGGGTTTACTTGTCATGATGTTTTTCTGATTTTTACCTTGGTATCATCAACAAAAGGAAGTTTGATAATGTGGTATATGTTTTTGAATGGTTTCACACGTGATTCTAATTTACCTCTTTTGTGATATGGTATTATTATTATTATCATTATGATTGGAAATTATACATTTGTTATGAGGAAAAGTATTTGATTACAAAGTTTCCTCATTTATGTTTCTAAAGGAAGAAGTTATGAAACCAAAATAATGGAAAGAAGTGTCCCACCTACTAGGTTCAAACATAAAGTATCATATATGAATTTATTTGATTATACGTTCAGAACATCCCTTTCTCCCACTTTCTAATCAAACTCAGATTAGAAAATAAAACATAATGTAATCTTTAAACAACAAAACTTCCCAAAATTGCTTTCAAGTCCAAGTTAAATGGGGATTGGATCTATGAGGGCAAGAGAGAGAGAATTGTCAAGAGAGTTATGTTATAAAATTTCTAAGTTTCCATTTTTTCATCTGCTTTTATTTTCTTCAGAAGTTGGAAGTTAATCTTGATGGTGACATCACTCGCATTTCACCAAGGGGAGACAAATTAGGGTGACTCCATTAATATTTTTCAAGGATCTTTCAGGTATCTTGTGTTTCTTTTATCTACTTTGTTGTTGTTCGAAGGTCTAATCATTCTTTAACCAATGCTAACATTTATCCATTTGTAGAGAACAAGTTGGCCATAACTGTATTTTCTTGAAGGATTTCAATCAAGTGTCATCTTTGCTTCTTTTTTTTTCGAGTTATTATATATTATTTAATTTTGTGTTAAGACTAGTCAAAGACTTTCGCAAAAGTCTACTTTTCAAGATTTTTTTTTGTGCTTTTCATTATCAATAAAATCAACCCTCCATTTACAACTTTGTTACTGTGCATATCTTAGTATTTTATTGTGTATTTTATAATACTAGTATCTCTTTATTTCTCTAAATTGTTGCATTTTATGCTCTACAAAATTTAGGTTCATCGAGCCCAAATTCTGACTAGCTTGCTGCTTTTATTAAACCTGATTTTATTTCAGTTTTTAATTTAGTTCTTTTTTTATCATTTTCTTCATTGTAAATGCTTTATTTCTATCATGTACATTCTTTCTCTTGTTAATGCAATTTTTTCCTTCATGTGACATAAAATTTCCCCATTAAAAAATAAGGAAAAAAATAAAATAATAAACTTCTAGCTACAAATTTTAAGCATTATGTCTCATTATCTTGTTGAGTTAATGAGATTTAAGGAGTTGAGTTGTTAAAGTTTAATTAACTTAAACACAATCATTAACATATTTTGGCGACCATACTGAGGAACAATTCATTCCTTTAGTTTTTTTGAAATCTTATTGATTCATGGAAATCCTATACAATCAACAACATGATCTTATCCCCCAGTTTAATTATAAAAGGAACATTGATATTTCCTTACTTGAATATATTCTAAATAACACATCCAATATCCAACAATCAAATCATGAGTGGTTTGTTATCTCACATGAAATTGATGTAGTTGACGAATAAGATGCATTAATTAATAAACAACGTGAATGTGAATGCCATCACATACACGATATTCATCAATGATTTTTGCATGAGTAGCGAGCCTCGGTCTTCCCGTGCTCTTAGAGGTTACAGTCCTGAATATCCCCTCATTAAAAAATGCAATGTCGTAGGTTTTTTTTAGAGGTCGAGCAATGTCATCGTTTCCAACAACGTCTCACAGGTTCATCTTGAGCTACCTCACTAGCTAAACAAATCATGTCTAGAACACAAAGTCAACATTCAACTAGGACTCATGGATCTACAACCTTTTGATATTCTACGTCTAGTTCTAGTTCGATTGCTACCCCAACTATCTCAATTGTATCTATTTATTCATCTTCCAATCCTCAACAATTGGTCATTCAAAAATTGGATATTTTCATTTCGAGGAGGATGATAATGCAATCCCTTAGCACATTCAATCCTCTTTAGATCTTCCACTTACAAATGATCCTCTTCCAAAATTCAAATATCACTTTCCCAAGATCTCTTTTGATGGCACCATTATTGGAAACAAATAATTAATCACTCTTTCAAACGCTTGCCACAATATTGAGGCAAATGATAACGACATATGTATGTGATTATTAGTTAATATTCTCTCAGGAAAGGCTGTTGCTAATTTCGTTGAAATCCCTTTGAAAGCCTTTAATACTTGGGATGAAATTTATTATTTGTTCAAATCAACTTATGGTGAACCTAATAGTCTGATTGATCTATTACATTATTACAAAAATATTTCTTTTCCAAAGGGGGGAAACATTAAAAAGTTTAACCTTCACTTTACTAAACTCTATAATCATATTCTTGACATTATCTGCCCTCGGAACTAAGCTAAAATGATGCACTAATACAGTGCATTACCTCCTCCTTATCACCAATGGATAGAAAAGAAAAATGCTACTAGCCTTGAATCTGTCTTGCAAATCTTCTTGGAACATGAAGAGTAGCTTCGAGGAACATGCATACCACTTGAGGGTCAAGCTAAGAAAATAGATTGACTTCAAGCTTAAACTCATGCAAGACATGAGTAATAGATTGATTACATATGAACAAAGACCTAACTCTCAATATGAAGCCTTCACTTCAGGGCATGCACATGTTTCCCAACAGGTTTATCAAAATGTTCCCTCCTTTTCTTGTCGTTGGTGTGACTTTTGTGAGGAATATCATGATGGGAAAACGTGTCCATTTTGAAAATTACGAGGGATAGGATTTTTGGTAAAACGATTGACCCTACAGTGAAAAACCTTGATTAGGTTGATGAAGAGGATGTCTTAGTTGTCGAAACTAGAAATTCTTACAAGAAGCATACCGCCAAAGAACAATATTCCAAGCAACAATCAAAGAAAAAGACCTTAGATCCCTCTTTTAACCATTCTCTTGTAAATACTTCTGCTTTCACCCAAACTGTACATTCTTCCCCTTCTTCTTCTTCAACTAAGTTGTTGGGGTTCAATATGTTGATGTTTCATTAATTGATATGGCCACAATCCCTAAGCAAAAAAAGCACCTAAAAGGATTCCTTGTAGAAATTAATTGTATATTCAATATTGCTCACATAATGTTCTAAAACATTAGACTCAAATATACTCTACTCATTTGTGGAAAGAAATTCATGATTGAGAACATATATCAAAAGCATGCATCATGATTTAACACACATAGACAAGGATTTATCTAGGGGAATAAAATTGCTCAAAACCCCTTCTTATATGTATTGAATTATTCAGAAAATATAGAAGAAATATAATGCTCATTCAAGCCTAAGAAATCTCTACACAAGTATAATCTATCTCACTGCCTCACAGACTGACTCTGGCCAACACTTCGCCAATTTTCCTGCCTTCAAAGCTTCTATTTACTTGTGCTTTTTCTCAAGGAATTATCCCCCTATTAATTAGAGTAACCCCCATCCATAATTGTGCAAGCCCTATATGCCCTTCTCTAATTGCATGCACCACTTGTACAACTTGGATAATTATACAAATACTAGTACAACGTCCCAAACTCCAATAACTGTAATTCAAATTTTGGCGGCATGCATGAGTTAATTAAGGTTGATTAATCAATTAACTAGTTGAAAATTGACGTTGCACCCAACTACTAGACCTCCTACTAGTTCCTCCAATAGTTGGAACTAGTTTAACTTACCATAACTCAATTTAACTTAATTAAATTGTTACAAATGAAATTAAACTCAAACTAGGCTCCTAAGATTTAGGAATCATTGTACACAACTCAAGTTAAGCCCACAACTCAAATTAACTAAGCTAACTGAGTGATAACAACTCAGTTAACTCATTCAAGTTCTCTTGCGACGTGGAATTTCGATTTTCTCAATTTTAATTAAGGAAAAATCAAAATTGAGACTTTCTTGCTGCATTTGAACACTCCCTCTCAAAAATAAAGGGATTATCAAATGCTCCAATCTTTCCTTTATGGAACTCAAATTTTCCTCTTGACAAAGCCTTTGTGAAAATATCTACATCCTATTCCTATGTAGGAATGTATTCTAACAGCATAATCTGCCTCTGTACACAATCTCGTAGATGGTGATACCAGATGTCGATATGCTTGGATTTATCATGAAAAACTAGATTCTCAAAGAGTTTGATACAACTATGGTTGTCACAGTAAATCACAGTGGGATCCATCATCTGACCAAATAACCCAACAAGGATCTTCCTCATCCAGATAGCTTCACAAGCTGCTTGAATGACAACCATGTACTTTACTCTGTTGAACTGAGTGCAACTGATCTCTGCTTCCTGTTGTACCAAGAAGATGTTGCTGACCCAATACTGAAACTTCCTCCTAAAGTGCTCTTTCGATTTGATGGACTTCCCGCCCAGTCAACAGTTGTGAATCCTTGCAGCTTCACTCCCTGTTTGTCAATTTAATTGTCTTTAATTTATTACATAAATTATCGACCAGAGTTGGTAAACTTGTGAAGTGCAAGTGCAAGATATATGCTAGAAGCCATTTTTTTAATTTAGTTTATTGATATGATGATTAAGTTTGTAGAGCTTACTTCTAAGGATGCTTTCATTCTTATGTTCTTAGTGAAATTGATAAATTCAAATCACAACTAAGTTCCTAAAAATCAACATGATTTCTATTCTGCAAAACCTGAAACAATCTAAAAGCTCTAACAGTCTAGTGTACAGAGATAAAATAAAATTCTAGAAAAGAGAATTTGTACATTTTTATTTTTTTTGAAATGAAATGTTATGGCAATGAAACTTGTAAAGAAATAAACAAATCACCATTACTCTGAAAATAAATCACTCTTGAATTAAAAAAGAACTCACTCATATATTGAAAGGAAATCACTTAATCATTATTGCCTGTAAAGAAACCACTCATGCTCGTGAAAAGAACTCATTCAAAAACTAGAAAAGAAATCACTCAATGCTTTTTGAAGTAAACTACACATGAACTTGTGAAACAATTTTAAAATAAATCATTGTTGTTATTGAAAGTTAAAACTATGAATCACTTTGCAATTTGATAATTTGAAAAGGAATATTAATGAAAATATGATAAAGGAAAACTATGGAACCATCTACTTCGAAGGGAAAAATGGAATTATAAAAACAACTACAACAAATGACAAATTGGAATTATGAAAATAACTACATCAAATGATAAAATGAAAACTCGAAAACAACTACATTAAAAATATAAAATGCAGAACCTTCAATATTTGCAAGGGCCCTCCACAAATAGGTGGTATCAAAGCTTCACATCAACAGTCAGCTACACATCAAATATTCAAGGTACTTCTTCATTAAAAAGGATGTAAAACATAGTTTTAACAATGCACTCCAGATGTTTTGGAAATTAACCTCTCCTCTTTGTTTCAATGGATTGTTTATATAGGGGTTACAATGTAAATTCATGGATATTCATATGTCTAAAGATCAAAACTGAATAGACACCTAGTTTCCACGAATTTGATGAAGAATAGTCCATTCCAACCTCTGTTTTCTTGACTGGGCGTTTATTGACACATAGGCTCAATGTTTGCTCACACAACTAAAAAATAGGGCTCCAAATAACCTGAAATATATCCCAAATGGTAACAAATTCGGGAAAAATTCTCAATGAGAACTTAACTAGGTCTGTGTTGAACAAAACCCATGTTTTTTTTTGCGAGATTCGTCTTTGTTTGCTCAGAAAACACGTTTGAAGTTGGCCGATCAAAACTATTGAGATTTTCCCTTGATCTTTGGTTGGAGGTCCAGAGCTAGGTGGAATTTGACCAACAAAAATCCATATTGGAGCTTCTAGAAACAATGTCCATGTGTTGGATTTCATTCTAGAGTTGTGCTACTACCTCAACCATGGAGACATCTGCGGAAACTATAGAAACTTGAACTGTCAAACTATAATTAGTGAAACCATGCATAATTCTATTTAATTAATTAAAAACAATGGAAATAATAAATAAACCATGTAAACATGTATGCGAGAATTCGGTGCGTTTATGAAGAAATATGGTTAAAAATTATGAAAATGGGTGAATGGAATGATGCGAAAATGGATGGTTTGATCAACGAAATTATGACAAATTGGAGGCCCAACATTCCCCCACACCAAAGATTTTTCATGTCCTCATGCAAACAAAGTATTACAAAGTTTCATAATCCAACTAGTTCCTTGTGTTCCTTTATTTTGTCATTTCAACTAAATCCTTGACCAAAGTTCCAAGAGAGAAATATTGACCCTCTATCTCAATAAGATGCACTTTTCTCTCTTTGTATTTCAATATTACTAATCTCGTAGCATAACTCTTTATTTTTACTCTTTCTTGTTGTGTCATTAGAGTAAGAAAGAAGAGTTACCCATCCTCCTTTGAAAGTCAAACAACTTGAAGTCTTCACATACGAGGTTGCTCATGGATGCTATAGAGATAGAAGTAATACCTAATGATTTGTTCTTTTCTTAATAAAAACAACCCTTCATTATTTATTATATGCAACTTGTGTGAAAAGAAAGGATGCCCACATATTAGCATATCCAACTACTTGCCATTGTTTTAATTGTGCTCAAATTGTTCAAGCCTTGGTAGAATACCATATTGTGAAGAACACATCAAGAATTTTACTCCATCTATAGAATGTGCTTTCCATCCTTGTGAGGTTCATACCATTAGTATGGTTGTAAATGATCATAGATTGCAACCCATAATGATTACCTTCTTATCATCCATGCATAACAACCAATCATATTTAGTTATCAAATAGTTTCTTCAATAAATCACAAACTAATCAATGAAGAAGACTTCCAAATGTGAAGCTTTTGGAAAGATGAGTTGCACATAAAAAAAAAAAAAAGAGTTTTTGTTGAGGGCTATACAACTTATCAAAGCCTAAAATATGCTTCCAAGTGATTTCAAGACTGTGTGAACAAAGCCTTGTTGCAATCTTCTTCTTGTGGCTTTGTACTCATCATTTCTTGGCTTCCATTAAAAATATGAAGATGAGAAATATGACACATAATTTAAGTTCTCTATTTACTTTTTGATCATGTGCTACAAACATGTACCATGAAGTCAAGTTTTTCTATCTGTAAAATAATTTTCTTCCTCATGAATATCATGTTGATGGACCATTAAGGAAAGCATGGATTAAGAGGAAGAGAAAGTTTAAACAAGGGAGTGGTGAAAACATTGAAGAACACCATTATAGCCATGGAAAACAATGAGATGAATGCATGGGTGGCAGGACTTTTCTGATAAGAATCAATCATAACTTCTGGGATTGGTTGTTAAAATGTATGATAAAACATAATGGGATAAAAAATGGAACTACATGTTGACAATAACTTTTCATAAAAAATTCTAGAATTTTTAACAAATTAAAATGTTTAAGGCTAGTTTTACCTCAAGTTTACTGTTTGGAATTGGAGAAGAGAACATGATCTAATGGTTGATTTGGTGTGATTTGGCTCAGGTACTCTGCACCATGATGCATTGACCTCCACTTTGACCTTGCTCCACAAAATGTATCTTTTTCATGTAGAAAATTTGTTTTTCCAATTTCTCTCAAATGGTAAAGAATATTCTCCTAAAATTTTCTTAGGTTGTTATTATTAATATTATGCATCTTCCCACAAAAAATCTCAACTAATGGGTGCACGGATCTCGAGAAAAATGAGAAATGGTTGAGGTGAAAGTGGTCAATTTCTTAAAAAATACACTGAAATTTTATGAATTTTTTTTGTTCATTTATCCTACCTCAACGCATTTACCATAAACAATTCAGGCCCAACGGATGCACGGTTTGCAAGTTATGATCAAATCAATTTCTGCCCTATTTCACCCTTCACGCTACCCAAATTTGCAACAAAAACATATGTTGCAAACTAATTTTAATGCCAAATTGAGTGATTCAAAACGGAACCCATGTATTTTTACCTTTTCAACAGGCACATGCCTTCATAATCCCAGTTTGATGAAGAAAAGGGGATGATGTGAAAAAATACTGAAATATGGCCTAATATGTCCACAATGGTGAAAAATGAAAATCCGCCTTAAAATCCCGCTGAAAAGTCCTAGAAAATTGCATTTTTTAAAATATTTTTCCCACGATTTACTCAATTTACTATATTTTGAGAAAACCCAGAAGAACAATTTTTTTTATTTCTTCTCCAAACTCTTGTTATATTTGTGACAAAAATGTCTCTGGAACAATTTGCTTCAATAAAAACAAGTTGTTACAGCAATAGCTGCAGAAACTGCAACTTTCCGCAGTTGTTGCAAAAAATGTCAATTTTTGCAGAAAATTGTTTTCTCCGAGTTTGAGCTGCATATTTGGATTGTGTACTGCATGCTGAAGTAGAAACCATGAAACATAATACATATTGAATGAAATAGACCCAAATTTATTGTTTTTCTTAAAAATGAAATGAATGAAAAAAATGTAATGGTGCCATCATGTTGTTTTTGAATGAAAAAAAGATGAACATGCGGCTACAAGAAACCAATAAAACATATTGTTGCAAGTTGTTGTTGATTCCATAAAACCATTAGTCTTAATCGTAGCCAAAACTCATGGTACAATTCCTTCCATGCGAGTGAATGTGTCACAGTCGATCATGGGAAGAAATCATTGGATTACCGATCAATGATGAAAATCGTTAACCAATGCGAGAAAACACACTGATAATGTAAATGAGTGTTAAGGTACCTGAGTGCATCTTTGACAGGGATGAATGAATGTGTTGAAGTTGAGTCAGCTACAAGATCTGACAATCAAGAGACATTTTTGTGTTCTCATTGTTGTCGACAAGGAGGTTTGCCATTGTTGTATGCAAGTTCCAAGGCACTCCAAATAATCTCTGATATTGATCCCAGATAAGGTGTTGAGGTCGATGGGACAAGATCTATTAGAAGGTGGACCTTAAGGAATTCCACATCATCCAACTCGAACATAGAACCAAAAATAATTTGAAGACCCATAATAAAATATTGAAACCATCATGAAATTGCAGAACTTATTGTGAAATTTACTCGCCAGTTGCTTGGTTTTCAAGCAAATATCATGTCCAATTGTGCCAATAAGCTGGTTTTCACAATAGGACTTATTTTTCTTTTTACTTTTTTTTTTTCTTTTTTTTTTGTATATGTCCTAGTCTACTTGAAAAATAAATCTTGTTCAAGTATATGAATACTTCCAATGGAACCATGTGTGTAACAAGATGATAGATAAAGTCATATGCAGGTTTGAAATATACTCTTTGATATGTACCTGTATATTAGAGACGAATTGCCTTGATTGAGATGATGTTAGAAAATATTGAAGAATTGAGTATTGAGATCCAATGATTGTCTTAAACCAAGATTCAATGTAATATTGTCTTCCTTGTCTTCCTGCTATCATGCCATGCAAGTATTCAAAGGTGATATTCATTCATAGAATCTAGTGATAAGCATGCAAGAAACTTTTCAATCTCAGGTTCCAACAACTTCTCTTTATTTACAACTATCCATGATTCTTGGACCCTATCTGAATCTTCTTCTTCTAGTTGTTGTTATTCAATTACAACTGGAGAATCATTTTGCAATACCTAAACAATGTAAGTGGATTGAGGTGTTTTATTGTTGGGGATATGAAATGGTTGTGCAGGTAGTGGAGTGGGAATGGATCTTTGGGTTGCTTGTGTGGTTGGTAATAAGAAAGTTTGAATTGATGTCAAATGAGGGTGATATTTATGTTGTGGTGGAGGTGAATGGTATGGATAACATTGAGATTGGTATTGAGGATAATGAGGAAAATATTGAGGATACAATGGATTTCTTCTGTAAGGATCTTGCCAACCTTGTTGCTAAGATTGGTTTTGAGGTTGGGACTAAGATGTCGAAGGTTTCCAAGGTAAAGGTGTTTTCCAATTACTTTGATATTATTGTGCATAACCCTGAAGTTGAGAATTGAGATCTTGCATCATACCAGGTTGATGAGGTTGCCCTGGTCTTCTTGGAGCTACATAAAAAGATTGTTCCAGTGTTTGATTTTCTTCCTCGTAAACTGCCTTTAACCTTGGTAATGATGGATAATATTTAGTAGTATGTGATCCTGCACATATGTCACAAATTTTAATGTTATCAAGTGGACATTCATGAAAGGCATGTTTCTTTCTACATTTAGGGAAAAATACAAATGAAGCAAAAATCTCAAATTTTTTATTGTTTTTCCTTCTTAGCATATCAATTTGTTCATTTAAATTACTGAAAATGTCTAGCAAATTGTTAAGTACTTCATTTTGACTTACCAATCCTAATGTTGATTTACTTAATCTTGCCATAAATGGATCTTGAGGGGATCTTACATACTTTGCTTTTCTTCTTGATATGTTATTGCATAGTTCACAAATCTCTTGAAATTATAATTAAGAGATATCTCCTTTCCCACCAGGTTAAGAAGATCAATCCATTCATCCTTTATAGCATTTAGTAGGAGATTTTTTAATGTGTCTGATCCTAAATTATGCAATTTATATCTTTTGATATTATAAGTAAATCTCACCACTAAATATTCTAGGCTTTCATCCTCCTTTTGGTTCATCTTAAAGACAATTTCTAAGGTCATGGTGTATGCAATAATCTTTATATTTTTCCAAAAATATTCTTTCATCTTGTTATCACAAATAAAATTTCATTTTGGTTAGTAGAGTCCTTTAACATAGGTTTCATTTTTCTTATCAAAATTGGTTCATGAAATTGATGAAATTTTATGAATGGGTTATCATCCTAAGTTTAGAGAGTCCTACTTGTCATGTCATCATAGTCAAATCCTTTAAAATCCACCAAAGGTCTCCATGCATTGGTTTAAAAATCGGTAGTGGCCACCTGCTTATCTTTTCCCGAGTCTGCAGCGAATATAACTGAAAACAGGTTGTTTTTGCTATGGAATCACCTGCCCAGTCTGTAGTGAATCTGCCATAATTATAATGGAAACCGTTACGAAAACATGTTTTTCTACATCAATAAAGGGAATGGTGAGGTGTTGAGTCTTTAGAGGTTCAAGTTCAATCCACGGTCACGTGATCAGTTAGAGGAGTCATGCAACATGCGTAATCATAGGTGGTCACTCATCATTTCACTTAACCTCTCCCATTTTTCATTATCCCTCCCATATTCAAATTTCACCTTCAAAGTTTCTCTTTGTCATCCTTATTTCAACCTCCGTGTATAGTTGTTGTTGTCATCCTTAAGAATTCTAGCTTCGTTGCAAGCTTCTTACTATTCAATTCCTTTATTTGCAGGTGTCACAACATCAAGAGGCCAACGCAGTGTAAAGGGAGATGGTCATGCAGAAGAAGACCAATAAAGGGGGCTCGTGTGTAAGGTATGAGCCCATGGATCTAAAGTTACTCAACGAGGACCCTAGATTTGCAGAAGCTTTCAACATGTTGGATGCATGAGATTCTGCCAAAAATTACAAGGTTTTCATGCCTAGGTTTCAAAATATTTTGCAGTGAATTTCGTAGGTTTTGCATCAAATGTGGGGGTGTTGAGTTTTGTAGTGTCACCTGAGACAATTTCCCAAGCCACAAATATTCCGAGGATGGGAGAAGAGTGGTCCAAAGCCACTAATTTTAAATTACAGAACTGTGATGAGTTTATGAAACCTGAACATATTGGATTAGATATGACCTCTGGTATCCCAAGGACCTACCTTAAAGAGAACTACTCCAAACTGCTGCTTGTAATTCAAAAATACTTCACTTGTGAACGGAGGTTCCATATAGTCTATCAGTACCATTTTAGGCTCTTGCTGCATTTCACTGGTAATAATCTCTAGACCTTCCATTTTTCTTATTTAGGAGCCTAAGCAAGATGTTAGACAAAGTTCAAGCTAGGCTAAAAGGTAGTGAGACTTCAATTTTCCATCATGGGTTGATAAAACTTATGATGTTGGAGGATTTGAAAAAACTAAATAGAGACTGGGCCACATTCCTTTTTCTCAGTGGTTATGAGGTAGATTCATTAACACCCAATAAGACTTCAAAATCAAAATTCACTCCTTCAAGCAAGAGTGACAAACCTGTAGCTGAAATAGAGGGTGTGAATGAGGAGGAAATGGAGCCCATTGTAGAGCACATGGATGTTGATCAAATAGAGTATGCACAAGAAGCATAAGTTCCACAACCTACACCTGCAAGTAGCAAACCAAAGATCAACAAAAAAATTCATGGAAGGAAAACAAGAAGCCAAACACTTGGGAAAGGAAACCTTGAGGATATTCTTCAAGCCATAGACATAGAGGAAACTATAGTGGTAAAATTTGTATATAGTAAAGGAATAAAGAAGAAAAAGAAGGTTATAACTACTAAAAAACTTGATTTCTCAGGAGAAAATGCATGGTTTATGTTTCAACCAAGAAAACCACTCACCAGGCTATGGATTTCCAAAGGTGTCATGGCTAGTAAATAGACAAAAGTTACAGACAAAGTCAAGCAACCTATGGTAGAGGATATCATTTATTTGTCTCCAAAAAAAGAAGAGATCATTGTGTGTAGGAAGGGTAAAGAGAAGGTTGTTGAAAAAAATGAGCTACAACTGTTAAAAGAGAAGTTAAAAGAAGCCAAGGAAGAAGTGATGGAAACCAAGTTGGAATTAGAGGAAGCCAAGCTACACAGAAAAATGATAGAAGAATTCAAAGAGAAGGTAAATGAGAAAATCAATGAATATGATGAGTCATTGACTAATGCCAAGAAATTGTCAAAAATGAATCTTCCTCTATGCAGGGTAATGACACATACAAGAAAGAGGAATATTTGGTTGCAGACAAAGAGAAAGAAGCTTAAAGGCCAAGTCAAAGAGCTAGAAGAGAATATGGAGATGATACAGTCAGAGCTAAATAAGAAAGGTCTAACAATTATAGTCATAGATGAACCTAAAGAGACTCAAGCCCTTATTGCAAAAGGTGAAGCTTCTAAAGCTTGAAAAGTGGAAAAATTAAATTTTTGATATTTTTTGCATCATTTTGAATCAACATTTGCAGAGCCATAGGAAAATTTTGAATAAGGAAGCACAATTTTCAAGCTTGCTTCCAATTAGGCAAGTTCATAGCGTATCTCAGGCTTAAAGCCCATAATTCGCTACGAACTCACTCTAGGTGTCGTTTTGATATAAATCACAACTATTGTCATAATGAAGGCGAGTAAAAGTTTGTATTTTCAAATCAACAAAGGAAGAAAATAGGTGGCAGAGATGGCTAAAATCGAAGTGCTACAGACTTTTGCTACAAACTTTCCTGAACTCCCCTGTTACTGCAACGAAGATGTTTTTGTAGCATTTTCAAGTTTTGATGGTCTATTGGGGATAAGCCAGCCACGTGGAAAGGTTAAAGGACATCATAGGAATGTTTGGTGGAGGCGTGGTCTTAGATAAAGTTGTTCAACTCACCATCTCATCATGACTACACTCATCATCCATCATGACACCACTTCCTAAAAAGTGGGCAGGCAAGTCTCCTGACTTGGTGAGGAAATTATGTTTTGGTCATGGTTAGTGCCACTCAGGCACATGAATTTTCTCAATGTAAATATGCGGTCTTTAAGTTTTTTGATGTAATAAATAGGTTATAGAGTCCTATTAGGTCTCTCCTCCTAAAATTAGTAGTTTTCAATTGTATCTCCATGTAATTTTCTTATTGTTAGATTAGGTGTCAGCAAAGAGACTCGATGGTCTAGCCATGTTGGCAGATCCAATGTAAAGATGCCTAAGCCTATTAATAGGCAAATTATTGAAGAATAGAAGGTTGAATGATGTTGAGTACATAACTACTATTGTAAAAAAATTCTTATCAGTAATATACAGTGGCTATTGGCTCTTCCTTCACCTGAGATTCATTGATGTTTTCATGAGCATTTGTCTTATGTATCATGTTATTTTGTCTTCAGTACTCTGATGTTTGATTAATTATAATTCATGTATATCATGCTATAACTTCCTTCAAGCATTAGATTTATGTGTATATTTGTATGTTTTATTTTCATCAAAACATCTATCTGCCTCAACTTCCATAAGAAGAGTTCCCATGTCATTGAATTTCTTAACACCGAATCCATATGCCCAATGGTAGTGAGTCATACACATCTTTCACCTGCATAAAAACACACTTAAAACACTATTTCAGAGTTAGCCATATGTTGAAATTCATTTAAATAAAATCATTTTTATCTTTGAGAGAGCCCTCTCAGGCTGAAAAGGATAATTTTCAGTGAGAAGTAGGTTTGAAAGAGTTACTCTAGGTTTTCTGGTGGAGAAGCCCATCTGTACCAACTTAGTGATAACACATATCATCCCATGTCATTATAGAATTTTTTACTAGATTCATGAACCATTTAAGAGCTTTATCCTTCAATGTTTCCAGAAACAGATTCAATTTTTGAATGTGTAATGAGTATCCATAAGATCTACAAATTATTTCAAATTCAAAAAGAAAGGTTTCCAGGTCTTCTGATCTCATACCTTTGAATTTAGGAAGTACAGATGGAGGGATGCTCTTCATATGACCATTGAAACCAGTTTCTTGAATGGGAAATCCAAAAGTATCTTCCTCATTTTCATCATCTTCGTCCATTTTCTCAACCTCCTTTGTCACATCTTCTTCTACCTGCAAAAATAATAATTCATGTTGTGGATGTGTTGCTCTTACAGCACCACGTAATATAATGGATGTGCCAGGTGATTATTTACACTTTACCCGACAACGGTGCCAAGATGTTTGTCAATTTAATTTTCTTAAATTGATTACATAAATTATCGATCGGAGTTGGTAAACTTGTGAAGTGAAAGTGCAAAATATATGCTAGAAGCCCTTTTTTTAATTCAATTTATTGATATGATGATTAAGTTTGTAGAGCTTAATTCTAAGGATGCTTTAATTATTATGTTATTAATGAAATTGATAAGTTCAAATCATAACTAAGTTCCTAAAATCAACATAATTTCTATTCTGCAAAAACTGAAACAGTAAAAAAATTCTAAAAATTCTAGCAGTCTAGTGGACGAAGATAAAATAAAATTCTAGAAAAGGGAATTTATACATTTTTATGTTTTTAGATGAAATGTTATGGAAATGAAACTTGTAAAGAAGTAAAAAAAATCATCATTACTCTGAAAATAAATCACTCTTGAACTGAAAAAAACACTCACTTGTATATTGAAAGGAAATCACTCAAACATTACTGCTTGTAAATAAATCACTCGTGCTCGTGAAAAGAAATCACTCAAAAGCTGGAAAAGAAATCACTCAATGATTTTTGAAGTAAACCACACATGAATTCGAAACTTCTTTAAAATAAATCGTTGCTGTTTTGAAAGTTAAAACTATGAATCACTCTACAATTTGATAATTTGAAAAGGAAGATTAGTGAAACTATGATAAATTAAAACTATGGAAACATCTACTTCGAATGGAAAAAAGGAATTCTGGAAACAACTATAGTAAATGACAAATTTGAATTCTCAAAATAATTACATCAAATGATAAAATGAAAACATGAAAACAACTATATTAAAAACATAAAATGCAGAACCTCTACTGTTTGCAGGAGCCCTCCAGAAACAAGTGGTATCAAAGCTTCACATGAATAGTCAGCAACACATCAAATATTCAAGGCACTTCTTCATTAAAAATGATGTAAAACAAAGTTTTACAATTCACTGTATGCTTCAGAAATTAACCTCTCCTCTTTGTTTCAGTGGAGTGTTTATATAGGGGATATAATGTAACTTCATGGAGATTCATATGGATAAAGATCAGAAATGAATGGATACCTCGTTTCCATGAATTTAATGAAGCACAGTCCACTCCAACCTCTGTTTTCTTGACTAGCCATTTATTGACACATGGGCGTAATGTTTTCTCACGCAACTCCAAAATAGGGCTCCAAAGAACCTGAAATATCTCCCAAATGATAAATACTTCGGGGAAAATATAAATATAAAACTTAACTGGGATCGTTTTGAACAAAACCCATGTTTTTTTATTGTGAGATTCACTTTTGCTTAGAAAATGTGTTTTAAGATGACTGGTTAAAACTGTTGCGATTTTCCCTTGAATTTTTCTTGGAGGTCCACATGTGTGACCTCGATGGAATTTGACCAACAACAATCCATATTGGAGCTTCTAGAAACAATTTCCATGTGCCAGATTTCATTTTAGAGTGGTGCAACTACCTCAACCATGGAGAAAACTGCGGAAATTGTAGAAACTTGAACTGTCAAACTATCATTAGTAAAACCATGCATAATTATCTTTAATTCCTTAAAAATAATAGAAATTATAATAATAAACCATGTAAACATGTATGCGGGAATTTGGTGTGTTTATGAAGAAATATGGTTAAAAAATATGACAATGGGTGAATGCAATAATGCAAAAATGGATGGTTTCATCAACAAAATTATGAAAAATTGGAGGCCCAACATTCCCCCACACCGAATATTTTGCATGTCGTCATGCAAACAAAGCATTGCAAAGTTTCATAATCCAACTGATTCCTTGTGTTCATTTATTCTGTCATTTCAACTAAATCCTTGACCAAAGCTCCAAGAGAGCAATATTGTCCCTCTATCTCAATAAGATGCACTTTTCTCTATTTATTTTTCAAGATTACTAATCTGGTAGAAAAAACCTCTATTTCTATACTTTCTTGTTGTGTCATTAGAGTAAGAAAGAAGAGTTATCCATCCTCCTTTGAAATCAAACAACTTGAAGTCTTCACATACGAGGTTGGTCATGGATGTTATAGAGGTAGAAGTAATGCCTGCTGATTTGTTCTTTTCTTAATAAAAACAACCCTTCATTATTTATTATATCAAACTTGTGTTAAAAGAAAAGATGCCCACATAGTAGCATATCCAAGTACTTGTCACTATTTTAATTGTATTCAAATTGTTCAAGCCTTGTTATAATACCATATTGTGAAAAACACATCAAGGCTTTTACTCCATCTATAGAATGTGCTTTCCATTCTTTTGAAGTTCATCCCATTAGCATGGCTGGAAATGATCATAGATTGTAGCCCATAATGATTGTATTCTTATCATCCATGCATAGCAACCAATCATATTTCAACAATGTTATCAACTAGTTTCTTCAAGAACTCACAAACTAATTAATGAAGAAGACTTACCAATGTGAAGCTTTTGACAAGATGAGTTACACATAGCACAAAATAAGAGTTGTTGTTGAGGGTTATACAACTTATCAAAGCCTAAAATATGCTTCGAAGTGATTTCAAGACTGTGTGAAAAAATCCTTGTTGCAATCTTCTTCTTGTGGCTTTGTACTCATGATTTCTTGGCTTCCATTAAAAATATGAAGATGAGTAATATGATACATAATTTGAGTGCTCCATGTACTTTTGATCATGTGCTAAAAACATGTACCATGAATTCAGGTTTTTTATTTGTAAAATAATTCTTTTTCTCAAGAAAATCGTGTTGATGGACCATTAAGGAAAACATGGATTAACAAGAAGAGAAAGTTTAAACAAGAGAGTGGCGAAAGCATAGAAGAACATCATTATGACCATGGAATGTAGAAATTACTCCAATGGATTCAATCTGATCTTGCAATGTACTAAAACAATATACTAAATCCTTCTACAATATTTGTGGAATATAAATCACGATTTCTCAATCACATTCAAGTAAGAGAAAGAAGTAAATCAATCGCACAACACAATATTTTCCCGGGGAAAGAAACTGCTCAAAACCCCTCCATCTTTATTGTATAATCAACCAAGGAATCATGAAACAATACAAGGCATGTGTGATCACCACAACCTCATACACTCTACCAATTTTCTCACACTGATATATTAAAAATTGGACCAATACATAGCCAATTTCTTGCCCACCTTCAGCCTACCTTACTCACGCAATCCCTAGGAAAAATAATTCCTATTAAATAGGAATTCTAACCTTCCTTGACTGTGCAATCCATCATGGGCTTCCTGTGGCTTTATAACTACACCTGGGCAGTTCGCTAATAATACAACTGATATTTTACTTGCTTTTAACCTTTGTCTCAACTGGGTCGTCATCGGAATTGACATGCATGCAGATATTAATTGTGAATCATCAGTTACTTGGTAGATCACTACTTTTTAATTAAATCTATTTTAATTCACTTGATCTTCCACTAGCTCATCATTCAGTTAGAACTAGTTAAACTGATTTTAACTCAATTAATTTGATTTAACTGATTGCACTCACACCACACTAGTGATACAACTGCAACTCGACCCTGTAAATAATAGAATCACTCTACATGCCTATCCTTTAACCCTCAACTCGAAATTCTTGAGCTAACTAAGTCTATCACACTTAGTTAACTATTACAAGTTATTATGAGATAATATTAAAATTTATTTTCCAATTTATTTTAAAATTGGAAACCCACATTAACACTAACGTGTCACTTGAATTCCTCACTCATGTGTGACCTGGAATCCCACACTAGTATGTGGTGTATTTTCCTGTTGAATTTCAACACTCCCTCTCAACAAGAAAAGGATTATCTGCTACCCTGATCTTGCCTCTTAGGTATTCAAATTTTCTCTTGGCAAGCGCCTTCGTCAAGATATCTGCATCCTGATCCTCCATGGGAATGTACTACAATAACATAATGCGCCTCTGAACACAATCTCTTATATGGAGGTACCAGATGTCAATATGCTTGGACTTATCATGGAATATTGGATTAATCGATAATTTTATACAACTCTGGTTATCAGAATGTATCATCGTTGGATCCATCTGATGACCAAACAAACCAACAAGTCTCTTCCTCATCCAGATGGCCTCATATGCAACCTAACTAACTGCCATGTACTCTGCCTCAGATGAACTAAGTGAAATTGATCTCTGGTTCCTGTTGTACCAAGAAACTATTGTTGATCCTATACTGAAGATGCCTCCTGATGTGCTCTTCCTTTCTGATGGACTACCTGCCCAATCTGCATCGATGAAGCCTTGAAGCTTCACTCCCTCTGTCCTTCTGTACCATAATCCATACTCTGTAGTGTTCCTGAGATATCTCAACACATGTTTCTGCACCTTCCAAAAGAGCTTGGTAGGATTAACCATAGCTTGACTAAGCTGGTTAACTATGTAGCATATATCTGCTAATGTCTTCACCAAATACATAAGTGAACCCATAAGATGCCTGTAAATAATAACATCCACTACCTCACCTGAAGTAGCATCCTCCTTCCTCCACTTACCTGCAAGAGGAGTCTCCATGGGTTTGTCGCCCTCCATGTGGAACTTCCTCATAACTCCTTGGCATACTTTCCCTGAGATACAAATAGCTCCCCATCTCTTTGCCATATTTGAAAGCCAAGGAAATAATACAAGAGGCCCACGTCCTTCATCTCAAACTCTCTTGCAAGATCATCTTTGCAAGAAGTTATGATATGCTCATCACCTGTCAGTATAAGGTCATCAACATAAAGTACAATAATCAAAATGTTACCATCAACCACAATATGATATAGGTTCTCATCCACTTCACTCTTTGTGAAGCCCAACCTGGTGAAATAGCTGCCGATCCTGGTGTACGAAGGACGAGGTGCTTGCTTCAGCCCATACAATGCTCTCTTGAGTCTGCACACATGAGACTCCCTGTCAAAGGTCTCAAAACCTTTTGGCTACTCAATTTACAGTTCTTCCTCAATAAATCCATTGAGAAAGGTTGTCTCTACAACCATATGATGTATCTTCCACCCCATCTATGCTGAGATTGCAAGGATAGATCTAATCTATGAGTACCTTGCAACCAGTGAAAAAGTATTCTCATAGTCAATCCCCTCTACCTGTAAGAATCCTCAGGCCACATGTTGAAGTTTGCAACAAGAAACAGTGAAATTGGCATTCGAAAACAACATTAAGCACCCATGCCTAGTGCATTAAGCACCTACAATAGGGTGGGGCCCACAGGGCTATTTTTGGTGCATGTATATTTTTAGTAATCCCTTAATTAAGATGGAAAATAAACTGTAATCTATTCTCAACGTAAACTTGAAATAGTTAACTGAGAGTGATAAACTTAGTTAGCTAGTGGATTTTGAGTTAGAGGTAGTTGGTGAGGCATGCAGAGTAATTCTAGTTGTAACAAAGTTCGACGTGCAGTGGTGCATTAGTTAATGCCGGTCGTAATCAGTTTAACTCAGTTAAGTGAGTTAAAATCAATTGTGCTAGTTGTAACTGAAGATAAAATAGTGAGAGATCAAGTGAATTAAATATTAATTAATTCACAATTAGTGATCTCACATGCAACTGAGGATTTGCTATTATTAGTTGCATGCATGTTAGTTCCAGTGGAGACCTAGTTGAGACAAAGGTTAAAGGGAAGTGTAACTATTAGTTGTGATATTAGCAAGATACCCAGGTGTAGTTAAAACACCATAGGATGCCCATGATACTCAACGCAGTTGAGGAAGGCTGAAATTCCTAAAGAATAGGGATTTCATTCATTAGGGATTGTGTGAGCAAGGCAGGCTGAAGACAGGCTGAGAATTGGCTAAGTATTGGATAAATTTTATCTAGATTAGTGTGAGACAATTAGCTGAATACAAGAGGGCTCTTGTGAGAAGAGTTGTATGTAATTGTTTCATGATTCCTTGTGGAATATACAATATATGATAGAGGGGTTTTGAGCAGCAAGCTTTCCCCGGGAAATTATCTGTGTTGTGTGTGATTTGATTCTTATTTGTTTCATGTGATTGACGATTGTGTTTTTAATTCTGCAAAATATTTGTAGAATCGATTCAGTATTTAACTTTAGTAGATTTTTAGATCGGGTGAATCCAAGATATACAAGCTTGTTGTATAATTTCTACACCAAAAATCTAGCCTTGTATTTCTCCACACTCCCATCTGCTACTTGCTTCACCTTGTAGATCCACCTAGATCCAACCATTGACTTCCCCACTGGTCTTGGGACCACTTCCCATGCACTGTTTCTGAAAATGGAGTCATACTCTTCAACCATGGTGATCCAAATTGGATCCTGTAGTTTAAGTCAAAATTGCTAATCGACTGAGATGGTCCCTTATAAGCAATTGGTCATCGAATTATGTAAAAACATGATCTTTTCGATATTTGTGAAACGACCAAGATGGTCCCATGTAACATTTTTTTACTTGTGCAGGAAATGAACAGATCCAGTTCAACCTCAAGTCAACATCAATTAGCTTCATCAGCTTCAATAGCTTCATCAGTTTCGCCAGTGTCGTCTTCAATTCTTCATGATGGATATGGTCCAGATTGTCGTCATGGTATCTTTTCGACATGTGACATAAAACAATTGTAAGTGACATAAAAAAATTGTAAGATAATTCCAAGTCATTTCCGTTCAATTTCTATACATAATAAGAGTTAGAATGATCTTAACTTCCACATTCAGATAATATTTGGTATCATATTAGTTAGCTCTTTTTCAAGTAAAAAAATGGGAAAGAAATCCAGACAACAACAACGGTGCAAGAAATAACAGAGTTTAATGAGCAGCATCAGAAAGAGAACACTGCCTTGTGAAGGATGGTGAAAGCCTTGGAGGATGACAAGCAGAGGTTGCAGTCAGAAATAGAATTTTTGTGAGGGAACAAAAGGGGAAACAATTCTCTAGTAGAAAATTCATCTACCAAAAGAAAGAAGCAAGCCCTGTCTCTTCATCAGGAGGATGAAGATAGTTCCTCCCTCTCAACAACTCCAAAGGCCCAATCAATGGAGGTGGCCATCAGGACCTTTTCCTCATCTTCTGAGGAAACTCCCGACATCCCAGCATCACCAAAGAGTGATTCAGAGTCAAAGGAAATATCCAGCAAGAAGAAAATTGGAGCTTCCGAAAGAAAGGGTCTAGCACTGATGAAGATTATGGGATACAAAGAAGAACAAGGCCTTGGTAAGCATATTCAAGGTAGGATTTTACCAATATCCATGCAAGAAAGGCCTAAGCATGAAGTCTTGGGATATGGTCAAATGAAGTGTGACTATTGCGAGAAGATTGGCCACATCTTAGATCGATGTTGGTCCCTTCATCCTGAGCTCATGTCGAAGAAGTTGCACGATAAGAAAGGTAAACAACATCATTCTACTAGTACTGATACATAAAGTGAGTCTTTTTATCAGAAATTTATTATAGAAAGTATAAAAAGAATCAATCCATGCACTTTTTGTGGAAGTTACTTGCACTATGTAGAGAATTGCTGGAAACAAAAATTTTACAGTGAGAAAGTTGGTGCTACTAAGAGTCAACTGCAGGTAGACAATGTAGCATTGCAGGTGAAGAAGCATCTAGGGAAGACCTTAGAAAAGGAACCTGCTTCATCCAGATTGAGCATGGGGAAGTCCAGTTAAAAGGTAGTGGGCACAAACTCTGGAGAGAAATTTTGCCAGCACTGCAAGCTGAAAGGACATTCACTGAGCAATTGTCCAAGGTTACCACAGGAAAATGCCTCGACATCAGTAGAACATGAGCCATCCAAATCACCTGCTGAGGAAAGTAATACTTCCGAATGGAACTGGGCATATTATATGCCTTATGCCTAAAAGTGTTTGTAAAATTTATAGATAGACCTAATCGAGTCTATAACTAGGATCTAGATTGTTTTTCAATGAATTTTACTCATGTTGTAATAAAATTTTTGGAGAACCAAAAGTTTTATATGTTGGAAGGTGTGATTCAAATTGGATCTTGCAGTTTAAGTCGAAATTTCTAATCAACCAAGATGGTTCCTTATAAGCAATTGGTGATCGACTTATGTAAAAACATGATCTTGTCGATATTTGCGAAACGACCAAGATGGTCCCATGTAGCATTTTTTACTTGTGCAGGAAATTAAAAGATCCAGTTCAACCTCAAGTCAACATAAACTTGAAATTTTTATCGTCAGCTTCATCAGCTTCATCAACTTCAATAGCTTCGTTAGTTTCATCAGTGTTGTCTTCAATTCTTCATGATGGATATGGTCCAGATTATCGTCATGGTATCTTGTCGACATGTTACATAAAAAAATTGTAAGTGACATGGTCATGGTGAAATGTGTAGAAGTGCTAAACTACATGTAAAAAGGCCTAAGTGTAAAAACTACACTAGTCCTAAAATCGTAGCACTAAAAGTCTAAGTCATGGAACTCTAGCACAGTCATTTAGAAAATGCTAAAGTGTTAGATTAGATCTAGGTGAAAAATGTTAAAGTGTTAGTAATTAGTCCTAGGCATAATGTTAAAGTCTAAATCCTAATGCTACAATCAAATTCCTAAGGCACAAAGCTATAAAAGTGCTAGCCTAGCGCAAATAGGTTATGTTAAAAACCTAAGCCAAGGTACAAATCTCCGTGGAGACATACGCCTGTTGTGTCTTGGCTAGAAGAGTAAGCGACCCCATAGTGGACGTCTCGGCTCTTGTTGAGGCATAAGTTAATTGCTATTGTGTGCGGCTTGCAGGCTGTTGCACCTAGCCTAGGTTTATAGTGGCAACCAGTTGGATTTGAACCCGGGCCTTGCTCAGGCAACTCTCACCAGTTACCGATTGTCCTAGATCTTAAAAAAAAAAAAAAAAAACCTAATCCAAGGTACGAACCCTAGCACTAAATGCTTTCGGGTTATGTATTGAACATTACAAACAAATGTAATGTTAACGAAGTCCTAACCGCAAAGAAAGATAGTAATCATGTCAGAGGCATGTGAACGGTGATGGGTTAACCTTCAAGCAAAAACGTTAACCGAGTCAGAGTTTATGCAAAAAGCAACTGTTAGCGTAGACCATCGGGAATTAGAAAATCATGTGAACGTGTCAGCAAAGCCTGCAACATTAACTGTCAGAGTTAGCCACGTCGAGAACTGCCACTTTGACCGCAACCGTTGGGGTGAAAAAAAGTTGTCATGTGGATAACTTTAGTTGTGAAGGCACTTGCAGGGAAACCGTGAAGCGGAACTGCCGGAAGAAGATCCCGTGTGATCACTCCACTCCGTTTGCTCACTGCATCGGGATAAGATTTTATCCCAAGGTCTAAAATTGGGTTTTTAAATTAAAAATGCGCTAAGGTTTAATTAAAACACCTTATCACTAAAACTAGGTGTCATTATACTACAAAATCGAGACCTCCACAACCTTTATTGCTCAACTACATTCTAAATTTGGCTTCGAGGAGTTCGAGATCAAGCCATCATGATAATGAGTAATTTTATCATAAAGCCTAATTTGGGTTTTTAAATGGATATTCATGTTATCCATTCATTAAAACAAAACCCTTATCATTTAGGTGGCACTAAATCAAAGGCATGAACCTTTTTTCGAATAAATCAAAGATTAAGGTGGATAAGCCTAAGTGATTAAAAAAGTATTTGTCTTTGTTATATAAATACTCGAGTATGACACCTTCATGGTGACCTCAGGGAGAGAGAGGAAGAGTGTGGAAGGAAGAAGACTTTGTAGAGAATATGTGAAATTTCACATTGGTGAAGTCCACTTTTCATTGTGAGCGTTGTTGAAGATTTGCAGGAAGCAACTTCAAAGGTCAGAAAAAAATTCAGTTCATCTACAAGCATCACAACATCAGGTCTTTTCACTTCATAGTCTAGTTTCTGCACGTTCGTGGTCTTGTCCATTTTTTGGCCATTGGTGGGTAAAATTCAAAATGGAGATAGGCGTCGAAAGCTAATTCAAAGTGCTTGAAGTCCACATTTACCAGTAGTTCATGTGAGCACTGATTGACTGAAGAATCCTCAATGTAACCAACTCTTTCAACTTTTATAATAAGAATGGACGCACGAATTGAAGCAGACCCGAAGACGTAGTCCAGGAGGGACGAAATCTGTCATCAAATCTTTGAGTTTGATTTTCTTCGATGATTTTTTTAATGTGTATTTTATTTTGATGTTTTTAACTTAACATATGATTCAATTACTTAATGCAACTCACTCATATGAAAGAATAATACTTTTCGCGAATGCATTAATATAATTTCAAGTCATTTCCGTTCAATTTCTGTACATAATAAGAGTTATAATGATCTTAACTTCCACATTCAGATCACATGGCATCAACCCATGTTGGCTTCCGCACTGCTTCCTAAAAAGAGGATGGTTCTGTCAAAATACTCTCGCTCATAAGATCCATGTATCCAGTATACCTGTCTGGGGACCTTCTCTACCTGCGCTGTGATGTAGGTGCACCTACATGCTCTGTCGCATCTCACATCAATATGTCAGCCTCTCTGGTGCGCTTCCTACCATTTCTGGTGGATGGATCTTCACAAGTGGTTTCTGCCACTCCATGATCCTCTCCTTGTTTCTGCTCCACATACTAAGGTTCATTATTTGGAACTAAGAGTTCCTCATCTGCATGAAATTCAAGCTCCCTCTCAAGGGACAATTGCATGGTTTTCTCCTCATCAATTTAACATCTCTCCTAAAAAATGTCATCCTGCTACCTTACAAAGACACCCGATAATTGTGTGGAGTATCAGTGTACCCACAAATATCCCAACCTCTGTTGTTGGTTCTAGATTATTCCTAGAATATTTGGTCACATGGAAATAGACATATGAGCCAAAAATTTTAAAATATGAAACATCTAGTTTCTTACCTGAAAAAGCCTCCTCTGGTGTACTCATGCCAAGTATCCAATGAGAACTACGGTTATGCACAAATACCGTTATATTGCATGCCTCTTCCCACACATGAAATGGTAGGCCCTGATCATGTAGCATAGCTCGTGCTGCTCCCATAATTGTTTTTTTATTTCTTTATGCAACCCCATTCTATTGTGGGTTATGAGGTGCAATCAATTCTCTCTGAATTCCTTCTTTGGCACAAAAGTTCTTGATTTCATTAGAGATATACACACCACCATCGTCCCTCCTTAGAGCCTTCACCTTTTACCCTGTGTCTTTCTCTACCAGTTCTTTGAACTCACAAAACTTGGAGAACGTCTAATCTTTCTTCTACAGAAAGAAGATCCAACACTTTCTAGAAAAATAATCAACAAAAATCACATAATACCTGTGCTTTGTTGTGGAAGCTGTAGAGAATGGTCCACACACGTCTAGGTGAACTCTCCAAAGGATTGTCGCTGCTCGGTTCTCCTTCTCATGAAAATTGTCTTTAGTATAATTCCTCGTGGTACATCCCTTGCATGTGTTTATCTGCACAAGAGTACCCTTTGGAAGAATTGTATAAATCTGTTGCATGATCCTCAAAGCACTGTGGTTTATATGGCCCAATCTCTTTTGCCATAACTCACCTATATCGCGGCTCACCACTTCCCTTGCTTTACTTATCAATGATGCACAACCATCTACATCAATTTTGTAGAGGTTCTTCACATGAACCCCAATATTCTTTACCTTTCTTGTGGCTTTGTGATGAAGGAACGCCTTTCCTTCACTAAAAACCACATCGTATCCAAGATCCTCCAATATGGAAACTACAACTAAATTATTTTTCAAGCTTGGTACATGCATGACATATTTTAAGATGAAAGGTTTACCTGACTGTGTCTGGAAATTAACTATACCAATCCCAGTAATGCTATACGTCTCTTCATCTCCCATCTCGATGTGCATCCGAAGATTCTTCTCCTCCAAGATACTAAAGAGTTCTTTGTTTCCCGTCATGTGGAAATATTCTCCACTATCCATGTACCACATATATCCCATCATAGTTGACACCATGCATGCAATGAGAGAAAATTCCAACTCAAACTTTGAGGCCAAAGCTTCACCCGCTGCAGCTCCCGGAGCCTTGTTGTTCTTCTTCTTCTTTTGTGGACAATTTGTGGCATAGTGTCCATGATCATTGTTGGAAATATTGTCATTGATGGAAAAGGAGCAGAAAGGAGCAGGACCAGAATTATCATTAAGGACAAAGGAGCAGATCAGGATCAGCGGGAGTATAAAGGAGCAATAAGGAAAAGAAAGAAAAAGTACAGTGGAGGAGAAGAAAAGAGGAAGAGGAGTAACAAAGTGCCAAAGGAGCAACAGTAGAGGCAAAGGAGTAAGGAAGAGGAGAAGCAAATAGGAATGGATCAACACTAGAATTATCATTAAGGCAAAGGAGTAGAGAGGAGTAGTAAAAATTCAAGGAGCAGCATTAGAAGCTTTATCAAGGAGCAAAGGAAACAAAGGCAACAAGTTTGGGTCGAGTCATGCACGAGTGGGAAGAGTTGTGAACGCGCTAAGACAAGTAATGAACGCATTCAAATAGTGGAGAAAGTCATGAACGTGCGGGCAGAGTTGGGCTATTTTTTGTTCAGAACAATGCACGAAGACATGTGCATCACGTGTAGTTATACGGGCAGAGTCGGGTAAATTTCCAGAAAAACATGTTCAGAATAGTGTTCAGTGGAGATATCGCAAATCGCAATCGCAACAGAAGGCCTGATCTCATATCGCAAATCGCAGCAAAAGGAGTATCACAAAACAACAGAGGCATAGAAATTGCGAAATGCGAAGTGCGGGAGATGATGTGGCAGTGATGTGGTGATGACGTGGTAGTGACGTGGCGATGACATGGTAGTGACGTGGCAATTACGGGGCAATGACATGGCGATGACATTGCAATGACACGACAAGGTGATGTGGCACGATGACATGGAGATGACGTGGACCTGGCCTGCATATTGCACATTGTAAGCTCAGGAGGATAAGCGCTCAAGAATCATGTTAAAATTCTGAAGTGCGAAATGCGATAAGAGTATCGGATGCGATAAGCTTCAAAGCTAAAATCTAAAGGATTT
Source organism: Pinus albicaulis (assembly GCA_034641835.2). NCBI lineage: Eukaryota > Viridiplantae > Streptophyta > Pinopsida > Pinales > Pinaceae > Pinus > Pinus albicaulis. The sequence continues at coordinate 1,201,911,295 of CM076572.1, read as the reverse complement.
AAAGTCCAGCTGTGGAACCCAATCGCATATTGCAAATCAGAAGATCAGAAAGGTGAAGATCATAAGAACAAGGTTGAATCGTCGAAATGAAAAATGCGATAAGAGCCTGGATGCAATACCTCTTAGAGTTTAAATACTAAAGATTTTAAAGTCTGGTGTCGGACCCATTCTCATATCGAAAATCACAAGATCAGAAGGGTGAAGATCATAAGAACAAGGTTGAATCGCCGAAATGAGAAATGCGATATGAGAAAGGACATGATGCATTTTCAAAGGAAAATTCTAATATATTTAAGGTCCAGGGTTAGGTGTATTTCCTTAAGATATCACATCGAGAGAACAAAAGGCGTCTATAACATATAATACATAGGATCGCCGAAATGCGATAAGAGTACTAGATGTGATGTAGTTTCAAAGAAAAAGTATAAAGGATTTCAAATCTAGAGGTATAAGGTTTCCCTTTGAGAAATCACATCGAGTTTTGGAAGAGTTATGCATAACAAGAAACACATGAGAACGCTGAAGTGCGAAGTGCGATAATGAAGCAGACGCGATGCAGGTCAACGCTGAAGCCTAAAGGATTTAAAGTCTGAGAGTACGGGTTTTCCCTTTATTAAAACACATTGGAGAGAAAAAGGAGTAGGTGAAGGTTGAACGCTGCAGGCACGAGCAGAAGAGGCAGAGTCGGGAAAAAGGAGAATATGGAGGCACTGTTGGAAATGTAACAACTGGGTCGAGTCGGGCCAAAAAGGCAGTTATGCAGAATTGTGTTGGATGTAACAACATAAATAGAAAAGACTCTAACGACAGTAGAAAAGACAAATGCACAACGAGCAAAGAGTTGAGACGGCTAAGCGAATATTGGTTTAAATGTAAATGTATTAATTAATTTTTTATTGTTTGTGATGCAAAGGAAAGTATCCATAGGCATAGGCAAAACTCCGTGAGTGTTGTAATGATTATTTCTGATGTAATAACCTAAACTAAAGAATGAGGAATCAAGTGGGTGGAAGGCATAGGGTCAGGCTTGTTCACTTCGTATTCCTTTTAGAATGAAAACAACCAGGGAGTTATTTGTATAAGAGATGTAATATCAATGTGGATAGAAAGGTTAGAAAGCTGCATAATGGAAGAGAGCAGAAGAATGTAAGAGAGTTGCATAAGGTTGGAGAGTGGAAGAATAAGAGAGAGCTGATAGAAATGATGTGCACATCAGGAGCTGATATGAAGTAAATATGAAGGCTGAAGAGGAAGCAATGGAGAAGGAGTATAACAGAGCTGATATCCAAGTAAATCATCATTTTAGTTTCATGTTGAGTGAGGGGATTGTAGTCTCCTTTCAAGTTGTAGCTTGATAAATTTCCAGTTGGAATTGGGTGAGGTAGGACGCTCCCGTGGGTTGTAGCTTTCAAAAAATACATGGGAGTTGGTGCTTCCATTTCAAGTTGTAGCTTGATAAATTTCCAGTTGGAGCTGGGTGAGGTAGGATCTTGCTATGGGTTGTAGCCTGCAAAAAATGCATGGGAGTTGGTGCATTCGTTTCAAGTTGTATCTTGATATATGTCCAGTTGGAGTTGGTTGAGGTAGGAGCTTCCCGTGGGTTGTAGCCTGCAGAAAATAGATGGGGGTTGGAGCTTCCTTGCAAGTTGTAGCTTGTAGAATTTGAGGTAGTAGCCTCCTATAGGTTGGAGCCTATAGAAAATCAGTGGTGAGAGGGAGTTGGAGCTTGCCTTTGCATCACAACGATAATAATATGTGGTTTTATCCCTTATGGGTTTCCACTTATATCTATTGTCTATGTGTTGATGTGATGTATTATTTTGCTTAATTACTTGTTGTCCACACAATCATTTTGCTGATTCATTTCGTATTACGTTTCTTATAAAATGAAGTAGTTAATGAGTTGTTGAAAAGAGTATTAATAACCAGGAATGTACTAAACTGATTCAACCCCCCCTCTCAATTTAGTTGAGGGTTCATCAATTGGTATCAGAGCTAGTTCCTTCTGTAACGGTTTAACCACTAGAAGGAGGTCCTTAGTCCCCAAAATGGCTAGCTTAGAAGGGTGCTCTACAAATAAAGCCCCTATGTTTACTGGCACAAACTATGCTTTCTGGAAAATAAGAATGAGGACATACTTAATGTCTCTTGGAGTAGAAGTCTGGGTTTCTATGGAAGAAAAATATGCACCAAAGGATACAAACACTGAGAAAGAAGCCAAACAAAATTTCATAGCTAATGCAAAAGCAATGAATGCACTCTTGAGTGGTCTGAGTGAGTCATAATTTATCAAAGTAATGCAAAGTAAGACTGCTAAAGAAATCTAGGATACAATAGAAAATATTCATTAGGGAGATACAAAGGTGAATATGGCCAAACTGCAAGCACATAGAACTCAGTTTGAAAACTTAAAAATGAATGAAGATGCAGATATAGTTGCATTCTTCTTAAGAGTTGCAGAAATTGTGAATATCATGATAGGCCTAGGAGAAGAAATTAAAGAAAGTGTTGTAGTCTAGAAAATATTGAGATCTCTACCATCCAGGTTTAATCCTAAGGTTTCTTCCATAAAAGAAACATTAGACTAGGAAACCTTAAACAGAAACCAATTACTTGGGAACATAACAACATATGAGATGAGACTTCCTAAAGGGAAGTCAAACATGAGGGAGGCTGCCTTTAAGGTAGAAAAATGCATAGAAGATAAGGAAGGTACATGCTCATACTCTGATGAAGAAGAAGCCAAAATTTTCAGAAGATTGGATAGAGGCACATGCAAGTAAAAAGGTAAACTTTCATTCAAGTGATTTAATTGTGGAAGAGTGGGAAATACACCTCAAAATGTCCCAATAAGATAACAGCGAATCATTCTGAAGGGAAAGAGAGAAGAAACTCCTATAATATCCAGAAAGGGGAGAAATTTAAGAGAAAAACCTTTTTTTCCCAGTAAGATAGCAGTGCATCAAAAACCCAGATGAACCCCCAGATGAAGATGGAATATCAGAATTTGCACTAATGGGTATGGATGATATTTAATATGATCTCCTGGAATATGAAGAATAAGGTGAGGTAGACATTGAGGGGGAGTTGGTGAGTGCCCTAAAGGAAATCGATAGGCTCAAGCTTAAGACTAGAAAACAAAAGGAAATCCTTCTAAAATATGTTAAGGAAGAACCAAACTCTTAAGATTTTATTAAGTTGAAGATTGATCTAGAAGAAGCAAGGAAAGTAGAGACGTTCTGCTGCATAAAATAAGAGAGAAAATTCAGGAATGTGGAATATTGGAAGAATAGGTGGTGAATCCGAGGAAGAAATTAGAAAAGGGTGAAACTGATGTAACAATGAACATTCAACAATTAAAAGGTGCTGAACAATTGGACATGATATTGAATGTACAAATATCTCCTATTGTAAAGACTGGGATAGGATATGAAGGAGAATCTAGCAAGTCAAAGGCAAAGGATAAGAAAGCTATTACTTTTGTGAATGTTGTAATAAAGGAAAATGATAACTCTCATCAATATGAGATTATTTCAGCTAGAAGACTGATAGAAGAAAGGAGCAGGTTGTGTAAGCAACTCGAAGATGAGATTGCCTCCATGGAGAACTCAGAGAATGCAGACATTGAAAGGGATGATGAAGCAGCTCAAAAATGATCCACAGAAGCAGAATCCAGCAAGAACTTGATGTGTAATGAAACAAACAGAAACAAGCAGCAACATCAAGAGATAAATAATGTGAAGCAAGAAGTTGCAAAAATCTCAATTGTTCATGAAGATCAATTGAACAAGTTCAGAAGATCTCAAAGGAGGTTCTTTCCTCCTATGAAAAATATCACATGTTTCTCTTGTCATAAATCAGGACATATTGCAATACTTTGTAAGACAATACATATCAAATTTATCCAGCAAAAGATGCAGCAAATGAGAAGACCCCCTCAAGAAAGAAAATGGAAAAGACAATATTTCATCAAGTACACAAATCATTTCCGTGGCTACTGTTATTCATGCAATGAATTTGGACACAAATCTGTTGAATGTAACCTATGTTCAAAAAGGATCCCAAAATGTTATACATCATATCAAACGTACCTAGGTAAAATAAGATGGTATGCCACAAGCTTGGACACAAAGAAAATGATTGTAGGCTGCCATATACATTAAAGGACTCTAGGCAGATGATGGAACCAAATCAAATCATACCAAACTACGAATCAAAAGGGGATACATATATTATGAGGAACCCTAAAAAAGTATGGAAGAAGAAGAAAAAGGGGGAGCCTGTTACTTCAATAACGTAATGAATCCATCATAGTCTCAGGGGGAGCTACTCTAAGAATCAACGCAGATATCCAGTCAGTGATAGACAAGAAGGAACATCCCAGGGGGAGAGCAGTTCATAAAAAGTCCCCATAAGAGTTGTCAAAGAAGAGCTACTTGGAATAAGAACAGCTAAAAGTTCAGGAAGGGAAAGGACAATTCCTCTCGGAGAGAACTATAGAGGAAGAAGGACACCTGAAGCATTCAATAGCCAACAGGTTTATGGAAGAAGAGAAAGCAGCAAGAAACCATGGTGGTAAAGAGAACATCAGTCATCAACCTGGAAACTAAGAGGATGATTACAATGTGTGTCTCATTGCAAGTGTTTTTAATGAAACAAAATTCTTTTAAGAAGGTTGAATAAAAAAATGTTGTTATTATTATATCATTACAAATATCCATCCCAAGTGTTATTATTGGAGTAGTGGTATGATACATGTCCTCAGGATCATAATATTATGGTATGCATCATGGTGGTGGTATGGTATAAATACATCAAGGAACTAGTCCCAGCGTTATCAGCATTATAATATGTGTGGATTAAGTTCTGGTTGCTGTGATTAGTGCAAAGTATCTTCTAGTTTCAAATGCTGGAGAATGTCGAGCTGCGCTATCAAAGCATGGAAAGGTCAGTAAAATTTCAAAGCATCATTATCTTATGCCCATTGATGTGTTATATTGAGCGTTGAATAATCACGTAGTATTGGATATGAATGTTTGCCTTTTCAAGTCAGTATTGATATATTTTCAAGGCCTATTTCTTAAGTCATCCATAAGCTTGTTGAAGTCTGTCTGATGAAACTTCAAGTAGCCAAATTGAAGATGTTACCCAAAGAACATTTTGACAAAAAAATTGATTGATCCCGCAACTCCACTAGTACAAAAGGTTAATGATGCCATAATCAGATTCTGTATATTGTTAATTGTTGTTGAGAACAATGGAGAGCTCAATGCAAATAACTAAGAGTATGAAGGGTATCGTAATTATGGCTGTTTGTGTGAGCCGAAGTGAAATTACCACATGGATTATCAACGGGTATCATATTATCTCGTGGCCTTGGATGCATAGAAAATTTTGGCATAAGTGTATACCGCAGAGTTCAGATATATCAATCTCTAACCAATACTCTTCCTTAAGCATATGTTACACCTAAAAGTTATGTAACAGTGGTATGTGGGTGAATTTGAGAATCCCTTATAAGAAACTATGAGTGGCTGGCCTATGAATGAAGTTTTGTGCAAAGACATCCTTGAATCAACTGTTGAGATTCAACAAGATGATGAGCTTAGTGAAAATCAGTCACCTTCACTAAGTGGGCCCGCAGGCTATTTTTAGGTGAGTCTATTTTTAGACTATGTTTATTTTTAGACATGGTGATCATATTTCGGAAGTTGCAGGATGCTATTTGTGGATGGTTGGTCAAGTTGGAAAAATAGATGAAATTATATTTTTAGAATATTGGGCGAAGTCTATTTGCGGCAGATCGTCGATCTAAAAATAGAAGTGTCGATTATTATTCTCTACTAAACAGATCCGACATCAACTATTCTTCTGGAGCACTTAATTTCAAAGGTATAGATTTGGAAAATCAATGTAACAAGGAATTACGCAATTCCTAGGGTTTACTCGGAGGTTCATGCATGGGAGGAATCAAATAACCGAAGTGGCAAAGTTATGACAAAGTTGGAAGAGTAGTTCATGGAGTTTTTATCTCGCTTAACTCGCCATCAATAAACTAAGCTTGAGCTAGTTGTATCTACTCTAACCGAATGATACACTAGTGAGAGTGGAGTTAATTAATTAGTTAATTAATTCACAAATAATAACTCATTAATCAACTAAAAAAATACAACAATTAACTACAGTGCATGTCAGTTCCAGTGGGGATGTAGTGGAGAGATAGGTGAAAGGGCAAGATGGACTATCTGTTGTGACTATAGTGATGCATTGATTGCACCACACACACATTGGAGTTTCCAATGAGGATTGCACAGTCAAGGCAAGGGTAATTCGAATTCATTCAGAGCTATTCTTCAGCAGGGATTGCGCAGTGGAGGCAGGCTAGTAGGTGGCAAGAAATCAGTGCATGGATTTGCATATTTCTTCATGTTAGTGTGTGACGATTGATTGTACTGAGAGCTTGATGTACTAAGCTTTGTATGAGATTGTTACATGATCTCCATGATACATAATATATGATACTTGGGGTTTTTAGCTTCATGCTTTCTCGTTAAACAACTATGTTATGTGCGATTGTTTTTATTGCTTAATGTGTTTGCAATTGATTTTAATTTCCACAAAAGATTAGCAGTGGAAGGATTCTGTATTTAGCAAGAAGATAAATATTGTTAGATCAGGAGAATATGGATATATACATGCAACTTGTATATGATTTATACATGGTATCAGAGCAGTGTTAATTCTTGAAGATTGCAATTGTGAAGAATTGTTGAGTTTGTGCTGGTGGACAATTTGAATTTGCTTCATAAAATTATTGGTGCGACAGTTGAGTATACATTGAAATGTCTTTCAATGGGTTGCGATTGGAGTATGCCCTTGATGGCAGCTTGAATTACATAGCCTGGAAGGATAGGATGGAGGTGGTGCTGGAAGATAATGGACTGAAGGATTTCATCGATAGCGATGTTCCTAAGCCCGGATCTAGCGATGCTACATTACTTGACGCATGGAAAAAGAAGATAGCAAAGACAAGAAGAATTTTTTTGGAAGGTGTGAAGGACCATATTGTGTCCAACCTTCACGGGAAAGCCACTCCATTTGCAATGTGGAAGGATTTGACAGATTTTTTCCAAAGTAGGAGTGACCAGAGGATGTTGGCACTAAAAGATAAGCTCAGAAAAATAAAAATGGACAAGGGCGACAGTATTCCAAAATATCTCACGAATTTTTTCCACTGTAGGGATGAACTGGGAAGTGTGGGGATTACTGTTGATGATGAAGACTTGGTGAGCTTGGCTCTCCTTGGGCTTCCAAAGAGTTGGCATAGCTATGAAGGCTTTGTTAATGGACAGGAGAAACTACCGGGATGGGAGCGACTTTGGTCAGATCTTGTGCAGGAGGAGATAAGGTGAAGTACCAGGGATGGCTCTTCATCGAAGAATGAAGATGAAGAGAATTATGCTTTGGCTGCCAAAGCAAGGAAAGGGAAGGAGAAGAAATTTCCTTCAAAATCCGAAGCTAAAGGCAAGAACCAGGATTTGTCCAAGGTGAAGTGTTTTCACTGTCACGAACATGGGAATTTCGCCACTAAATACCCACAGAAGAAGAAGAGCAAGAAGGCTGCTACAGCTGGAACTACAGCTGGAGAGGCCTTAGCCTCGCAATTTGAAATTTATTTATCTTTGATCGCTTGCTTGGTTTCAAGATTTATGGGATCGGTGTGGTATCTTGATAGTGGTGCATCTTTCCATATGACGAGAGACAAGGAGTTGTTTAGTGATTTGGAGGAGAAGGACCTTAAAATGCATATAGAGATGGGCGATGATGGTCGATACAGTGCGACTGGAATTAGGACCATTACCTTTTAGAGGGAGTCAGGTAATCCATTTCTGTAGAAAGATGTTATGCATGTTCCAGGTCTGAAGAAGAACTTGGTCTCAGTCGCAATGTTGGAAGACAGAGGTTATGACGTTGTTTTTAGCGATGGAAAATCATTCGTGCGACATAAAACAATGGGTCAAACCAAGAGGATATGGATTCAAGTTAAGAATATCTACAAGCTGGAGGTAGATGGCTGCACTGCAATGATGGGAAAATCAGAAGTGGTGAGAGGGCGAATTATGGCACAGGATATTGGGCCATCTTCACCATAACACTTTGAAGATTTCGTAGTAGATTTCTACTGGACTTCCCAAGGGTACTCTTGCGCAGTCAGATCAGTGCAAGGGATATACTATGGGTAAGTGTGTGAAGACCACCTTTCATGAGAAGGAGAACTGTGCTTTGGTAATCCTTGAGAGAATTCACACAGATGTGTGTGGACCTTTCTTAGTTGCTTCAACAAAAAAACAAAGGTATTATGTTATATTTTTTTATGACTATTCTCATAGATGCTAGATCTTATTCATGCAGAATAAGAGTGAAACATTCTTAAAGTTCTGTGAGTTTAAAGCATTGGTGGAGAAGGAGTCGGGGAAGCAAGTGAAGGCTCTACGGAGCGATAATGGTGGTGAATATATCTTGAACGAATTAAAAGACTTCTATAGAAAAGAAGGAATTCGAAGAGAACTCATAGCGCCTCATAACCCACATCAGAATGGGGTCGTGGAGAGGAAGAGTAGAACAATCGTGGGTGCTGCACGAGCTATGCTTGAGAGGGAGTTAGACTTGCATGCAGTGGAGGAATTTCTTGTTCCCAAAAATGAGCCTCTAGATGTGGATCAGCCATAGGAGGAGATTCATGGAGTGGAGGAGTCCACTCATGTAGAACCAAACATCAGACAAGGTAGAAAGCGTACCACAGAAGATGAGAGATTGAAGCTTGATGCGACACAGAATGTAGGAGTCCCTACATCACAGCACAAACAGAGGCAGCCACCTGATCGATTTACTGGATACATGGCTCTTATGAGAAAGTGTATCGTGACAGAGCCATCTTCTTTTGAAGAAGCAGTGCAAGAGCCCACATGGGTAGATGCCATGGTGGAGGAGTATGACTCCATTGTCAGAAATAATGCTTCGGAGATTGTTCCAAGGTCGGTTGGTAAATCAGTTGTAGGATCAAGATGGATCTACAAGGTAAAGCAAGCTGCTGATGGGAGCATCGAGAAGTATAAGGCAATATTTGTTGCCCAGGGCTTCTCACAAATCGAGGGGATTGATTATGAAGAAAACTTTGCACCTGTCGCAACGTATTCTTCCTTAACGACCATCCTTGCTCTCTTAGCGCAGATGGGTTGGCACACTCATCAGATGGATGTGAAGACTGCGTTCCTTAATGGGATCATTGAGGAAGAGGTGTACGTTGAGAAACCTGAAGGATTTGAGATCTTTAATAGTGAGTCGCATGTGTGTAGGCTCAAAAGAGCACTGTATGGGCTAAAGCAAGCACGACGTGCTTGGTACACTTGGATCGACAACTATTTCACTGTACTTGGCTTCACCAAGAGTGAGACGAATGAAAACCTGTACCAAATTGTGGTGGAGGGTAAGCTTTTAATAATTGTTTTTTATGTTGATGATTTAATACTAACGGGTGATAAGCAGTTGATACACTCATGCAAGGCAGATCTTGCAAAGGAGTTTGAGATGAAGGATTTGGGCCTCCTTCATTATTTCCTTGGATTGTAAATATGGCAACAAGAAGGTGAAATATTTGTGTCTCAAGGCAAGTATGCTTGGGAGATACTTGAGAAGTTTCACATGCAAGGCTGCAAGCCTATCGACACTCCTCTTCCAAGAAATTGGAGGAAAGAGGATGCTACATCGGCAGAGGTAGTGGATGCCACTTTTATCGACAGTTGGTGGGTTCGCTCATGTATTTAGTTAATACAAGACCAGACATATGCTATGCGGTGAACCAGCTTTCACAAGCGATGGTTAAGCCTACCAAGCTCTTTTGTAAGGAAAACAAGCATGTCCTGAGGTATCTCAAGGGCACATCTGAGTATGGCTTATGGTACAGACAGACGGATGAAGTGAAGTTGCATGGCTTCACAGATGCAGATTGGGCAGGCAGCCCAACAGACATAAAGAGCACATCAGGAGGGGTTTTTAGTATCAGATCTACAACAGTTTCTTGGTACAACAGGAAACGAATATCCGTGGCACTCAGTTCAGCAGAAGTAGAATACATGGCAGCAATTCAAGCTGCATGTGAGGCTATCTAGATGAGGAAGATCCTGGTTGGTTTGTTCGGTTCACATTTAGATCCTACAATGATACATTGTGATAATCAGAGTTGCATTAAACTCTCGATTAATCCTGTGTTTCATGATAGATCTAAACATATTGATATCACAATTTTGTCGGGAAGATGTGTACGGTGGAGGAATCATGTTGCTTGATGTCCTACGGAAGATGGGGATGCGAGACATCGGCTGACACTTTCGGCGGGGAGTGAGGTCGAATACCTGAGGAAGAGATCAGGGGTGAAAGATAATCCTATCTTGTTGAGATGGATTGTAAGATTCAACAAGATGATGAGTTTAGTGAAAAATCGAGTCCTTCACCAAGTGGGCCCATGATATTTTTAAGGTGTAGAAGTCATTTTTGCAGACTATGTCTATTTTTAGACATGGTGATCATATTTCAGAAGTTGGAGGATGCTATTTGTGGATGGTTGGTCAAGTTGGAAAATAGATGAAATTCTATTTTTAGAATATTGGGCGAAGTCTATTTATAGATCGTCGATCTAAAAATAGAAGTGTCGATTATTATTAGCTCTTAATAATAATCTGACAATAAACAACAACTTATTCTCTTGGAGCACTTAATTTCAATGCACAAATTTGGAAAATCAGTGGGCTGAAGGAATTACGCAATTCCTAGGGTTTACTGGTGGTTCATGCATGGAGGACTCAATTAGAACTGAAGTGGAAAAGTTATGACAGAGTTGGAAGAGTAGTTCATTGGGATTCACTTCAAGTTGAAGCTAGTTAATAATCTAGTCAGCTAGATGATCTGTGTCAAGTGGAGTGAATTAATTAGTTAATTAATTCACAAATAATAAATCATTAATCAATTGAACAAATGCAGTAGTTAACTACAATGCATGATAGTTCCAATGGAGACCCAGTGGAGAATTAGGTGAAAGGGCAAGATGGACTATATGTTGTGACTATAGTGATGCATTGATTGCACCACACACACATTGGAGTTTCCAATGAGGATTGTGTAGTTAAGGCAAGGGTAATTCAAATTCATTCAGAGCTATTCTTTAGCAGGGATTGCGCAGTGGAGGCAAGCTATCAGGTGGCAAGAAATCAGTGCATGGATTTGAATATTTCTTCATGTTAGTGTGTTACGATTGATTGTACTGAGAGCTTTATGTACTAAGATTTTTATGAGATTGTTACATGATCTCCATGATACAGAATATATGATAGTTGGGATTTTTAGCTTCAGGCTTTTCCGTTAAACAACTGTGTTATGTGCGATTGTTTTTATTGCTTCATGTGTTTTTATTGATTTTAATTTCCGCAAAAGATTAGAAGTGGAAGGATTCTATATTTAGCAAGAAGATAAATATTATTAGATTAGGAGAATCTTGATATATACATCGTATGGAGCATTCTCAGTATTTTAGTATTATTCCAATGATGCATTTCTGATTATATCAGTGTCGTACAATTTGTTCTATGGAGTGTCCTTATCATCACTTTCAACATTATGCAAGTGCAAGGAGTTTGTGCTTTGGGATGGTATCAAATTACTGTGTATATACATACAAGTTCAATGATTCCCAAGGTGTTCTCCCAACAATTCTTATACACCAAATGGAGCAAGAGTCCCAGCCAGGTATGTGGAAAGAATGAATAATGCTTATGCAGAAATCTAGTAAGGCAATGATGGAAAATACACTGGAAAAATGTGTAACCCTTTTCCATTGATGTCAAAGGGGGAGGAAAAGCAAGCAGAGGAAGATAGACACTTCTTAGAATGAAAGGGGGAGGAAGTGTTGCCATCAATGCCAAAGGGGGAGACTATTGGAAATATTTTCATTGATGGAAAAGGAGTAGAAAGGAGTAGCGCCAGAATTATCATTAAGAACAAAGGAGAAGATCAGGATTAACTAGAGTATAAAGGAGCTATAAGGCAAATAAGGCAAAATTACAGTGGAGGAGAAGAAAAGAGGAAGAGGAGCAGAAAAGTGCCAAGGAGCAGCATTAGAGGCAAAGGAGTAAGGTAGAGGAGCAACAAAGAGGCATGTTTCAACACCAGAATTATCATTAAGGAAAAGGAGTAGAGAGGAGCTGCAGTAAAAAGGCAATGAGCAGCATTAAAAGCTTTATCAAGGAGCAAAGGTAGAAAAGGTAGCAATTTTGGGTCGAGTCGTGCACGAGTGGGCAGAGTCGTGAACGTGCTAAGACAAGTAATGAACGCGTTCAACTAGTGGAGAAAGTCGTGAACATGGGGGCATAGTCGGGCCAGTTTGCGTTCAAAACAGTGCACGAAGGTGCATGAAACACATGCAGTTCTGCAGGCAGAGTCTGGTAAATTTCTAGAAAAAACATGTTCACAATAGTGTTCGGTGGAGATATCGCAAATCACAATCGCAACAAAAGGCCTGATCGCATATCACAAATCTCAGCGGAAGGAGTATCACAAAACAACATAGACACATAAATTGTGAAAAGCGAAGTGCGGTAGATGACATGGCAGTGACGTGGTGATGACATGGTGATGATGTGGTAGTGACATGGCGATGATGTGGCAGTGACATGGCACAATGACGTGGAGATGATGTGGATCTAGCCCACATATCGCACATCGCAAGCTCAAGAGGATAAGCGCTCAAGAATCATATTAAAATGCCAAAGTGCGAAATGCGATAAGAGTATCGGATGCGATAAGTCTCAAAGCTAAAACCTAAAGGATTTAAAGTCTGGTTGTGGGACCCAATCGCATATCGAAAATCGCAAGATCAGAAAGGTGAAGATCATAAGAACAAGGTTGAATCGTTGAAATGCGAAATGCGATAAGAGCCTAGAAACGATACCTCTCAGAGTTTAAATACTAAAGATTTTAAAGTCCAACGTGGGACCCATTCACATATCTCAAATTGAAATATCATAAGGATGAAGAACATAAGAACAAGGTTGAATCACCGAAATGAGAAATTCGATATAAGAAAGGACGCGATGCATTTGCAAAGGTAAATTCTAATATATTTCAGTTCCGGGGTTAGTTTTATTAACTTAATAAATCGCATTGGGAGAACGAAAGGCGTCTATAAATTATAATACATAGGATCGCCGAAATGAAATAAGAGTACTAGATGTGATGTAGTTTCAAAGCAAAAGTCTAAAGGATTTCAAATCTAGAGGTATAAGGTTTCCCTTTGATAATTTGCATCGGGGTTTGGAAGAGCTATGCATAAAAAGAAACACATGAGAATGCCAAAGTGCAAAGTGCGATAATGAAGTGAACATGATGCAGATCAATGCTAAAGCCTAAAGGATTTCAAGTCCGGGAGTATGGGTTTTCCCTTGGTTAAATCACATCGGAGAGCAAAGGAGTAGGTGAAGGTTGAACGCTGCGGGCACGAGTAGAAGAGGCAGAGTCAGGAAAAAGGAACATATGGTGGCACTGTTGGAAACGCAATAGCTGGGTCGAGTCGGGCCAAAAAGATAGTTATGCATAAATGTGTTGAATGTAATAACAGAAAAAGAAAAGTCTATGACAGCAGTAGAAAAAACAAATGCACAACGAGATTGAGATGGATGAGTGAATATTGGTTTAAATGTAAATGTATTAATTAATTTTTTATTGTTTGTGATGCAAAGGAAAGTCTCCATAGGCATAGGCAAAACTCCATGAGTGTTGTAATTATTGTTAATGATGTAGTAACCTGAATTGAAGAATGAGAAATCGAATGGGTGGAAGGCATAGGGTCAGGCTTGTTCACTTCGTATTCCCAGTAGAATGAAAAAATTTAGGGAGTTATATGTATAAGAGATGTAATATCAGTGTGGATAGAAAGGTTAGAAAGCTGCAGAATGGAAGAGAGCAAAAGAATGTAAGAGAGATGAAAAACGTTGGAGAGTGGAATAATAAGAGATAGATGATAGAGATGATGTGCACATCAGGAGCTGATATGAAGTAGATATGAACGCTGAAGAGGCAGTAGTGGAGAAGGAGTATAACAGAGCTGATATCCAGGTAAATGAAAATTTTAGTTTCATGATGAGTGAGGGGATTGTAGTCTCCTTTCAATTTGTAGCTTGATAAATTTCCATTTGGAGCTAGGTGAGGTAGGAGCCTCCTGTGGGTTGTAGCCTGCAGAAAATACATGGGATTTGGTGCTTCTATTTCAATTTGTAGCTTGATAAATTTTCAGTTGGAGCTAGGTGAGGTAGGAGCCTCCTGTGGGTTGTACACTGCAGAAAATACATGGGAGTTGGTGCTTCCGTTTCAAGTTGTAGCTTGATAGATGTCCATTTGGAGCTGGTTGAGGTTGTTAGTTAAGGCTGTCATTGATGTCAATATGGCATTAGTTGAGATGGAAAATATTCTTTTGATGTCAATGAACCTCATGCAATCCCTAGGTGCTAAGGATGCCATTAATGAAGATGATAAGGTTGCTCTAACCTTATGAAGATGTCAAGCTATTAATGATGCTCATAGTGACTCTTGATGAAGAAGCTCTCCTTGTGATGACCTAGCTCATACTCTAACAAATTGATGCATGCTGCATATGGTTAATACATATCACTGCACTATCTTTATGACATGGTGACATTGATGGCACACATGTTGATAAATTAATAAAGGTTTCACTATGACATATATTTGCACTAATATATGATGACATTGATGATATGTGATGCGAAATAAATGTTTCACTCCTACATATTTACTTTATGATCCTATGATAACAATGAAGAAGCCAAAGAATGAAGAAGCCACGCTGACGCAAACATTCCTCACGTTGTCCCAAAATTTTGTATGCATAAAATTTAAGGACAATCACAAAGACAAATATTTTTCACCATCTTAGAGGCAACATTTTTTATGAGAACTTCACCATCCTTTAGAGCATAATTTTAGCTTTCCAATGAGCTATTACTTGGCCCGAAAATCCAAGTGGTTTGGGAGATACGAATTTTTCAAGTTAAAGAAAATAAATCTGTCCTTGAGCCAACCTACACTCAGTCACACATGTCGGCCTCCCTCCAAACAGACGTGACCTTTGAAATTTGATAAAATACTATAAATATAAAATCACAGAACCTCATTTCTCATCATCCTTTTAGTCATCTATTAAAGAGAAGGATATAACAGTTCACAACTCGTGAACTTAAAGAGAGGGAGAATAAATCTGAAATATAATAAGAAAACGGTTGGATTTTTCTTGGTTCATAAAACGAAATTAACACCTTCAGAAAACCAGAAAGTGGAAAAACTCTGACCTGCAACAAACTTGTGCTAACTTGTTTCGTTGCTGCTTCACTTGCAAAATAAACCACTGGTCTTGTAATGCTCGGACTATGGAACAAACTTCTGTAATTCAGATCCTGTAGTGTGGAATAGAACTCAGACCTACAGTTAGTACAGAACTCAGCCCTGTAAACATTTTGCTGCAGATCAGATCTTTTAAAAAGGAAGCATTCAACACTTGTGGGATAGACCTATTGGAGGCTTGAAAGCCTAGTTTCAGGCTCAGAAAAACTTGTTAAAGGCTCAGTGAAGCTCGTAATAGTGGTATACCTTAAGAATTGTAATAGTGGAAACTTCCAATTATTGTTTTGGTATATTTCTGTCTAGTACACCTGTGGAGCTTGGGTTACATAGCCTAGAAAATCAGAATTGGTTAGCATCTCTGCTATAGTAACCTCAAAACTTTACACAATCACCTTTTGTGAGGCTCGGTAGTCTACCTGTGTAGGAACAATGGAAAATCACCTAAACTCAGTGATATAACCTCAGTGCCTCAGATCTGAAGTGTCTACTTTGGGAGGTGCGATTTTACAAGTTTGGACCTGTGGTGAGAAGATAACCACTCATGGAAGGGCTAGAATGGTGTTGCTACCTATGGGAGACACCTCTTCCCAAATATATGAATCTTTGGTGCTACAGACTCCCTGTCTTTGAAGCTAATACCTTGATTGAAGGTTGATCCTATATTGAAGCATAATTGAAGGACACTTCAAGTTCTGATAGACGGTTGAAGAAAACTCTTAAGAGAGGCGTGTAAGAATATTGGAGAAGACTTTGAAGATCTTTTTGGAGCACATTGACGACATCTTGGAGCATCGTGTGAAGACACTTTGAAACTAAACTTGGAGATATTATTAGAGATCATGAGCATCACTGATGTCATCATGAGGTGACTTGGAGAAATTATTTGGGTACGATGAAGAGCAGTGATGACACATTCATGTGAATAACAAGTTTTTCATTGATGATGTGACGTGGAGACTAAGTGTGACAACACTTGTTGAAGAAGACTTTGGGAGTTGTGAAGAATAACCAAACATATTTTGACGAAGTGAAGTTGAGGGTTGGAGCCTCATAGATACAAGTTCGGTGCCTTGGAAGATAGGGTTGGAGCCCTAGAGGATTGGAGTCCTCAAGGAACCAGGTCGGATCCTGTACCAGAGATAGGGTTGGAGCCCTAGAGGTTGGTGTCTCAAATTAACAAGGTTGGAGCCTTGGAAATACCAAGTTGGTGCTTAGCATAACACAAGTTGGAGATTGGAAGATTGGAGTCTTCATCTAGGGTTGGAGCCCTATATCATTATTGTACTTTACTTATTGTAACGAAGAAATTAATAAAAGTATCTATTCCATCATTGTTCATTTTGTGTTCTAAATATAAGTGATCTAACCGGTAAAATTAACAATTGAAAATAAATATTGATCATTAGAACACAAATGGAAAAGCCAAGGAAGAAAGTCTCCAATCCTCCTAAAGATGTGTCTTCCTCAACCATCGAAATTGAAGTCAATCAATTTGTGAAGGCTCCATTGTTCAATGGAAATTTTAATAAATGGGAGGCAAGAATGAGTAATTTCTTGAAGACTCAAGGAATTGAAGTTTGGAAATCAGTGATTAATAATGAAATGATAGACGAAGAATCCAAGGAGTACAATACAAGAGAAATGAAGGTAATTTTGAATAGGTTACCAAATTCTGTGAAGGCCAATTTTGAAAAATGTTCGTCATCAAAAGTCATATGGGACAAAGTTCATGATCTTCACTCAAAGGGAGCATTGACAATGATCTCGAGTCAAGAAGATGATGTAAAACAAGAAATAAGTCTAGAATCCATCAATGAAGCTGAAGATAAGAGAGATGACAACAAGGATAAAGAAGACCTAGAAGATGAAGATAACAAAGAAGACTTTGAAGAAGATCTCCTGAATAAACTTATGGCTTCCATGGAAGAGATTAAAATTTTGAAAAAGGAAAATGAGGAACTTAAGAAGAAAGCGCAAGATGGTAACCAAGACAAGGCAAGGAAGGAACTTGACTTTGTCAAGCTTCAAGTACAAGAAAGGGATTAGGAGCTCGCCAAACTTAAAGAGGAATTTCATCAAAACAAAAGAAAGCATCATGAAGAAGTCATATCTATGACAAATCAATTGGATAAGGAAAAGAAAAGGGAAGAAAATTTGTCAAGCCACCTTGAACAAATACTTAAGAGCTTGAAAAATATTGTAGCATAGATTGGTCAATACAAGGAAGAGGTCTCCTCTCTTAAATCTCAACTATAAGAAAAGGATGAGGAAATATTCAAACTAAAATCAGACATCAATCTTCTCAAGGTCGAAACATATGAAGCTATAAGAATAAAAGAAGAAATGGAGCAGTCTAGCAAAGGATAATGAAGAAATATTCATAATGAAATCAAATATCATCTCCCTTAAAATTGAAGCACGTGAAGCAACAAGAATGATGGAAGAAATGAAGAAGCGACTAGTCATGAAAGATGAAGACTGTGAAAAATTGAAAGGAGAAATTATCTCTCTTAAAAAGGAAGTTGACTTGTTGTATAAGAACTTGAAGAGTTCTCAAACCCTATATGACATCCTAAGTCATCAAATATCCACCCTTGATAAATAAGGTCTTGGCCATGCAGGTGAACCCTCAAGCAAGAATGATAATGCTTCAAACAACAAGGATGTGAGGAAGCTAGGAAGAAATGATACTCCTAGTTCCAGCAAAGGCAAGAGTCAAGATGAAATTGGAAGAAACCCTACTATGAGGAGCTTTACAAATGATGTCAAGAATAAAAAAGGAAATGAATATCATCAAAGAATTCCAAGGAAAAAAAACTTCAAAATTACTTCAAGGAACTCTTCATCTCCCAAGTACCAAAGTATATTTCTTGGTTATTGCTATTCTTGTACAAACTTTGGGCATATGGAAAAATATTTTATGGTATATCATAAAGACCAATATAATGGTCCCCGCCAATCTCCTAGAAGCAACTTTGCAAGAAGAAATCATGCATCCTCATTTATGAGTAGAATGGAATGCTTCAACTGCCATAAAATTGGACATATGGCTCCTGATTGTAACTTGAATTGGGTCCGTAAACAAGCTAAATATATGACAACCAAGCTAGAGAAGAAATTTACACAAATATGGAAAAGGAAGCAAATTGGATCTGAAAGTCTCTTGAACACTCCAGCCAACAACACATGTTGTTGATTTGATGAAGACATCCTTGGCAGATGTGATATTTCAAGTGTTTGATGATGAGATTCTGCCAAAAAGGAAACCATGCATACTATTAGGGGAGCTGGTGACTCATGAATATTATTGCAGAAGTCATTCGTGAAAAGGTGCTATGAAATCCATGATGAGTCACACTTGGACAATGTTGACATATCATCTCTTGAGAGTAACTCCATTGAAGAAAATAATGAAATTGTGAATATTTCTTCCATTTGATCACAAAGCATCAATATTTCTTGTCTAAATTAGCTAGAAGAGCACCATGTCAGGGGGAGAATCGTACCTATGAAGAACTATTATTGATGGAGAAAATGTGATAAAGAGAAGCAGCCTGATAGGGGGAGTACTTGAGCACCCCTTTTTCCATTGATGTCAAAGGGGGAGATAATGTTAAAGGGAAAAAATATTGCCATCAATGACAAAGGGGGAGATTGTTAGTCAAGGTTTTCATTGACGTCAATATGGAATTAGATGAGATGGAAAATATTCTTGTGATGTCAATGAACCTCATGCAATCCCTAGGTGCTAAGGCTGCCATTAATTAAGATTCTTAGGTTGCTCTAGCCTTATGAAGATTTCAAGCTATTAATGATGTTCATAGTGAATCTTGATGAAGAAGCTCTCCTTGTGATGACCTAGCCCATACTCTAACAAATTGATGCGTGCTGCATATGGTTAATGACATATCACTGCACTATCTTGATGACATGGTGACATTGATGGCACACATGTTGACAAATTAATAAACTTTTTCACTATGACATATCTTTGCACTAATATATGATGACATTGATGATATGTGATGATACATAAATGTTTCACTCCTACATATTGACTCTATTATCCTATGATAACATTGACGAAGCCAAAGAATAAAGAAGCCACGCTGACCCAAACATTCCTCATGCTGTCCCAAAATTTTTTATGCATAAAATTTAAGAATAGTCACAAAGAAAAATAGTTTTCACCATCTTAGACGCAACATTTTTTTGTGAGACCTTCACCATCTGTTAGATCATAATTTTATCTTTCAAATGAGCTATTACTTGGCCCGAAACTCCAAGTGGTTTGGGAGATACGAATTTTTCAAGTTAAAGAAAATAAATATGTCCTTGAGCTGACCTACACTTAGCCACACATGTCAGCCTCCCTCCAAACATACGCGACCTTTCAAATTTGATACACTGCTATAAATATAAAATTGCAGAACTTCATTTCTCATCATCCTTTCAGTCATCTATTACAGAGAAGGATATAACAGTTCACAACTCGTGAAATTAAAGAGAGGGAGAATAAATCTTAAAAAGAATAAGAAAACGGTTGGATTGTTCTGGGTTTGTAAAATGAAATTAACACCTTCAGAAAACAACGACAGTGGAAAAACTCGGACCTGCATCAGACTTGTGCTAACTTGTTTTGTTGCTCCTTCACTTGCAAAATACACCACTGGTCCTATGATGCTCTGACTATGGAACATACTTTTGTAATTCAGATCCTGTAGTGTGAAATAGAACTAAGACATGTAGTTAGTAAAAAACTCAGACCTGTAAACATTTTGCTGCAGGCTTGGATATTTTGAAAAGGAAGGTTCAACACTTGTGGAACAGACCTATTGGAGGCTTAAGAGCTTATTTTTAGGCTCAGACAAACTTTTTAAAGGCTCAGTGAAGCTCAGAACAATGGTATACCTTAAGAACAGTAACAGTGGATACTTCCAATTATATTTTTGGTATATTTTTGTCTAGCACACTTTTGGATCTTGGGTTACATAGCCTGGAAAATCAGAATTGGTTAGCATATTTGTTGTAGTAACCTTAGAACTTTACATAGTCACCTTTTGTGAGGTTTGGTAGTCTACCTGTGGAGAAACAATGGATAGTCACCTAAACTCAGTGCTATAACCTCAGTGCCTTAGATCTGAAGTGTCTACTTTGGGAGGCTCGAATTTTTTAATGTTGGAGTTGTGGTGAGAAGATAGCCCCTCGTGGAAGGGCTGGAAAAATGTTTCTATCTGTGGGAGACACCTCTTCCCAAATCTGTGGATCTGTGGTGCTACAGACTCCATGTGTTTGAATCTAATACCTTGATTGAAGGTTGATCCTATGTTGAAGCATAATTGAAGGAAATTTCAAGTTTTGATAGCCGGTTGAAGAACACTCTTAAGAGAGGTGTGTACGAATATTGGAGAAGACTTTGAAGATCTGTTTGGCACACATTGACGACATCTTGGAGCATCTTGTGAAGATACTTTGAAACTGAACTTAGAGATATTATTGGAGATCATGATGCATCACTGATGTCATCATGAGGTGAATTGGAGAAATTGTTTGGGTACGATGAAGAGCAGTGATGACACCTTCATGTGAAGAACAAGGTTGTCATTGATGATGTGACGTGGAGAATAAGTGTGACAGGGCTCATTGAAGAAGACTTTAGGAGTTGTGAAGAATAACGAAACATATTGACGAAGTGAAGTTAAGGGTTGGAGCCTCATAGAGACAAGGTCGGTGCCTTGGAAGATAGGGTTGGAGCCCTAGAGGATTGGATTCCTCAAGAAACTAGGTGGGATCCTATACCAGAAATAGAATTGGAGCCCTAGAGGTTGGTGTCTCAAATTAACAAGGTTGGAGTCTTGGAAAGACCAAGTTGGTGCTTGGCACAATACATATTGGAGCTTGGAAGATTGGAATATTCATCTAGGGTTGGAGCCCTATATCATTATTGTACTTTACTTATTTTAAAGAAGAAATTAATAAGAGTATCTATTCCATCATTGTTCATTTTTTGTTCTAAATATAAGTGATATAATTGGTAAAATTAACAATTGAAAAGAAATAATGATTCACCCCCCTCTTAGTTTTTCCAACAGAGGTAGGAGCCTCCTGTGGGTTGTAGCATGTAGAAAATAGATGGGGGTTGGAGCTTCTTTGCAAGTTGTAGCTTGCAGAATTTAAGGTGTAGCCTCCTATAGGTTGGAGCCTACAGAAAATCAGTGGTGAGAGGGATTTGGAGCTTGCCTTTGCATCACAACAATAACAAGATGTGGTTTTCTCGCTTATGGGTTTCCACTTATATCTGTTTTCTATGTGCTTGATGATTATGTGTTGATGTGATGTATTATTCTACTTAATTACATGTTTTCCACACATTCAATTTTCTGATTCATTATGTATTAAGTTGCTTATAAAATGAAGTAGTTAATGAGTTCTTGAGAAGAGTATTAATGACCAGGAATGTACTAAACTAATTCACCCCCCCCCTCTCAGTTTAGCTATGTCACACTTCTTTCCTTGTTTGTTGATCTCAAATTTTGATAGGGACTTATTACCCTTCCCATTATTTGCCTTACTAGCCAAGGTACAATTTTCCTCATCATCAGTCTTGGATGAGGATCCATTCCTGGTATTTCGTCGAAACTCTTCTTGTACCAAATCTAACCATAGTCGCTCCCACTCTGGTAACTTCTCCCTCCCAATCACAGCGTCCTGGTAACTATGCTAGCTCTTGGGAAGGCCTAGAAGTGTTAGGCTCACCAAGTCATCATCAGCTACAATAATCCCAACACTTCAAAGCTCATCTTGACATTGAGTGAACTTGGTCAAGTATTTATGGATTGTGTCACCCTCCTCCATTTTGATTTTCCTGAGCTTGTCCTTGAGTGCCAATTTTTTGTGGTCATTGCTGCTTTGAAACAAATATGTCAAGGCCTTCCACATAGAATATGGAGTTGCGTTTCCATGGAGGCTCGAGACAATATGATCTCGAACACCCTCTAACAAGATCCCCCTCGCGTTTGCTACCTTCTTCTGCCTTGCATCAATAAGTTGGGCATCTGTTGCTGCGGGCTTGGGATTATCATTATATATGAATTCCTTCAACCCATTGTCCTCCAACACTGCCTCCATCATGTCCTTCCGTGCAATATAATTTGAACTTCCCTCGAGTACATATTCGAGTCTCAAGCCATTGAAAGACATCTTGATCCACTTCTAGCTCCAAAGAAAGTATCTGCAAATTTGAATATTGTTCAACACAAACCTAATTTCTTCTCCACTATTGTGATTCCTGGCGCTCTGATACCATGTAGAAAATCTCTAACACTTCTCTGATACCATGTATAAATTACACCAATGGATTTAATCCGATCATGCAAAGTACTAAAACAAGATACTTAATCCTTCTACAATATTTGTGGAATATAAATCACGATTGCTCAATCACATGCAAGTAAGATAAATAATTAAATCAATCGCACAACAAAATATTTTCTTGGGGAAAGAAACTGCTCAAAACCCCTCCATATTTATTGTATAATCAACCAAGGAATCATGAAACAATACAATGCATGTGTGCTCACCACAACCTCATACACTCTACCAATTGTCTCACACTAATCTAGGAAAAATTGGACCAATACATAGCCAATTTACTACCCACCTTCATCCTGCCTTGCTCATGTAATCCCTAGGAAAAATAATTCCTATTAAATAGGAATTCCAAACTTCCTTGACTGCGCAATCCATTATGGGTTTTATGTGGCTTTATAACTACACCTGGGCAGTTCACTAATAATACAACTGATAGTTTACTTGCCTTTAACCTTTGTCTCAACTTGGTCGTCATTAGAATTGACATGTGTGAAACTATTAATATTGAATCATCAGCTACTTGGTAGATCACTACTTGTGAATTAAATCTATTTTAATTAACTTGATCTTCCACTAGCTGATCATTCAGTTAGAACTAGTTAAATTGATTTTAAATCAATTAATTTGAGTTAACTAATTTCACTCATACCACACTAGTGCTACAACTACAATTGAACCTTGTAAATTATAGAATCACTCTACATGCCTATCCTTTGACCCTGAACTAGAAATTCTTGAGCTAACTAAGTCTATCACACTTAGTTAACTATTACAAGTTGTTATGAGATAATATTACAATTTATTTTCCAATTTTTTAAAAATTGGATGCCCACATTAGCACTAATGTGTCACTTGAATTCCTCACTCATGTGTGACCTAGAATCCCACACTAGTATGTGGTTCATTTTCTTGTTGAATTTCAACATGGAAAACAATGATATTGTAATATTCCTATTTACGAACAACTCATGAATCATGCACTTAAAAACGCATTTTCAGAAAAATATTCTTTAGAACAGGAAAATAACTCTTGGATCCTTTATATCAGACAATATACAAACTAAATCCAAGATTTGAGCTGAAAAAAATAAGACTAGGTGGGTTAAACAGGTCTCCCACACCTAGTTATCTTCAAGAGAAGGCCCAATGAGGGGTTGCAGCAAAGTAAAACGCTCTATTAAAAGTGAAAAGAACTATCAATGCATAAAATGTTCTGGTAGACACTCAGCAATTGATTTCAAGTATAGCAACAACTCAGATCTGAATTTAGGATCCAAAAAGTGGGGAAAAGCAGTGATTTTGACCCTAAAATAGATGTATTCATAAATCTGCATAAAATTAAGGAAAATGGAGGTTATTTCATATTAGGTCATGAGGGACCTATGCTCCAAATTTCAGCTCAAACAAAGCATTATAGCTATGTTAAACAGTTCCTCCATCCCCAGATATGCTTAAAAATGCCGATTTCCCATGACTTTGAGTATGCAGAAAATGGATGAAGCATGCAGAGTTTAATTTTTGAAGACATTAGAAAAAATATGTCTGCAGATCTGAAGTTTATTATAACTAAGCATGAAGAAAAATGGAGATTCAAATTGTTTTATACATCAAATAGATCACCCGGCAAGGGGATTTCATGAAAGAACACATACAAGTATCAGATCTGCAGAATATGGATCTGAAAAATGTAGAATCACTGAAACTATGAATAGATGAGCTGAAATGTACAAAATTATAGAAGAGGATGAATTACAAACTTTCTGGAAGAAGGGATGGCCCTTCCTCAAGGAAATGAGCACCAAACTAGGGTAGAAACCATGCTGCTGCAATGCACTGGAAAATAACGCAGTTTCTGAAGTATACTGCATAGTTGATGTTGGAAGGTCCTTTGGCCTGATTCCAAGATCTAGAACTGAATCTCAATGCTTCCTCACTAATCTTCCAGAGAAAGGAATGCTCCCTTTTCTGCAAAACTAGATTTGGAAGAGGTGTTGAAAACCCCTCACTGCAACACCCAACAACACAGTATTATTTTGCTGCAGAAATAATGTTGTCTTGATGGAGGATTCTTGGCCTCAAGCCTAGATGTGAGGCATTTTAGAACATAATCCTTCAAGAGCTCCTCAATGAAGGAGGAGGAATTCCTAAACATGAAATTCCTCTCTCTAGCTAAACAACCAGAGATTTTGAGTTGCCCAAGCAATCTCAAAATCAAATTATCTTCAACAACCTTTTCCTTGTGGCCTTCCTCTTCATTTTATAAAATTAGGGCTTTGAAAACCCTAAACCACCTCCAATGATTTAACCCTTTTCACATGAAGGGTCTCCATCTAAAACTGCGTTGATCAATGAGGAGGTTCAATGCATCTAGACACTGCTGTGATTTGGTCCTGTTGACCTAGTTAACCTTCTTCATTCCTTTTCACACCTAAGTGTATTTTATTGAAATAGCCCAGATTTTTCCATGTTCACATTGGGCATTGATTTATTTTTCTGATTTGGAGTTTTATAGTTCCTCCTTTACACTTTTATTCATGAGTTAAGCAACTGAGATTAAAAATGCAATATTCCCATTAGCTGCAAAAATTGGGAATATTACAGTCTCCCTCGGCAAAATGTTGCTTGCCCTCAAGCAACTCTTATTGTAGATGCAAACCATATACTCCCCTCCAAATGGCATCCACATAAGGAAGGCTTCCTCCATTTGCTGCAATAGGTCATGTATGTTTGGTTCCAAAGCTGTCTGGCACAAATGCATGAGATGACTTCCGACTGTAAGGTTAGATGTCCTCTTCTTATCATGAAGTACAAAATGACAATTCTATGATGTCCAACACCATCATAAACATATGAGAGACATAAAATAAAGTAGCTCCTTCCATAAAGGAAAAGCTTCATCATGCAAGAACATTCCTCCATCCATGTTTTATGAACTTGATTAAGGATTGTTATGCTTTCCTTCTTAGCCCCGTTGGCCTTGTTGGATCCAAACTCCATCATTCCAGCGTTATGCAAAAGAAGAAGTGAAGGAGCAACATGGGTGGACAAAGATGTCAAACCATATTCTCCTAATAATAACCACCGGATCAAGGCCCTTTGCTTCCATCTCCCATCTCCTCCATGTAAGATGGGCAAGCCAAGCTTTCCAAAAGATGATGTACATGCATCTCGTTGCTGCAATTTATCTTTGATACATGAGGCATGAATCATAAAATGATGAGCTATGGGGTGGTCACCATACTCATTTAAAAGCAAACAAAGCAACAAGAGGTCTTGCTGCCTTCTTTCCTCCTCATGTGCATCATGAAACCAAACCATACTAATGGAAATATGATATGTCACATCAACCCAATACAAAGTATCATCATCAATGCACATCATGAGATCAAGATGCCAAATTTTACACAATACAAAACACATAGACATAGGAGATGTCATGTGGTGGCCATAATCTCTCAAGTGAATAGAAATGGTACATGCCTTCTCTTTCTACAACATAACATTGAAATTCAAGGCATGATTCAGAAAATGATGAGCTATTGGGTAATAACCATACTCACCCAAGAGCATCCATAGAAATAAGGACTTTTGCAGTCTTCTTGCCTTATCAATATATGGATCATGGAGCAACAACAACACAATGATGGACATGTGAAATGTCTCATCAACATAGTACAAGCAAGCTCCCTCATACCACATCATGTGGGAGTCATCCCTCCTCCCAAGCCAAAGTTCATGCATGAAACATACCTCCAACAGAAATTCATGTGGATAAATGAGACATATTTCAAACATGGGTAAATACATGGACATGAGATTTAACATGTGATGTCCAAACTCTCCTTTTAACAACCACATCAACCATGATTCATTTTCATATACTCTATTAATGATGCATAAAGCATGAGATGAGACAATGAGAAGCTTTGGGTAGTGATCATGCTTACCCCAAAGAAACCAGTGTTGCCATGCCTCCTTATTCATTTCATGACCATTCTTCAAGGCATAGGTCAGAGAAATAGGTGCCTTTGGAGAGTGATAAGATTCTCCCAAAGGAAACCAGCGTAGCCAAGCTTGTTGGCCCATATATGTCTGCAAGTGATCATGTGATCTCTTTCTCATCATCCTCATCCACTCACTCCAATATGGAAGATGAGTGATGTGATACATAATCATGGCATCCTCCCTTTGTAGAATACCATCTCCTTTGAACCAATGAAGAAACTTGCATCTCATGAAATATTGAAATGCATCTCTGTTGAGATCTCTTGGTGAGACCTCTCTCCCATCTATGGCCTTTCAAAACTAGTGAGGCTTTGAATCTGTAGTAAGTAGAAGTCTCTCTTTGAGCTGTAGCATGCTCATTGAGAGAGTGTCATCTAGAGGGGAGAAAATGTTTCTCATCTCAAGATATCTACTCTTCATCTTCTCCTTCTCCATTGCCCCAAGGTTGAAGCTGCCTCTAGAGTGCTCCAAGAGAGATGAAGCCTCTTTGTCACAGTCACTAAGTGACAGCGCTGTAGATTTTCAGAGTGATGCATGTACTGTCTCAAATCAAGTTTCATTATTGATATCACAATCAACCATTGAACATAGGATAGTGCTAATCCCCTTTCTTGAGACCCTACATCTCAACCCAAGAGATTGAATGCAACTCAACAATGATGCATAGGGATAGTTTCCAATCTCCTCCTTGGTTAGATCAAGGGACCTCTGCGCTATGACATGTCTTTGCTTCAAATCAACATTTTGATTTAATCCTTGGCTATGCATTAATCTTGAAATAATATGTGTTGATATTTCATGCATACCTTGGATCAACTGATAAGTGGGAACCTCTTGATAGAACACAAGAGTTCCTCCATACAGATCAATGATGCCTCCAACTGCTGGCAAGAATGATGGCCTCATTTCTTCAAGCATACCAGCGCTGGTATCTTCCTTCTCCTCCTCATGCATCTCCTGATTCATGCATGGGTCTCCATATGTTAAGAGCTCAAGACTACCTTGCAAAGATGCAAGTGCCTCTTCTCTAGATACAAGCACCTTAGCAGCAGATGGTGAAAATGGAGATCTCTTGCCCAAAGTGACAAGATTGACATTCTCCTTTGCTTTGTAACGATAGGAAGTGTATAGTTCTTCCTCTCCATCTTGAAACCCTTTAGGAGTTTCTGTGCATCTCTTTTCTTCATTACTATACCTCTCACCTTCTTCAAAGAAAGTGGGCATAGTGGATCTATGAGGAGATCTAGGATTCTCCGGTCTTCTGCTTTGTTGATAAGAAATTTTGGGGCTTCCTTCTTCTTCTTGAAGCCTCATGCAGATATCACTGCAACTTGATTCTTCTCGAAACCCTCTAGGAGTCTTAGTGCATCTTGTTTCTCTCTTCTGATTTACCTCTTTGGAGAGGCTCTTCTTGGATCTGAAAACTGATGAGAATAAACTCATCCTCTCCATCATTTTGATCTCTGTTTCTTCTCTTCTCTTCTCTGATACCGCTGTAAAGTTCCCTTTTCGGGAATATCAAAATTCTATTCTAGAGATTGACTATAGGGGAATTTACCGATATGTCACCTTTGAAAAAAGGATGAGATCCAGAGGCTACCTGGCAATCTGCAGACTCTGTATATATAGCTTGAAATATTCCTCCTTCATGGATTCAACACTTTGTCTTGAAGTCACAGGCTGAGCCAAAGTTCTTGCTTTGATACCACTGTAATATTCCTATTTAGGAACAGCTCATGAATCATGCACTTAAAAACGCATTTTCAGAAAAATATGATTTAGAACAAGAAAATAACTCTTGTATCCTTTATATCAAACAATATACAAACTAAATCCAAGATTTTAGCTAAAAAAAATAATACTAGGTGGGTTAAACAGGTCTCCCACACCTAGTTATCTTCAAGAGAAGGCCAATGAGGGGCTGCAGCAAAGTAAAATTCTCTACTGAAAGTGTAGAGAGATATAAATTCATAAAATGTTCTGATAGACACTCAAAAAATTATTTCAAGTACAACAACAACTCATATCTAAATTTAGGATCCAAAAAGTGGGGAAAAGCAGTGATTTTGACCCTAAAATAGATGTATTCAGAAATATACGTAAAATTAATGGAAATGGCGGGATTTTATTTCATATTAGGTCATGAGGGACCTATGCTCCAAATTTCAGCTCAAAAAAATCATTATAGCTATGTTAAACAGTTCCTCCATCCCCGGATATGCTTAAAAATGCTGATTTCCCATGACTTTGAGTATGCAGAAAATGGCTGAAGCATGCAGAGCGTAATTTCTGAAGAAATTAGACAAAATATGTCTAAAAAATCAGCTCTGAATTTTATTATAACTGATCATGAATAAAAATGGAGATTCAGCTCCTTTTATACATCAAATAGATCACCCGGCAAGGGGATTTCATGAAAGAACACATACAAGTATCAGATATGCAGAATATGGATTTGAAAAATGCAGAATCAATGAAACTCTGAATATATGAGCTGAAATATACAAAATTACAGAAGAGGCTGAATTACAAACTTTCTGGAAGAAGGGATGGCCCTTCCTCAAGGAAATGAGCACCAAACTAGGGTAGAAACCTTGTTGCAGCAATGCATTGGAAAATAACGCAGTTTCTGAAGTATACTACGTAGTTGATGTTGGAAGGTACTTTGGCCTAATGCCAAGATTTGGAACTGAAGCTCAATGCTTCCTCACTAATCTTCCAGAGAAAGGAATGCTCCCTTTTCTGCAAAACTAGATTTGGAAGAGGTGTTGAAAACCCCTCATTGCAACACCCAACAACACAATATATTCTATTGTAGAAATAACGCTGTCTTGATGGAGGATTCTTGGCTTCAAGCCTAGATGTGAGGCATTTCAGAACATACTCCTTCAAGAGCTCCTCAATGAAGGAGGAGGAATTCCTAAACAGGAAATTCCTCTCTCTAGCTAAACAACCAGAGATTTTGAATTGCCCAAGAAATCTCAAAATCGAATTATCTTCAACAACCTTTTCCTTGTGGCCTTCCTCTTCATTTTATAACATTAGGGCTTTGAAAACCATAAAACACCTCCAATGAGTTAACCCTTTTTACATGAAGGGTCTCCATCTAAAACTGCGTTGATCAATGAGAAGGTTCAATGCATCTAGACACTGCTGTGATTTGGTCCTGTTGACCTAGTCAACCTTCTTCATTCCTTTTCACACCTAAGTGTATTTTATTGAAATAGCCCAGATTTTTCCATGTTCACATTGGGCATTGATTTATTTTTCTAATTTGGAGTTTTATATTTCCTCCTTTACACTTTTATTCATGAGTTAAGCAACTAAAATTAAAAATGCAATATTCCCATTAGCTGCAAAAATTGGGAATATTACAGAGATGATTGCATGGGTGGAAGGAATTTGTTGATAAAGAAACATTCATAACTTGTGGGATTGGTTTTTAAAAGGTATGACAAAACATATTGGGAGAAAAATTGGAACTACATTTTTACAATAGCTTTTCATAAAAAATTCTAGAATTTTTAACAAATTCAAAAGTTTAAGGCTAGCTTTATCTCAAGTTCACCTTTTTGAATTGGAGAAGAAAACATGATCTGATAGCTGATTTGGTTTTGATTTGGCTCAGGTACTCTGCTCCATGATGCGTTAACCTCCTCATTGATCTGATAGCTGATTTGGTTTTGATTTGGCTCAGGTTTTTGATTTGGTTTTGATTTATTTTTCTAATTTGGAGTTTTATATTTCCTCCTTTACACTTTTATTCATGAGTTAAGCAACTAAAATTAAAAATGCAATATTCCCATTAGCTGCAAAAATTGGGAATATTACAGAGATGATTGCATGGGTGGAAGGAATTTGTTGATAAAGAAACATCATAACTTGTGGGATTGGTTTTTAAAAGGTATGACAAAACATATTGGGAGAAAAATTGGAACTACATTTTTACAATAGCTTTTCATAAAAAATTCTAGAATTTTTAACAAATTCAAAAGTTTAAGGCTAGCTTTATCTCAAGTTCACCTTTTTGAATTGGAGAAGAAAACATGATCTGATAGCTGATTTGGTTTTGATTTGGCTCAGGTACTCTGCTCCATGATGCGTTAACCTCCACTTTGACCTTGCTCCACAAAATGTATCTTTATCATGTAGCATATTTGTTTTTCCAATTTCTCTCAAATGGTTAACAAGATTCTCCTGAAATTTTGTGAGGTTGTTACTAGTAATATTATGAATCTTCCCACGAAACATCTCATCCAATGGGTGCACGGATCTCAAGAAACATGAGAAATGGATGTATGTCAAAGTGGCCAATTTCATGAAAAATACACACTGGAATTTTCTAAAAATTTTTGTGTTCATTTACCCTACCTCAATGCATTTAATAAAATTTTTAGGCCCAACGGATGCACGATTTGCAAGTTATGATCAAATCAATTTATGCCATGTTTCACCCTTCATGCTGCCCAACGTTGCAACAAAAACATATGCCACAAACTCATTTTAAGGCCAAATTGAGTGATTCAAAAGGGAAACCGTGTATTTTTACCTTTTCTACTGCCACATGCCTTCAGAATCCTATTTTGATGAATAAAAGGTGTTGTTGTGCAAAAATATTGAAATATTCCCTAATTTGTCCATAATGGTGAAAAATTAAAATCCACCTTAAAAACCCGCTGAAAAGTCCTGGAAAATTGCACTTTTTTTTTTTTAAATTTTTGCCCATGTCTTACTAAATTTAATATATTCTGAGAAAACCCTTAAACTCGGAATTTTTTTTATTTTTGCTCCAATCTCTTGCAATATTTGTGCCAAAACTCCACGGATGCGGGTGACAGAACTAACACGATTGACAATCATTTCTCACAAGCCCTGGAGGAGATCTTCTGCACAGAGCCTCACCTGCTGCGGATCCTCAAACCATTAGCCATATGCACGCAACAAACAAGATAAGGTGTGATGATGAGACATTGGGAACAACGTCACCCTATCTAGGGTACCCATCTGCAACTATCACCATAAATTATTGTCATGATTGATTTGTATATCATCCATCCCCCTTCCTTCGAGCCTGCTCAGGAAATCGGTCATGGCACACAATTGCGTGGGAGGCATACTCATTTCCATCCTCCTCACATGTGTCCAAGCCCCTTTAAAAGGATGAGCCCTCAACCCTGAGCAACTCACAATATTTTCCCTCTGCCTTTCTTTTTAACTCTATTTCAGTACTTCCCCGATTCCATACGGCCGCGTAGCCCTTTTCTTAGCATTGCGTTGTGCAATCCCCTCTGGACTTTAACATCCCAGTCTTTGCACCTCTTCTGTGGCCCTTTTGAACCCCTGGTCCTTGACGTTGTTTTTCCCCCTACTGCGCACCCTTCCCTTAAAGCCTCCCCCCTGCCTCATTGTGAAATGGCACCTAGATTACGCCAGAGAACCATCTGAGGTAGTCAGAGAGGTGCTCTCCTTGGTCGTTATCACTGTGGCAAGGACAACAACTCGGAGTCGATGGAAGGCTCCTCCTCCAGCATTTTTTCGCGACAGAGCCCTGATCCTGAGCAGGATGAATAAGCTCCAGTGCAAGCTGCGCATAGAGGTAGGCGCGGCCCGCAGAAGTCCACCATAGCGCACTAGGCGCACCCCTTGTCTCGTAAGACTGATCCGATGTTGGTTCATGAGGAGGAAGACGATGAATCAGATGTCTGGGTGATGGACTCTGATGGAAACTGGACGCGTGTCCATGACACAGAGGATCCAGAGTCCCCCATCCTCTGTGCACTTGTCCCCAAACCCAGGCGTCCAATGGCAGATTTGGAGGAAGCGGCTGCGTAGGTACCTGCTTGCCCCATTGAGGAGGAGGTCCAAAACAGTGATGATGAAGATGAATATTGAGGCCTGCGCAGCTGCACAACTCTTCCATGCTTTTTGTCAAGCATGCCACCATCAGTGTTTTTTTGTTTATGCTTATTTTTTACTATCTAGATACATCAACGCTACTATGCATATTGTAATTTTCTGTCTCAAGTTTTGTTCGGGTTGGTTTCCTCCTCTGAGGTAGCCCCGAAACCGAGAAACTAAGGCTGGGATTAGTTAAGCATAGCTTGCCAACCTTGCCTATAGCATATGTAATATTCCATTTCTCGAATTAATAGAATATCCTAACTTACCCAAAAAAAAAAATTGTGCCAAAACTACCTCTCGAACAAGCTGCTTCAACAAAAACAAGTTGTTACAACAATAGCTGTAGAAACTGCAAATTTCCCCAGCTGTTGCAAAAAATGTCAAATTTTGCATAATATTGTTTTCTCCGAGTTTGAACTGTTGATTTGGATTGTGTACTACATGATGGAGTAGAAACCATGAAACACAATTCATATTGACTGAAATAGGCCCAAATTTATTGTTATTCTTGAAAATTAAATGAATGAAATAAATGTAATGGTGTCATCATGTTGTTGTTGAATGAAAAAAAGATGAACATGTTGTTACAAGACAGTAAAATGTACTACTGCAAGTTGTTGTTGATTCCATAAAACTATTAGTCTTCATCAAAGCCAAAATTCATGGTACAACTATTGCCATGCGAACGAATGTGTCGAAATCGGGCATGGAAAGGAATCATTGGATTACCGTTCAATGATTAAAATTGTTAACTAATGCAAGAAAAATCATCGATAATGTAAATAAGTGTGAATGTACCTAAGTGCATATTTGACATGGACGAATGAATTTGTTGAAGTCGAGTCACCTGCAAGATATAACAATCAAGAGACATTATAGTATTCCCATTGTTGTGAAGAGGAGGTTTGCCATTGATGTATGCAAGTTAGAACGCACTCCAAATAATATTTAATCTTGATCCCAGATAAGGTGTTGAGGTCGATGGGACAAGATATGTTGGAAGGTGGACCTTAAATAATTCCACATCATCCAACTCGAGCATAGAACCAAAAATGATTTGAAGAACCATAATAAAAGATTGAAACCATCATGAAATTGCAGAACTTATTTTGAACTTTGCTTGCCAATTTCTTGGTTTTCAAGCAAAGATCATGTCCAATTGTGCCAGCAAGCTGGTTTTCACAATAGGAATTATTTTTCTCATTATATATATATATATATATATATATATATATATATATATATGTCGTAATCTACTTGAAATATAAATCTCGTTCAAGTATATGAATACTTCCTATGGAACCATGTGTGTAACAAGATGATAGATAAACTCATATACATGTTTGAAATATACTCTTTGATATGTACCAGTATATGAGAGACAAACTGCCTTAATTGAGATGATGTTAGAAAATACTAAAGAATTTTGTATTGAGATCCAATGACTGTCTTGAACCAAGATTCAATGTAATATTGTCTTCCTTGGCTTCCTACTATCATTCCATGCAAGTATTCAGAGATGTGATCTTCATTCATAGAATATGGTGATAAGCATGCAAGAAACCTTTCAATCTCAGGTTCCAACAACTTCTCTTTATTGACAAGTATCCATGATTCTTGGATCCTATTTGAATCTTCTTCTTCTGGTTTTTGTGCTTAAATGGTAACTGGAGAATCATTTTGCAATACATCAACATTGTAAGTGGATTGAGGTGTTTTATTATTGGGGATATGAAATGGTTGTGCAAGTAGTGGAGTCGGAATAGATCTTTGGGGTGCTTGTGTAGTTGGTAATAGGAAAGGTTGAATTGATGTCAACTAAGGGTGATATTGATGTGGTGGTGGAGGTGAATGGTATGGATAGAATTGAGATTGGTATTGATGATAGTGAGGAAAAGTTTGAGGATACAGTGGATTTCTTTTGTAAGGATCTTGCCAACCTTATTGCCAAGACTGGTTTTGAGGTTGGGATTGAGATGTCCAAGGTTTCCAAAGCAAGGGTGTTTGCCAATTACTTTGAGATTTTTGTGCATAACCCTGAAATTGATAATTGATATCTTTCATTATAACTGGTTGATGAGGCTGCCCTGGTCTTCTTGGAGCTACATAACAAGATTGTTCCAATGTTTGATTTGCTTCCTGTTAAACTTCCTTTAACCCTGGTAATGATGGACAATCTTTAGTAGTATGTGATCCTTCACATATGTCACAAATTTTAATGTTGTCAAGTGGACTTTCATGAAAAACATGTTTCTTTCTACATTTAGGGAAAAATATAAACGAAGCAACAATCTCAACTTTTTTCTTGCTTTTCATTCTTAGCATATCAATTTGTTCATTTAAATTACCAAGAATCTTTACCAAATTTTTAAGCTCGGTTTGACTTACCAATCCCGATGCTGATTTATTTACTCTTTCCATAAATGGACCTTAAGGGGATCTTACTTACTTTTATTTTCCTCTTGATATGTTATTGCATAGTTCAAAAAAATTCCCTTGAAATGAAAATTGAGAGACATCTCCTTTTCCCACCAAGTTAAGAATATCAATCCATTCATCCTTTATAGCATTTAGAAGGAGATTTTTTAATGTGTCTGGTCCTAAATTATGCAATTTAGATCTTTTGATATTATAAGTAAATGTCTCCACTAAATATTCTAGGCTTTCATCCTCTCTTTTTTTCACCTTAAAGACTTAATTTTTAAGATCATGGTGTATGCAATAATCTTTATCTTTTTCCAAAAATACTCTTTTCATATCATCCCATGTCCTTACAGAATTTTTTCCTAATGTCATGAACCATTTAAGATCTCTATCCTTCAATGTTGTTGGAAAAAAATTCAATTTTTGAATGTGTAATGAGTATCCATAAGATCTACAAATTATTTCAAATTCAAAAAGAAAGGTTTCCAGGTCTTATGATCTCACCTTTGAAGTTAGGAAGCACAGATGGAGGGATGCTCCTCATATGACCACTGACACTAGTTTCTTGAATTGGAAATCCAAAAGGATCTTCCTCATTTTCATCATCTTCATCCATTTCTTCAACCTCCTTTGACACATCTTCTTCTACCTGCAAAAATAATAATTCATGATGTGGATGCGTGGCTCTTACTGCACCACGAGATATAGTGGGTGTGGTAGGTGATTGAAGTTTTTTTTTTTTTTTTTTTTTTTTTAATTAATTAATTTATTGATGAAAATAAAAAGACTCTTATTTACACTTACCCGAAAATGGCGCCAAAATATTTGGCAATTTAATTTTCTTAAATTGATTACATAAATTATCGACTGGAGTTGGTAAACTTGTGAAGTGCAAGTGAAAAATATATGCTAGAAGCCACTTTTTTAATTCAGTTTATTGATATGATGATTAAGTTTGTAGAGATTAATTCTAAGGATACTTTCATTCTTATGTTCTTAATGAAATTAATAAATTCAAATCACAACTAAGTTCCTAAAATCAACATGCTTTCTATTATGCAAAAACTGAAATAGTGTAAAAATCCTAACAGTCTAGTGTACGAAGGTAAAATCAAATTCTAGAAAAGGGAATTTATACATTTTTGTGTTTTTAAAATGAAGTGTTATGGAAATGAAACTTGTAAAGAAATAAAAAAATCACCATTACTATGAAAAGAAATCAATATTGAACAAAAAAAGCACCCACTCATATATTAAAAGGAAATCACTCAATCTCTACTACTTGTAAATAAATCACATATGCTCGTGAAAAGAACTCATTCAAAAACTGGAAAAGAAATCACTCAATGCATTTTGAAGTAAACCACACATGAACTTGTGAAGCTATTTTAAAATAAATCTTTGTTGATCTTGAAAGTTAAAACTATGAATCACTCTGCAAATTTGATAATTTGAAAAGGAATATTAATGAAACTATGATAAAGGAAAACTATGGAAACATCTGCTTTGAATGGAAAAATGGAATTATGGAAACAACTATAGCAAATGCAAAATTGGAATTATGAAAATAACACATCAAATGATAAAATGAAAACATGAAAACAACTACATTAAAAACATAAAATGCAGAACAACCATTGTTTGTAGCGGCCCTCCACAAACAGGTGGTATCAAAGATTAACATGAACAGTTAGCTACACATCAAAGCTTCAAGGCACTTCTTCATTAAAAATGATGTGAAACAAAGTTTTAACAATTCACTGTATGCTTCAAAAAATTAACCTCTCCTCTTTGTTTCAATGGAGTGTTTATATAATGGTTACAATGTAACTTCATGGAGATTCATATGGCTAAATATCAGAATTGAATGGGCACGTAGCTTCCGTGAATTTGATGAAGGACAGTCCATTCCAACCTATGTTTGCTTGACTGGGCTTTTATTGACACATGGGCGCAATGTTTTCTCATGCAACTGCAAAATAGGGCTCCAAATAACTTGAAATATCTCCCAAGAGGTGAAAAATTCAGGAAAACTAGTAATAGATAATTTAATTGAGCCACTGATGAACAAAACCCATGTTTTTTTTTTTGCGAGATTTTCTTTTGTATGCTCAGAAACCACGTTTGAAGTTGACTAATAAAAACTGCTACGATTTTCCCTTGATATTTTGCTAGAGATCCACATGTGCAAGCTGGGTGGAATTTGACCAACACCAATCCATATTGGAGCTTCTAGAAACAATTTCCATGTGTTGGATTTCATTCTAGAGTGGTGCTACTACCTCAACCATGGAGAAATCTGCGGAGGCTGTAGAAACTTGAATTGTCAAACTATCATTAGTAAAACCATGCATAATTCTCTTTAATTCATTAAAAATAATGGAAATAATAATAATAAACCATGTAAACATGTATGCGAAATTTGGTGCATTTATGAAGAAATATGGTTTAAAATGATGATAATGGGTGAATGGAATGATGCGAAAATGGATGGTTTCATCAACAAAGTTATGACAAATTAGAGGCCCAACATTCCCCCACATCAGAGATTTTGCATGTCCTCATGCAAATAAAGCATTGCAAAGTTTCATAATCCAACCGGTTCCTTGTGTTCCTTTGTTCGGTCATTTCAACTAAATCCTTGACTAAAGCTCCAAGAGAGCAATATTGACCCTCTATCTCAATAAGATGCACTTTTCTCTCTTTGTTTTTCAACATTTCTAATCTGGTAACATAACTATTTATTTCTACACTTTATTGTTGTGTCATTAGAGTAAGAAAGAAGAGTTACCCACCCTCCTTTGAAAGTCAAACAACTTGAGGTCTTCACATACGAGGTTGCTCATGGATGCTATAGGGCTAGAAGTAATACCTGCTGATTTGTTCTTTTCTTAATAAAAACAACCCTTCATTATTTATTATATGCAACTTGTGTGAAAAGAAAGGATGCCCACATAGAAGCATATCCAAGTACTTGTCACTATTTTAATAGTGCTCAAATTGTTCAAACCTTGGTAGAATACCATATTTTAAAGAACACATCAAGACTTTTACTCCATCTATAGAATGTGATTTCCATCCTTGTGAAGTTCATCCCATTAGTATGGCTAGAAATGATCATACATTGCATCCCATAATGATTGTCTTCTTATCATCCATGCATAACAACCAATCATTTTTCACAAAGGAAAATTTGTAATTTTATTAATGAAAACAAAATTACATGTTACATTAGCTGGCAGTGTCAAAAGACAAACAAGTATGCCGCAGATAAAAATACAATGAAGAGGAAATTAGGCTTTCCTCCCTTTTTTCTTTTCAACCTTCCTCCAACCACCTTGTGTCGGCATGGTCGATATAAGGATGAGCTGGTTCTCTTCTGCATGTGCTCCAACGTCCTTATCAGAGTCCGATGTGTCTGAGGTGTGTAGTCTTTTTTTTCCCCCGTTGTCTGGTGCCCCGGGATACATATCCGGCTGTGTCATGGTAGTGGCATTAATGTGTTCTTGCATTTTTTGTTCTTGTGCACCCAAAGCGGTATCTGTCTGTTTACTATCTTGTGGGATGGGTTCTTCCTCTTCCTCTTGTTGTTCGAGCTCTTCTGATGGAAATTTCCATCCTTTGGAAACTTTGCCTGCTTTCTTCTTTCTCCTATTATCTCTTGTGGCTGCCAGGCAAGTGTTTTGTAGATGACCCATTTTCCTGCAGATCAAGCAGTGAAAAGCGGTGTTCTCATAATCTAAGTGTTGTGTCCATCTCTGTTGTTTGTGATTCAACATAATGCACTCTGGTAGACCTTTTCTCAAATCCACTTCCACACAAATTCGTGCGAAAGTGTAGATGCACTCCTCCATTCGTTGTATATTAGTTTTGATATATATGCCAAGGATGTTACCAATGCCGCCAATAACACTTTCTTGCTAGAAGTGAAGCGGAAGGTTGTGAAGCCGGACCCAAACCGGAATTCTGGTCACCTCCATGGTATTGGCATCAAATTCTGGGAACCATGGTGTGATGAAGAGTCCAGTAGATCCCCAGAACCATGGCCCCTCCTGAATAATCGTATCTCTGTCTTCAGCGGATGAAAACTTGACAATGAAAAATCCTTTTGAGCATAGGTGGATTTCACAATCCATGGTCTAGTTGGAAAAAATTCATTGGAAGAGCTCCACAGGTTCGGGCCAGAAGCAGTTGAATCTGCATATTATAGCTTGAGATTCGAAAACGGTTCTATGCATATCTATGTCAGTAATGTCAATGTTTATTTCAGGCACACAGTTCTACTGTTCCAAAATGCATGGCTTAGGGGAGTTTTCTGCCTGGGCCACAGTCGCTATAGCAGCTTTGTTTTCTTCCCCTTGTAGGACATTCCTGTATGTGGGTCCTTTGGGGTGGGCAGTGTTGGACGCACTAGCACCCGGGGTGTTTCCATAAGCTCTGTTATGTCCTAACTTTCCTCCCCTCAGTCGTAAGTTAAGGCAAACAGAGGATCCATAAGCTATGGAATATTAATTTAGAGAGCTGGAATCTGCTAATGCTTTCCCCCCAAATATCAAGGACTGAAGGTGAGTTGGGTAACCAGAAGCAAATTGGATTTTGTTCTTCAAATATATTATGGAGTCTGTGTCTTGAATCCATATGATAAAACTATTGCTTACAGGAGGTTTAATGAAGATTTGAAAAGACACAGAGCTTACCCAGGTATCCTTAACAGAGGGGAAATCGCGGCTCCGATAATCGTTTGCAGAGGTAATGCAGCAGTTCCTTTTGTTCTTTGGTTCAATAGGAAAGTATGAAGTACCAACCAACGCTAGCAGTTGGGATCCCAGAGCACCATAGTAGTCGAAACCAGATGGATTATTAGCCCACAGGTCGCCCTCTGGTTCAAGTAATAGCCGCCCCCCATAATAAACTACCAATGCCGCTACAGGTCCATGGTGATTTGAGAAGCCATATTGGCCATGAATCTGAGCAAAGCTGGTGCTCTGTTCATGCACAGCATCGACGACCGGAAGTGGTGGCAAAAACAGTGAAACATAGCATCGCTCCAGTCTATAGGGGGTTGCCGCGGTAGCTCTAGAGTCCTTTCCATCCGATGCGAAGGCATAGACAATAAGAGTTCGGTTCCAAAGCCTCACAGATAAGCCGCCTCGGAGATCAACATGAGAATCACAGTGCCAATGGCCATGGTAGCACCTCCAGGTCGAAAACCAGTGTGCGGCGACGACATTTTTGGTGGCAAGAAAACCTAGGTCAAATGAAAAATCGCCAGAGCTCTCCATCGTGCTTCTTCTCCAGTCTAGCTTCTTATTTTTATTGGATAAATACTTTTCCTTTCTCCATAACAACCAATGATATTTCAGCAATGTTATCAAATAGTTTCTTCATGAACTCATAAACTAATGAATGAACAAGACTTCCCAATGTGAAGCTTTTGACAAGATGAGTTGCACATAACACAAAATAAGAGTTTTTGTTGAGGGTTATACAACTTATCAAAGCCTAAAATATGCTTCCAAGTGGTTTCAAGAGTGTGTGAACAAAGCCTTGTTGCAATCTTCTTCTTGTGTCTTTGTTGTAATATTCCAAAATGGAAAATACAGTAATATATAACATATGCAACATTTCAAATAAAACACGACAAGAATATAGCACTAAAATCTGGAAAATGCCAGAAATATGCTGTAACTAAGATTTACATCAAGACATTATAACTATGAGCAGAAATAGCTGACTCTTATCATTATAAACAAAAAAATATATGAATGTACACAGTGCTCCAAAAGGAATGTACTCACGCCACAAGATGGATGAAATACACTAAAGAAACCAAGCAATGGAAATGTTGTGTTGCTTCTGTTGTTGCTGTTGGAAACCACTGCTACTGAGGAGAAGAACCATGTGCGGAAGGCTGTTAGAGTGCTCAGAATAATCCTAGGTTTTAACCACGAATTCTACTCAAAAAACCCATAAATGGTTTGGCCAGATTTAAACTTTGTATTTTCGACCCTTTTTAGGTTTCCCATTGCAACAACTCACTAAAATAACGCAGTTATGGACTGGAAATGCGTTGTAGGGGATCATATCACCTTGGCCTGATGTCAAAATATGTCATGAAGCACAAAGACCTTCCTTACTGATCTTCCAATGGAAATAAACCTTCCTCCACTGAAGAAAAGCTTAGAAATGGCCCAATGAAACCCTCCACTGCTGCACCCTGCAACTTGGCACATATCTAAACAGAATCTGTGTTTTAGAAGAAATCTGTAGCTTGCCTAAATGCCAAAATTTTGAAATGTAGTACAATACTCTTCCTATAGGCTCCTCAAGGAAAGAGGTGGGATTCCTGCCCGGGAACATCTTGTGCTAAACAACACTACAATCTTAGCTAAACAATTGAAGAGAGAAACAAGTCTAAACATAACATCAAGAAAAAAACAATCCAATCATATGCTCAATGGCTTACATCCTCTTCCTTATATAAGTGATGAGCTTCCTTACCCTTGGCCCCACTCATTAAAGGCACTACTTCCATGCAAAGGATCTCCCTCCAAAATTGCATTGTCCCTCATTGAATGTCCGCTCCATCCATACCAGCGATGTTGATTTGGTCAAAGTTGACCCAGCCCACATGCTTCATCCCTTGTTCACACATAGGGTAGCTTTATCCAGCTCTTTTGATGCCCTCCATTCACATTTGGAGTGGTTTTATTCCTACTAAGAAGATTGATGGGTCTTCCTACCCACTTATTCTTCTAACTAAGAAGCAAAATCAAAATTTAATATTCCAATTAGTTGCATGCTAATTTAGGAATATTACAATCCTCCCCTCCCAAATGTTTCTTGTCCTCAAGAAACTGCAAGGATAGAACTAAAAAATGAGGGAACCTTCATTCCCATGTGGAGCTCCAACCTCCAAACTATCATCCATATAAAATGAATCACCTTCCAGAATGGTAATTCATTTAAAAAATCCTCCCATATGAGAGGCTCCTCCCAAAGACATAAGTCAATCATATGGCTCCCTTCATAAAGAAACAAATGATATAATGTAGCAGCCATATAATGTCCCATGCTCCCCTTGAAGCATGCAAAAGTGTGGGAAGTTTCATTCCCAATGGACACATCCAACCAATGTGTCATCCCTCTAATACTGTCCCCAACAATAATAAGAACATCATCAACATATGGGATCACAATCAAAGTCATGCTAGCTGCCATGTGTAGTAATGGAGAAGGAAAATGGTCCCTCAAGTGCAATCAACGCAGTTTTTCTCCTAAATCCATCATAATATGGCATGATGAGTGCTTTCCCAACCACTTGTTTGCTGCCCCAATCTCCTCACAAGCTTGGAAAAGGTGTATGGTGTATGGTGCAAATTGAGCATACCCTGCATAAGAAATTATATCCCCAAGATCTCCTAGGGACTGGACATCATCAATGCTGCTTATGGCCTCATGTAGACCATGAACTCTAGAAGAAAGAGTGTCCTTTCTTGGAGAAATTCCTGCACATGAATGGTAAGGAAATTCAAATACATAGTAAATTAATCGTGGTGTACAGAGATACAATCTTTACCATGTACTTGGTTCAATCTAGTAAGGTGGCTCATAGGTGGGCCTCCTCTCACTCCCAATGAGAAAGGAAGTGGTTGTGATAAATCTACCAAAGAGTTATGTCCCTCCTCATCCTCCAAAAAATTCGTGCATCTCCTCATATGGTGGTGCAACTCCTCTTTGAAGCCTTCCCAAATGAATCCCTCCAGGATAGTGCATTATGCTCTTACGAAACCAGTGGGTTTGGAGCGCAAACCCTCATATGCTACACCTAGTAGTTTCTCCTTGAGCTTAGAAGTTATAGTCAAGAAGATCCTACTCTTAAAATAGATGACCCCATCTCTCACTGCATATATACCATCAGATAACTGGCCAATAATCCTTCATGAAAAGAGATCCTTGGAGTATTCCACAAACAGCTGGGATCTCCAATAAGGGTCAATGATCAATAATGATAGCATTGTTAATCTATCATGTGAAGCACCTATCATGTTTACGCCCTCTTATTTGACATCTCCTATGCCAAAGTCATACACTGGGATGCTACCATATTGCCTCTGCTACTCCTCCTGCAGCTGCTCATGCTTTAGTGAAGGTGGAAGTTTTTGGAGGCTAGCCTTCCATGGGAAGCTATCACCTATAAAAAACTCTCTGAGTTTGGCCAATGCAAGAATTAGTGGCCACCAACCCCTACCAAATATGGAATATTCCTCCCAATGTGGAAGCATCTTCTAATTCTCCAAAGCCATGGAGTGGTCTCCTTACACCATGAGGGTGCCATCCATCCCTGAAACATCTTCTCTCAGTGCAAGGTGTTTGGTGAGAATGGGTAATACTGATATTGGGAGAATATCTCCCTCCTCCTTGAGCCTACCCCAGGCTCTTTGCACTGTGTCAAGTCCTCCCAAGGTTCTCACGCCTCCGAAATCTATGAGTAGTGCAACCAGATGTGATGCATCTCTCATCATCTCTTGATTTGGTGGTCTCCCAGGTGGAAGGCCTCCATGTAATGAGACATCAATGTCAAGAGTAGACTGTATATATGAGTGGACTTATTTCTCCTTGCTCTCACTACACAAATCTGTCTACCTCTTTTGTGCATCAACCTTTTGAAATAGATAGGGGTGTGTGCTCCTAACCATATGATTCTTTCCATCCTCCCTACCTTCTCCTTTCATCTGCAAGGTCTCACAATCTATCAATAATGGCACATGTTGCTCATGGATTGTGCCTTGATCTCCACATATGATATTCTTTGGAACTTCTTGC
This sequence comes from Pinus albicaulis, assembly GCA_034641835.2. NCBI lineage: Eukaryota > Viridiplantae > Streptophyta > Pinopsida > Pinales > Pinaceae > Pinus > Pinus albicaulis. Next base: position 1,201,867,303 of record CM076572.1, on the reverse strand, counting down.
AAGGATACAAGAACTCCTCTCATTGGAGCAATTACTCCATCTTCCTCTCCATGAGGTACTAGATCTGCTCCTAATGTGACAACACTGTTACCTCCAACCTGCTTTTCCCCTTCACCATGAATGGAGGTTACCTCCTCATCATTAAGAGGCTCTTTGTTTTGATCCTCTTTTAAAAAAGAGATCTCCATGTCTTTCTTCTGAGAAGAGAGCTCTTCCTAAGGTGGGGATCTTGCCTCTAGCAAGGTATTCTGCAAGTTTTTAACCCCCTCAATAGCATTCTGGAATGGATTTGGGTTTATGGATCCTTCCAACTCATGCAAATATTTTGTTTGTTTAGGCTTGGCTAGCTCAAACAAGGAAGTTTAATAATGTTTCACATCAAATCTTCTCACTAACCTCCTAGTGAAATTTGCATAAGTATATACATTTACAAGATTCAAGGAAGAAATTTCATAAAACCACCAAGCATAAGCCTTACCTTCAAGATGCAGTGCTACTACTCTAATGGCTTCATCTTCTGAAACTTGGTGCTATTGAAAATATGAGTCTAGCTCCTTCACCCAAGCCCTAGCTGTACATTTAGGTGACCCATCAAAAGTAGATAGAAATAATCTACCCAAAGCATGTTGCTTTCACCTCTTGTTTCTATTATGATTGCTAGGCCTTCTATCCTCCTTGATCCTGCAAAACCCTTGGAATTTTAGATGATATTTGAGCCTCTGAGATTGAGATTCTATCTCTTGGAGATAGTCACCAAGAGTCTCCTCCTTTGGTACATCTCCTTCCTCCATCTCTCTTGCTATGAGCATAGGCATGGTAGAGCGTTGTAGATATGATTGTGTGATTGAATGCTCACACCCATAATATGAATAACTGGATCTTTCTTCTTGTGCAAATCTTCTTGAGGGACCTTCATGTATTTCCCTCCTCATTCCCTTGATTTATCTTTTAAGCTCATGCATAGTTTGGAGAAGAAGTTATGAAAACTTTTTTCCCTCCATTTCTCCAAATAATGGATACTTGCCTTCGTCTCTTCTGTAAGCTTTCTCTTTTCTATGAGAAGCTTCTTCTTTGGATGCAAAATATGAAGTGTCCACAATCTAAGCCAAAGATCATGCTCTGATACCACTTTAATATTCCAAAATGGAAAATATAGGAATATAGAACATATGCAACATTCCAAATAAGGCAAGACAAGAATATAGCACTAAAATATGGAAAATGCCAGAAATATGCTGCAACTGAAATTTACATCAAGAAATTTTAACTATGAGTAGAAACAAGTGAGTCATATCATTAAAAACAACAACAAATATGAATGTACATAGTGCTCCAAAAGGAATGCACTCAAGCCACAAGATGGTTGAAATACTCTAAAGAAACCAAGCAGTGGAAAGGTTGTGCTGCTACTGCTGTTGCAGCTGGAAACTATTGTTACTAAGGAGAAGAACCATGTGTGGAAGGCTATTACAGTGCTCAGAATAATCCAAGATTTTAACCACAAATTTTACTCCAAAAGCCTAGAAAAACCCAGAAATGGTTTGGCCAGATTTTAACTTTGGATTTTCGGCCCTTTTTGGGTTGCCCACTGCAACAACTCACTAAAATAACGCAGTCATGGACCGGAACTGCGCTGTAGGGGATGATATCACCTTGGCCTGATGCAAAAATATATCATGAAGCACAGAGACCTTCCTTACTGATCTCCGAATGGAAAGAAACCTTCCTCCACTGAAGACAAGCTCAGAAATGGCCCAATGAAACCCTCCACTACTGCACTCTGCAACTCAGCACATATCTAAATAGAATTTACGCTGAAGAAATTTGTAGCTTGGCCAAATTTTGGAATGTGGAAATGTAGTGAAATACTATTCCTTGAGGCTCCTCAAGGAAAGAGGTGGGAGTGGGATTCCCTGCTGTAGAATTAACACCCTGCAGGTTCGTTGGGTTACAACCTCCACAGAGCATGGGCATGCTACTTAACAGACTCACACAACCATGCACGTTCAGAAAAACTAAATAGAGCAGAATGAGAAAGTTACCCGTAGGTCCTACGATTGAAGCAAATCCCGCAGGGTTCAAACCCCCAGCAACCGTCCTTCCTTCTTAACCTGAAAGACAAGAAGAAACAAGCACAAAGGACTGGTTGTACAACATATATCTACTCTAAATGTTAGTGAGATTCATATTAAACATTATATAAATCATAATGAATTCTTGTATAACAAATATTCTCATACATAAAAGCATACACTAACACGTTTATTTCGGGAACAGCATGATACTTCTGTATTATAAATAGTACGTAAAAAAGTAATCAAGTGGAGAGATCACCTGATCCTTCCAAGGCCTTCGCAGACCGTCGTCCGGATCCATCCAGCCCTTGCCTCGCTAAGACTCCTTCCAACCTGGTGCATACGAGATAACATATAAAGGGATGTGTATCTCAAGGAAACAAGGGTTTCCTACAATGAACTGGGAAAGTGCAGGAGGCACGGGGAATCATACTTGGATAGGGAATACCAACAGAGTATAATATCAATAATTCTCTCTCTCCCTTAGGCCATACACATGAGGGCTTTTTATAGTCCCTCCAAGTAGTTTCAGCAGTTGGAAACAGTTGGCCACGGGCTGGGGTGGTTGAACTACCTGAGTAACCATCAACCCAGCGCGAAATTAGGGATTTTTTATATATATTTTTAATCATTTTAATGGCATACGTGGAAAATTCTAGCTGGACTCGCGTATACACGCGGAAAAGTACGGGCATAGTCGCGTATGGGGGATTTTACACTATTTTTAAGTGAATTTGTCCAAGTCTGTAGGAATGGGTGCCCAAAAGCCATGAAGCAATCATGAATCATGTCAAGGTGAGAAATGGTGCTATAACAGATGCCCCCTAATATATGAGGTCAGAAGGGGTACATGATGGCCGAAATGTATTATGCACATAGAAAGAACTTCGCAAGGACAAGAGAGGACTTCACCAGATTTCAGCCTGCCAAAACCAATGAAAGAAACCAGAGAGTCAACACATGCTGAGGCGGGCATACCCATGCTCAGTCAAAAATACATCATATAGAAAGTACTGAAATAGATCCAACATGTATACAAGTATAGTTGAACTGTAAGTACACAATGAATCATCTGAGCATGGCCCGGAAATACAAGTCTGAATCAATATCCAAGTATCACATATAGGAAGCTGATCAAAAGATGGTGCAACTGGATGTCTGATCAAATAAGTAACTGAATCTCCAAGTACCGGATCATAAGAGGTGGATCAAACGGTACAATCACGCAACTCGGGGACCAACATATAAGATGTTGTTGTGTTGAACTGCAACATATAAGGGTGAACCATCACTGGCAGATACTGAAAGGACTGTCAAAAGTGAACCGAAACATGCTGATGCAACCCGAGGTCTTCACCGATCACTATGGCACAATTCTACACTATGGGAATAAATGAGCTGAAGTCGACCATGTGAGAAATCGTTGGATTACCGGGCATTGATGTATCCCGTTAACCAACGCGAGACAACCCACCGATAATGATAATGAGTGTCAAGGTGCCCCAGTACAATCTGACAAGTGCGAATGAATGAGTTGAAGTCGAACACTTGAAAGAATCTACCAATCGGGAGGCAATGATGAATCCCCACTGTCGATAGCGAAGAGTCTGCCACTGATGACTGCAAACCCTAAGGTACTGACAAAAAGACTCTAGATCTTATTCCCAGAGTAATGAGTCAGAGTCGATGGTAAAAGATCTGCTGGAAGGAAGGCATTAAGGCATCCCACATCAGTCCAGCGCGAGTGTAACCCGCAGGCCAAGATTTGGAAGGAATCGGACGAAGTAGAGTGATGGAACCAAAACCGAAGTACGTTTCCGACGTGCACAAGATGAAGCTAGCGCACGGAAGAAACCCTCCGAACCAACCAATAATGAAAGCTGACACAGAGGCGAGAAATCCACCGATAGGGTCAAATGGAAATCAAGGTACTGCACGAATCCCAAGTGTGATAATGTGTGCTGACGTCGAACACAGGGGAAACCACTCAGTCAAAGACCCATGATGATGATCAAATGCCGAGCACGAGGTCACCTATCAATGATGGAAATAGGCCCAAGGTGCGGCTCTAGGTTTGCTCTCAGAGCAATGTGTCGTAGTCGATAAGAGACAAACCCTCCGGCAAGAAGTCAATGGAGACCTTCTCAAACCAGCACGAGCAGAAGATCAAAACATCTGATGTGATAGAACATGATGCTGACAAGACCGGGAAGGCCGACTGAATAATGAGTCAAGAGACACCGCAGAATGGCCGACTCAGGCTAAACTTCCCTTGAACAAAAGCACGACTCTGTGATGACCATGGCAGTAAAAAGTGACACTGTATAAGTCTGTTATGCAGGAGGCACAACAAACTCTCCATATGATTGGAAGAGATAACCAACCGGGGGAGAACTGACAAGTGAAACATGGTAAAGGCTGAACCTAGGTCAAACTAGAACCATCCCAAATGAAGGAAATATATATAAGTATATGTGCTTTGTTCAAGGGCGACAAAACTGACTCTGTACTGCCATCGAAATAACGAAGATACATCCCATTCCCGCTCTTTTTGTTATATTTAATTTTTTTGTCTTTTTCATAATAAGCCTGAAAAAGAATAAAAGAATGCTATGGTACAATGGATAGAACGAGTATCAAGAAAGCAAATGCACTAGTTCCTGGGATTGGAACAATCCTATGCTCAATGCAAGGTGGCGAAAACTGGTCAGTGATACTCAGAGGAACGTTCCATCCATGGGTACAAAGGTGTCAAGTCGTGATAGATAAGTGCATGCAATGGTTAACTTGTACAGAAAGTCAAGGTCAAAAGTTGGCTTAAACATCGAGTCCAAATGAAGCCGGCTAAAGGCCAGGATAAACAAGTAGCCAATATGAAATGCAGTAATACAACTTAAACGACACCAGGGAGCCTCTAGGGTATAAGCCAGAAAAATGATAAGTGATGAAGGAGAAGAATGAAGCTTCAACACAGAAGACATGGCGGGACTAAAGAGGACTCCTGAGCCTACATAAAAAGCAGCATGGGCAACAAGTGATAGCGAGGAACTAACTAGGAAGCCCATGTAAAGGAAGGCTCTACCATCGAGTCATGATTAAATAATCGGCGAGTGAAATGAGTGTAATACTCATGACCTGATGGGATCGACCCTAAGGCAAGTGATCAGTATGGAGGCTAGAATGCAAGATGCAACGGAAAGTGATTTCCCTAACCTATATGCCAGTGAAGATCATATACCTGCCGTGAAGAGTCGGAAATCATGGATCAAAAACCAGGAAAAATCTCAAAATCGTCAAAATGTACCTGAAAACATACCAAACTGGGCACTTCCAAGCAATCGAGTTATACAGCATAAGATAGATCGAAAAAATAAGCATAAGGAATTTTTTGCGAAAATTTTCAATTTTTAGCCATAAATACACAAATTACCTCTCATTTGGTTCATTATTGCATAGCTGATTTGGAAAAAGAGCTCTGGAGCTAAAAACTTGTTTCATCAAATCAGGAACAATCGACCGTCGGAATTCAGCGAAACTTCAGGTAGGCTCCTTAATCATCCTGTTTATTCATTTTGTCTGTTTGAAAATTAAAATTAAGTGATTTTTTACCTTGAAACCCTTATTAAAAATTGCGTATCTGCGCATACGCGGGTTTAATGAAGGCAAGTCGCGTATACACGCGACTGTGCACAGGAAAAGTCGCGTATGCGCAAGTCCGTAACCAAAAAAGTGTTTCTAATGCAAATTTTATTGAAATTTCTCAGGATGACCATCTCATGGAGGGAACGTGAGCATAGCGCAGTAGACCAAGAGGTCATGCAGGACCGCGCAGCGCAAAACATCCTCCGAAATTGCGGATTGTTGAAATTCTTTAAAATGCCCAATATGAAAAGTAATGTGCGATTGCTTGAAATGCTCGTAAATTACTGGGAACCAGATCAGGATTGCTTCATAATTGATCAGATGCCACTACGCATAGAAGTGGAGGATATATATTTCATCACTGGACTCTCCAGGAGGGGAGACCCGGTAGACCTTCACGGAAAACCCCTGGGAGGGTTAACTGTGGAAGATTATGTCCAGTTATATTGCGTAGATAATTCCAAAAAGGTTGGAACGCAGATTGCAATTAGAGATATCAGGGATTTGCACATGAAGATCCTCCTTTTCACCATCGGTAGAGTGGCAGGATCTGCCTCACTACATCAGGCGTCCAGGACGCAAATGAGTATAGTTGTAGAGTGTTTGATTCACGTCTACGATTGGTGCACAGCCCTGCTACAGAACATGAAACAACAGCTGACCTCTATTCGCCAGGTAAAAACTAAACACTTTGGCTATGGTACCATTTTGACAACATTCTTCTTCGAGAGGGTTCCAGCTTTGAGACCCAGAGTCATCTCGACTATCAGCAGCCCGCGGGACCCAAGAATTGCCCATTGGGCAGACATGATGAAGAGACTGGGGGGCAGCGAGGTACCCCGAACCACGTGGGATGATGAGTTCTTCCTGTGGTGGGGAGAATAGATCATCGCAGTGGACGACTATCCCTATGCTGGGATGGACTTCCGAGGAGATCCAGATCTAGTACTTCCACCCGGCGCAGCATGGGGAGCAGTCGATAAGTTTTTTGCAAATTTTTTTGACTTATATGATTTTTTGGATTTTTTCAAATATGTATGAAAAAATGAAAACAAACATGTTTTTGATTGGATTCATAATGACTGACAATTAAAAATGATCATGTTTCAGATGTTGGACCAGTTCGTCCTGAGGGCCTACCGCGCCATAAGCACCGCAGAGGTGAGGCAGAGACAGTGGATTCCGACAGGACTCTCCAGGCCGTGCAGAGAAACTTGGAGGGACTGACCCGCCAAATCCCTATGGCTGTCGTGGAGGACTTGCCGGAAGCCGTCCAGAGATGGGTTGTAGGAGTACCCCGAGACTGGGTTAGATTATTCCGCCGAGTGGCCACTGCAGTTATGTTCTATAGGAACACGACTTCTGGGCAGGGTCCTCAGGAGTAGACAGATTTTATATATTAGATGACTGTATATTCTTTTTTGAGATTGAACATGATGGGGCATAAGCCCAAGTTTTGTACGAGATTATGGATCCAAATTTTGTAAAGTTTTTTGACACTCCGATGATATATATACAGTGATATTTGATGTGATGTGATAAATGTATCAAATGTATGATGTCTTTGATGATTTAAAATTTATTGTATTGAATGATTAATATGCCAATCTAAAGCTTGATTAGCCAATGAGTCAGCAAACCAATTGTCAGCTCGAGGAATATGAATGAATGTTAAAAATTGAAATGACCTTTGTAACAAACGTACCCTCAAGAAAAATCGTAATAAAAATGGATCTCGTACCCGATAAGTGTTGTTCAACTGCGACACCACCAGCTGGGAGTCCAAGAAAACTACCAACGAATCAACACCCAAAGATATTGCCTCCGAGAGTAGATGAATGACTGCAGTGTATTCTGCTACATTATTGGAAGCAGGTTTTATGCAGACTCCTCTTGATACCAACAGCTGACAGGAAGGATAATGAAGCACCCAAGCCGCGGAAGCTAAGTTCCGGGTGTGTCTACTAGCACCATCGGCGAAACCAAAATGACTCATGACATCCAACACAACCTGCCAAAGCAGATCAAAAAACATCACCACCTCATCAAAAATCGAAAATCAAACAGATATGTACAAAGAAAAAAACTACTATATACAAAGAAAAATGCCAGGCCAAAGCCTAGGCATAATACTTCTTCAAATAGAGCCCATTTCGGGGCTCCGGCAACTCGTTCCCTTCGAAGTCAACCAAGGTATACGCTCCTTTCTTAAGGACCTTTTTAACGATATAGGGGCCATACCACATCGACTTAAACTTTCCTGCCCCCAAGGCATCCTTTTCTTGGGCATAGACCAAAACAAGGTCACCTTCGGAAAATACCCTAGGCTTGACTGCCTTATCGTACTGGACTTTGACTCGGTTTTTATGCGCTTCGTTCAACGTGGCGGCATCTCGACGCTGCTCATCAAGATGTTCCAGATGAAGAAGCCGCTCTGCCAGACTAGAAGTGTCGGGAAGAAGCTCAACAGCCAGTTTAAGGGAAGGAATCTCGCATTCAATGGGAAATACGGATTCCACCCCGTGGACTAACTGAAACGGAGTAAAGCCAGTTGCAGTTTTAACTGACGTCCTGTATGCCCAGAGTGCAAGATATAGCATAATGTGCCAGTTGGATCTATGTTTATCAATTGTCCGTTGAAGAATTGTCTTCAAGGATTTATTCACGGCTTCCACTTGCCCATTGGCCTGAGGATAATATGGAGATGAATGCTCCTGCCGGAAACCCAATTTAAGAGCCAACTCGGCCATCATACTATTCTGAAAGTGACTGCCATGGTCAGTGACAATCTCTCTAGGTATACCGAAACGAGCGATAACTTGGTTGAAGAAGAAAAGAGTTGCAGTCTCACCATCGTTCCCAAAAGTAGGCATAGCCTCGACCCACTTCGTAAAGTAGTCTACTGCTACGATAATGTACTTGTGACCTTTTGCCGAAGGCGGGTTACAAGTAGTATAATCCATACCCCACTTTGTAAAGGGTTCGACAGTAACGACTGGAAAAAGCGGAGCTGGATGAGCGCGCATTTTTCGAGTATACACTTGACAAGGATGACACTTCTTGACCGATTCAATACAATCTTTGAAAATTGAGGGCCAGAAGTAGCCAGCACGCAAAATCTTTTGGGCTGTAGCAAGCCCTGATAAATGACCCCCACAAGCTCCACCGTGAGAATCATTAAGCACAGCCTCAGCTTCTTCGAAAGTTAAGCAGCGTCTTAGGATTGAATCAACCCCTCGACGGTACAAAGCATTACCAATAATCAGATAACTTTTAGCTAAGTGACGCAGCTTACGACGCTCATCTTTCGAAAAAGAAGAGGGAAACTTCGCAGTCTGGAGATATACAATGATGTCCCCATACCAAGGATTTTGTGGAGAGATCAGAAACAAGTGTTCGTCCGGAAAGGACTCATCATAGATCATCGCCTCTCCACAAGGCAACTCGGAGATCAATTCCGCAAAAACTAATGACTTCTTGGATTTGGCAGACATGAACTCTAGATCAAATTCCTGTAAAATCACAATCCATCTATTATATTTGCCCCCGATCACTCGCCTGCTGAGGACAAACTGAAATGGATTGGCAGCTGCCAAGACATAAGTTTTGCGAAGAATAATATAATGCCGGAGTCGCTGCACAGCATGAACTGCTGCTAAGGCTAAATTTTCTATCGGGGTGTATCGCAGTTCAGGTCCTACCAGTCCTCGACTAAGGTAGTAAATAACATGCTCAGCCAGAGCATCATCCTCCTGAACCAGAACCATACCAATGGTAGATTCTGTTGTAGCCAGATACAAAAGAAAATCTCTGCTATAATCAGGTGGACTCAGTAAAGGAGCAGAGGTCAATGCCTTTTTCAAGGCATCGAATGAGCGTTGAGCATAGTCGTCCCAAAGAAAAGGGACTCCTTTCTTCAACAGTCTCATATATCCCTTTGTAATCTCAGCATAGTTAACGATAAACCTCCGAAGAAAGTTAGACTTCCTTGGAGACTTTGAAGTTGACGGATTGAAGACGGGGGAGGCAACCGAAGTATTGCCTCAACCTTGAAGGGATCTACCCTTATCCCTTCATTAGACACGATAAATCCCAACAGCCGACCGGATGTTACCGCGAAAACGCACTTGTTCGGATTCAAACGAATTTTATAAAAACGACATCTCTCAAATATTTGCCGGAGGTGACCTGGATGATCCATCCTCTTTCGAGAATGAGCAGCTAGATCATCTAAGTATGCCTCAATAATATTCTTGATGTCGTGGAAGGCGTAAGACATGGCCCGCTGAAAGGTAGCCCCAATGTTTTTAAGACCAAAAGGCATTTTCTTATATGCAAACGTACCCCAGGGACAAATAAATGCGGTCTTATGTTGATCTTCTGGACGGATAGTAATTTGATTATAACCAGAGAAACCGTCCATGAAGGAGAAAATCTCGTTACCGGCACACTCGTCAATAATCTGATCAATGAAAGGTGTGGGGTAATTATCCTTAGGACACGCCTTATTCAGGTCTCTGAAATCGATGCATACTCGAATCGTTCCTTGCTTTTTATCAACGGGAACGGGGTTTGAAACCCATTCAGTCAGAGGAACTGGGAAAATGAATCCCGCCTTAAGCAGCTTTTCAACTTCAGCTTTGATAGCTGCTGCCTTCCTAGGATTAGCCGGACGAAGTTTTTGCCTGACCGGCTTAGCGTTTTCATACGTCTTGATCTCATGCTGGACAATAGATGGGTCTATGCCAGGCATTTCCTCATAAGACCAAGCAAAAACATCCCTATACTCTTTGAAGAGCTCGGTATAGATTTGAACCTCTTCATGGGAACATTCAGCTCCAATGAAAATGTTCTCGATAATGTTGGGATTCCTGGAGATGTTCACCGGGATAGTAGGAGAAATCACAGCCATGTTCCCTTCAGCATAAACCTGTGCTGGTGCTAAGGGGCTCAAGACTGGGTGAACAGGTCCAGGAGACTGAGGACTTGGAAAGCTTGTTTCGACTTCGCTCAAGTCAGGTAGGAAGTAAGACCGATGATGCAAGTCATCCCACGGTCTCTCTATACCTGTCATTGCTTCCAGGATGGCCTCTTCGGATGGAAGAGTGGTATCTAGAACAATCCTGGGCAGAAGAAGAAGTAAGCGTCCAAGCCGGAGCCACATCACCATCCAACTCTTCCGGTGAAAGAGGAGCTGGATCAGATTCTGCAGTGTCAACAATAGACTGATATGCAATCTCAGTTGTAGAAATCGGGAATGCCATTCCACCCACTTGCCCTTCCTCCAATGTGGCAGTAGGGGAAGGTAAGGTCCAAGGGTCCGAAAAATAATGAGTTCGAAAGAGCTCTCTTCGAAGGGGAGCCCTGGAGGATGAAATAGCATTAATAGACACCTTAGGAGGAGGAAGATCGAAAGAACCCATCAGGGAAGAATACATTCCAACTCCTAGATTCTCAACAGGCGCCTTAGTATTATCCAACTTAGGAACAGATGAGTCAGAAGGCGCATCCAGGTCTACAGGAGGACAGTCCAGTTGATCCATTGTAACGATCCTCCCTTCGTGGGGGAAACATACAATTCGAAATAGTGAGGATGCAATGGCATCCATCTCATAAATCCAGTTCCTCCCCAACAGAAGGTTGTAGTCCAAGGCTGCATCCACTACCTCAACCTCTATGTTAACGGTTTTTCCCCCAACACAGATGGGCAAAGCCAGGAAAATACCATGGGGTCTGTGATAATGACCATCGAATGCAGTAAGAATAGTGCTAGATGGAACAACTTTGGGAGATCCAAGTGTCTTCCAGCATGCGAGAGACATCACGCAAGTAGAAGCACCCTCATCGACCACCGTTCGAAAGATATTGGTCTTTCGATACGATGATTTAATATGAAATGCCATGTGATGAGGAAGTCTCTTCTTAAAGTTAGTCATATCGAAGGTAATCAGAAGAGAATTTTTCGGATCAACAGCCCCAATGGCAGCGAGCAAAGCACTGCGCTGAGTCGGACAAGACTGGAGTACCTCTAAAGCTGACATAGCACAAGGACTCTGCGCCAGATCTTCTACAATCGAGTAGTTCTGGGCAGCCCTCATGTTCGGATTAATCGTTGGCCAGCTTAGAAATGCGCGGCATCAGAGGCATAGACTCAACGGTTGAGAAACGCGTGATGTCGACTCCGTGTCAGGAACTGCTGCTTTGAATTCCTCCTAAAGCCATGATCACGGGATCTCGTAGCGACATCCACGTCGGCCCACTCATCGCCAAGATATTCGGTCTGACCATTCTTCTTGAAGCACCTCAGGGAGAAGCCCCGAGGTTTGGTTCCCCGCGATAATAATTGCGCCGCCAGGAAAAGGTTTTGTTAGCACAGCCTGGGAACTAGAAGAACCCTGCTGAGATAACAGGCGCTGAGCATCCTGAATTTTCGGGCAAAGATGCGTGAGATGGTCTCCAGCACAAAGCTTGCACGGAAACTTAACTTTCTTTTTCTCCTTTTGCCCTTCACCAACACGCTCGTTGGCCTTATTTGCATTGCCCTTCCCATTCTTGCCCTTCTTCTTGTTATTTCGTCCCTTCTTCTTCCCATAGGATTGTTGATTTCCTTTGGGATCAGAAGCTTGGACAACATTTATGGACAAAGACTGGGAAGGTGATGAATCAGCAGGCACAGCCTGACCAGAAGGAGCAGATTGTAAAGACAACTGCTGCAATTGAGAAAGCAGGCTGGCTGCACTACTATTGACCAATCCAACAAGCCCGTCACCATGCGGACCAGGTTTGGGTTTCGATAAATCCAATTTGGAGCGAGGAGCATTGGGTAAATACTTATAAAGCATCCCAGACTGAGAATAGATCAACTCTAACTGTTGGGCCCTAAAGATGGCCTGCTCCTCAGAAAATACCCCGGATAGGGATACATCCTTTGAAATATCTGACTGCAGAGATTTCAAAAACCACTCGAGAAGGAACTCACCTGGAATATGGGCTTTGATAAGCCTCTTCCTTCTCCTCCATTCCTGAATGTGATCAGAAATGTGAGTTGCTTCATCCTGCTTAAAATTAGCCAGGAGTTCGGTCCCAGCCTCATATCTGACAGGCAACTGAAAATGGTTAAAATGCTGTGCTACGTTCTGCAATGGCAAAACGCCCCAGTGGGCTCCTATACCATTTGGCGGCATTTCCGGTTAGGTGCGGCCCAAATAATCTCAAACTAATGAGTCCTTCAGTGGGGAGGTTTGTTGAACACCATAATTGGAAAGTGGTAGTGTCGTCAACAGGATCCTCTTGTTCTTGTCAAGCTTTGGGATATACGGAAGGAAGTTTGGTTGGTGGAGACCACCGGGGCTAAAATCGGATTATATTGAATGGCGGGGTTGATCGGCAAGTTTAATGTTGCCAGAAACGGTAATCAAGGCGGAGCCTGAGAATTCCATCCTTGATGGGATGGATTTCCAACATTTTGAAAAGAATAGCCTGGATTTGATGAGGCACCAGGCTGCCAGAAAGGACTCGTAGAAAACGGAGAAGAACCTCCTCCCCACGCCGAGTTACCAAAACCCAGACTAGTTCCCCCCGCTGAAGTATTGACTGAAGAAGAAAGCCCCTGGTAGGGGTTCCATGCATTAGACAGAGGAGAAAAAGACTGATAAGCACTCGATGAAGGGAAAGAAGCATTCCCTTGATGACCCGCGAAGAACTGATTCCCTGCCCCAGCCGTTGTAAACACAGGATTCCATCCCGTAAAAGTAGTCGAACTTTTCCCCCCAGACCAAGGGTTGAAACTCTGGGTCTGGGACGTAAAAGGAAACAACCCTAAAGAAGGATTGGAACTGGGAATATGCCCAGTCCCAAAGGGGAAACCCTGAAACGAAGCTGATCCACTAGCCATGTTAGACATGGGTGTAGATCCAGCTTCACCGGCGGAAAAGGAAAAAGAGGGATTTCCACTAATGGACATCCCTGAACAGAAGGGACCAGAATGAGAAGCATATGCTTGGGTGAACCCAGAGCCAAACATAGCAGTGCTAGAAGCAATCGAAGATGAAGAAATAGTGCCCCCTGCCTCGACAGAAGTAGGGGTCTGAATGCCTGCAGCACTCACGGTAGAAGCCGCGTTCCCAGTCGTGGCCATCGAAAGATAAGAATGATATGGAAGATCCGGCGGTCTCTCAGACTCCGGTCCGATATACTGAATAACAAACGGATGATCAGGAGGAAGAGGAGATGGACCTGTAGCAGGAGGCTCAGGTATATCTTCTATCTGAAAATCTTCTTCCTGAGGAAACAACACTCGCGAGGTGAGCGGAACGCTCCTCTCGGGACCGACACCAGAATCGGCTATGAAACCTTTAGACCTTGGTGGAGGATCTCTCTCCACAGATTCAAACTCCACAAGGTGGTAACCACCTGCTAAATCGCTCCTACGCCTTCTCGAAGAAGGCTCTGCACTCTCGGGAGATAACCCCCGGATTCTCCTCGAACGTCGAGGCGCTTGATCAACCACTTTTATAGATTTTATTAATTAGACTCAAAAAAGTGAAAAGCTAGGCAAGCTAGGAGCAAAGAGCACTCACTAAAATAGAAATCCCTGAGAAACAGCAAGCAAACAGCCTCCAAGTATTTCTGCTCCGGGTGATGAGGACCGGACACCAAAATACAGGAAAGCGTAGTATAGGGCCTTCGACGATCTTGGATGATTGGGGGCCGAGAACAACTAGCGAAGGTATCGAAAAAGTTGCGACCTCTATGACGACGATAACACAACGGCTCAAGAAGCACCCAAGCACAAGGGCACCCGAAGTACTGCGAAAGTGATGCGACGTCTGCCCTCCCCGGTACCACGGAGTATTCCCCATGATCACCGCCGCGGAGCACGGAGACGACGCTATGGACACCAATCCGTATCAGAAGCCGAGCGGAATGGTCTTGAGGTCAGATTCAGCTAATCGGAGGGGGGGTATCCCTCTTCTCAACCTTCACTTCCCCTCGCGCTTGACTCTCGGATGAGAGCTTTCCCGATCCACCTCACAGAGTTGGATTTCGCTCAATTAATCAACTTCTATGTTTGTTTGAGCGGCCTTGGAGAGTTAACTCTCCACTCACCTATTCCAAGGCCCTACAACCTAGCTAGTTGGTGATTGACACTTAGAAAACTTGCTAGTTGATTTTAGATTAAATCGCTTATTTTATGGGTTGTTATATTAAGTCACAAGGATATGGAGATGAAACCAATGGTGTTTTGACGCAAAAGAAATTAATAAAAACTTAACTACATGCACATGCAGTTCTTTGTCTTTCGATGAAAAGTAATCTCTATATAGGTTCTACGAGACTAAAAAATTGTATTTTTCTTTTCGAATTGCAAACTCACACTCACAAAAACTAAGAAGGTAACTAAATGATTCAATGCACCTAATGCAAATCACTACAAGCATGTAAATCCTAAGATGCAAAAAATCTCTTAAAACAAGGTGAAATTTCCCAAAAAGCTCCTTCAGTTTTAACTCATCTTTTGTTGTCCAGAAAGCTAATTCTTGGAATCAAGAACTCTTAAAATAAGGACACCATAAACACTTGACAATAAGAAGAAGAAATCAAATGACAACTCCTCCTCAAAATCAAGCCAAAAACTAGAAGCAAGAAACTTCACAAAAGCTCCAAAAGATATGGCAAAACGAAAATGAAAATGCAACAACAAAAACAAAAACAAGACACAATGTTTTTTGAGTTTTTGAAATGCAAAAACAAAAAGCAAAACAAATGTTTTTTGGGCTTTTTAGTTTTATAAAGCAAGAGCTCAAAAAGACCAAGCACAACTATCAAAAAATCCAAGCCAAAACGAGACCAAATTTCAAGCACAAACTTCAAGAAAGCTCCCAAACCTTATAAGGCTAAAAATAGCAAGATCAATAAGAGCAAGAGAAGACCAAAACTCAGCCAATCAGCCTAGACAAATAGTGCAAACTCGCTGCAACAAAAGACTCCAAAGAAGCAAGAAAAGTTCTTCGAAAATTGCAACAAAACCCTAGCCTATGGAACTCAACGAAAACCAATCGAAAACGAAGCAAAAATCGCAATGCAAAGCACAACACAAAGATAGGAGCGAGTCAGTGAGCAGAAGCTCTCTGTTCTGATAAAGCAGAACAGCCAAGAATGCTCAGAAAGCGATCTTGGAACTCAATCCAGAAGTGCCAGCACCAAAACAAAACTTTTGCCAAAAGACTAGTTTTCACTCAAACGAAAGAGAGAAAAGACATGAAACCACTTCCTTCACACTCCAGTAAGTACAGAGACTCTGCAGACACAGGCCTCCACAGCCAGAAAGGACCAAAAACTCCAGAATCCTAAAAATTCAAAATCTGCCTAGGTATACGCGGCTTCACAGTGTGCAACCAGCGTGTATACGCGTCTGTTCTAAGGGAAACTCGCGTATACGCGGTTTCCTTCAGACAAACTCGCGTGTATACGCGACTGTGTGCAAAAGAAGAAGCGTATGCAAAGGTAAATATTGAAAAAAAAAACAAAAGAACAAGCCTGGAAAAGACACCAAGACTTTAGACTGACTGTAAGAAAACAAACTGGACTGCAAAAGACAGAAAAAACTGTTGGCAACCTACCAAACAGCTGAAACAACCCAACAGGAGAATCACAAGAATGTGATCCCCAGCGGAGTCGCCAGTTCTGTTTCGGGGAATTAACACCCTAGAGGTTGGTTGGGATTCAACCTCCACAGAGAAGGGGCGTACTACTTAACAGAGACTCACACAATCATGCACATTCATAAAAACTAAATAGAGCAGAATGAGAGGTTTACCCGTTGGTCCTACGTTTGAAGTAGATCCACGTGGAGTCCAAACTCCCTGCAACCGTCCTTCCTCCTTAACCTGAAATACAAGAAGAAACCAACACAAAGGACAAGTTGTACAACATATATCTACTCTAAATGTTAGTGAGATTCATATAAAACATTAAATAAATCATAATGAATGCTTGTATAACAAATATTCTCATACATATAAGCATACACCAACACGTTTATTTCGGGAACAGCATGGTACTTCTGTATTATAAATAGCATGTACAAAAGTAACACGTGGAGAGATCACCTGATCCTTCCAAGGCCTTCGCAGACCGTCGTCCGGATCCATCTAGCCCTTGCCTCGCTAAGACTCCTTCCAAACTGGTGCATACGAGATAACATATAAAGGGATGTATATCTCAAGGAAACAAGGGTTTCCTATAGTGAACTGGGAAAGTGCAGGAGGCACGGGGAATCATACTTGGATAGGGAATACCAACAGAGTATAATATCAATAATTCTCTCTCTCCCTTAGGCCATACACATGAGGGCTTTTTATAGTCCCTCCAAGTAGTTTCAACAGTTGGAAACAGTTGGCCACGGGCTGGGGTGGTTGAACTACCCGAGTAACCATCAACCCAGCGCGAAATTAGGGATTTTTATATATTTTTTAATCATTAAAATGGCATACGCGGAAAAGTCTAGCTGTACTCGCGTATACACGCGAAAAAACACGGGCATAGTCGCGTATGGAGGATTTTCCACTGTTTTTAAGTGAATTTGTCCAAGTCTGTAGGAATGGGTGCCCAAAAAGCCATGTAGCAATCATGAATCATGTCAAAGTGAGAAATGATGCTATAACAATTCCTACTCGGGAACACCCTGTGCTAAAAAACACTACAATCTTAGCTAAACAGCTGAAGAGAGCAACAGGTCTAAAAAAACCATAAAGAAAATAATAATCTAATCATATGCTCAATGGCTTCCATCCTCTTCCTTATATAAGTGATGAGCTTCCTCACCCTTGGCCCCACTTATTAAAGGCACTACTTCCACGCAAAGGATCTCCCTCCAAAATTGCGTTGTCCCTCATTAAATGTCCACTCCATCCATACCAACGCTATTGATTTGATCAAAATTGACCCAATCCACATGCTTCATCCCTTGTGTTATCACAAAATTGCACTTGATTGGTTTCTAATCAGACAACTTCATGTAACTATTTCAAACCAACTTGTAACTGAAGCTTAGCCTCTTTAGTCTGAGAGGGCTCTCTCAAAGGGGTTAATGATATTTGATAATGATGAAACTAGATGGCTAACCCTACTTGGAGAATAACTTGATCGTGATGTGTGTAGGTTGAAAATAGTACAATTATACAATAATTGGGCTTATGGAGTCAAAAAATTCAATATTTCAGTGGTAAGTTCTTTTGACATGGAAGCTGAGGTAGGTAAGAGTTTTTTAGCAGAGGTAAATCACACATGAAACATGAAATAACACAGCCATTTCATCAATAAAGGAAGTCAGAGCATACACCTATGAATTTTGAGTACTAAAGATGAAAACCACTACAAATGGTACACATAGAAAATATATATCACATAAGCACTAGAAGCTCCATGAGAATCTCAGGTTGGTCAAGAAAAATTCCTCTATATTACTGATATCAGTCAAATTACATAAAGCTACGGTATTGCCAAAAAATCTCCAACCCCTTACAAATTCGAATATCTGCCCTTTAATAGACCTTGTTACATGAGAAATTATTTGCCTCTTGGCTAGATTCATCAAAATTTTCCTAATGACACCTTGCATAACAGGAAAACATGTGCTTTAATGAGAAAATGACAGGTACACTACAAAATAGTCCTTTTCCTAATAGGACTCAAACTGTTAATTATTACATCAACTACATTATCTCCTAAAATAGTTACACATTTGAAAAATAATGCTTCACATGTTCGAATGAGCTATTACAGAACTCATCACTACTTGACATCTTGATTACCCTCCTCAAAATCTGGAAACAAACCTTATTTTTCAAGAAAAATGGTCTTTATCTTCAACAAGTGGTTTGGTTGATGAGTTGTTTTCATCTCATCGTCTTCAAGTCCTGGATGGTTGTTGGAAAATTCCCTTGACCCTTTGAAAGTGTCCACCTATCCAAAACTGCCCAAAAACCTACTCATAAACCTTCAAAACAACACGCTATGAAAGTATGACAGTTTTGTAGCGTACAAAAAATGAACTTTGCAATCAAATTTTATGTTTCTTTCCTTCTGCATTGTGTTCATCATGTCCTGACACATCATCCATATCATTTCCTCTCCTTGGAAACTACCCAAAGTGGGTCTAAATGCAAAAATAAAGCTATAGGTTGTTTCATAGCGTTTTCCTGGCTTCAAGCCTAGGAAACGCTACGAAACTGTGGAAAACTGTGTTAATTCCAGATTTTTTCTTAATTTCAAAAAATGTACTTTCCAGTTGTATAAAATTTGTTTCCAACATGCCATTTACCTTTTAAAACATAAACCAGCTCAAACTAGGAGCCTTGAGGTGTTTCTTTTTCATTGATGATGGGTTGAGCTATTGGCTCCATAACTACTATCATTTTTAGACCTTCCTTCTCAAGCTCCTCATGGATCAATTCTAGCTGTTCTTGGAGGTATTTAAATTGATCCTTCATCTTTCTGTTAGTATATTTTAAGTGCATATTCATTCTTCTGACATGTTTCACCTCTTTCCTCATTGGCATAGTCCATTTCATTAATTGTTGTGTGTTGTCTAGGGTTGTTGATACAATGTCAACCTGCTCTTACCAAACCTCTCTCATCTTTTCAAACTGAACCTTTTGGAAATTATGTTTCCTTGCCTCCTTCTTAACAACTACAATTTCATGATTCGCTAACCTCAATCGTTCTTCAAGGACTTCAAACTCTGTTTTTTCAATGACCTTCTCCTTCCCTTTCTTTGGCTTGCTGACTGGATATTTTTCTATAGGTGATGAAAGTTCAATAATGTCTTAAGGTGGTAGGATTGTGTCAATGGCTGGATGAACCTCTTTACTGCTTTCCAACAGTTTTCTAGCATGTCTTGCCATAGGCTTCCTAGCCTAAAACATAAAACCTGCATCCTCACCTTCAAATTCTAACCTCTTTGTTGATCTAGCTTTCTTGAGTTTTTATCCACCTTCATCTATATCTGCAACCTGGACTATGGCAGTCTCTTCAATATCAATGGCATGTAGTATGTCTTCTAAATTTCCTTTAGCCATTTTTTGGCTCCTTGTTATCCTTTTGCCACTGTTTGGTTCCTTGTTATTCTTTTTCCACTTTGTTTACTCACAGTTGGCTCTTGTTTTGCAGGTTTGCTGATTATTGACCTTTGTTTTGCTGGTGGAACAATGGGTGTATCGAATCTCTACAAATGCTCTGTTTCCATCATGACTGGTTCAGTTTTCTCTTTCCCTACTGGTTCACTTTGTTCTGTCACTAAAGGTGATGGTATCCCTCTATGTTTAGGAGTTCTTTTAGGCGTAATGGTATCCATTTCAAAACCACTAATAAACATAAATGAAGACCAATCTCTGCCTAGGCTTTGTAACTCATATAAAACCAAAAATTTTATTATGCCATGATGAAAAAGTGAAGTTTCACTTCCCTCAGATTTTGCTTGAACTTTATCTACCATTTTTGCTAAACTTTCTTGTAAATATAAAGGAAAATCAAGAGATATCTTACCAACAAAGTGTAGGAGAATCTTGAAATGGTAAGAACAGACTTTATGGTATCTTCCTTCACATGTGAAATATTTATGGATAATGAGCAGTAGCTTTGAGAAATTTTCCTTCATGCAGCTCCTTGGAATGGCATTTGTAAGGTCAGCGTCACTGCTTTCTGGCTTGATAAACTCTTTGCATTCCCCCATGTTGAATTTGAACCCTTTGAACCATTTTTCTTGTCCTCTTGGAATCCCTGTTGCTGCTACAATGATCTCTCGTGTAATAGTGAGATTAAACATCCCCACCTTAGTTGTTGTTCCATTGAATTTTAGGGGAAATTATTTGGAAACTTGTACATGGAAGCCTTGTAGTATTTCACAAAACTGTTAACATCTTGTCCTTCTGAAGACTTCTAAAACTGTTGGGTCTTCATTTATCAGGTTCATATCTGATGGCTCATATCTCAGACAATGGCCACCTTTATTTGTCTTCCTTCTTGCAGCCATGGTTCTTTGAAGTCTTCTCTGCCTCGATTGATAATGTATTCTCTACCTCGCTTTATCAGTGATATCTAGAATCCTTTGAAAAAACTAGACACAGCTTGGGCTCAATGAAATAGCTCTCCAGAGCTCAATAACACACAAAGAATAAATGGATAATGACAAATGACTCAATTTGGAAATATTTTGAAGTTCGATGACCACTCATATCATAATGATGACTCATACATGCTTAAAATGGTGATGATGACTTCAACCCTGGCTATGTACCTTGATCATTACCATAACTGACTCGAATGGTATCTAAATTATCCTTTTCAAATCATTTTCTGACACCTAACAACTTATTTGACATGACAGACAAAAAACCTTACTTTTGTAGCGTTCCTAGTGTATTTCTGGGCATTTTCGCTATGAAAGTATTAGCAGTTTCGTAGCGAAAAGTGCAATTTCTCTGTGTATTTCGCTACGAAAGTGTGGTTTCTTGGCTAAAACGACCTTTTCGGTGCATAAAGCCTTGGAAAATGAAAAATTTCAGAAAATTATGATTGATGTGACATGAGAGGATTTAAATGAGGGTGGGTTTAGATCTTAGGATAGGCTAAATAAGAAAAATCAAAATTTTTCCTTGACCAAGTAATGAAAAATGAATCCTATAACCCTACCTTTGACACATGAACCTCTAGGACTTTGTCAAAGGATGCTTCATTTTTTCTGAGTGATAACACCTTGTTCACACATAGGGGAGCTTTATTGAGCTCTTTTGATGCCCTCCATTCACATTTGGAGTGGTTTTATTCCTACTAAGAAGATTTATGGGTCTTCCTACCCATTTATTCTTCTAACTAAGAAGAAAAAATCAAAATTTAATATTTCAATTAGCTACAGGCTAATTTAGGAATATTACTTTTGTACTCATCATTTCTTGGCTTCCATTAAAAATCTGAAGATGAGCAATATGACACATAATTTAAGTGCTCCATGTACTTTTTTATCATGTGCTACAAACATGTACCATGAAGTCAAGCTTTTATATTTGTAAATTAATTTTTTTTCTCAAGAACCTCATGTTGATGGAGCATTAAGGAAAACATGGATTAACAAGAAGAGAAATTTTAAACAAGAGAGTGGTGAAAGCATAGAAGAGCATCATTATGACCATGGAAAACAATGAGATTATTGCATGGGTGGTAGGACTTTGTTGATAAATAATCAATCATAACTTGTGGGATTTCTTGTTAAAAACTATGACAAAACATAATGGGAGAAAAAATGGAACTACATGTTTACAATAGCTTTTCATCAAAATTTCTAGAATTTTTAACAAATTAAAAAGTTCAAGGCTAGTTTTACCTCAAGTTTACCTTTTGGAATTGGAGAAGAGAACACGATCTAATAGTTTATTTGATGTTCATTTGGATCAGGTACTCTGCGCCATGATGCGTTGACCTCCACTTTGACCTTGCTCCATGTTGTCGTTCCTAGAGGCAGTCTTGAGTTGCAGGAGACCAGTGCCTAGGACATATTGTGAGAGGGAGGTCATATGGGTTTTCTCTATGCTCTTTTAGGGGACCTCATAGATATAAACTAGTGAAATTATTTGATAAGTGGTTCTATATAACAATGGGAGCAGAGCAATAACGTCTAAATTTGATTGTGAGAAGGGGATAACTCAAAATGAGCCTGTGGCTGCAATGAAGCTCAATTTGCTACAATAGGGTCGGAGGTGGAACCAATGAAAAAATATTTTAAGGTAATGCGAATGGATGCCAAGAAGAATGAGGACGGTAAGTTGAAGTGAGGCGGGCCTACCAAGATGCAAGAATCTGCCCTCCTGGGACTTAAAGAAGAGAATGATCAGGACGATAATTATGAGATGGGAATCATGTGTCGAGCATAATTAAGGTAGTCGAAAGACCATTATATGAATATCATGGAAGATAAATTCATTAATTATCCATTAGCAACCTGCATTTCGAACACATGATAATTGAAATAAAGTATGGTGAAACTGAATAAGAAGATTAAACCAATACACAGAATAAGCATACATACTACTCAAAAACCCAGTAGGAACCCATTTTGCAACAAGTCGTCATTATATTATCTTCTCAAAAAATCTCTTCCAGATATGCATTTAGAGATAATCCCAAACATTAAAAAATTTTCTACACAAAATATGCACTCAGAATTTCCAGAGAAATCAGAACCATTCTTCATCTCCGAGTTGGCTTTTTATAGTTTTTACATTGGGCACCTTGGCTAGATATTTTATCAGACAAAATATTCCTTCCTGATTTTACAGTTTCATGTCCAAATAAAAAATGATGCGATATAACTGCATCGTATTAGAGGCAGTATTCTTCTGATACTGACTATAACAAAAACATAATAGAAAAATAACATGTAGATAATACTTTGGGCGAAATCGATATTTCACCCAATTTTACATCACACTGAAACTGAAACAAATATAAAAACAAAGGTCGCATGGGCCTGATCATGATATCCTTTAGCGGTTCAAAGAGGTGTGGCAGAGCCCCCTGAGTGGCATGATCTGACTGAAGAAGTGGAGGAGCCAGGTTGGCGAGGTGGCTGAGGTGGCAGTTGCTGCAAGGTGGAAGGAGCTGGAGGTTTTTCATATTCATAGCACCTTTGCGAGGTGACCGTTGTGGGTAGAGGTGATGTACTGAAGAACTCAAACATAGATTGAAGTTGAGTAAGCTCGGAATAGTCAAGGCGGGCCACGAATAATCTCTTGACCTAAGCAAGGAGAAATAATTCCTTAAAGCGGGAGGTCTTCTCTAATGTTATATCTGCCATGTACTTGATCTCGGACATTTTCTAGTCATAAGTAGTTAGGAGAAGCAATGTCCCTGAATGTTGATCCCAGCATGTTAGAATACCATCCTCCACTAACTTATGCCATTACTTATCGAATCTCTCCACTCCCTTTGTCACGATTGCTAAATATCCCAAGGCTTTTACATGTGCCTCCTATTTCTAGACCATCTTATTAACCTCCATGATGGTCCTGAAATGGTCAACCACTCAATGGGTTCTCAGTTCTTTAGATGGGAGTTCGTTGATATACTTGGCATATATCCTTGCTATTGCTTCCTTCTTGTATCCTTCCATACGGTCGGCCTCTAGTTGTACCTTATACTCTCGGATGGCATTCTTCTTGTCATTGGCCAACACGATGAGCTCCAAATGATATTTTACCTCTGTTATGATCTTTTCCCAGACTATTTTCCTAGCTTCTACTAATGACATATGTCCTTTAATCTATGCTTTCAAGTCCTTGATAGACTTCTAGTGTCCCTAGGCCTCCCGGAAAAGGGTCTCTACCTCCTTCTATATGGATGAGACCATATTTTGGTTCTTTGAGTATGCAGCCTTGGCCTCGTACAAGAGCCTTTGAGTGGTGCATGTTTCATCTTCTGAAATCCTCAGGTCTGCCAGAGCCTTGGTTAACTATTATGGAGCACTTTGTGGGTCCTCGGGTACAGGAACTACACACACATGATTACCATGCAGAATTTGTAAATCTAACATCTTATCCCTTAATCCCGTGATCTCCTCATCCCTTTGAGCGAGGGAATCAGTGAGGACGTCTTTTTCCTTTTCCACTCTAGCTAGTTCCTCTATTTGA
The DNA here is from genome assembly GCA_034641835.2 of Pinus albicaulis. Lineage (NCBI taxonomy): Eukaryota > Viridiplantae > Streptophyta > Pinopsida > Pinales > Pinaceae > Pinus > Pinus albicaulis. The sequence goes on along the minus strand of CM076572.1, from coordinate 1,201,842,903 downwards.
ATATGTTCAAAATGAGGGATATTCAGTTTTTGTCTCAATTCATGTACCTCTAACTCCGTTTTGCTTAGAAGATCCTATAATGCTGAGTTTGCATCGACTCCCTTCCCTCTTATCAACTTTTTGCAGTCCTCCAGTTGCGCAGCAAGAGCTTTAGCTTTTCTCTTTCCCTTTGTTGAGTGACCTTCATCTGAGCCAACCTCCTTTCTGCTTTCTCTAGGGTGATGGTATGCTTTACTACTTCAGTTCGTAGCATGTCCCCGATGGACTGGTGCAAATTTAAATTATCACGCATGGGGATGGAAGCCAAATTCAAAATTATTTCCAGGGCTTTGTACTAGGATCTCGGGGGTAAGGGATGAGAGGTTGAATGTTGGACAACCAATATAAGTTGATCTTTCTCCACATCTAGGGTTGAGGTGAGCCTGATATGATGCTTGTCAATGAGCTAAGACTACTCATCTCTCAGTTTCTCCCTTACGGATTTGTTCCTGGCCTAGATCTGTTACCTTGTTTCTTCTTTGCCTATCGTGACAGCCTGTGAAAGCTTTGAAGGTTCCGAAGAAGAGGCAAAATCATAGGAGAGCTGAAAGCATGGTCTGTATTTGTCTTGGCCCATGAGAATTGAGGCCTCATCGTCAGGAATTTCAGTGTCTAGCTCCTCAAGGCCTTCAGTCCTCTACCTCTTATTGAGTTTACCTTCCTCTTCCTCCTCCGTGAACCCTTGGTTAGCTGAGGGATTTTACTGTTCCGTCACTTTTGCATCACCGAGTAAATTGTCTCCTTTTCTTTCGATGGCTGGGGATTCGGCACCCATCTCTGTATCCAAAGGCCATGAATCATAGTTAGCTTTCCATTTAATAAGAGGCCTAGGTTCATGCTCATATGTTGTGGATTTAATATTCTTCTTCCTGCATGTGATAAACCCCTTAGGATTGTAGTGCCAAGCATATCCCCGCTTGAAATTCATCTCCCGCAACATCCTTTCCACAGAGGAGAGGGTGTGACTTGAATTGGCGGTGAAAGGGCCTACAATATTTGGGGGCCTGAAGATATATCCCTTTTTCGCGGGCACAAAGTGGGCTTGGTCGACACTTAGGACTTGATGGATGAAATCGAGGGCCAAAATTCTCATGGATAGGAACACTGGAAAGTGATAAGGAGGCACTTCATAACCATAGACCCTGATCTTGGTGTGATCTTCAAACAGGTACCAATCACTAGTACAATCTATTTCACTGAACTAGAGCCACTCCTTTTGCTCAGGAAAAATTCTGGATGGGGAGATGTCATGTATGATAGCATAGGCTCTAGACATGAAATCCGTGACAAATTTCGCATACCCCTTCCCCTCTGAATGCTAGAGAAATGTCGGAGTCCATTCGAAAACAGATTTGGGTTCAACGTTTCTGTTGGAGAACCTGTTGAGGCCTAAACCCTCAAACTTGTCCGCATGCTCAAACAGGAATAAGTAGAAAACTAGGGAGAAATATTTGAAAGAGATAAATGATGACATATCTTGGAACTGGGCTTTGATAGCTAAGGCTAGGAAAGTGGGGATATCTAGAAGAATCTCAGCCTGCATCATGAGCCATAAAAACCATAAATCTGCCTTGGTCACCCTATCGGCATTTTCTAACCCCAAAATTCCTGAGATGACTGATAGAATAGGATGTATAGTATCATGGAATAGTGACAGCGGAATAGACTCTGCACAAGGGAGAGCGGATAGGCTTGAATCAGAAATGAGTTCGAGGAAACCATTCTGCTTCTCCAAGGTTTGGTTTGAGAAGTGGCAGGAGAGTGACTTCAGTGAATTCGACGCAGTCTTGGGCGGGAGGATAGCATAGGGATTTTCTGATGACCTGGGGAGTAATCTAGAGAATATTGACCCCTCGAGGGGATAGGAAGATGTCCTTACGATTTATGTAGGCATCGCCAAGCCAAGCGATAAACTCCGAGAACAGATGGGTTGTCAGGGCAATTTGGTAATAAATCCCTGAATCAACGACTCTGAACACATCTTCCCCCCATCGCTGAAATTCGAAGAGATCGGCCTTAGTACGGGCCACATTGAAAGGGTAAACCAGGTCACAGAGCTAAGAGTGGGAATCCGTGAGTGGTTTGGGCCCAAGAGAAGTCCTAACCTCGTGAGATTGAGGGTTTCGGGGGAGGAGTGCTTCATTTTTTCCATAATAATTAGAACAAACAATAAAAGGAAAATAATGGTAGGGACGCAATTAAATACCTGAGGTAGCAGGGAAAGTGACACAAGGGTGAAAGGTAGCCAATACTTGAGTTTTTTACCCGTCTGATAGAGTGAGACGTTGGTAAGTGACCAGTAAATTCAAATAGATGAGAGTAAAAATCATTTTGGAAACATGGTTTTTACTGGGTAATGGGGCGAGGCGACAAATGTAGGGTTGACGTCATGATAATGTTAAAGGGGCACATGGCACATGGCGATTGGCTGATAGATGTCGGGTAGGTGGGAGCCACGTGCCAGACACAGGAGTACTAGCCTTATTACCCCGACTGAACTTACCTTACCTTGCAATGTACCTGTGCCAGTTGTGTGCTGGTTGGGCCCTCCAGTTTTTGTCGAGTCAAACGATGGCCTCCATCTCTTATCTTCCTCCGCCGGAACTAATTTTATTGGCTAAGAGGAGAACTGACGTCATATCCTCTGGTGGGTCGATTTCGGCCACCCCCACTCTATTGAATGCCTCTGGAAACGGCTTTATACTGCCATCTTGGGTGGATGACCCCGCCACTGCCATGTGAACATAGTGGCTTACTGACAGCAAAAATTTCGTGACGTTTACCTTTATCCTCCAGCATTGCTCTTCCCTATCCATTCAATATATATCTCTTCGCACTGTGTCTTTCATTATGAGGGTCACAAGCCAACTTTGGCTCCATTGGGGACGAAATCCTCATCTCGAGTGCGTCGAGAACTCGCAGGCCGCTCGCTTGTGTTATTGTTAGCATACCGAGGACAATTATAAAAAGCTTCAGATAATTCTGATAAAAAGGGAACATAAAGGAAATTCATGCAAAAATAAAAGATGATATATGTACAGTTTGAAGGATATATACAATGGGCCCTTGTGGCCCATGTAAGTGCTAAAAATAGGGCTTGAGAAACTGCCCGTTCACAAGCATCTCAATTATATCTCCTTCCAAATTTTCCAATGCGAAGGTATTATTTCCCTTGACTTCTGCCACCCTGAAAGGCCTGAACCAGAGCAAATTGAACTTTCCATGTTTACCTTTGTCCGACCACCTGACGTCCCATTGCAGCACCAGGTCCCCTGTTTGGATCTCGTTATCTTTCACTCGTGGTCAAATAGGAATTTCATCTTCTCCTGGTAGTCAACCAACTTGATGTTTACCTATGCCCGAGTCTCATCCAGTTCTACCAACTGATTCATCCTCCTGACGATGTCATTTGGTTCCTCCTCACTGTCTTGCAAAAATTTGGCCACCGGTAGTGCAAGTTGAATGGGGAAAACCACCGCCCTGCCATACACCAGCTCATAAGGTGACTTTCCGGTGGATCTTTTGCTAGTGATGTGATTTGCCCAAACCGCAAATTTTAGTTGGGAATCCCAGGTATTTTTATTTTCATTTATGGTATTTTTAAGAATCCTTACCAAAGTCTTGTTGGATGACTCCACCATCCTGTTCCCCTGTGGATAATAAGTTGTGGAGTGTCCCAGAGTAATATTGTAATTCTAACAAAAGTTTACAAACTTGGTTGACTTGATGACTTGAGCGTTATCAGTGATGATTTTAGTCGGGCCCCCAAACCTAGCTATTATGTTTTCCTCCATAAATTTTATCACCACCCCATCTGTGGTGTTTCTTGCAGGCACAGCTTCAACCCACTTGGTGAAGTAATCGATGGCAATGAGAATCCAACGGTGCTGGTTACTAGAGGTCGGGTGGATATCTCCAATGAAATCAATTCCCCATTTTCTGAACGACTCTTCGACATGTTTCAGGATCAATGGGAGTGGCGCAAACATTTTTTTTCTCTATGAAAGTCTCACATTTCTCACATGCTCGAACGTGAGCGTGTACATTCCCAAACATCTGAGGCTAGAAAAAACCTGCTCTCAGGATCTTGTGGGAAGTAGACCACCAACTGTAATTCCCACCACATACACCTTCATGAAACTCGGTCATCACCTCGTCCACCTCTTTCTCTATTAAACATAATAACAAAATCCCTTTCGGGTCCCTCCAATACAATAACCATTCGCCATAACGTACTTTTGCGACCTCAATCTCAAGGTGCGGTACTTTGCCTTGTCGTAATTGGGAGGACATCTTAGGTTCAGAAGGTATTCCACCACGTCTTTATACCATGCAGAAAAAAGGTACTTTACATGTGTTCTTTGCACTGAGAATTCTATCCCCTGTTGTGTTTCTGCACCTTTCGTTACCTCTACTCCTTCCATAGATAGATTTATCCCCAAGTATTGGTAGTTGGATTTGGCTAAAATTTTCGCCAGTCCTTGCTTGATCTCCAACTCATACTCCTAGATCTTGGCGATCGACTTGCCCCTCTTCCCTTCACTGTCTCCTTGTATTAATATGTCCTTCACTACTCTCGTCGAAACATAGGAAGTTATGGAATCTTGTAACACATATATCTGGAATGCCTTTAGAGATTTGGCTAGAGCATATGCCTGCTTTTCGAGGATATTATAATTTAATTCAATGTTGCACAGGACCTGGCTAAAAAATGAAATAGGCTGTTCGTGCCCATCCTCGTTCTTCTGTAGTAGTACGACAACCACTGTATGAGGGGAGGCAAAGGAGAAAATCATGAAGGGCTTGCAGTAATCAGGACTTGCTAGCACTGGGGCTTCAGAAAAAGCATGCTTGATTCGTTCAAAAGAGGTCCTTAATGGGGAAGTCCATTTTACTTCATTATTTTTCTTGACCATTTTAGTGATGTGGTGGACTATCTCATTATAATTGGGGATAAACCTTCTAAGGAAATTTATTCTCCTCAAGAATACTTGTATTTCCTTTTTGTTCCTCGGGAGGGAAATGCCATTTATCACCTCTACCTGTTTCGGGTCGATCTTCACTCCCTCCTTAGTTACTATGTGTCTTAGTAGCTTTCCTTCTTCCAGGGCGAACATGGATTTCTAGGGATTCAAAGATAGACCGTACCTGTGACACTTTTTGAATGTTTGCCGAAGATGTTCAATGTGCTCAGAATCACTCTTCGAGAAAAAAGTGATGTCGTCGAGATAAATCACTACGGACTTATCTTACTCTCCTATGAAGGAAATATCCATTGCATGTTGGAAAGTGGCACCAGCGTTGATCAGACTGAAAGGCATCCAGGCATACATGAAGGTTCCCCACGGTGTGGTAAATTATGTCTTCTTCTGATCTTCAGGGAGCACTGCCACCTGGTTATATCCCGAGAAACCGCCCATCATAGACATTCCGGGAGGATCCTACCACCTTTTTCAAAATATGGTCCATATTTGGAAGAGGATAGTTATCTTTGAGCAAGGCCTTGTTTAGATTCCAGAAGCCCACACATAATCTAATTTCTCCATTTTTCTTCTTCACCATGACCAGGTTGGCCACCCATTTTGAATATCTCAGAGGGACGATGATTTTTTACCATAGTAGCTTCTTTATCTCTTTTTCAATTGCTCGGAGGAAAAGAGGATTGATCTGCCTCAGCTTCTGCTTATGGGGCTTGGCTTCCCCCTTGAGTGGTATTTTGTGTTGTATAACATCAATGTCGAAAGTCTTCAAATCCTTATATAACCAGGTGAAGACATCTTTGTACGCGTGAAAATCCTAGATATATTGATCCTGGTATTATTCAGGGACTCCCTTGGATAGATTTACCACCTTTGGATCTTCCTCTATCCCAATATTTATATCCTTGACAAGATCATCCAGATTTTTTTGACCGGGGTTGATTTGAATATCGTTTTTATCAAATAGCCTTTCCAATGGTACGAGACCTCTGGGAATGACATTTCCCTTTAATTGCAAAACGTGGTGTTCGACCAATGTCTCCTTCCATTTGGTTTGTGGATGTTCACTGGGACCTTCATCGACTGAATCAATCACCAAATTAGAGAATTCACCGACCATTTCCATAAAGCGCTTAACTTGTTCTTCATCCTCAAAGACTTGCCAATGCTTTACATTGTCAAGAACGGAGGGACGATATCGTACCTCGACCTCATATCTAAGCAGGGGATTCTATGGCGGGCGAAAATTGTTGGCTGCAACAACTTAGAAATTTGGCCATCTGATTCTTGTCCCTCGGCATGAACTGTATATTAAAAGCAGAGAAAATTTTTTCTATCAAGTCCCACACCTCATTTCTATAGGCTCTGAGTCATGGATGTTTAGTTTGGCACTGATTTCTGAATTGCATTAGCACTAGCTCTGAGTCTCCAAAGACCATCAGATTTTGTATGTTCATATTATGTGTTGTCTGTAGTCGTAGTAGCAAGGCTTCATATTCAGCCATGTTTTTTGTGGCTTTGAACTCCAATTTGAAGGAGAGAGGAACTAAACATCCTCGGGCGAGATCCAAAGCACCCCGGTTGCATTGCCTTCTTGCGAATTGGCCCCGTCGAAATGCAGAGTCCAGATCTTGTCCTCGTCTTTATTCATAGGCTCCTTCTGTTTTAGAGGAGGGACTTCAGTCTCTTGCAGTAAATTCTCATCCTCTTCGAACATGAGAGAAGACAATTCACCCTCCTTACCATACACCAGGGAGTTTTTCGAACCATCAGATTTGGTGACCATTTTCACGAACCTGGATTCATGGTATAGCCTCCTTTCCTCACCCCCAAACACTGGAATAGTTGTGTAGGTGAGGTCCAAGTTAATTGACCTACAAATATTTGAACCCCAGGATCTAGAACACAACATTCTGAATCGGGACAGGATATCAGCTACCACAATATCAATCACCACGCTCTTATCCAAGATCTGGGCTAGATTTACTAACAGGTATTTTATCATGCCCGGGCACTTTACCCTCTTGGAATCAAAAGAATACAGATATTTATATGGTCTGGTAATCTGCAACCCCAACTTCTCCATGACAGACAATGGAAATAGATTATGTGAAGCCCCTAAATCTAGCATGTAGTTGTGTAGTAACAGGTCATGAATAATTAGAGACACATAGAATGGGGGAGTGTTTGAGTCCAACTATTCTACATGAGGTCCACAAACTACCATGGGTCTTTCCTCTTGGATATTGAGGGTTTCAGGAAGAGGGTTTGCACCATGAGACAACATAAATTGAGATAATTAGGCTTTATATGAAGGCTGCTTTAGAAGCTCGATCAGGGGAACCAAGATCTTGACCTTCTCTAGCTCTTTCAGGTGGTTAAAGGTCATGGGGGTTTTTTTAGCAATGACTTCTTAAGGCTGCTCTTTAGGGTGATCGAGTAAGTTCGAGGCTACAATAGAGGACTTTCAGTTTGCAGGATGATTTGAACCTAGATTTGTGGAGGTGGATGTAGTGGCCTTATGATGTACAGACTCTTCTAAAGGATTTTTCCCCTTACTGGCGGAACCAGAAGAGGTTTGTTCTCTTGGTGTTGACTCTTCATCTTGTTATTGCACTTAGTTTATCTTTCTATAGGACCTGAGGTGATACTTCTTATGGAGCTGAGCTTGCATGAACTCCACAAATTGTCTGCAGTAATTATCAATATCTCGATCCTATGGGGAAACTTCCTTCTCTTCTAGATATTCTTGTAGGGTGAGTTCCCCTTCTTCATCTTATAAATAAGAAAGGAATTGATCTTCTTGACTGTCGGGGGCTTCCTCGGTTTGTCCTTCTACTTCCCCTTCTAAGTATAGAGGAGGTTGGATGTGATCTTAATGCTCCTTCCTTTCCCGCTGTAACAATTGTAGAGGTGGCTTTTGATACTGGGGATTAAACCCTTGATTAGGAGCCATTTGGTTGGGACGAGGAGAGGAATTCCAGCTTCACCAGCTTATTCAAGAGTTTCTTGATCAGTTTATTCATCTCTTCAATTTTATACTCTGGTGATTCCCTTTCTTCATTAGAGGTAGAAGCCTCCTCCCTATCGCTTCTCTTGGCCTTATGCTCTGTCCTTCCTTTGAATTTACCTGTAGAAGAAACGTTTGCTTCTACCTCCAGTGCATCAGTCTGGATCTGGTCAAGGGATGTATAATTTATTTCCCTTGAGGTGAATTTTTTATGTCAGAACTAGCTAAAACAAAGGTATCTAGGGGATACTCAAGTACACAGGCTATGGAGCTAGGGCCATAGACTTTAGCTTTCTGAGATGAGGATGACGAATATTATAGCGAGGAAAAACGTAAGTCGGATTGGATGGGTTTATTTTCTTTCTAGATTCTCTTGAATAGAATATTTTCAGGATCAGATACAGAAGGGGTTCTTAGCTGAGAGGTATCTGACCTAGTGTGGCCTGGTGTAAGCCAGGATTGTAGCTGATTTAGGTTTAGCTAATAGTGGAGTCACCAAGGTAAGGGTTGTGAAACTCTCAACCCTTCATGCTCACATGAATGAAGGGTGAAGATAATTTCGTATCCCAGGGAAAATATTTTCTAATACGTTCCCTAGCAATGGCACCAAAAAGATGTTGTCGTTACTAGAGATAGTCTTGAGTTGCAGGAGACCAGTGCCTAGGACATCATGTGAGAGGGAGGTTATATGGGTTTTCTCTATTCTCTTTGAGGCGACCTCCTAGATATAAACTTGGTGAAATTATTTGATAAGTGGTTCTAGATAACAATGGGAGTAGAGAAATAATGACTAACTTTGATTATGAGAAGGGGATAACTCAAAATGGGCTTGTGGCTGCAATGAAGCTCAATTTGTTGCAATAGGGCCTGAGGTGGAACCAATGAACATATCTTTTAAGGTAATGCGGATGGATTCCAAGAAGAACGAGGACGGTAAGTTGAAGTGAGGCAGGCCTACCAAGATGCAAGAATCTGCCCTCCTGGGACTTAAAAAGTAGAGAATGATCACGATAAGAATTATGAGACGCGAATCATGTGTCGAGCATAATTAAGGTAGCCGAAATACCATTATATGAGTCTCATGCAAGATAAATTAATTAATTATCCATTAGAAACCCGCATTCTGAACACATGATAACTTGAAAGAAAGTATGGCGAAACTGAATAAGAAGATTAAACCAATACACATAAGAAGCATAGATACTGCTAAAAAACCCAGTAGGAATCCATTTTGCAACAAGTCGTCATTATATTATCTTCTAAAAACATCTCTTCCAGATATGAATTTAGAGCTAATCTCAAACATTACAAAATGTGCTACATAAAATATGCACTCGGAACTTCCAGAGAAATCAGAACCATTCTTCATCTTTGAGCTGGCTTTCTACAGTTTTTACATTGGGCACCTTGGCTAGATATTTTCTAAGACAAAATATTCCTTCCTGAATTTACAGTTTCATATCCAAATAAAAAATGATGCGATATAACTGCATCATATCAGAGGCAATATTATTCTGATACTGACTATAACAAAAACATAACAGAAAAATAACATGTAGATAATACTTTGGGTGAAATCGATATTTCAACCGATTTTACATCACACTAAAACTGAAACAAAAGTAAAAACAAAGGCCGCATGGGGTTGATCATGATATCCTTTAGTGGTTATGACGAGGCGTGGCAGAGCCCCCTGAGTGGCATGATTTGACTGAATAAGTGGAGGAGATAGGTAGGTGAGGCGGCTAAGGTGGAAGTTGCTGCGAGGTGGAAGGAGATGGAGGATTTGCGTATTCATAGCACCTTTCCAGGTGACTGCCGCGGGTAGAGGTGATGTGATAAAGAACTCGAACATATATTGAAGCTGAGTAAGCTCAGAATAATCAAGGTGGGCCACTAAGAATCTCTTGACATGAGAAAGGAGAAATAATTCCTTGCGTAATGCTACTACTAAGGTATCTACCTTCAAGCGGGAGCTCTTCTCTAATGTTATATCTACCCTGCACTTGATCTCATATATTTTTTAGTCATAAGTAATTAGGGGAAGCAATGTCCCTGACTGTTGATCCCATCTTGGTGGAAGACCATCCTACACTAACTTACACCATTCCTGATCGAATCTCTCCACTCCCTTTGTTATGATTGCTAAATATCCCAAGGATTTTACGCGTGCCTCCTCTTTATGGATCATCTTATTAACCTCCATGATGGTCCTAAAACGCTCGACCACTCCATGGGTGCTCACTTCTTCAGATGGGAGTTCATTGATATACTTGGCATATCTCCTTGTTGTTGCTGCCTTCTCATCTCTTTCCCTACGGTCAGCCTCCAACTGTACCTTATACTCTCAGATGGAATTCTTCTTGTCACTGGCCAACACGATGAGCTCCCAATGCTCTTTTACCTCTATTATGATCTCTGCCCATATGATTTTACTATCATCTACTAATGACATATTCCCTTTAATTTTTGCTTTCAAGTTCTTGATAGACTTCTCCTGTCCCTGGGCCTCCCTGCGAAGGGTCTCTACCTCCTTCTGTTGGGACGAGACCATCTTTTGGTTTTTTGAGCATGCCGCCTTGGCCTTGTCTAGGAGCCTTCAGGTGGTGCGTGTTTCATCTTCTGACATCCTCAGGTCTTCCAGAGCCTTGGTTAACTGTTCTAGAGCACTTTGCGGGTCCTCCGGTACAGGAACTACACACACATGATTACCCTGCACAAATTGTAACTCTGACAACTTCTCCCTTGGTCTCGTGATCTCCTCATCCCTCTTAGCGAGGGAATCAGTGAGGACGTCTTTTTCCTTTTCCACTTTGGCTAGTTCCTCTGTTTGAATATGTTCAAAACTAGGGATATTCAATTTTTGTCTCAATTACTGTACCTCCAACTTTGTTTTGATTAGAAGAGCCTGTAACGCTGAGTTGGCATCGACTCCCTTCCCTCTTATTAGTTTTTTGCAGTCCTCCAGCTACGTAGCAAGAGCTTTAGCATTTTATCTTTCTCTTTTGGAGCAAGAAATCTATAGGCTTGTTGACTTAATCATAAAATACACAAAAGGTATTGTAATAATAATATATTATATATAAAATGTATAAGAGATGATGATAAAATGTTACAATGAGGTCCTGCTTATATACCTACGGAGGTGGCCTTTCATCAATGGGCATGTCTTTTAGACATGCCCTTTCACTAACTTAATTGCTACTTACATAATCCCTATTTAACTATTAATAACTATATTTATTATATTTGTTATGAATTATATTCATAACATTGCCTTCCTCTCAAAAAGCTTTGTCCTCAAAGCTTAATTTTTTGACAATTTTATTCACTTGGGACTATCTTCTTGGCATATGTCATTCACCACTGACACCTTATCTTGTAGAATTCTCTCGTAATGTTGTCTTTGGAACTAGGGTTTTTGTTAATTTTTTTTTTAATGTCTTGAACTTTTTTTTTTAATTAATTAATTAATATTAAATTAATAAATTTATTTTTAAATTAAATAATAATAATTTATTATTATTATTATTATAATAAATTAAATAATAATAATTTATTATTATTATTATTATTATATATAAATTATATAATTATAATTTACATATATTATAACTTTTTAATTATGATTAAATTGAAACCATCCACCTTATAACACATATGTTCATTAAACCTGTTCGTAATCTATTTTTACCACTCATTCTTATCCAACCCAACAACTGCAGCTTCTGGTGTGAGAGAGATTTCTTCACATTTCATAAACTGAAGCGCCGCTGGATCAAAACGGAAAAATCCACTATCGTGAACAGGATCACGGTACAGAGGATCAACATGAATCTCCTCGCGATTGATGAACCTAGCGTCGGAAACAATAGGTGTCGACTTGACCATACGGAGGTTGGTGAGAATGATCCCACGTGTTTTGTTAACAATGAAACCTATGTCATTGCTACTCCCCTCAATCTCTGTATCAAAAGACCGAGTGGAAGTGGTTCGAAGCACTACTACCGCCATAACCTTCTCCAACTTATTTCTCCACTTCTCAGCCTCATCATTTTCCATGTTTAAACAATGTGGAGAAATTCGTAACAGGGATAAAATATCAACCACTGGTAATGGATTGGGTGAACTTATATTCTTCAGAAAATCCACAGCAATTTCTAGAAAAATATGGGCAAGATTTCTCTCCAAACAAAATTCAATTTTCTCCAACTCATTGCAATCACTGATACTAAGATCTTGAAGGTTGGGGCAAAATCCTACACCAAATGATATCTCTGATATTTCCATCGTTGTAATTTCTAAGTGTTGGAGCCGAGGCATGAATCCCGTAAATGGCAGTTTTCTCAGCGGATGACAACACCCAGAAGGCAGCACAACAGATTGGAGAGAATGAACTCCAATTTTCAAAACTTCCAAATCGCTTAGATCTCTAATTGCACTTGGCCATTATTTTAAGCCTGTGCCAATAAAAAGTAATACTGCAAAGTACCTTTGCTGAAAAAATTTCCGTGGTAATTCTTCAATTTCCCAACGGGAGGAAAGATCTAAATGTTCAAGCTTGTTGATGTTTCCCAGTGTTTCACTTGAAATGGTTAATGAAATGCAGAACTTTAAATTAAGATATTTAAGTCTAATTAAATTCCCGAAAGAATTTGGAATCCTCTTAAAAGTGTAGGATCTATCCAATTCGAGGTGTTCCAGATTTGTTAAATCACCGAAAGAATCTGGTAGTGACTTCAGTTTCTCGCAATTCCTTAACACCAAGGTCTTCAACGATTGCAGACCACAAAATTCGTCTGGCAATTTTCCCAGATTAACCTAGACACTCTCTCCTAGAAAATCAACGACTATCCGTTTGAGGTGCTTCAGGTACCCTATGGACTTTGAAATGATCAATAGCAGAGAAAAAATATGTAGCTCCTGCAACTGCAAAGGTGCTTGCGAATCATTTTCCCACAACGTTTCCAAGACACTCCCACTCACCTCCAAAACCATTAAATTCTTCACCGGAATCCAGGAAGGTAGAAAAGAGTAGGGACACCTGTACTATTGAATCCATATTACATTTGGTGACTTCACCCTCCTCAGAATTCATTCCATGTGATCTTCTTCTACGTCAAGGAGACTAACACCAAGAAAACCATTATGTGTATTGAGTAGTCTATCTAGAGAATAAATCACGTGGCTTCCCAACAGCTCACGAATACTCTTTTTGAACCATGACTTGTAGTGGGAACTACCATAATTCCTCGCACTGTTGTTGGTACCAGTTTATCATATGATTGTTGTAACAAATCATCAATGTCTTGTGGCCAACAGCAAAAACGAAGAGGCAATTATGAATCTTGTGCTTCCAGTAAGCTCGGGAATACAGTGAAAGTAATGTACTTTTGAAGTGACTCGTGGTACTTGTCATAGAGTTTCCATGCATAGTAATGATGGGACTCCTGGGTTAATTTGACAATTGGTGTCATTACTAAAATTCCAGAAGGTGGACCTATGGGCATGGTTGTAACTGATGTTGCAGGAGACAATCTCACAGGTTCTAATGCAGACACTTTTGTTACCATTGGTTCAGATTTATCAGTTCTTGGTTTGAGTGGAAAAACTTCCCTCATTCCACTGCTATCAGAGTTGCTCAACAACAGTGGATTTGTATTTTTTTTTGGATCTAAGCATGCCTCAATAATATGCTTTACAGTATCAATCATCACTTCAAGGGAAACTTGACCATCAAAGCAAGGAATGTTATTTTGGGGGAACTTTTCTTGGTCTCTATCTAATGGAGTTATCAAGCCTTCACTCTCAACCATTGGTTGTGAACTCACAAATGAGTCTAATTCATGCCATGAAATAAATGGCACGTTATATGTGTCCTTTGTACTTGTAGATGCTAAGGAAACATCAAATGGTGCATCCATATGTTGTGAGGCCATCCCGCAAGGATCCATTTGAAAATCATGGCTAGCATCATCTTCATCCTTATCAAAATCAACTTCATCTTTTTATGTTTCTTCAACAGTTTCCTGACTAGTAGGCTCATCTTTATTTTTCAGATCACCTTCATTCTCATAAGTTGGAATTTCCGTAACCTGATCTTCTTTAGAATGTAGTGACTCTTCATGATTATCATCTGAATATTCTGAATTAGTTGAATTTTTCTATTGACTATGTTCAATATTCGGGAATATTGGTTTTTGCGTCAGATTAATCTTGTCCAAAATTCCGTTTATATTCTACATTGCTTTGTTATGATTGTCTATGGCCTCTCTATGGTTTAGCCAAATTTGTCTTTCTATCCGATCTGTTATGCCTTAAAATTTTTTTAATGTTGTCAAAATTTCCTGTAACCTTATCCTCAAGATTGGTTAATCTTTTAGTGAATTTATCAGAATTATTATTGATCTTACTCTCAAGATAGATCAACTCTTTGTTGAAATCGTCCATCGTAATTGATGATCACATCGAGCGGCAGCGATTTCGAGGCACCGCATGTAACAACTGAAGGTAGCCAACAATGGTGTAGGTGCTTCCTTCCAGGCGAGAAGATCGCTCCTCTGTCATCCTTGTCGATAGAAGTTGATATGATCCTCTAAGTGACAAACAAAACTGTCGCACTGAGAATGGATCAAACCATCCTAAATCAATCTTCTGTGAAATATTACGATGACTGGAAACTTGAGATGGTTCATTAGTATTTTTTAGAATATCAGCTTATTTTTGTTCTGAATACATAGCTCGACTAAGTTGTCTGCTCGCATGATTTGGATGTCGATAGGGAATTTTTTTGGTTTGACTTTGATTTTATTTTGGCGAGGATGTTATTGAGTAGGTTACAGAACCTTCATTTAGAATGCTCCTCATTTGAACTACAACATCGAAGTTTGTATCATTTTAAACTTGCTTGTCTTCTTCTTGAGTTGTGACGTTTACTGGATCAATGTTCGTTTTTCATGCAACTTGAACTTATACATTTGTCGGTTTCGATGACTCTTTTTCGACAAGTTGTTGCACCTTGTTTTCCAACGACTTCTTATCCTTTTTCAATTTCTTAATTTGCGTTAGAAATTTTTTGTTGTGGTCCTTGAGGTGAGAAACTTCTTCATTCTTGTTAGTTGTGATTTTGTCAATTTCCTTTTGCATATTTTGGATCGCCTTTTTACTTTCTTGAGAAATTACTTTTGAAATTTCTTGAATGTCTTCAGGTGTCACTGAATTTGCCTTTAAGTTGATGTCCTATAGCGTTATTTTCTTCTTTTTGTAGGAGAATGTTAAAAACTTCTTTTTTGTGTTAAGGACAAATGACCCTAGTGATTCCATCCAGAGCGAACCCAGAATTATATCAATATTGTTACAAAAGAAGGTTTTAACGGTAAATTGCGAGACCAAGGAATACTCCCCAATACCTAGGTGTAGATTCCTTATGTCGTATTGTTTTTAATTAGCGTTAATTGAATTTGTTTCGATTATATTTGATTCAGGGATCGCTAATTGGTTAGCACATTCAGTACTAACATAATTATCCTTTTGATTAAGATCGATAGATATGAGAACATCATTTTCTGCAAGTGACCCTTTGATTCTAATTAGCGTACGGACAAACATACTATAATTTTCAGGAGATCTTCCTTCTTTCCTTTCCGAATTAGATTCAATTTCCTTTTCATCAATGATTGATTCCATTTTGTCTGTTAAATTGAGTTTTTAGGGTTTTTAAGGTAACCCTTCCTAACTTTCTCTTCTTCTTTTTAATGAAGTTATTATTCCTTCAATTTTATTTATTTATTTTTAATAATTTAATTAATTAAATATATATATATATATATATTCTTTTAACAATTGATTTTTTTTTAACTCTTTTTTTTGTTGCAAGGTTACAACCCTAGTGAAACATGTCTATTCGCATATATTCACCTATAAAATATATGTCCACTTATGTGTATTTGACTTGGTTAATGTTCTCCACGTAAAAGTAAACTTACCATTCACACAGAGATTTTTTATTCCTTTACTTCTTATTTTACCTTGCAAATACCATGGGCTTCCAAAACCACGATCTTGTAAACCACTAAAAGAAAAATCAAAATAACCTTACCTACTCTTCCTTATTTCTTTTTCCTTTTTAATTTTAAATTGTCTTGGTATGTACGTATATGTACTTCTTTATATGTATCTCTTTTTTTGTTTTTTGTTTTTTTTTTTTTTTTTTAAAATTATATATATATATATATATATATATATATATATATATCTATATATATATATATATATATATATATATATATATATATATATATTTGACTATATATACATATTTCTTTTTCTTTTCTTTTTTTGAAAAATTTCCCTTTTTTTTCTTTAAATTTTTAATTTTGGCCAAAGGCCTACTAGTGAAATTTCTTCAAATTTTTAATTCTGGCCAAAGGCCTACTAGTGAAATTCTTCAAATTTTTAATTCTGGCCAAAGGCCTACTGGTGAAAATGGAAAAACTCCAAGGCTGGTAGCGAAACGCTTCAACGACAACAATGTTGACAAATTTTTGATGGCCAAAGGTATTGTAATAATAATATATTATATATAAAATGTATAAGAGATGATGATAAAATGTTACAATGAGGCCCTACTTATATACCTACGCAGGTGGCCTTTCATGAATGGGAATGTCTTTTAGACATGCCCTTTCACTAACTTAATGACTAATTACATAATCCCTATTTAACTATTAATAACTATATTTACTATATTTGTTATGAATTATATTCATAACAACTTTGCTAAGTGACCTTTATCTGAACCAGTCTCCTTTTTGCTTACTCCAGGGTGATGGTATGATTTACTACTTCAATTTGTAGCATGTCCCCGATGGACTGGTGTGAATTTAACTTATCGGTCAAGGGGATGAAAGTCAAATTCAGAATTATTTCTAGGGCTTTGTACTGGGATCCCGGGGGTAAGGGATGAGAGGCTGAATTTTGGACAGCCAATATAAGTTGATCTTTCTCCACATCTAAGGTTGAGGTGATCCTGGTATGATTCTTGTCTACGAGCTGAGACAACTCAACTCTTAGTTTCTCCCTTGTGGATTTGTTACCTTGTTTCTTATTTTCCTGACGTGACAACCTATGGAAGCTCTGAAGGTGCCAAAGAAGAGGTGAAATCATAGGAGAGCTGAAAGCTTGGTCTGTCTTTTTCCTGGCCCATGAAAAGTGAGGCCTCATTGTCAGGAATTTTAGTTTCTAGCTCCTCAGGGCCTTCAATCCTCTGTCTCTTACTGAGGTGCCCTTCCTCTTCCTCCTATGTGAATCCTTGGTTAGCTTGGGGGTTTTCCTGTTCCAGCACTTCTGCATCACCGAGTACATTATCTCCTTTTCCTTCGATAGCTCTGGATTCGACCTCCATCTCTGTATCCAAAGGCCATGAATCACAGTTAGCTTTCCATTCAATAAGAAGCCTAGGTTCATGCTCATATGTTTTGGATTTAATCTTTTTCTTCCTATGTGTGATAAACCCCTTAGGATCGTAGTGCGATGCATCTCCCCGCAGGAAATTCATCTCCTGCAACATCCTTTCCACAGAGGAGAGGGTGTGCCTTGAATTAACGGTGATAGGGCCTACAGTATTTGGGAGCCTGAAGATATATCCCTTTTTCGCGGACACGAAGTGGGCTTGGTCGACACTTAGGACTTGACGGATACACTCGAGGGAAAAAATCCTCATGGACAGGAAAAATGGCAAGTGATAAGAAGTCACTTCAACACCATAGACCTTGATCTCGGTGTGATCTTCAAACAGGTACCAATCACCAATACAATCCATTTCACTGAACTGGAGCCACTCCTTTTGCTCAGGAAAATTTTTGGGCGGGGAGCTATCATGTATGATAGCATAGGCTTTAGACATGAAATCCATGACGAATTGTGCATACCCTTTCCCCTTTGAATGTTGGCGAACTCCCGGAGTCCATTCGAAAACATATTTGGGTTCAATGTTTCTCTTGGAGAACTTGTTAAGGCCTAAACCCTGGAACTTGTCCGCATGCTCAAACAGGAATAAGTAGAAAAAAAAGGAGCAGTATTTGAAAGAAAAAAATGATGACATATCTTGGAACTGGGCTTTGATAGCTGAGGCCAGGAAAGTAGGGATATCTAGAAGAATCTCAGGCTGCATCATGAGCCATAAAAACCCTAAACCTGCCTTAGTCATCCTATAGGCATTTTCTAACCCCATCATTCCTGAGATGACTACTAGAATAGGTTGTATAGTATCATGGAATAGTGACAGCGGAATAGAATCTACATGAGGGAGATCGTATAGGCGTGAATAAAAAATGAGTTTGAGGAAACCGTTCTCCTTCTTCAAGGGTTGGTTCGAGAAGTGGCAGGAGAGAATGACTTCGGTGAATTCGACGCAGTCTTAGGCGGGAGGATAGCATAGGGCTTTTCTGATGATTTGAGGAGTAATCTCAAGAATCTTAACACCCTGAGTGGATAGGAAGATGTCCTTACACTCGATGTAGGCATCGCCAAGCCAGGCGATAAACTCTGGGAACGAATGGATTGTCAGGGAAATTTAGTAATAAAGCCCTAAATCAACGACTCTGAACACATCTTCCCCCCGTCGTTGAAATTCGAAGAGCTCGGCCTTAGTACGGGCCACATTGAAAGGGTAAACCAGGTCACAGAGCTGAGAGTGGCCATCTCTGAGGGGTTCGGAGCCAGGAGCAGTCCTGACCTCACGAGCTTGAGGGTTTTCAGGGGCACAACGTTTCATTTTTTCCATAATAATTAGAACAAAATGTAAAAGGGAAATAATGAGAGGGACACGACCAAATACCTGAGGTAGAAAGGAAAGCGATGCGAGGGTGAAAGGCAGTCAATACTTGAGTTTTTTACTCGTCTAACAGAGTGAAACATTGGTAAGTGACCAAAAAATTCAAATAGTTGACAGTAAAAATCGTTGCGAAAACATGGTTTTTACTGGGTAATGGGGTAGGGCGATAAATGTAGGGTTGACGTCATGAGGACGTTGGCAAAGGGGCATGTGGCATGTGGTGGTTGGCCGACAGTGGTCGGGTAGGTGGGGGCCATGTGCCAGACACAGGAGTACTGGCCTTTGTACCTCGACCAAACTTACCTTACCTTGCAACGTACCTGGCCAACTGTGTGCTAGTGGGGCCCTCCAGTTTTCGTCGGCTCGAATGATGGCCTCTATCTCCTGTCTTCCTCCCCCTGAATTTCTTTGATTGGCTGAGAGGAGCGATGACGTCATCTCCTCCAGCGGGTCGATTTCGTCCACCCCTGCTCTCTTGAATGTCGTCAGAAATGGCTGTAGACCACCATTATTAGGTGGACGATCCCGCCGCTACCATGTGAACGTAGCGGCTTACTGACCACCAAAAGGCCTGGACATTTACCTTTATCCTCCAACTTTTCTCCTTCCTATCCCTTCAACAGATATCTCTTCGCACTGTGTCTTTCATTATGAGGTTCACAAGCCAACACTCCACAAAATGTATCTTTTTTCATGTAGAAAATTTATTTTTCCAATTTCTCTCAAATGGTAAGTTAGATTTTCCTGAAATTTTCTGAGGTTGTTACTATTTTTTTTTCAATCCGAGTCTATTTTATATCATCATAGAAAAAATTACGTCAGAAAATAGTGTTGTTGTATTGCATTGTAATATCCCGAAAGGGAAATAGACAGCAATACAAGCATACAACAATATAGAAAATGCCAGAAATAGAACATAAAGCAAATACACATAAAAATGTCGGGAATGCTAAGCCATTTTATTAATCTGAGAATATAATGAAATACAATAGATAATCAAAGTGATAGCACCTATTCTTGCTCAAGGCAAGTGAAGAACTCTCTCAGAAGAATAGGAAATGGCTGCTATAAGAAACTGCGTCCCAGCTGCTAGGAAACTGCTATAAAACTGCTGCTGCTGGAATGGACTGGAAACTAGGGGCTGATCCCCTTGCTGGAATGAGCTGAAAATCTGCAGACCACTGAACTCACCACCCCAGATAGAACCCAGAAACCATATCGAAAATGGACAGCCTCCTAAAATGACCAAGAAGACCCTCCTCAAGGAATTACGCTGCCCAGGAAGGCTCAACACAGATGCCAAAAGATAGAAGCTGAAACGGAGCCACAAACTCCTCAAGAAACCTCCTTCCGGCAATACTGACCCTCTCCTCTGAATACCAACTGAAACTCCTGCAGAAAATCCCCGTAACAGAACACCTCCAACTAGAACTGCGTCCTCTCTCCCAGGGACTGCGCAGTCACCCAAAGAAGCCCAGCTCCTCCGCCAAACAACAACCAAATCTCCCGCAAAAGACTGAAGAAACAACCTTACCCGAGCAGGCACTCGAAGTCCCCCGGGGCTAAGGGCAAGATCTCTGACTGGAGACACTCGACGCACTTAACAATGCTGCAGACAAGCTAAAAATCCAGCGTGCTCAAGAAGACAAAAGTATAGCTCAATATCATCAATAAAAAGAATGCCAAATGAGATGGCTCTCCCTCCTTTTATAATGCTGGCCCTCCTCAAAAACCCTAACGTGGTCCCTCTCTCTCCCACGTGCTCCTCATAAGACTGCGCAGAAGCTCCTAGAGGCTACGTGGGCCTCCTCTCATATGTGGTATGGACCCCCAAGGCTCCCCCTTAAGTTATAACGTTGCATCTACTAGGGGAAAAACTTTATTTTGTTTAAGTGAGTTAGACCCCTTTTCTCACTTTTATTTATTAATAAACTATAGTTGGCAAAACTATACAAAAATCAAATATTCCAATTAGCAATGCTAATTAGGAATATTACAGTCTCCCCCGGCAGAATGTTTCTTGTCCTCAAGCAACTGAAGTGATGGATGCTGCAAAATCTTCTCATTCACCCATGTGGCATCCTCATCCGGCAAATTCTTCCACCTCACCAAGAATTCCCAGATCGTCCTGCTCCGCAGCTGCCTCTCCCCGGTATCAATAATAGCCTCTGGTTGCAACACCAAATGCCCCTCATCATCCGTGGGTGGTAGCTCATCCGTGACTGTCACCTGCTGTCCCAACGCCTTTTTTAGGCATGATACGTGAAAAATGTTATGAATCTTGTTGCCTTGGGGCAGCTCTAACTCATATGCGACCTCCCCAATCCTGCGTATCACCCTATACGGCCCATAAAAGTGGGGCTTGAGATTTTCAGCCCCCTTCTGCTTAAGTGTCGACTGTCGGTATGGCTGTAATCGTAGGTAGACCAAGTCTCCTACCTCAAAATGTCTCTCCACCCGACCTCTATCAGCATACAGCTTTTGCTGATTCTGTGTTGTGGCCATGTTATCCTTGAGAGCTCGAAGGATATCCTGGCTCTCTTGGATCCAAATCTTGGATCTCAGAGCCTTGCTAGCACCAAACATCACGTCTGTAAAAGACAAAGGATGATACCCATACAAAGCATAGAATGGTGACATACCAATAGACATGTGATGCGTCGTGTTGTAGCAATACTCTCCCAGATGTAGCCACTTCAGCCATGCTCGCTACTGCCCACTGACATAGTTACACAAGTAGCCTTCTAGCCACTTGTTAACTATCTCTGTCTGTCCATCCTTCTGTGGGTGATAACTAGTGCTCGGTGTCAACTCAGTCCCCACTAGCCGGAAAAGCTCCTGCTAGAATCCACCCATGAAGCAGATGTCCCTGTCACTGATAATGGTCTTAGGTAGACCATGCAATCTGAAAATCTCCCTGAAGAACAGCTCTGTCACCTATGCTGCTGTGTAGTGCGCGGATACGGCGAAAAAGTGCGCATACTTTGTCAGTCGGTCAACGACAACAAAGATGCAGTCCTTGCCCTGCACCATGGGAAACCCTGTGATGAAGTCCATCGATATGCTCTCCCATTTCCCCTCTGCAATGGGAAGAGGCTGCAACAACCCTGCGGGATGGCTCATCTCTCCCTTGTTCCTCTGACAAATATCGCACTCCCTGACATACTGGAGTACGTCCACCTTGAGGCCCTTCCATGAGAACCTCTCCCTGATGGCCCTGTAGGTCTTGGTGAACCCCTGATGGCCCGCCAATGGAGAATCGTGTGAAGCATGGAGTATCTTCTTCTTAAGCTGAGACCCCTCAGTCAAGAAGATCCTGTCCCTGTAATAGATAATCTCATTGACCACCCTGTACCTGTCATCTGTTACCTACCCATCCAACACCTCACATGCAAACATGTCCTTGGAGTACTCCACCAACAGTCGAGCCCTCCAATCAGCGTCCAAGCTCATAAGAGATAACGTGGCTGGTCTATGTGAAAGGGCATCTTCTACCACATTATTCTTGCCTTTAACGTACTCAATGTCAAAGTCATAGGCTTGGATCTTACTGATCCACTTTTGCTGCCTCTCCTGCAACTGCTTCTGCTCCAGAAAGTACCTGAGGTTGTTGTGATCTGACCTCACAGTGAATCTGTTGCCCACTAAATACTGCCGGTACTTGGCCAATGCATGCATGATGGCCAGCATCTCCTTGTTGTATATGGGATACAACCTCTCATGCGGAAGGAGTTTCCGGCTCTCAAAAGCTATAGGATGACCACCCTACATCAATACCGCACCAATCCCCTCTCCTGACGCAACGCACTCCAAAACAAACGGCTGCGTGAAATCCAGCAATGCAAGCACGGGGCAGCTACTCATCACCTCCTTGAGCCTATCAAAAGCTCACTGTGCTGTGTCCGACCAACTGAATGCCCCCTTCCTCATAAAATCTATGAGGGGTGCAGCAAGCTGTGAGAAACCTTTGACGAACTTCCTGTAGTAAGTGCAAATGCCAATAAATCCCCAAAGCTCAGTCACGTTCCTCGGCTCTGGCCAATCTCTGATGGCCCTGATCTTCTCCTCGTGGAATCTCACCCCATCCACTCCTATGATATGCCCCAAGTACAACATCTCCGTCAATCCAAACTCACATTTGAAGAGCTTGGCATGGAACTGCTACTCCTCCAAGATGCACAACACTGTCTCAATATGTTGGAGATGCTCCTCCCACGTCCTGCTATAGATGAGTATGTCATCGAAGAAGACCAGCACAAACTTCCTCAGATGACCCCTGAAGATATGGTTCATGCACGACTGAAAGGTAGCAGGTGCATTGGTCAGCCCAAAAGGCATAACCAGAAACTTGAAGTGCCCATAATGACACCTGAAGCCGGTCTTGGGAATGTCCTGTTCCCTCACGAGAATCTGATGGTACCCAGATCTCAAATCAATCTTTGAGAAGAAGCGTGCTCCCCTCAACTCATCCATCAACTCATCGATCCTGGGAATGGGGTACCTGTTCTTCAGGGTCCTCTTGTTCAGAGCCCTATAATCAATGCACATCCGCAATGTGTCGTCCTTCTTCTTCACCAACACCACAGAAGAAGCAAAAGGACTCGTGCTCGGTCGAATGTGCCCAAGGGCCAGCAACTCCTGAATATCTCACTCAATCTCATCTCGATAGGCCTTGGGATGCCTATAAGGTGTGGTGATCACTGCCTGTATACCCTGTTCCAGCTCAATGGTATGCTCAAACCCCCGATCTGGTGGCTGCCCTGGCGGAATATCCCCGAATACTATGGCATACCTTTCAAGGATAGTCTGTACCTCTGGATGCACTGCATGTCCTGTAGTCGCTGCCTTCGATGCCCGCAGCTCTACTGCCCACTCTATGTCTCCCTTACGGAAGTTTGCCTCCATCCGATGTGCCGACAGATTCTGAGGCGGATATGTGTGTTGTCCCCGTATATTTTCATGCCTCCCTGTCTTGGGATCATCCCACTCCATCTCTAGGGCCTTCCAATCTGTCGTGACCTTCCCTAGAGTAATAAGCCACTGAACACCCAGTATCATGTTGGTGTCCAGAATATCGACCACAAAGAAATGATCTGTGAATGTATAGGTGCCCATCGTCATTGATAACTCGGGAACATACCGAGCACACACCATGATCTGATCTCCTGGGACCAAAACAGAAAATCCATCAAAACTCTTAGTCCGTATACCCCTCCGCTCTATCATCTGTGCATTAATGAAGTTGTGGGTTGCCCCACTATCGACCAAGACTGAGACTCGCTGGCCACGCACTGTCCCTAGTACGCGTAGTGTCAAGTACTTGGGAACTCCCCGCAATGCTGCTAAAGCTCCCCCAGTAGGTGCAAATGACACACCACCTGCTGCTGCTGGTGGAGGTGGTAAGGTACCCTACACTGCACAACTATCTCCTGCCTCCACATCATCCTCCTCATCATCTTCCCCGCTGCTCTCGGAGAAGACCTCAATGAAATGTGCTTTCCCCGCAGCACATCTATGTCCATGTGCCCATGGCTCCTGGCAAGTGAAGCACAACCGCTTCTTCTTCAGCTCCCTCCTGGCCTCATCATCAACCTGCACTCGCCCATGATTCCCCTTGGGAGGCGGAATCCTCGTATCCTTCCCCTTAGGCTGGAAAGCCTGTCTCTGGGGGTAAGGTGTCCGAGTCCTGGGTAATACATCCTGTAAATCTCGGGTCCTGCTGATGGCATCCTGAAGTGTAGCTGGTCTAGTCGACCTGACTAGGCCACGAAGTGACTCTGCTAACCCCTCCAGAAACATGTAGACCATCCGAGCTGCAGATAGATCTGGAACCATCACTGAAACCCTCAAGAAATATGAAATGTAAGTCTCTGGGCTCCCAGTCTGCTTGAGCTTCGTCAGCTCAACGAAGTGCTGCTCCGGATCCCTCCTGTCAAAACGCTCTATCACCCTCCGGGTAAACTCGGCATATGTCCCCACTGTAGAATGCTCGAGTGTCGTCATCCCATGAAACCACCAGTCCTGGGCCTCACCATCCAGATGTAATGTTGCCACCTTAATGGCCTCTGACTGCGACATCTGATTAAGCTGGAAATAGATGTCCAACTTCTCTACCCAAGACTTTGTCGAACTGTTTGATGAGCCATCAAACGAGGGCAAATGAAATCTTCTAGCTGCGTGGTGGTCATCATGATGATGGATGTGCCCTCTGTGATGATCATGGGGTCTACCATCACGTTGGAGCTGAACATAATCTCTGAATGAGATAAGATCTCTGATCCCCGGCCCGCGTGCCAGGTACTCTGCAATGTAGGCGTCCATCTGGCTAGGCTCAGGCTCTGGCTCCCGCTGTGCTCCTTCCCCTGTGTCCTCTGCTAGGAATGTGGGCATAGTGGATCGCATTGGTGCATGCGATGCCATGATGGGAATAGCATCACACTCCGACATATGGTGGGACGTGCTCGATCCCTCACCGATCTGAAAACCCCTTGGGGTTTCCCGCTGCCTAACCTCCAACGCAATGAGTCTCTGTCCCACCGACTCCATCTGCCTCGTCACATCCTGCATGTGTTGGAGGAGCGCATCTCTAAATCTCCTCGCATCCTCCTCGTCTGCCATAGGACCCTATTGCTCTGCGTCCACCACAGGCTGCTCCTGCTCTGTATCTTTCACAGGTTGCTCCTGCTCTGTATCTTTCACAGGCTACTCCTGCTCTGTCACAGGCTGCTCTTGATCTGTGTCCACCACTCGAACACAGTCCCCCTCTCTGTAGGTGTTCTCCAACCTACGCTCAACGTCTTTGTATCTCTTACCTCGGTAACAGATGTGGGGTCTATCCCTCGACCTCATAGACTGCTAGCTCCACAGGATGAGCCAGATCTATGCTCTGATACTACTGTAATATCCCGAAAGGGAAATAGACAGCAATACAAGCATACAACAATATAGAAAATTCTGGAAATAGAACATAAAGCAAATACACATAAAATGCCGGGAATGCTAAGCCATTTTATTAATCTGAGAATATAATGAAATACAATAGATAATCAGAGTGATAGCACCTATTCTTGCTCAAGGCAAGTGAAGAACTCTCTCAGAAGAATAGGAAATGGCTGCTACAAGAAACTGCGTCCCAGCTGTTGGGAAACTGCCGTAAAACTGCTACTGCTGGAATGGACTGGAAACTAGGGGCTAATCCCCTTGCTGGAATGAGCTAAAAATCTGCAGACCACCTGAACTCACCACCCCGGATAGAACCTAGAAACCATATCAAAAATGGACAGCCTCCGAAAATCACCAAGAAGACCCTCCTCAAGGAATTACGCTGCCCAGGAAGGCTCAGCGCAGATTCCAAAAGATAGAAGCTGAAACGGAGCCACAAACTCCTCAAGAAACCTCCTGCCGGAAATAATGACCCTCTCCTCTGAATACCA
The DNA here is from genome assembly GCA_034641835.2 of Pinus albicaulis. NCBI lineage: Eukaryota > Viridiplantae > Streptophyta > Pinopsida > Pinales > Pinaceae > Pinus > Pinus albicaulis. The sequence goes on along the minus strand of CM076572.1, from coordinate 1,201,816,608 downwards.
ACTGAAACTCCTGCAGAAAATCCCCGTAACAGAACACCTCCAACTGGAACTGTGTCCTCTCTCCCAGGGACTGCGCAGTCACCCAAAGAAGCCCAGCTCCTCCGCCAAACAACAACCAAATCTCCCGCAAAAGACTGAAGAAACAACCTTACCCGAGCAGGCACTTGAAGTCCCCCGGGGCTAAGGGCGAGATCTCCGACCAGAGACACTCAACGCACTAAACAGTGCTGTAGACAAGCTAAACAGCCAGCGTGCTCAAGAAGACAAAAGTCTAGCTCAATATCATCAATAACAAGAATGCCAAATGAGATGCCTCTCCCTCCTTTTATAACGCTGGCCCTCCTCAAAAACCCTAACGTGGTCCCTCTCTCTCCCACGTGCTCCTCATAAGACTGCGCAGAAGCTCCTAGAGGCTACGTGGGCCTCCTCTCATATGTGGTGTGGACCCCCAAGGCTCCCCCTTAAGTTATAACGTTGCATCTACTAGGGGAAACACTTTATTTTGTTTAAGTGAGTTAGACCCCTTTTCTCACTTTTATTTATTAATAAACTATAGTTGGAAAAACTATACAAAAATCAAATATTCCAATTAGCGGTGCTAATTAGGAATATTACAGGCGAAGGCCCAACCACTACACCAAAATCTCGAACTGTTAGTGAGGGTGGCATCCCAGGGTGTTAAGGGTGAGCTCAACAACCCACCGGAGCATCTCGAGGACGGCAGCTAAACAGCCCCGCAGCTAAACAGCCTCGCAGACCCCGACAGCGTGTCAAGGCCCACCGGACCCTCAACAGGGAGGCTGCCCTAAACAGGGATATTACAGCCCACCACGCTCCGCGAGTCTTGACCTTGAGACCTTGGCTCTGATACCATGAAGGCCCAACCACTACACCAAAATCTTGAACTGTTAGTGAGGGCGGCATCCCAGGGTGTTAAGGGTGAGCTCAACAACCCACTGGAGCATCTCGAGGACGGCAGCTAAACAGCCCTGCAGCTAAACAGCCTCACAGACCCCAACAGCGTGTCAAGGCCCACCGGACCCTCAACAGGGAGGTTGCCCTAAACAGGGATATTACATACATCTAGGAAACCCATGAGGCAAGAAGTGCCAAGACTGACTTGGGTGCTCGCCAAGGCACATAATGCTCTTGGTTATTATCCACAATAAATTACAAAACATCTAGATCAAACATAACATCATGTGGATGGGTTCAGAGGACCTATTGGAGGACCCACAAAGATGTGTCCTTAGTTATGCACATGGTAGTCGATGTGGTCCACCTAGGCCTCTAAAGCTTGGAGGTAGTTGTGTGAGCGTCTCAGAAGCAGACGTATATTATCCAAAGCTTCAAGGGTCTTGTTTTTCAGGTGTTGAATGTCGTTGATATAGGCCACAAGTTCGTTGTGGTCCTCATACCTTTGTTCTCGTAGAGTGTCCAAGTTGAGCTGGATATTCTGGAGTTATGTTGAAATCATTTCAAGGGTGACTAGAGCCTCTACGTGTCCCGGTGACTGAGCTGGAGAGACTTCCATGGCCGCTACTGAGTGTTGGCTCTTAGTGGATTCTGAGTCGAACTGGAGTCCTTGGGTAGTTGTCGACCCGCCATCCTGCATCCAAAGTATCCTCGTCATTCACACCCCCTCTCTTGTGGCGTGCACTTGCCGACCACCCACCAACCTTTCTTTGTGTTGTAGCTCTAATTAACCATGGGCCAAGCATCCCCTAATGCCACAACGTCATCCCCAAAACTGATTTTACTCGTCCCACAATAAGCCTCCCATGCACCATAGAAAAGAACCACTACTCCACCATAAATTACACCGCAACCTTTGATTATCACAGTAATCCACCACCCTCTGCAAATCTTGGTCATAGGAAAACTGAAAGGGTCGGTGAGCCCAAATAAATACCACCCCGAGGCTTAGTTGGGGATCTGTCTTCCCTGCATGTCCCACTTACGAGCTGCCACTATCCTAGAGGAACACCAGAGCCACCCTTGCGAGGGAGTTTACTTCGCCGGAGTTTCACACTCACCACCTTCCCCTTGCTCTTGCTGCAGCGCTCTGTTGCCACTTCTAGGAGTCTGTCACTTGTTCAACTGCCATACAGAGCTTCCTGTTAGCAGAGTCACCCACCTCATCTCTTGTCGGCACAACTCAATCCAGGGCTTGAGAGCCAGAATCTACACATCGAGGAGGACTGTCTCACCAAATTTCACCATCGCCCGCAATTTCCAAGTGCTCACCTACTCTCCTGCTCCGCTCATAACTTCAACGTCGCCTACTGTGAGTCTGTCAGTCTCAAGGCTCATTACCTCTCAAGCATGGGAGGTAAATGTGGTCGTTGGTGCGTGGATTCAGGATGGTTCGGCCACAACTATCCTCCACCCACCTGGCTCACTGAATTGACACCCCCATCAGGGACTGAGGTTGCTATTATTAATATTATGCCTCTTCCTACAAAAAAATCTAAGCCAATGGGTGCACGAATCTCAAGAAAAATGAGAAATGACTGTAGGTGAAAGTGGTCAATTTCTTGAAAAATACACACTTGAATTTTCTGAAATTTTGTATGTTCATTTACCCTACCTCAAGGCATTTAACATTAAAATTTTAGGGCCAACAAGTGCAAGGTTTGAAATTTATGATCAAATAAATTTATGCCATGTTTCACCCTTCACAGTGCCCAATGTTGCAACAAAAATATATGCCATGAACTCATTTTAAGGCCAGATTGAGATATTCAAAAGGGAAACTGTGTTTTTATTACCTTTTCTACCACCACATACCTTCATAATCCCATTTTGATGAATAAAAGACGTTTTTGTGCAAAAATACTGAAATCTGGCCTAACCTGTCCACAATGGTGAAAAATGAAAATCCGCCTTAAAATCTCGCTGAAAAGTCCAAGAAAATTGCACATTTAAAACAATTTTAGCCATGTCTTACTCAATTTACTATATTCTAAGAATCCAGAAGCTCGAAATTTTTATTTTTGCTCCGATCTCTTGCAATGTTTGTCCCAAAATTGCCTATAGAACAAGTTTCTTTAGCAAAAACAGGTTGTTACCGCAGTAGGTACCTAAACTGCAACTTTCCGCAGTTGTTGCAAAAAAGGTCAATTTTTGCATAAAATTGTTTTCTCCATGTTTGAACTGTTGATTTGGATTGTGTACTGCATGCTGAAGTAGAAACCATGAAACATAATACACATTGACTGAAATAGGCCCAAATTTATTGTTTTTCTTGAAAATTAAATGAATAAAAAAATGTAATGGTGTTATCATGTTGTTGTTGAATGACAAAAAGATGAACACGCAGCGACAAGAAACCCATAAAATGTATTACTGAAAGTTGTTGTTGATTCCATAAAACCATTAGGCTTCATCGAAGCCAAAATTCATGGTACAATTCCTACCATGCGAATGAATGTGTCGAAGTCGAGCATGGGAAGAAATCATTGGATTACCGATCAATGATGAAAATTGTTAAACAATGTCAAAAAACTCATTGATAATGTAAATGAGTGTCAAGGTACCTGAGTGCATCTTTGATAGGGACGAATGAATGTGTTGAATTCAAGTCACCTGCAAGATCTGAAAACCAAGAGACATTGTTGTATTCCCATTTTTGTCAACGAGGAGGCTTTCCATTGATGTATGCAAGTTCCAAGGCACTCCAAATAATCTCTGATCTTGATCCCAGATAAGGTGTTGAGGTCGATGGGACAAGATTTGTTGGAAGGTGGACCTTAAGGAATTCCACATAATCCAACTCGAGCATAGAACCAAAAATGATTTGAAGAAGCATAATAAAATATTTAAACCATCATGAAATTGCAAAACTTATTGTGAAATTTGCTCGCTAGTTGCCTGGTTTTCAATCAAATCTCATGTCCAAATGCGCAAGAAAGATGGTTTTCACAATAAGACTTATTTTTATCTTTAATTTTTTATTTTTATTTTAATATGTCCTAATCTACTTGAAAAAGAAATCTCGTTCAAGTATATGAATACTTCCAATGGATCCGTGTGTGTAACAAGATGATAGATAAACTCATATGCAAGTTTGAAATATACTCCTTGATATGTACCAGTATAAGAGATACGAACTACCTTGATTGAGATAATGTCAAAAAATACTGAAGAATTTAGAATTGATATCCAATGACTATCTTGAACCAAGATTCAATGTAATATTGTCTTCCTTTGCTTCTTGTTATCATGCCATGCAAGTCTTTAGAGATGTGATCTTCATTCATAGAATCTTGTGATAGGCATTCAAGAAAATTTCTAATCTCAGGTTCCAACAACTTCTCTTTATTGACAAGTATCCATGATTCTTGGACCCTATCTAAATCGTCTTCTTCTGGTTTTTGTTCTTTAATGGAAGCTGGAGAATGATTTTGCAATACCTTAACATTGTAAGTGGATTGAGGTGTTTTATTTTTGGGGATATGAAATAGTTGTGCAAGTATTGGAGTGGTAATTGATCTTTGGGGTGCTTGTGTGATTGGTAATAGGAAAGGTTGAATTGATGTCAAATGAGGGTGATATTGATGTTGTGGTGGAGGTGAGTTGTATGGATAGCATTGAGATTGTAATTGAGGATAGTGAGGAAAAGATTGAGGATACAGTGGATTTCTTCTATAAGTATCTTTCCAACCTTGTTGCCAAGATTGGCTTTTAGGTTAAGATTGAGATGTCCAAGGCTGCCAAGGCAAGGGTGTTTTCCAATTACTTTGAGATTGTTGTGCATAACCCTGAAATTGAGAATTAAGGTCTTGCATCGTACCAGTTGATGAGGTTTCCCTGGTCTTCTTGGAGCTACATAACAAGATTGTTCCAGTGTTTGATTTTCTTCCTGGTAAACAACCTTTAACCATGGTAATGATGGAAAATCATTAGTAGTATGTGATCCTGCACAGATGTCACAAATTTTAATGTTATCAAGTGGAAATTCATGAAAAACATGTTCCTTTCTACATCTAGGGCAAAATATAAATGAAGCAATAATCTCAAATTTTTTTTTGTTTTTCATTCTTAGCATATCAATTTGTTCATTTAAATTACCAAGAATTTCTAGTAAATTTTTTAAGTTCAGTTTGACTTACCAATCCTGATGTTGATTTACTTACTCTTACCATAAATGGATCTTGAGGGGATCTTACATAATTTGCTTTTCCTATTGATATGTTATTTCATAATTCACAAATCTCTTGAAATGACAATTGATAGACATATGCTTTTCCCACCAGGTTAATAAGATCAATCCATTCATCCTTTATAGCATTTAATAGGAGAGTTTTTAATGTGTCTCCTCCTAAATTATGCAATTAACATATTTTGATATTATAAGTACACCATCATCTTTTTGGTTCATCTTAAACACTTCATTTCTAAGGTCATGGTGTATGCACTAATCTTTATCTTTTTCCAAAAATACTCTTTTCATATCATCCCAATCCTTATAGAATTTTTTCCTAAATTCATGAACCATTTAAGAGCTTTGTCTTTCAATGTTGCCGAAAACAAATTCAATTTTTGAATGTGTAATGAGTATCCATAAGATCTAAAAATTATTTCAAATTCAAAAAGAAAGGTTTCCAAGTCTTCTGATCTCATACCTTTGAAGTTAGTAAGTACAGATGGAGGGATGCTCTTCATATGAAAATTCACACCAGTTTCTTGAATGGGAAATCCAAATGGATCTTTCGAATTTTCATCATCTTCATCCATTTCTTCAACCTCCTTTTTCATATATTATTATACCTGAAAAAATAATAATTCATGTTGTGGATGTGTGGCTCTTACTGCACCACGTGATACAATGGGTGTGGTTGGTGATTGTAGTTTTTTTTTTTTTTTTAATGAAAAGAAAAAGGCTCCTATTTACACTTCCCTGGCAATGACGCCAAAATTTTTGTCAATTTAATTGCCTTAAATTGATTACATAAATTGTCGACTGGAGTTGGTAAACTTGTGAAGTGCAAGTGAAAAATATATGCTAGAAGCCCTTTTTTTATTTCAGTTTATTGGTTTCATGATTAAGTTTGTAGAGATTACTTATAAGGATGATTTCATTCTTATGTTCTTGTTGTGGAGGTAAATCCCCTCTGCGGACAGAGGCGATCCCTACTAGCCTAGATCAGGTCTAGCAACAATCGTTCACGCTATAGTGCAAGTTCCTAATTGAAAATAAACCAACTAGCGATGAAGGCTTACCTGGAATCCAACGCTGTCGCTTGTAGAGAAAGTAGCACTCCCATTCCTTAGCTCCGGCAGATCACAATCCTCACGATCTCCGTGATCGGACACCTGCACACGCAAGAAACAAAACCAATGCAGGCGTAAAATCCAGTATATGCAACTATATGTCAGTCAGAGAAGACATAACTCATCATGATAATCAACAATAGGAGTGGCACCATAACCAATAGTCACTTATCATTAATCAATCAAAGAAGAATACAACCATAGCCCTGACGCTGAACCCTCCTTTAGAGGGTCGCCAGCGGAACACGTCTCGAAAAAGCCTATCGGGGATGGGACAAACCTCTCTCTTCGGATGTCTCGACAATAATCTCCTTGCTTGGATTTGGCCTTAAGGGAATGAATCAAGGCTCTTACAACATAAGGCTTTGATGGCTCTTGGGAACTTGGAGACTAGCTTGCAAAGGAGATGAGAAAGCTTTTATAGATGGAGGAAGGGGAGTTGGGATCCCTATAATCATGGGATTGGCCCTATCCTCAAGGAAGCTTCCATGAGAGGTGGCAAACCACTTCCTCTACATGGAGATTCGGAGCCAAACCTCCCAACTCAAATTAGATGCTAGTTTATGAATTGGTTAGGACGAAACTTCCGCCATTTATTTTTTAAAAACACTCCTTAAAATGGCTGGCACGAGTGTGAATCTGAGACAGAGCGCCAATTGGCGCGCCCTCTTTGAAGGATTTCCCCCATTGGCGCGGGTACTGAACTGGCTGCCCGCACCAATGCAAAAGGGGTGTTTTTGGGTTTTTTCACAAGGAGTTGTCTTCAGGGCAATGAAATTACATGTTCAGGGGAATGCCATGAAAGTGTTTTCAAGTTATGTTACTACTCACAGGTCACAGAATGAGCCCTCCAATTGTGCGGGATGGGGAATTACAGGGACGGTGACAAATTACTGTGTAACAGATGCCCCCTAAAGCATGAGGCCCGAGAGAGAGAGAGGGGTGAAATGCTTTACGAGAACATGTCCAACTTAAAACACCGCTGTCTGAAAACCTGCGTAGAGAAGTACAACTGATATCTCAAATAAATGATGTATATGCAGTATGGGCACAACCATCCATAACAGAGTATGTAATAATCTAGATCTGAGGCATTGACGCAGCCATCCAGTGAGGATCGATAAATACACTCAGGTATGGTCGCAGCCATCCAATCAGTGAGTCATGTAACTAATCATAAAAATCCACAAAATCGCAGCCTGGATTATAACAGACATGAATCCAGGGTCTTGCGCTCCATCTTGACCCGAACAAAGTACAAGTTCAAGCATGCGAGTATGTGAGCTGAAGTCGAACACGCAAGAACATCGCCTGATTACCAGCCAATGATGAAAGCTGTTAATAGACGCGAGAGGTACCACCATTAATGAAAATGGTCCTCAAGGTACTATAGGTATACTCTACGGCATGTGAAAAATGAGCTAATGTCGAACACCCATAGAATCACTCGTACGGAGGCCAATGATGAAAACCTCACGTCGAATGCGAAGAACCTGCCATTGAGGCATGCAGGATCCAAGGTACCAGAAGGGAGTCTCTAGATCAGCTTCTTGGATAATGAGCCGAAGTCGACAGGAAGTGACCTTGATCGAAGGTGGGCCATAGTGTTTCCACATCATCGACGCGAGACAGAGGAACATAATGTCTTTGTGAATCAGGATCAGATGAGAATCAGAGGAAGGTTGATACTTGTAGAGGTCAAATTCTCTTAAACATATGGCGGCACGACAGTGAGTTTGGCAGTATTTGACATCAACGGATCAGAGGTCATGGCGATGAGGCAAAGAGCAGATGAGAGGTCAAAAGGATCACCCAAACCCATGGAGGCAAGTGAAAAAACGAGATGAGATGTCCCCAACCCAACACGAATGCAGAGAAGTGCCATGTTCAAGAGCGACATACTACCGACACGACAATGATTCTAGTTCCATTTTCCCCCACCATTTCTGGCGAGTACCCCAATTATTTTGATAACAAGCTTGAAGGGGATAGCATATGCTTGTAATATAAGTTCGTCCTTCGGACAAATCCATCCTAGTACATTTAATGAGCCCTAGGAAGGAGCGACTCGAACAACGTCATTACGACTGAATCCAATGTCATCAGGGTTTAACGAGTCTGACATAGGAAGAACTCGGCGTCTTTTCATATTTAGAGAGTTTGAAAAGACAGCGGAAAAGTAAACTCCAATGGTCCCTTTTCGTAAATATTTTCTCAGATCCGAAAAGGTAGAAAACTATGTCTGAGAAAACCTCCTAGTCGCAATAGGCTAGGGTATTCCTTTTTCATAAATAATCTATCCCAGCCCGAAAAAGGGGTAAACGTATACTGGGTAGATGTCGTTTCGGGGCCACTTTAACGAGATTGAAACTACAAGGGCCTCGGAAATCTTTTCATGTTTAGAGAGTCAGAAAAGAGCTGAAAGATGACTCCGAAATGACTTTTTCGTGTATTTACCGAGTCCGAAAAAGTATAAAATACAACTCGCGTCGCCGTTTAAGTTGTGTAAAAACCTGTTGCTGCACATAAAGATAAGTGTAAAATCCATTTTTGATAAAATATATTAAAATATTAATAAAAAATGACTTTTAAAACCTAATCAGATTTCAAAAGTTATAAATAAGTCTCAAATGGTAAAAACAAAATTACTTTTACTATTTACCTCATTGGAGAGCAACAATGGTCCATTTGTGTGCAAACTTCTGGCGGCGACCGCGACTGATCCAAGCTACCATTCAGTTCCCTGTTTGTTTCAGGTAATAGGCGTTTCCCTAAGCTCCATTTCAATCCATTTTTTATACGTTTTTACTATGTATTAGACTTCTGGGCGAACCATTTTGAATTTTTAGGGCTCGCTCCATTGGCGCGGGTATCGGGCATAGACCCACGCCAATGGAAATTTCCTCACAAAGAGGTCGCACCAATGGCGCAACACAATTTTCCACTCAAAATTTTGAAAATGTGAGCTATCTATGTGGATTTTCAAATGTTCCAGAGATCTAACAACGTATTTTTGATTGTGTTGATGCAGATATAAAGGCAAAAATGGTTATCGGATGGAAGGAGAGGGAACATGGAGAGGAAGATGAAATGGCTATCGAGAATGAAGCCTGCATGACTGCACTTAAGAACTGTGGACTTAAGAAATTCTTCCTCACACCCTGTTTACAAGCTCAACCGGAGCTACTACAATACTTGGTCAGTATATCGGATGAAAATGAAGAAGTATTTAAACTTCGAGACCAAGTGTTGGAACTGGAGGTTTCCAACTTATATTTCATCATCGGATTGTCGCGCAGAGGTTCGGTGCCCATCCTGACAGGCAGCAGACCATCTAGGGAAAAGATGGAGTAGGTAATGGCGAGGGTGTGTCCAGGGGCACGAACCAGATCAGGAAGTGGGAAAGTGGACATCCACACTGTCCAGGATCTAGCACTGAGAGTAGTGCTACACACCATCACACGAGTTGCGGGATCGCAAGCTCCACACGAGGCAACCAAGGCCCAACTCCTGTTAGCCGCTGAGTGTATGAGTCCAACACTATTTGATTGGGCTACTGCAGTGACAAAAAATATCAAGAGGCAGCTCACAAAGCGCAAGCAAGTCAAACTGAAGCAGTTTGGCTACGGTTCCATTTTGGTATCGTTCATCCTAGAACGACTACCTATCTTTCAGGGCCAAGGGGCCATAGTTGCTGAGCCGATACTAAGAGAGCCAAGGATGGCTCGCTGGGAAGCACTTATGCCCAGATCAGGAGGAGGCCAACAGATGTCCTGGAGGCCGGATTTTTTTGGATGGTTACGGCGTCAGTTGATCGTGGTCGAGGATTGGCCCTATGCCGGGACCGATTTCACTGGAGACCCAGATTTCCCACTTCCAGAGGGGGATGACTGGGACGAGGAGTTGGGTCTGACCTCTCTTTTTTATTTTTATGTTTTATGATTTTTTGGGTAATACATGTCCGTTCTATTAACAGTTTTACATGCATGCAGATGTCGGCCCAGAGAGACCTGCCGGTATGTCTCCCATTGCACGGAGAACTCAGCCTGCAGCTAACCCTTAGGCGAAGGGTGTCGAGGGAGGAGAGTTGATCCAGAACCTTGAGGGGATTGCCTGAGGGATTCCAGACTACGCCCGACTGGCAGATGTCTCGATGGCGTATCAGAGACATACAGTGGGAGTGCCTAGTCGCCTCCACCAACTTTTGAGATGCTTAGTGCGCGTGGTAGCATGTTACCACGAGCACCACGCGGATTAGACACCTAGGGCTTCTTTCATGCATATTTTTTGAGAGACATGTCATCTTTGGATGTATTAAGACGAACATGTATATTTTTTTATTTTATGTGATGCACACTATGTAAACATTTTGACACATATATATATACATACCTATTTCTGGATGGATCTTTTACATGTGATGATGTTTTATTTATAAATTGCACAAATGCCTATCTAGAACCAAATTAGCTACTGCATCTGTTAATGTATTCATATGTCTGGGTATGTGTTGATATGTAATATAGTCAAAATTTCTTTCCAGCAGACGAATACGCAGATATAGACGTAAAATGGATGGATTTCTTACTGAATAATGCCTGTTAAGCTGTAATACTACAAGTTGTGAGTCTAGATACAAAATTAATTCACGAATGCCGAGGTCCACAACCTCGGTTAATAATTCCAATACAGCACTATATTCCGCGATATTATTTGTAGCAGGACCCAGACATACACCTTGCAGGTTAACCAACTCACCAGTAGGATCATAGATTACCCAGGTTGCCGAAGACAGATTCCTGGTACTGCGGGAGGCACCATCCGCGAAACCCACAAACGGAGTAATGGACATCCGCACAATCAGGAAGACCCGATCAGCAGAAAGATGCTTACATCGCACACCACACCACACATGCACACAAATGAATATACACACCTATGTACACACACCACACAAAAAATAACTTCAAGCGTAGTATTTCTTAAGGTACAACCCATTCCTAGGTTGTGCCAACGGAACTCCTTCATAATCAATAAGCTCATAAGCCCCATTTTTCAATACTCGTTTTACTATGTAGGGCCCATGCCACATGGGCTGGAGCTTTCCTGCCCCGAGTTTTTCGTGCGCTTGGTCGTATAGGAGGACAAGGTCCCCTTCGACAAAGGAACGTGGAGAGACAGATTGATCAAAGTGTGCTTTGACCCACTTTTTCTGTGCCTCAATGACTAAAGCAGCCAAGCGGCGGGTTTCATCCAACCGTTCCAAATACAAGAGACTCTCTTCTTCAGGAGAAGTATCGGGAAAAATTTCCACAGCCAATTTTAAGGAAGGAATTTCGCACTCAACCGGAAGAGTTGCTTCCAGACCATACACCAATTGGAATGGTGTTAATCCGGTTGCACTCTTTGCTGACGTCCGGTATGCCCATAGAGCTGAGAACAATTGGAGGTGCCAATTGGACTTATGAATTCCAACTGTTCGTTGAAGCATTGTGACCAAAAATTTGTTCACAGCCTCAACCTGGCCATTTTCCTGGGGGTAATATGGCGTTGAGCTATCGTGTCGTAAGCCCAATCTTCATGTCAGCTCGGCCATCATATAATCTCGAAAGTGAGTACCATGATCGGTTACAATGGCCTGAGGGACCCTGAAACGTGCAATGATGTGGTTGAAGATAAATTGGGCAGCTGTCTTACCATCGGCGGCTAGTGTAGGCATCGCTTCGGCCCACTTAGTAAAGTAGTCGACAGCGACGATTATATATGCATGCCCCCCGGCCGAATGAGGGTTACATGTCATGAAATCTATGCCCCATTTTGTGAAATGGCCGACGGTAATGACAGGGTGTAGAGGGAGGGGTAGCGCACGCATCTTGCACTGAAAAACCTGGCACGTGTGACATTTGCGGACTGCAACAATACAATCTTTGAAGATTGACGGCCAGAAGTAACCCGCATGCAGAATCTTCTGGGTGGTAGCATATCCAGACATGTGACCACCACAAGTGCCACTGTGACAGTCATTTAAGACTCTTTCGGCCTCTTCCAAAGTCAAACACTGACGAAGCACCGAATCTACTCCAACCTGATATAATGTATCTCCTACAATGCGGTAGGGTTGAGACTGATGCCGAATTCGACGTCGGGCATCTTTGGTCAACTCAGAGTGAAAGGTTGACATCTGAAGATACACAATAATATCGCCATACCACGGGTCACGGGTGCTGATAAGGAAGATGGTTTCGTCTGGAATATGTTCTTCAGAATGAGATGGGGGAGAGTCTGTCGGGAGGGAGCAAATAAGATCCACGAAAACTAGTGATTTGGTCGACTTAGCAGTAGTAAACTCTAGGTCAAACTCCTGAAGGATAACAATCCATTTGGAGTATTTTCCCCCCAATAATTGTCGAGAAATAATATATGTCATGGGGTTGCAATCTGAAACCACGGTTACGGTACGCAGCAGGATGTAGTGGCGGAAACGTTGCACAGCTTGTACAGCTGCTAGAGCTAGCTTCTCGACGTGAGTGTAACGCGTTTCCGTGTCAAGAAGATTTTGCGATAGATAGTAAAAAACGTGTTCATTGCCATCATCGTCATCCTGCACCAGAACCATAGCTATGGTGCTAAAGGCGGCGGCCAAGTATAGAGTGCAGTCACGGTGATAGTTGGGAGGCCGAAGCAACGGAGCATTAACCAATAATGTCTTAAGCTTCTCAAAGGATTGTTGAGCAATGTCGTCCCAATGAAAGGGAACGTTCTGCTTTAAAATACACGTGAATCCTTTGGCCACTTCCACGTATTTAGGTATAAAGCGTCGTAGGAAATTAGCTTTTCCTTGCAGAGTCTGCAATTGATATAACGAAGAGGGTGATGGGAGATTGAAAATGGCATCGACCTTTAGGGGATCGAGGCGAATCCCGTCCTTGGAGACTATGAACCCCAAAAGACGGCCAGAATCCACACAAAAGACGCATTTATGAGGATTGAGCAGAATATTATAGCGTTGACAGCGAAGGAAAATCTGGCGGAGGTGTTTTGGGTGGTCCTCTCGCCGAGCTAAGTGAGCTGGAAAATCGTCCAGATAAGGCTGAATGATATGGCGTATGTCATGGAACGCATAAGACATAACACGCTGGAAAGTGGCTCCAGCGATCTTCAAGCCGAACGAGAGCTTTTTATAGGCAAAAGTACCCCACGGACAGATGAATGCAGTCTTGTGTTGATCAGCGGGTAGAATATTTATCTGATTATACCTGGAAAAACCGTCCATCAGGGAATAGATCTCACTCCCAGCACATTCGTCAATGATTTTATCTATGAAAGGAGTGGGGTAATTTTCCTTTGGACATGCCCGATTAATATCTCGGTAATCAACACAAAATCTGATAGTACCATGTTTCTTATCTACAGGGACAATGTTGGAGACCCATTCGGTGAGGGGAATCGGGTAAATGAAGCCCGCGTTCAGAAGTTTTCAACAACTTGCTTTAATGGCAGTGGCTTTGCGAGGGTGCACCGAGCATAGGCGTTGGCACACGGGTTTCGCACCAGGATAGGTAGGAATCTCATGCACTACTATGCTGGGATCGATCCCGGGCATTTCCTCATAGGACCAGGCGAGCACGTCTCTGAATTCTCGAAAAAGAACAGTATAAACTTGTATCTCATCAGGAGAACAAGTTACTCCCACGTGTATGTTCTCAACTATCCCCGGTTTAATGGAGATGTCGATTGTAATGGTTTGAGTAATGTTTCTCAGGTTTCCCTCTGAAAGCACCTCATGTGTCAATATGGGCGTCTGGAGAGGTGGAGTGGGAACCTGAGATGCAAAACGCTCTAGACAATCTGACATTGCCCCCAAGCTAGGAATAAATGAGGAACGATGATGTCCATCGCTCCAAGGCAGCTCCTCAAGAGACATTGTTTCAACAATGGCTTCATCAGAAGGGAAAATCTCTTTAAGAGGATCAGGCGAGTCGGCCTCGCCGAGCCCGGGGGATTGAGAATAGATGTCTAAAGCCATGCTTGAAGGAGCATGCTGAGAAGGGGGAGGATCAGATGTGGCGACGATTTCACAGTATTTAATCTCTACCAGAGTTAAGGGAATCGATTCTCCAAACTCAATCACCTACTCAGGCGAATGGATGAGCCATGGGTCGTCAGACCTAGAGATCATGTTAACTTGAGCGGTGTACGGTGGTGGTGCGGGAAAAATACCCATGAAAACGGGGTCTTTGAAGAGACCAGGTCCTACACTGTCAGGGGGATTTGGAATCTGATCCACGTAAGGAATGTTGTTCTCGGAGGTGGAGGTGAATAAAGACAACTGATCCACCGTAACGATTTTTCCCTCGTGAGGGAACTTAAGAAGTCGAAAGAGGGTGGATGGCACGCATAGCATGGCGTGAGTCCAACTGCAGCCAAGAAGTATATTGTAGTTAAGCTTGGCGTCAACTACTTCTACTTCTACGTTGACTGTCTTCCCCTGTAAGGTAATTGCTAAACTCTCGAGAACACCCAAAGGTTTTGATTCCCGACCATCGAATGCCTCTAGGGCATTAAGAGACGATGAAAGGGTCGGAGAGCCAATGGCCTTCCAGCAAGCAGACGGCATGACACAAGTAGAAGCACCTTCATCTACAACGGCCCTATGGATGTTAAGACCGTTGATCCTGACTTGAATAATAAGAGAGATCTGATGTGGAAGTCGGGGGGTAAAGTTCTCTAAGTCGAAGGTGAGAAGATTAGAATCAGTGGGATCGATCCCACCGATTGTAGACAACAAAGCTTTCCGTTGTGACGGGCAACTTTGAAGAACTTCCAATGCAGACATGGCAGAAGGCGCCTGTGCCAGATCCTCAACAATACTGTAGTGCTGAGCGGCACAGGCATTTGGGTTGTAGGAAGATCTTTGTAGAACACCTTTAGAAGGTGGCCTCACAACAGGTTCAGCAGTAGGCTTCTCAATCTCCAACGAACCGGAGACAGGTGGGGGAGGTGGACCGTCCACAACTGTCTTCTCCGCCGCCTGACGCGATTCGTTGTAATCTTTCGAACGCGTAGCAATAGAGATAGGTGCAGCACCATTCATCATAAAGACCTGGGACCCAAATGGTGCAGATGGTGAAGGTTGTTCAACCATCTGGGTATGCTGAGACGGGAACGGTTCTTTAAGAACTGCCGGAGTCCCTTTGGAGCCTTTTAGAAGTTGACTAACATAATATCGTCGTGGACAATCCTTGGTGTAATGATCTCCTTCACAAATGAGGCAAGGGTACTTCGGTTTACATTGGGAACCGTCCTCGGTATGAGGTTTGGAATATTCTAGCTTTGGAGCGTCAGATTTGGATTTACCTTTGCCCTTCTTCTTTCCTTTGGAGGCTTCTTCCGTAGGATTAGCCTGAACGGCGTTAACCTCCACAGTTTTGCCAAAATCGGGAGGGGCGGGAGGAGCAGAATTATTGGATGAGTTGGACTTTTGCTTCCCGTTCGAAGATTTCTTCGAATTCTGAGACACGGAACCAATAACACCGTCCACCGCTGGGGTAGGTGGAGCTTTAGAGGTTCCAGACCATGGAGCATCAGGAAAAATATCATAAAGTGTGCCAGACTGAGAGTATACCAGATCCAGATATTGGGCACGCGCTATGGCTTGTTCTTCAGTCACACATGCTCCCATAGCAATATCTTGGGCGATTTTGTTAACAAAGGAGGTGGTGAACCAATGAGTTAGTATCTGATCAGGTATATGGAACTTGATCAGTCTACGACGACGTCGCCACTCATGAATGTGATCAGAAATTTGGGTGGCTTTGTCCTGCTTCAAAGAAGTCAGGAGGTGCATCTCGGCTTCGTAGCGAACCGGTAACTGAAAGTGAGTCAGAAAAGCCATGGCTAACGTATTTAAATCTTGAAATATGCCACGGGATAATTCAATATACCACTTAGCAGCAGCACCAGTCAAAGTGCGCTGGAAGAGGCGAAGACGAATTGAATCATCCACCCAAGAGTTGGACGAACACCAAAGATGGTAAGTCATCACATGAGCTTGGGGGTCCTCCCCAGATTTACCCTCAAACTTGGGGCAATCACTGGGTACCTTGGTAGGAACCGGAGGCCAATAAGGATTGTGCAGAATTGGATCATTAGTTAATTTCGAAACATCTGGTAATTCCAAGGTAGCCAGAAACGGCAATGGAGGATTGGACAGCATGCCTGGCCCTGGATAAGGACCAGTACCTGAACTCCATGTTGGTTGAGAATATCCTTGCCCCCAAGGGTTCTGTCTGGAAATATTCTGACCGTAGGGGGTATAGGTCGTATAACCAGTCTGATTCGGTTGCTGGTAACTAGTGTACGGGGCTTGATAACCAGAGTATGGACCTTGATTATATGTCGGCCCTGTGTGAGAAGCATGTGGATTTGGCTACTGAGCATAGGTGTAGCTGGGTTGTTGAGAGTAATAGTTAGAACCTTGGGGCTGGTTATAATTCGGTCAGTATTGACCATGAGAATAGTAACTGCCTTGAGGTCGAGTGGGCTACTGATAGGTGGGACCCTGCTGAGCCTGATAATTAGGGTGCAGAAGTTGATTTGGCTACGGCATTGAATAAGTTGGCTATTGAGCAGGGTAAACAGGATGTATAGGCTGGCCTGACTGAACAGGCTGACCTGGCTGGGTGGGCTGCCTTGGTTGAACGGGTTGACCCGGAAAAACAGGTTGTGTCGGTTGTGCAGGTTGTCCTGGTTGTTGAGGAGCACCAGGTCATGCCGGATAGGCCGGTTGGCCTGGTGGAGGGACACCAGGTTGTGCCGGATTGGTCAGCTGGCCTAGTGGCGGGATACTAGGTTATGTCGGATGGGCCGGTTGGCCTGGTAGCAAAATGGAGCCAGGTGATTGCTGATAACCAGTTTGACCCGCAACAGGACCATAAGATGGTCCTGGTTGATGCGCAACATTGGGACCAAGAGGATACTGCGGTTGCAAAGGTTGAGAAGGTTGGACTTGCCCCCCAGGACCGTATACCGGCCCAGGTTGGTACCCCGGTTGACCTGTGAGTCCTTGAGGTTGCCCAGGTGGGACTCCAGGGAGAGGCTGCACGAGTTGACCGGAAGGTTTGTAATACTGTCCTTGCGGACCGTACAATGGCCCTTGCTGGCCCGGAGGGTGGCCCTGTATGGGCTGTCCCTGCGGGTCATAAGGATAGCCAGGCTGGCCTTAAGGTTGGCCTTGAAAAGGTTGTCCTTGCGGGTTGAAAGGTTGTCCATCTTGGTTATATGGTAAACCCTGAGCATGAAGTTGAGCCTCAGGAGCAAGTAAACGTAAATGGTTTCCGTGCTCATCGTACTGATATGGAAAAACATACACGGGTGTACCATCCTGTGCATAATGCGAAAAATATGGGCGGTTGGGATCTTGAGAGGACTGTCCGACTTTGGGGTTCGATTGTTGCAGAGACAATCGATACTCCTCCGGAGAGATGTTCTCCGGCATAGCAGATGCTATATAGATGTCTTCGGGAAATGATGTGTTCCTTACGGACATGGTAGTAACAGCGGGTGCAGATGCGGCCACACAAACAGTGGGCATGGAGGGTACAGAGGTAACCTGAGGGGATGACGTAACAGGTGTCCATGGAGACATCCCCAATGAAGGAACAACCGGCCTCGTAGAAGGAGCTGATACCCCCATAGAGGCAGCGGCGGCAATAATCTGACCCAAGGATCTATACCCAGCTAGTAATGAGGGACTGGGTGATGACATAACAGATGGTTCAGGGTTGCCTTCTGGAAATAAATGTCGAGGGAATAACTGGTATTCTTCACCAGACATGGGGATTTCCTCACTAGGAGAATCACTCATATTTGAACCTGCCGCTAGATTTCATAACAGGCGGCGAGGACTAGGAGGAATAACAGCAGCTATAAAAGGCGAACCCGATGTAAGAGGAGGGAAATATTCCCCTACTCCCAATCCAAACCAAGGGTCATAAAAGGGCCAATTGAACTCAACTGGTCCTCCAAAGGGCTGCTCAGACAGAACCGGTCCCCTGTTGGGAAACTCAGAAACGATAGGCTACTGGGGTTCAGCAGAGGACTGAGAAGCCTCTGATGAATCGTCCGTATGTGGACTACCAGTAGACGAAACAGAAGGTTCCGCCACTGTGACAACAATGAAAAAAGATCAAGCACAACACACACGGGCTGAAAAAGAGTCAAGACACACAATCAAACGACCAACAAGCAAAATCTAACAGGGCGTGTGATCGTCGGTGATTTATTTTACCACATTGAAACTTAGAAACTTCACCATTTCATGTTTTAAGAGTCGAGAAACGGATTAAAGGTGACTCTATCTCTTTCAGTTTTGAAGCAAGTGTGAAAGGACAAGCGCTTGGTGATCCTTTAAAATTTAAAGAGTCAGAAAAGATCAAATGACTACTCAGGAATACTAGGTAAAGTGTGTACCAAATAACAGTGAACTGCAATATACACCTTGGTTTCAAAATGAAAGAGAAATCAACCAAGGACTTAACGTACGTGCAGGCAATCTCCCCGAATGCTGTGTCCGGTGTATCATGGGTATAGGGCGGCAGACTCGGCTTCCTATGGATAAAGGATAGAAACCTAGTGGGGTCTCCCTTTATATACTCGACGGTACGGGGAGCACAAGTCCATACTAGTGCTGTCTAAAGCCAAGAGGCGAACGATAGCTACTAGGTTTAAAGACGCCGGAACACGTCTCTAGCCTAGACCACTAAATGTTGCGTTAATGTTTCAATGCTGCCTTAGTGTAAATTGAATAAATTTTAATGTTTATCTTCAATTACGTTTCAGTTTTCAGGCCCTAGCGAGTGTGATGTCACAAAATCTCCTAAATGCACACTATATGCCACAGTATATCATTTCATTTGATGAAAGCTAATTATGAGAGAGTTGAGAGCTTTTCACACAAACAAAATGATCAGAAAACAACCAACAAAGTCTCTAATGCAGCTAATGTAAACCAAAAACTTTTCTCTCAAAGTCACTAATCACTAATAACACCGAAAAGATTTTAATTTGCACTAACTAATCAAAAGCAAAAGAGATTTTTTATATTTTCAATGTTTAATAGCAAAGTGCACTAAACAAAATGAAAACTAATGAAAAGAGCAATTTGAGAAGTGACGAGGAAAGAGAAAAACACACAAATTTCACTCAACGCAAACACAAAATCAGATCTCCAAATTGACAAAACAGTCCCTCAAAACCAAGAGAATCCCAAAGACCCAAATGGACCATGTAATCTAGGCCCAAAACGAGAGAAAGAAAAATTCGAATGAAGAAGAGAACCAACACTCAAATGATGCAATAAAATGATAAACAACCACCAAACGAATGCAGAGGAGGAATCAAAAGGTTGACTGAACAAATAGAAACCAAAAACTCCCAAGGGAGGCTCGACACACAAGAGCACCTAGATGCCCTAGGGCTAGAATGTGAAATCGATGGAAACGGGCAAACAACCAAAGGACGAAGGTCACAGCCAGTCAAACAAGGCTCCAGAACACTCAAGCAGTTGAAAAAAACAAAACCAAACACACTGATCAAGCTCAGGAAGGTCAAAACAGGGCAAACCCTAGTACCTCACAGGATTGGCGCGACTGTGAGGCTGAAACTAGCGCCATAAACGAATTGGCGTGGGTAATACACTAGCAACCTGCGCCAATGGGCACGACTGTCAAGCTGTAAAGCGCGCCAGTCGAGTTTGCTAAGGAAAAATAAAAAAACACTCCAATAAGCAGACCAGTGATGATCAAGCTGACCAAAAGCCAAAATCACAAAAAGAGCCAGCCAAAAGAGCCGAACAAGCAAGCAGGATCGAGAAACAATCGAAAAGACAAGACAATACTCCAAGCGTTCAGTTTACAAACTAAACCGGAGATTGACTGAAGCAGCTTTGATCTACTCCGCAATTGCAGAGCAAGAGCATTTCGAAGGCTATCTGGCTAACTTCAGGCTCCGTCTATAGCTTACAAAGAAAAACAATAACAAGCTAGACGCTCCCCAGCTGAGTCGCCAATTTGTTGTGGAGGTAAATCCCCTCTGTGGACAGAGGCGATCCCTACTAGCCCAGACCGGGTCTAGCAACAATTGTTCAAGCTATAGTGCAGGTTCCTAATTGCAAATAAACCAACTAGCAATGAAGGCTTACCTGGAATCCAACGCTGTCGCTTGTAGAGAAAGTAGCGCTCCTGTTCCTTAGCTCCGGCAGATCAAAATCCTCACGATCTCCATGTTCGGACACCTGCACACGCAAGAAACAAAACAAACGCAAGCGTAAAATCCAGTATATGAAACTATATGTCAGTCAGAGAAGACATAACTCATAATCATAATCAACAACAGAAGTGGAACCATAACCAATAGTTGCTTATCATTAATCAATCAAAGAAGAATACAACCATAGCTCTAACGCTGAATTCTCCTTCGGAGGGTCGCCAGCAGAACACGTCTCGAAAAAGCCTGTCGGGGATGAGACAAACCTCTCTCTTCGGATGTCTCGACAATGATCTCCTTGCTTGGATTTGGCCTTAAGGGAATGAATCAAGGCTCTTACAGCATAAGGCTCTGATGGCTCTTGGGAACTTGGAGACTAGCTTGCAAAGGAGATGAGCAAGATTTTATAGATGGAGGAAGGGGAGTTGGGATCCCTATAATCATGGGATTGGCCCTATCCTCAAGGAAGCTTCCATGAGAGGTGGCAAACCACTTCCTCTACATGGAGATCCGGAGCCAAACCTCCCAACTCAAATTAGATGCTAGTTTATGAATTGGTTAGGATGAAACTTCCACCATTTATTTTTTTTAAACACTCCTTAAAATGGCTGGCGCGAGTGCGACTCTGAGATAGAGTGCCAATTGGCGCGCCCTCTTTGAAGGATTTCCCCCATTGGCGCAGGTACTGAACTGGCTGCCCGCGCCAATGCAAAAGGGGTGTTTTTGGGGTTTTTCACAAGGAGTTGTCTTCAGGGCAATGAAAGTACATGTTCAGGGGAATGCCATGAAATTGTTTTCAAGTTATGTTACTGCTCACAGGTCACGGAATGAGCCCTCCAATTGTGCGGGATGGGGAATTGCAAGGATGGTGAAAAATTACTGTGTAACAATTCTTAATTAAATTGATAAATTCAAAACACAACTAAGTTCCTAAAAATCAATATATTTTCTATTCTGCAAAAACTGAAACAATCTAAAAATTCTAAAAGTTCTAACAATCTAGTGTACAAATATAAAATCAAATTCTAGAGAAGGGAATTTATACATTTTTATGTTTTTTAAATGAAATGTTATGGCAATGAAACTTGTAAAGAAATACACAAATCACCATTACTCTTAAAAGAAATCACTCTTGAACTGAAAAAAGACTCACTCATATATTGAAAGGAAATCATTCAATCACTACTGCTTGTAAAGAAATCACTCATGCTCTTGAAACGAACTCATTCAAAAATTGGAAAAGAAATCATTCAATGTTTTTTGAAGTAAACCACACATGAACTTGTGAAACTATTTTAAAATAAATCATTATTGTTCTTGAAAGATAAAACTATGAATCACTCTGCAATTTGATAAATTTAAAAGGAAAATTAATGAAACTACGATAAAGGAAAACTATGGAAACATATACTTCAAATGACAAAATGGAATTCTGAAAACAACTATAGAAAATGACAATTTGGACTCTTGAAAATAACTACATCAAATGATAAAATGAATAAATGAAAAAAACTAAATTAAAAACATAAAATGCAAAACCTTCACTGTTTGCAGGGGCCCTCCACAAACAGGTGGTATCAAAGCTTCACACGAACATTCAGCTACGTATCAAATCTTCAAGGCACGTCTTCATTAAAAAGGATGTAAAACAAAGTTTTAACAATTCATTGTATGTTTTAGAGAATTAACCTCTCGGCCTCTTTGTTTCAATGGAGTGTTTATATAGTGGTTACAATGTAACATCATGGAGATTCATATGGCTAAAGATCATAACTGAATGGACACCTAGTTTCCATGAATTTGATGAAGCACAATCCATTCCAACCTCTATTTGCTTGACTGGGTGTTTATTGACACATGGGTGCAATGTTTTCTCACGCAAATACAAAGTAGGGCTCTAAAGAACCTGAAATATCTCCCAACTGGTAATGAATTCGGGAAAACGACTCATTTTGAATTTAACTTAGCCCGTGCTCAACAAAACCCAGGTTTTTGTTTTGCGAGATGCCCTATCGTTTGCTTAGAAAACACATTTTAAGTTGTATGATCAAAACTGTTGCGATTTCCCTTGATCTTTGCCTAGAGGTCCACATGTGCAAGATGGGTGGAATTTGACCAGAAAAAATCCATATTGGAGCTTCTAGAAATAATAGCCATGTGTCAAATTTCATTCTAGAGTGGTGCTACAACCTCAACCATGGAGACAGCTGCGGAAAATGTAGAAACTTGAACTATCAAACTATCATTAGTAAAACCATGCATAATTCTCTTTAATTCACTAAAAATAATGGAAATGATAATAATAAGCCATGTATATGGGAATTTGGTGCATTTATGAAGAAATATGGTTAAAAATGATGACAATGAGTGAATGGAATGATGCGAAAATGGATGGTTGCATCAACAAAATTATGACAAATTGGAGGCCCAACACTCCCTCTATCTATTTGTACCAAATACCATACTGTGTAGTACCTCTCAGGTATATCAATACTTGTTTTGTCACTTTCCAATACAGTTTGGTTGGCTTAACCATTACTTGACTATGTTGGTTTACTACATAACACATGTATGGTCGTGTGCTCACCAAATACATGAGTGAACCCAAAAATTTCCTATAAATAGTGGCCTCCACTTCCTCTCCTGAAGTGGCATCCTCCTTCCTCCAACTACCTACTAGAGGAGTATCCATTGGTTTTATTCTCTCCATGCATAAATTGTTTAGTATCTCGTTGGCATACATTCCCTGAGAGACAAAAGGTTCCCCATCTCCTTTCCATACCTCCAAACCGATGAAATGATGCATGAGTCCCATGCCCTTCATCTTGAATTCTCTTGCAAGATCATCTTTGCAAGATTTCATCAACTTCTCATTGCCGGTTAAAATAAAATCATCGACATATGATATTGTAATTAAAAAATTACCTTCAACTTTTGGTGAAGCCCAACCTGGTGAAATAGTTGTCAATCCTGGTGTACCAATCACGAGGTGCTTATCTCAATCCATACAACACTCGCTTGAGTCTGAAAACATGTGAATCTTTGTCGAAGGTCTCAAATCCTTCTAGTTTTTCAATGTACACCTCTTACTCAATCACTCCATTGAGGAATGTTTTCCTCACATCCATCTGATGGATTTTCCATCCCATCTGCATTGCAAGTGCTATAATTGATCTGATAGAAGAGTACCTTAATACTGGAGCAAAGGTCTCCTCGTAATAAATTCCATCCACCTGATAGAACCCCTTGGCCACAAATATCGCCTTGTGTTTCTTAATGTTTCATCTGTTGCTTGCTTCACCTTGTAGATCCACCTCGAACCTACCATTAACTTGTTCTCTAGTCTTGGGACCACTTCCCAAACATTTTTTCTGACTATGGAATCATATTCCTCTACCATGGCATCAACCCATACTGATTTTTGTTCCGCTTCCTCAAATGAGGATGGTTTTTTCTAAACTAGCTTACTCATCAGAGCCATTTGCCATGTGTACCGATCTGGTGACCTCCTCTGTCTGCGTTATGATGTGGGTGCTCCCACATTATCTCTAGCATCATGCAATAATATGTCAGATTCCCTTATGTGCTTCCTTCCTTATCTAGATGTCTTTGCATGAGTGGGTGTCTCCACTCTTTGCTCCTCTATTTTTTGATGCTCCACAACATCCTGAGGTTCTTACTTTGGAGCCAAAATATCCTCATTTGCATGCAATTAAAGCTCCCTCTCAAGGGAACACCTCATTGCCTTCTCTTCATCGAACTTCACATCTCTACAAACAACTGTCATCCTGAGAGATGGAAGGTACACCCGATAGTTGTGAGGTGTATTAGTTTACCCCAAAAATATGCCCAACTCAGTTGTCGGCTCTAGATTTTTGCTTGATTCCTTGGAAACATGGTAGTAAAATAATGAACTAAAGATCCTGAAGTGTGCACATGTATTTTCTTTCTTGAAAAATATTCTTCTAGTGTACTCATCCCAAGAATCTGATGAGGACTCTTGTTCTGCACATATATTGGTTTGTTGCATGCTTTGGCCCACAAGTGTAGAGGTATAACTTGATCATGCAACATCATCCGTGCAAATCCCACAATAATTTATTTCTTCCTCTCATCTACCCCAGTCCGTTGTGGGTTATGGGGTGTTATCAACACCCGTTGAATTCCTTCCTTTGCACAAAAGTTCTTAAACTCATTCAATGCATATTATCCATCGTTATCGCTCCTGAGAGCCTTCACTTTCCTGCCAGTTTCTTTCTCAACAAGTGCTTTATATTCAACAAATTTGGATAATTTTTGGTCTTTCTTCTGCATGAATAAAATCCAGCACTTACGTGTGAAATCATCTACAACTATAACATAATACCTTTTCTTGGTTGTGGAGGCTTTCAAGAAAGGTCCACACACATATAAGTGAATATTTTCAAGGATTTCTTGCGCTCTACACCATGAAAGGTTGTTTTGGTGTACTTCCATAGTTTACAGCCTTTGCATGTATCTTGTTGCTCTAATGTACCCTTTGGAATTCGTGTAGAAATTTGTTGCATGATCTTCAAGGCTCATGATGCAAATGGCCAAGTCTCCTATGCCATAATTCACTGATGTCTCGGCTATGCACCTTCTTTTCTTTCATGCTCAAAGCATCACAGTCTTCTACATCCAATTTGTAGAGGTTCTTCACCCGAACCCCGATAAACTTAACTTGGCCCGTGGCTATGTGTCTAAGGAAAGGCTTCCCTTTTCTAAATATCACATCGTAACCACGGTGTTCCAACATAGTAACTGAAGTGGCCTTCTTATTCAGACCTGGAACATACATTACATCTTTCAACTTGAGAGGGGATCCAGACTCCCTCAGAAAATTAACTGTAACAATACTGGTCGTACTATACCTTCCATCATATCCCATCTCGACGTGCATCTGGAGGTCTTCCTCCAAGTCACTGAAAAAATTGATGTTTCTTGTCATATGGAATGAGGCTCCAATAACCAGATGCCACACGCTACCCATCACCAAACTCACCATGCAAGCGATGAGGGTGAAATCCAACTTGAATTTTGAAGCTATAACTTCACATGTTGCTCCTCCTGAGGGCTTATTTTCAACCTTCTTGTGTGGACAATTCATGGCATATTGTCCCAATTCATTACTCTAAAAGCACTTGATTTACGAAAAGTATTTCTTCTTGCCCACCTAACCAGATTCTTCTTTGGATTGGGATTTATTCCCTTTCACTTTCTTTGCCTTTCCATCCAAGGAAAATTTCTCCTCATCCTCGACCTTGGATGAAGTTTCATCCCAAGTATTCTTCCTGAACTCCTCCTGTACCAAATCTGACCATAATATTTCCCAATTTGGTAGCTTCTCCCTCCCATTTACTTAATCTTGGTATTTGTGCCAGCTCTTGGGAAGGCCTTGAATTGTTAGGATTACTAGATCATCTTCTACAACTGTAACACCAAAAATCCCAGGTTCACCACAAAATTGTGTTAAATTGCTCAGGTACTGTGTTATTATGTCGCCCTTCTTCATTTTGATATTCTGAAGCTTGTCTTTGAGTGCCAGCTTCATGTAGTCACTACTATTCTAGAACAAATATGTCAATGTCTGCCACATTGCATATAGAGTTTATTTCCTATGAATATTAGAGATAATATGGTCTTGTACTCCCTCCAATGTGATCCTCCTCTTCTTGGCTACACTTTTCATCCAGTCTGCTAGATTTTGAGCATCAGTTGTTGTTGGTCTCGAAATATTATTATCAACGAATTCATTCAGCCCATTATCTTGCATGACTACCTCCATGTGGTCCTTCCAAGTAATATAATTAGAGCTACCCTCTAGGGCATACCTGAGCCTTAGACCATATGACGTCATCCTGCTAGCTCTGAAGAATAGATCCTACAACCTCATTCCTCACGCAAAGATAAATTCAAATCCTCTTCTCTACTGTGAATCTAGCTCTGATACCATGTAAAAATTAATTGTATATTCAATACTGCTCGTGCAATATTCTAAAACATAAGACTAAAATATACTCTACTCATCTGCAAAAATCAATTCACAATTGACAACATATATCAAAATCATGCATCATGATTTAACACACATACACAAGGATTTATCTAGGGGAAAGCAACTGCTCAAAACCCCTTCCTATATGTATTTCATTATTCAGAAAACAGAGAAGAAATACAATGCTTTCTCAAGCCTAAGCAACCTCTGCACAAGTATAATCTATCTCATTGCCTCACAGAATGACTCTGGAAAAAATTATATCCAATTTTCCTACCTACCAAGCTCCTATTTCCTTGCATTATTTCTCAAGGAATTAGCCCTTATTAATTAGGGAAAACCTCATCCAGAACTGGGCAATCCCTATAGGCCCTTCTCTGACTACATGCACCACCTGTACAAATTAGATAGTTATAAAACTACTTCCCTTAAACTCCAATATCAACTAGGTAACTCAAATTTCATGCATGAATGAGTAAATTAAGGTTGATTTATCAGTAACTGGTTGAACATTGAAGTTGCAGCCGACTACTAAACCTCCTACTAGTTCCTCCAACAGTTGGAACTAGTTTAACTAACCATAACTCAATTTAACCTAATTAAATTGTTATGATTGAAATTAAACTCAACCTAGGGTCCTAAAATTTAGGAATCATTGTACACTACTCAAGTTAAGCCCACAACTCGAATTAAATAAGCTAACTTAGTTAACTCATTAAAGTTGTCTTGTGATGTGAAATTTCGATTTTCTCAATTTTAATTAAGGAAAATCAAAATTGAGACTTTCTTGTTGCATTTTCAACATTCCTTGAAGGAAACATTCATGATCCCATTAATTACTTCGAGATTCAACTTGAAAAACACTCTCAAGAAACAAATTTCATTGCTAACAATCCTTCCAGTCCTTTCAGGACCTCCCCATTCTATGTATCTGTGAAAATTGATGATAAAATTTCACATTGTTGTCTAGTAGATAGGGTTTCAAGGCCAAATGTTATACCTACGATTATCATGGAATAACTTGGCCTAAAGTATATTGATGACACTCCTAGAAAGATAGTAGGTCTCAACAACTCGCTACAAGAATCTATTGACATAATTAAAGATGTCACCTTGGTTGTTTGTGCCCATCCCGAAATTAGAACTACGTGTAACATAGAGGTGATGAACATGTCATTTTCAAAATATTCCATCATATTAGTGAGGAATTTTCAGTATTGAAACAATTAGAAAATAATCTTCTAATTGAATATTAGTATGTGCATTTTATTTTCTATTACGATAAAAAATGAATAAAATTACAATTGCAATTTTGACCAAAAATAAAATGCACTGCAGAAACAAAACTGGAACTAATAAAATAGTGTAAACACAATAAAAATGACACTGTTATTTTAGGACAAATGTCCCCAAAAAAACCTAATGTGGGAAAACCATTGAAATAGACGAGGATTTTATTATTACTATTCAAAAACAAATCTGAGTACAATAATCTGGATGTAAAACTGGAAATACTCTCTTGGTGAATCACTAGAAAAATATTCGAGATATTTTTTTCTCTCTCTGCAAGAAAACCTAGCCTAATATGGCCCCACAATCAGCTCCCAATCTGCCTCTGCGTCAACCTCTGCGCAAGTTGAAACTCACACTTCCTGGAATATCTTCTCTCTACCTCTGTTGACTGTCTCTTCCACTAATAAATATTCATTGGAGCTATGGAAGAATTTTCCTGACACTCAACTACTAAATTGATATATCCTTTGTCTAAATCGAATTTCCTCCTTGAGGCTCTACGCAAGCCCATGCACAAAATCCTTTAGAGTAACTTTGCCTCTCTATACTTCCTATTACGGATCTGGAAAATCCTCCAGAATATCTCTGATACTACTCCTCAATCTCATCTACTTGATCTCTAGCTTGAATTATTCTCAACATTGAATCTCTACTCTCTGGGAACTTCACTATGCCTAGATCTCCCTCTCACTCGATGTGTCTATCTCCATCCCCATCATCCTGCTCTCATAATCTCTCATTGGTGAGACAACATCCATGATTGTATCTCCATCAATGGTTAATATCATCTCAAACTCAATCCGTGTGAGTTTCTAGAGCATTCTTACCTTCCCTTAATTAATCCATATTAATTAACCAGTTTTCCTAAGTTAGACTTTAGGGAAAATTTAAATGATGGTTAATTAATTTAATTAATGTGTTTCGCAAACTTATCTCGCGAAACCTTTTTGGGTTTTGAAGGTCTCGTGTTCTTAGCCTCTTTGACACAAGTCAAGACTAGAACACATATTTGATGCTACAAAAACTAACAATTAGGAAGAGATTGGCATTAGTATGGGAGGGTATTTATTATTTGGTGGAACACACATGAACACCCCTAAAAATTATAAAAAAAATATTTTTTATAAGGAAGGTCGTATCACTCCTTTCATCCAAGGTTTACCTCAACCTCATGTTAATTACGTTGAAGAGGAAACGTGTATTTACTCCCTCTTCACAGAGGAGAATGGTTCCTTACCAAGTGAACCTCAATTAGACAATCAACTTTGGTATTTACATTTCAATGGTGACTCATCTCACGAAGGCAATGGTGCTGGTATTATTTTGTACACTCCTCTCAAGGTAAAATGCACCAATATCCTTTTAGACTCAAATTTTATTTTGCCAATAATGTTGCAGAGTTTGAAGCCCTTCTTCTCAGAATCAAACAATCCCTTGCTTTGGGATGTAATGTAAATCTTTGATTGCTTTCAATGCCTTTGAATTTGTTGTCAACCTTGTTATCAAACTTTACTCTCCCTTTAACAAGTTAATCAAGCGTTACACTCAACTAACTTGCGACAAAATATCTCTATTGTCTGCTTTTAATATTAATCATGTTTGTAGATAGCTTAATGCCTTATTTGACCATTCGATTGCTTACACTTCAAGTCATTTTCGTAAAACTTTATATGATGGACCTAATTGTGTGTTCCAATATTTATATAGGCCTCATATCCCAAATAATGAATAAGACTAGAAAGTCTTTCAAGATGACAAAAACATTTTCTCTTTTCTTTAAAATCAACCAATAGATGACAAATAAATCATATCACTAAAATACTACAAGTATCCTTCTGGACTATCTCCACTAGAAAGCTACTTTTCTCCCAATCATGTTCCATCATTGAAGAATAACCATAGAAAATAATTGAAAAGGAAAATTGGTGAAACAATCTCAATTGACACTAGGACTCCTAATGATTCAAAGATTTTACAAATTGAGGCTCAATTTACTAACCAAGAAAAGGAAAGGTTCATTTTCCTTTTCAATGAATTCAGTGATGTCTCTGCTTGGTCATATAAGAATCTTCTTGGTTTTGATCTTGGTATAATATAATATGATATTCCAATCAAACAAGGTACCAAAACTATAAGGCAAAGACAAAGACCAGTCAATCCTACACTCAAATTTACCATCCAAAAATAGCTATAAAAATTGTGCAATGCTCATATCATATTTCTTGTTAAACATTTAGAATGGTTAGTGAATATAGTCCCGGTAAGAAATAAAAACAAGTATATTTGTTTTTGTGTTGATTACCGATCCTTGGATAAATAAAGTGTGAAGGACAATTTCCACCTACCTAACATGGTTTAGATTTTTCAACAAGTTTCAGGATCTCAGATGATGTTGTTTTTGGATGGCTTCTCTAGTTACAACCAGATATGCCTGAAGAAAGCCGACAAGCTCAAAATTGTTGAGTATGTTTTCATTGATGTCAAAGTGGGTGCAGGTGCAGGCAGGTGTAAGATTTAAGTGAGTGCAGTTGGAGGTCATTGATACAGGTGATGGTGATTCCCACAGGATGATTCAACTTGATGATTCCCATAGGATCATGCAGCTTGATGAAACCATAGATCTAGGGTTTGGTTTCTTTGGAGGATGAGCACATATCGCATATGTTGGAATATTTGAAGCAAAAAATTATTGAATTTGGCTTAGATACCATTGCCATCAGATTCTCCTTATTATGTTGATTTCGTTGATGTGTGGAGTATCTCATGGGACTTCACTATTTGAGAGATATCCATGGTCAATGTTAGTATCCCCATTTTGTGGTCTAAATCCCCAATGGATGCTGATGTGGCAAATAATTAATATTTTTTTGGAAGCTTTCAACCTATCATATGGTCAAATCTCCACAAGGATGAAGTGGCAAAGAAGAAGGCCCCATCAATTGATTACATGGCACATTATTAGTAGTTGGAAAAAATAAAAGAGTAAAAGGGTCCATTTTGTTAAATCAATTAAATATTTCTCTCGATTATAAATATTTTTTAGGGAATAAAAAAATTGATTAAAATTTTATTGAAGGTATCAATGTTTGTAAATTCAAATTTCTCCCAATTGAAAATCGACCTTATCAAAGAGGATTTTTTTTGGCTCCATTATTTTTGAAAATCAAAATTTTTTCCCTCCAAACTAGAAGTTGGTTTCCCTATTTGAGGACATCCAAAAACTATATAAAGGAATCCCTTTTCATATCTATGATAGGATTCTAATGAAAATATGTTTTTTTAAGTGATCTTGCTCATATATCTTACATTCGACCTTATGGAAGTAGCTCACATCATTATTGAAGTTTGACAATTTTAGGGATTTGTTTCGGGGTTGGTTATGGAAGGGATTCACTTGAGTTATTTTATTTTTGCATGTCGATCTTGCTGAGGTAGTGTTTGGTCCTTCTTATTTTGATATCTGGAAACATTTGTAGCCCTATTAGGGTTTTTTTCTGGTTTAGGGTTTACAAACTTGTGAAGGAAATTTTTTATCGCATATTAATTATTGTGATGTAAGGGTCCAATCCTTGAAGACTAAGGCAACCGTTCATACATTAATCTCTGAGGAATATATGACCATTTACAACATTTTAAATATTTTATATCTCTATGAATTGACACATTATTGTAGCCTTATGATGGCTTTTATAATATGTGTTGATGCAAATAACTCTGTCCTTCATTGCTATTGCTATGAAGACCTAACCACTTCACCCACTTATAATGCGACTTGATGTATTGCGAGAAGAATTAATATTTGAATAATCACTATGATACGAGGTTTTATAACATATATCCATAATTAAATGCTATCCTTACAGGCTAAATATTTTACCCACTATAACTTGAATGTGGCTTCTTAATTTGTATCTCAAAGACAAAAAAATTCCTAAATTGATGTGTAGTGGTGATGATTGCCCATATGATGATGTAGAAAATTCGTTAACCATGGCTTGCTTTGAAATCCTGAATTCAGTAGAATAATTAGCACATATGTGCCTATATTTTTTACAGTTACAACATTAATAAATTTCTCTTGATTGGAAGGATGATTTGTTAAATATCCATGAAAGCATCAACACATGAAGTAGGATCTATTTGTAACATTTTACAACAAGAGTATTGCATCATCTTGTTGGGTATGTGTTATATTCTTTCCACGATTAGCCCCACGCGCTGTATGTTGCGTTGGGCGTAGCTGGGGGGTCACGAGGGGCGAAGCAGTCCCCACCGTTGGGGTCCGGGGCAGCGCCCCGGCCAAAAAAATTTTTTTGTGCGGACCCACTCATAGGCGGATCCGCCCATGGTTTTGTGCATGGTTTTGCACATGGTTTTTGGGTTCGATGGTTTTTGGCCCCTGGTATTTTTGTAGATCCGGTCAAGGGAACTACAGTTATGTTCTAATCCAGGGTTAATGGATTGGGGTTTATGTATGCTCCGGCATGTATATATATGTGTTGTAACACTAAAAGGAATATAATGAAAAATCAAGCTGGTCGTCCCGATTTGGGATCCAGGGAAAAATCTCTGTGTTTATCTGTTTTATGTTTTATGCTCTCGCTATTGTTTATTTTCTGTTATAAGATTCGTGTGTAGATAATTTCTGTTCAGGGTTAAAACCTACACATCTTTGACTTGTAGTAAGGGTTTCCAATGTAACAGCGTACTTGTGGATGAGCATGACTACATGTGTTGGAAGGTGAAAAAAACATGGGAATTGAAACAACAACAGTAATATACTTTGATTGACAGTAATTATTGATATTACAGTGATCCATGTAACCCATTTGATGGTGAGCTTCATGACATGTCAATCATATTTTTGTATAACAATTTTGAAACCCTTATGGCATAACAATGACCTTCTTGTGACTGTGTTTGTTATGTATAGTTTCACTCTAGATATAACAATGACCTTCTTGATATGGTATTTCCATAGATATGACAATGATCTAGAAATGAATGTGATCTTGACAACGATAAGAACCCTGATATATGTGTCATATTTATCAAATTGTGATATGGAAGTAATCATGATGTGACATTGTATTGAATAGTGATGAATGGTGACTTAATAGATTAGACATTTCCCTAACTAATTGTTAATAGTGACCTTGCTACAATAGTTACAGTATTGATGATGTGCACCATAGGACATTGAGGTATAAATGAGCTTGAGTGTTATTTATGTATGATTATTTATGAAACCAGCGACAATACCTTTGATGCCAATGAATACAAACCTTTTCCCTTGCTTATGAAAATGATGATTGTGTGTAAACACCTCTATTGTAGAAAACCCACATAGATTCAATTGATCTTGTAATATGCTAAAACAAAATACATCTATTCTACAAATTGCAGAAACCAATTACGATCGCATAATCACATGAACAAGAAAGAGAAATAATTTCAATCATACAACACAAAGATTTATCTACGGAAAGCGCCATCTAAAAACCTCACTATTTGTATATTTCATAAGTCGAGAATATGAAACAATACAATGCTTCTCTCAGGCTTGAGAGATCTCTACACTATCTCTAAATGTCTCACTCTCTATCCTAGGCCTGCTTTGGTTCAATACTTAACCAATTTATTGCCTCTGGATTCGATGTCTTGCTTGCGCAATCCCTAGGGAAATTAAGCCCCTATTAGTTAGGAAATTCCCAATTAATGATTGAGCAATACATCTAAGGCCTTATGTTGACCTCATGCATGACCTGTACAATTTTATAATTATAAAATTGATAGTACACTTCCCTTTAACTCCAATCTCAACTGGGTCTTCCTCAAAATTGACATGCAACAACTATTTATAGTGAATTATCAGTTATCTAATTGATCAATGCATGTGAATTAAATCATATTTAATTCACTAGTCCCCTCACTAGTTCCTCTATCAGTTAGAACTAGTTAAACTGATTTTAACTCAAACAATTAAGTTTAATAATTACAACTCAAAATGAATTGTAACGGGACCCCCTAAAACATAAAGAGAACTCTACATGCCTCTAGTTTGACCCTCAACTCAAATTCATTGAGCTAACTAAGTCTTCCTGACTTAGTTAATTCGTACAAGTTTTCATGTGATGTGGAATTACAGTTTGCTTATAATTTAATTAAGAGAAAATTAAATTAGAAGCCTCTTTTTGTTGCCAATTTCATCACTCCCTCTCAACAAGAAAGGGATTTTCTGTTACCTGGACCTTGCCTCTATGGAACTAGAATTTTCCTCTTGACATTGCCTTCGTAAATATATCTGCATCATGCTCCTCTGTAAGAATGTACTATAATGACATAATCCTCCTCTGCACACGTTCTCTGAGATGGTGATACTAGATATCAATATGCTTTGACCTATCATGAAAAACTGGATTAACCTAGAGTTTGATGCAACTCTAGTTATCACAATAAATCACCGTTGGATCCATCTGTCGACCAAAAAAACCAACAAGTATCTTCCTCATCCATATGGCCTCACAAGTTGCTTGACTAGTATCCATGTACTCCGCCTTTGCTGAACTAAGTGAAATTGATCTTTGCTTCCTGTTGTACTAGGAAATTGTTGCTGACCTAATACTGAAGATTCCCCCTGATGTGCTCTTCCTGTCGGATGGACTCCTTACCCAATATGCATCAGTGAAGCCTTGAAGCTTCACTCCCTCTGTCCGCCTATACCATAGACCAAACTATGTGGTGCCTCTAAGGTATCTCAACACATGCTTTCTTGCCTTCCAATACAGCTTGGTAGGCTTAACCATAGCTTGAATAAGTTGGTTAACCTTTATAGCATATGTTTGGTCATGTTTTCACCAATTACATGAGTGAACCCATAAGTTTCATGTAGATGGAAGCATCTACCACTTCGCCTGAAGTAGCATCCTCCTTCCTCTAGTTCCCTATTAGAGGAATCTCCATGGGTTTGTTGCTCTCCATGTCAAACTTCTTCAGAATCTCATTGACATACTTGCCCTAAGATACAAATCGTTCCCCATCTCTTTGCCAAATTTCCAATCCACGTAAATAATGCAAGAGGCCCATATCTTTCATCTCAAAAACTCTTGCAAGATCCTCTTTGCAAGACTTGATGAGCTTCTCATCACTTTTCATAAACAAATCATCAACATATAGTACAACGATCAATATTTTGCCTTCTACCACAATATGGTAAAGGTTCTCATTTGATTCATTTTTAGTGAAGCTGAACCCGATGAAGTAGTTTTCGATCCTGGTGTACCAAGCACGAGGTGCTTGTTTCAGTAAATATAATGATCTCTTGAGTATGCACACATGTGACTCTCTTTAGAAGGTCTCAAAACCTTTTGGCTTCTCAAAGTGCACATCTTCCTCAATCACTCCATTGAGGAATGTTATCTTTACATCCATATGATGTATCTACCATCCCATTATATGCACTGAAAATGCAAGGATAGATATTTTTTATGAGTACCTTGCAACTAGAGAAAAGGTATCATCGTATTCAATTCCCTCCACTTGAGAGAACCATCTGGCCAAAAATCTAGCCTTGTTTTTCTAAACACTCCCATATGTTGCATGATTCACCTTGTAGATCCATCAGGATCCTACAACTGACTTCCCCTCCAGCCTTGAGACAACTTCCCATGCATTGTTTCTGATAATGGAGTCATACTCCTCAACCATGGCATCAAACCAAACTAGTTGTTGCATTACTTCTTCGAATGAGGATGGCTCAATATCTACACTCCCGCTCATAATAGCCATGTAGCTAGTGTACCTCTCTGGGGACCTTCTCTACCTACACTGTGATGTGGGTGCTCCCACATTCTCTCTAACATCAAGCACCAAACGATCAACCTCTCTAGTGCACTTCCTTACGTCTTTGGATGTCTCTACATGAATGGGTGCTTCCACTCTCTGTTCCTTTTCTTATGGTTGATCCACATATTAAGGTTCTTCGTTTGGAGCTAAGAGCTCCTTAACTTCTTGCAACTGAAGATCCCTCTCGAGGTAAATTCACATGGCCTTATCTTCATCGAATTTCACATCTCTCCTGGCCACTTTCATCCTACGAGATAGCAAGTACACCCGATCATTGTGAGGTGTATCAGTGTACCAAAAAAATATTCCCAACTCATATGTTGGCTCTAGAGTTTTTCTGGCATCTTTGGTTACATGGAAATAAACTGATGAACCAAAAATTTTAAAGTGCACCACATCTAGTTTCTTACCTGAAAAAGCTTCATCTGTGTGTACTCATCCTGAGAATCCGATGAGGACTTATGTTCTGCAAAAATATTTTTGTTTTGCATGCTTCAGTCGACAAGTGAAATGGTAGGCCCTGACCATGCAACATAGCTCGTGTTTCTCCCATAATATTTATGTTATTCCTTTCTGAAACCCCATTATGTTGTGGATTATGAGGTGCTAACAATTCCCGTCAAATTTATTTTTAAGAACATAATTTCTTGAAATCATTTGATATATTCTCCATCGTTGTCACTCCTGAGAGCCTTCACCTTCTTCCCTATATATTTCTCAACAAATGCTTTGTACTACCAAAATTTTGTGAACGTATGATCTTTATTCTGCATGAATAATATCCAAAACTTGTGTGAAAAATCATCTACAAAAACCACATAATACATGTGTTTTGTTGTGGAGGTTGTCAAGAACGATCCACACATATTTGAGTGAACTCTTTCAAGGATCACCTTCACTCAGCTATCCTTATCATGAAAGGTGGTTTTTTTGCACTTCCCCAATGTACACCCTTTCCATGTATCTCACTACTCAAGTGAACCCTTGGGAAGTCCTATAGAAATCTGTTGCATGATCTTCAAAACGCCATGGTGTAGATGGCACAATCTTATATGCCATAATTCACCGATGTCTCGACTCTAAACCTTCTCTGATTTCATTCTCAAGGCAGCACAGTCTTCTATGTCCAATTTGTATAGGTTCTTTACCCAAACCCAAATCTTCTTCACCTGTCTCGTGGCTTTGTGACAAAGGAGCTTCTTTCCTTTTCTAAATATCACATCATAGCCATGGTCTTCCAACATAGCAACAGAAACTAAATTGTTCTTTAAACCTGGAAAATACGTGAAATATTTTAATGTGAGAGGAGTACAAGACTCCCTCTGAAAGGTAAGAGTACCTATGTCGTTCATGATATACCTCCTGTCATCTCCTGTCATCTCCCTTCTTGATGTGCATCTAGATATATTTCTCCTCCAAGTTGTTGAAGAATTATTTGTTTCCGGTCATATGGAATGAAGATCCATTATCCAAGTACCACACAGAACCCATCACTGATGACACCATGCATGTGATGAGAGTGAAATCCAAATCGAATTGTACAGAAAGAGCTTCACCTGCTGTGTCTCCTAAGGGATTCTTGTCGGCCTTCTTGTGCTTACACTTTTTAGCATAGTGTCCAAGCTCATGACAGTGAAAACATTTAATCTTTGACAATTCCCTATTCTTTCCTCCCTGACTACAATCTGATTTGAAATGGAACGCCTTCCCTTTCCCTTTCTTTTCCTTTCCATCCAAGGCATAGTTCTCCTCATCATCAGTATTTGATGTGGATCCATCTCTCATATTCCACTGAATCTCTTCTTGTATCAAGTTAGACCACAATCGCTCCCACTCTGTTAAATTCTCCCTCCCATTCACCAAATTTTGGTAGTTGTGCTAGCTCTTAGGAAGGCCTAGAAGTGCTAGGCTCACCAGATTATCCTCGGAAACTATAACACTAACACTCCCAAGCTCATATCAACATTGAGTGAACTTCGTCAAGTATTTTGCTAATGTTTCGCCCTTCTCCATCTTGATTTTTCTGAGATTGTCCTTCAGTGCCATATTTCTTTGGTATTTTTTCTTTTTTCTTTTTTTTCTTTTTTTTTTCCTCTAAAACAAATATATTAAGACCTTACACATATCATATGGAGTTTCCTTTACATGGAGGTTTGAGACAATATGATATCTAACTCCTTCTAACATAATCATTCTCACCTTTCCTACATTCTTCTTCCATGCATCAAGATTTTCAGCATTTGTTGCTGTGGGCCTGGAAATATCACTGTCTATGAACTCCTTCAGCCCATTGTCTTCCAACACTTCTTCCATCATGTTCTTCCAGGCTATGTAATTTGAACTAACCTCAACGGAATATTCGAGTCTCAATCCATAGAAAGACATCATGATTCTGTTGTTGGTCTTAAAGAGTAGATCTAAAAATTCGATTCACCTATTCAAAAAAATCTCGTATTCTTCTCTTCTATAGTGATTTCTGTTGAGCTCCAAGAATGTTCTTTCTTCCACCACATTCCACTCCATTTATTTTGTCCATTATTAATCCCAGGCTCAAATGATCAATGAAATTAGTTAAAATTTCTTTAAGAATGAATATTATGACTAACTTGCTATGTTTTTATGATTTTGTCATTGTAGTGCTTTTTGAACTAGGACTAGCTACAAAATGCAGACATTCTGTAGCTAGTTGCCAATTATGCAGCTGTCTTCATGTCTAAGCAGGTTCCAAGTGTCCTCTCAGAGAAAACCACACATGGTCGTATTCCAGATCATGCCCTCAGCATTTGTTGCTCTCCACGAAGATTGAACGGAATTCTGTACGTGGTTATGCACGTGGGAACTCAAACTAGGAGATAGACTCCTAATAGGACAAGGACATTCCAGATGTCCTTAGTCATATTACGATGCCACCTTTAGAGTTCTAGTTCGATTTTAATATGGAAAGACAGTTATCCCGATTATCTCGGATTATGTTATGTAAATTTGCTATAAATGTAGCTCGGGAAACCGAGGGACAAGGTTAGATTTTTGTTAGATTTTGTGTTTTACTACTAGATTTCAGAAGTACGAAAACACTCTGTTTTGAAGTAATCTCTCTTTAATGAAAAAGACATCATTTCCTTGAAAGCGTTGAGTCAATCTTGAAGTGGATTTCGTGCTACTCTGGTGGTAGAGGGCCCTTGCCTCCTGAGCAGCCTTGTTTATACAGTTTAGATAAGTATTTTAGTCTCGTTTTCATTTCTAGCTTAGACAAATTTCTGAAGTTTATGTTCATAGTTGATTTCATTAATAATCACAGTTATACTTACTCTAATAAACTCTTCCAAAATTTCATTACAATGAATAAGGCATAGCTGTGGTGTTGTAGATTTTAGTTGCATTTCCTTTCATTAATTATCACAGTTATACTTACTCTAATAAAATCTTCCAAAATATCATTATGATGAATAAGTCATAGCTGTGGTATTGTAGGTTTTAGTTTCTTGTTTATACTAAGTGTCACAGCCAGTCTTACTCAAACAAACTCTTCCAAAACATCATGAACAACGAATAAGAAACAGCTGTGGTGACTTAGATTCTAGTTGTATTTGCTTTCAGTCTTACATTTATGTTCAACTGCATCGAATAATACAGCCATACTTGTTTGACAAACTCTTCCAAAATATCATTCCTATTGACGAGATGGACTGTAGAATTCCATAGACTAGTTACATGTTAATTTAATTACAGCACTCCGGAGGTAGATTGCATTTAGTTCAGCTCTGTCATTTCATTTCCAGTTTGATAATGGCTTTTCAGTTTAACACTGTTCACTGTAGACTAGCAGCACCCTAGTACAGTCTTAGCTCACTGTATTAACATTCCAAGTTTAGTTGCTATCCATTGAATTTTAAATTGCATTAGTTTTTAAATTTAAATACCACGGTCTTCATTATTTACAAAACTTATTTTGTTCCAAACTCATACTAATACATAATTATCTGGACAGAAGGTAGTATCAGTCTAAGGCCTGGAGTATTTTGCAACCTTTTTACCATTTCACAAACAAGCCTTTTCTCGAAGACTATTCTAAAAAGAAATATATAACTTTTGAGTGAGGCCTAGTGGTGCTAGATTGAGTTGCAGAAAAGAATTAGGAGCTAGTTTAGAGTAGAAATCTTATGATGCTACAAATTTTCTTTTCCAAATATGTTTCAATAAACCTTTAACCATGGATGAGATGTTGTAACATTGTAAGTTGATTGGTTGATTGTTTAGTTAGGAGAACTCCATTTACACTTAACTTGTCCATTTCTCCAGCTCTTCCAACACATCTTTAATGAATGAATTGGATAAGTTCAAGTTCATGTTGTGATTTGTTTCTTTGCAATAGAGTCATTATCAAGCTTTTCATTTGTTATTTTCCATCCATAGTTTAGGCTTCACTCTGTTTTTAACCAGTAGCTTCTTTTCACCAGCATTTATTAGTTCCTTCCCTTTTCAAACATAAAACCATAAAACCAAAAACATCAGAAAACACTAAACACAACGTAGTGAGAAACAAATACCTAGGCACATATAGTGCACCACACTTCAGCAGTTTACCAACCCTGGTTGACAATTAATGAACTCAATTTAGGAACACTAGGTTGAGCACAAACAATTTCTGCTATGATTCCATGTAGAAAATCGACATAGATTAAATTGATCTTGTAATATGATAAAAAAAATACTTGAATCTATTATACAAATTGTGGAAACCAATTACGATTACATAATCACATGAACAAGAAAGAGAAATAATTTCAATCGCACAACAAAAATATTTATCTAGGGAGATCCTTAGCTAAAAACCCCTTTATATGTATATTTCATAAGTCAAGAATATGAAACAATACAATGCTTCTCTCAGGGTTGAGAGCTCTTTTCACTATCTCTGATTGTCTCACTCTATCCTAGGGCTGCTTTGGTTCAATACTTAACCAATTTCTTTCCTCTAGATGCCCTGCCTTGCTTGCACAATCCCTAGGGAAATTGAACCCTTATTAATTGGTAAATTCCCAATTAATAATTGCGCAATAAATATAAGGCCTTATGTTGACCTCATGCATGATCTGTACAATTTTCTAATTATACAATTGATAGTACACTTCCCTTGAACTCCAATCTCAACTGAGTATTCCTCAGAACTGACATGCAACAAATATTTATAGTGAATTATCAATTATATGATTGATCACTACATGTGAATTAAATCAGATTTAATTCATTGGACCTCTCACTAGTTCCTCCGTCACTTAGAACTAGTTAAACTAAATTTAACTCAAATAATTAAGTTGAATAATTACAACTCAAAATAAATTGTAACTAGACCCCCTAAAACTTAGAGAGAACTCTACATGCCTCTAGTTTGACCCTCAACTCGAATTGACTGAGATAACTAAGTCTTCCTAACTTAGTCAACTCGTACAAGTTGTCATGTGTTGTGGAATTAAAATTTCCTTCTAATTTAATTGAGGGAAAATTAAAATAGAAGCCTCTTCTTGTTGCCAATTTCAACATCTATGACAATTGTGATAATATGTGTGGGAGTTGTGAAAATGTGTGTGGTGGCAGCAGTGGATGGGAGTAGAAACAACATAGGAAACAATGAGTGACACCACCAAAACAGTGTGAAATAGTAGCATTACTGGAAACGGTGGTAGTAGTAGTATCGTAGCAGCATGTGATCAGTTTCAGGTTGCAGGCATGTGGTGAAAATGATCTTCCTGAGTAGAAGTTGTGAATATTGAGAGTGGACAACAGTGGGCATGAGTGGGAAAGCAACAACAAAAGTGTTGGTAGCAGTGGACAACAGTGGCAGTGAAGTGCAACAACAAAGGTTGTAACTTGATTGTAGTTGGGCCATTATCCCTAGTCCGGGAGCCCAAACAGGGAGCATTTTCTTCCTTCCATATTTGTTGGTAAAACCCTTGGGGATTCTTGTACTTCCTTCTAGTTCAACTGGTAAACTTGTATGTAAACCATACATGACCAAAGCTTGTTGAGAAAATATTTGTTGTACTAATGTGGTAATGTTTCTTCTTTATTTTATGCTCTAAATATTTAAAAAGATAAACTAACCAGTTGTGAAAAATCAAGGAAATATTGATTCACCCCCTATCAGTATTTCCAATGAAACCAATTTTACCACTCATTGGGCACATTCACCTATGAATGCATGCATTTCAACTTGATTAATGCAAGTGCTAGCTTTCAAAGGGCCATGTAGTTTCCTTTTGATGACCTCATTTTGAAAATCATTCAGATCTATATCGATGATATGACTATTTATTCATAGTGTTGAGAAAATAATTTTGATTATCTTAGGTTTGTTCTCCTTCACTGTAGATGATTTTTTATCTCACTCAATCCCAAAAAAATAGTATTTGATGTCTCTAGTGGAAAATTATTGGGACATATTATTTTAGAAGTTGGTATTAGTAATGATCCTAATCGATTCATTACAATAAAAAATATTCAACCCACAAATACTAAAAAATAGATTCAATCTCTTACGGGTAATATTATTTTCATTCGAAATTTCATAAATTATTTTGCTAAAATTGTATGGCCAATCAATAATCTAACGAAACAAGATTGTGAATTTGAATGGGATGATTTTTCACAAGAAGTTTTTATCACTATCAAATAAGCAATCACTTCTACACTTGTGCTAGCTAAACCGGATTTTTCTAGAGACTTTATTATTTACACTAATACAACCAAGGAATCCATTTTTGGCATCCTTATGCAAAAATATGATCATGGAAATGAGAATCCAATCGCTTTGATGATCCAATGCTTATGAGATGAAGAGTTTAAATACTCTTCGATTAACAATCATGTTTTCACCCTTATTAAAGAGATTAAAAAAACTAGACACTATATTCTTGGAAAGCACATGGAGGTAAGAGTCCCTTTACCTGCCATCAATTTTTTGTTATCTTAAACTTTGATCTTAGGTAAACTTGCACATTTAGCTTGCCAG
Organism: Pinus albicaulis; assembly: GCA_034641835.2. Classification (NCBI taxonomy): domain Eukaryota; kingdom Viridiplantae; phylum Streptophyta; class Pinopsida; order Pinales; family Pinaceae; genus Pinus; species Pinus albicaulis. The sequence goes on along the minus strand of CM076572.1, from coordinate 1,201,773,904 downwards.
AATCCAATAGCATGATTTGACGGTTATTACCTCGAAAGCCATAAAAGGACGTGACTTAGTGTTACACTTGGCTCAATATCCTGAGCCAAGTAACCCAAACGATGATGATGAATCATTGTCTACCTTATTATTCATCAATTAACAAATAATTGATGCCACATAAAATCCATGGTATAAATATCTGATCTTTTATCTTCAAAATCAAAAGTGTCCAGGACACAAATTTTAATGAAGACAATTATGTTTATAGTCTTCCAAGCATTTGATTTTAAACACCATGATTTACCATAGGTCAAATGATGGTTCATTGCTACGTTATGTTGAAGACCAATCTACAACTAATTTTTTAACAGCCTCCCATGGTTCTGCATCCTAATATTTCCATGTTGGTGGGCATTTTGCAACAAAGTCCATTACACACAAAATCCTAAGATTTGGTTTTTATTGGCCTACAATTTTTACAAATTTTTATAAGTATGTATAGAGCTACACAGAATTCCAACAAGAATCTGGAAGAGAAAAGTTCAATTCCATGCCTCTCTATCTAGTTATCCATGAATTTCCATTTTCCAAGTGGGGCCTTGACTTTATCGGACCAATTAACCCCCTTTTATCAGTTGGTCATACTTTTATACTTACTGCCACTGATTATTTTACTAGGTGGGAACAAGATTGTTACCAGGATTAATCTCTCTTGCGTACAAGAGCGATCTCACTAGTACTCCAACGAGTAACTAGAAACAAAGATCCATTTGAATACCTCTTTCTCAAGATTATTTGTATTTTACAATCATTATAATAGTAAAGTAGAGAGGACATTATCCTACCTTGAAATCCAAATGTCTAATGTATCCCTTTGTCCGTCGCTCCAAAGTAGTTCTCCAATGATGAGTAGAACCTGCAATAAAATACAAGACAAATAATCAAAGCATATGAAATATATAATAATCAAAAAGTACTAATCCAACTTCGTGATCAAGGAATGTAAGTATTGACATCATTCCCATGAATTCAGAAACAATACAATGGGAAAAACAGATCCATATGTATTATCATAAATTAGAAAGAGAAATCTTGCAACTGGATGCCTTGATGTTGTAAAAATTTCTCCCAGGGTCCGAGCAATCATTCTCCTTCAGTCTAATAAGCCTTCCTCTCTATAATAACTAGCATGAAGTCATGGGAAAAAAGGTTTGATCTTCAATGTGTCAACAACAACTCACTAGTATAGAAAGTATGCACTCTATGAACTCTCTTCAGCTTAGAAACTATACAAATTAGTTTTTATCATTCACAATCTACCCTTGAACCTGAAACTTGAGCTCAATATATAGGGAGATTGAGGTGGCTTCAGTTCCATAAAGAGAGGGATGGATTTCTCCCTTGAAGGGATTTGAGTTCCTTGGACCAAGGGATAAGCTCCATGAGTGGAGGGATAAAGCTCAAACTAGTGCGACTCTAGAGGCTTCCAGTTGGAAGAATATTCGACCAACTAGGCTTCTAGAAGTTAATTTTTCTTTTTACTTTCTTTTCATAGGGGTGCTCAGGTTTTAGTGGCAAATAGAGCGGAGATCGTCGCAACTAATGGAAGGATCATCAGTGCATGCGCATGGAAATTCTATTAAAACCGCACATGCAGACTTTTAAGGGTTTTACAAATATATTCTCCAATTTCCAAGACTTGATTAAGGAACATGAGTGCTTTTGACTTCTAAGGAAACATAATATGGATGGTGATAAACCCATTGAACATTCAAATGTCATGGTGAAAAAATGACGTGTAACAGATTTCCCCTAAAGTGCGAAGTCCGAGAGTTTTTCTAAAGACTGAAGTGCTTTATCATTCCAAGGATTGGATTGGAGACGCCGGTCGAATACCTATAAAAACATTCAATGTAAATATATATCATCATTGAGGTAGGCATTACCATATTCATATCCAAGTTATTAAATGTTCTGGTACAAATATGATTTCAGTATTACATCAAAAATAGACACAGTATGGGTGCAACTATTTTTCATAAGTAGTCTACTATATCATGAATAATAAAACTCCTCGCGGCTTGGATTATGGAAACTAGATCCAAGGTATTGATTTCCACTTCTCGAACTAGTACGAATCTATCCATGCAATTGATTGTGTCGGATTCAAACATGGTAGAAACCACCTGATTACCAGTCAATGATGAGAACCATTAACAAGTGTGAAAGAAACCACCAATAATGAAAATGGCCCTCAACTTATTTCATTACAATCTATGAAGTGTGATGGAATTATTTGTAGTCGAAAACTCATAGAATCGTTCGATCGAAGGTCAGTGATGAAAACCTATCATCGAAGGTGAGAAACCTACCATTAGAGCATGTATATCCCAAGGTACTGATAGGATTCTAGATCAACTTTCTAGATAATGAGCTGATGTCGATAGAAAGTGACCCATCATAGGAAATCATGTGACACGAAACCATTAGATAAATTTTTGAAGAAATTTTTTGGAAGGACCTACTCAGGGATGGTCAACGCGAGTGGAGACAAATGTTTGCATTGAAATGTTTATTGAAATTTCTCTTGAACACATAACGACACTGTAAATGGCTTGGCAGCATTTGACCTAAATATAATACCCAGAAAAGGGCTGAAGACTTTCAATGTGGTTTTATTAACTGTTAGACAAAGGATTTCACAACCCAGGTACAAGTGTGACAAAGTGTCGTGTTCAAGAGAGACATGCTGCTTTCTAAAACAAGGATGACAAATGGATTATTTTTCTCTCTTTTTCCCCCACCATTACTATCAAGTACCTCTTTATTTTTTTCAAGCTCGAGGAGGATAACATTTGCTTGTTTGTGTAAGCTCATCCTTCATATGAGTCTATCTTAGTATTAAAATCGAACCCTAAGAAGGAGTGGTTCGGTCCTGTTGTGATCAACATGTCCTGTACTATTTAGTTTTAACGAGTTCAATATAGGAATAACTCGACGTTTTTTAGTTTTAGGGAGTCATAAGAAAAACATAAGTAAACTCCATGGTTGTTCTTTTTCGTAAATTTAGTCCCTCAGGCCCGAAAAAGAATAAAATAATGCATGAGAGAACTCTATTGACCATAATCAGTCAATGTATACCTTATCATAATTAGTCCAATTCAGCCTGGAAAAGGGGTAAACTTATACTGAATGGACGACTGTTCATTTACTTTAACGAGTTCGAATAGTCAAATACTCGATGATCTTTTCATGTTTCGAGAGTCTCATAAGGGCTTAAAAGAGGACTCCAGGTTTTCATTTTTTCATATTTTTCCAGAGCCTAAAAAAGTGATAAAAGTGTACTTAATGTCAAAATAATTATTTTCACCAAAATTCTATGTCCTACACAAAAACTAGAACAATTACAAATAGTTGTTCTAAAAAAGTAAAAATATTTTGATTTAACTTTTTAAAAGTAAAATAAATAAAATAATAACATTTTATTCATTTAAAAGTACAAAAAGGAGTTTAAACAAGTCATTTTCACCTTCTACTTTTCTAAACAGAGCAGAGAGAGCTTTTGGCCAAAAAATTCTGGAACTAATATCAGAAAAACAGACCAATTATTTAGAGAACTGTCTGAACTAGGTAATCCACATCATCATTGCCTTTGTTTTCATCCATTTCATTTCTTATTTTAATCTTTCATGGCATTTTTTAAAAGGAAATTATGTTTTAAAATCCGCCCTCGGGGGTGCGCGGGTTATTTGTGCGAAAACCGTGCCCCCCAACAATTTTTTAAAAGAAAAATCCTCGGGCCGCCATGGGTTCTGTGTATGACACATGCGAAAAAACAAACTGTGTAAACACATAACCTTCGTAGGCGCCGTCAGTTTTTGAAAAACCTAATTTTCTCCATAAAAAATGGTTCAAACTTCCCCCGACTGATTTCTAATGTTTAATTTATTTGATTTGTAGGTTTTTAATCATGTTGGAATGGTGGGAACGAGAACATGAACTTGTGTACAATGAAGCCATGGATGATCCATAAATCATGTGTGCATTAAAAAATTGTGGGTTATACAAGTTTTGGGTGATTCAGGGCATGAAGGCACAAGTTGAGCTACTAACTTGGCTTGTGAATGCATGGGATTTGCAAGATCAATGTTTCATAATTGGGGACCATCAGCTTGTGATCGAGCCAGAGGAAATATACTCCCTCACTACATTGCCTCATAGAGGGAGAAACATTTCCTTATTTGCTACTATACCAGGAGGTCTTCCCACTCCTACTTACAAGGCTCAATATTGTAGCAATAATTCAGAGCTAAAGGACGGTCGCATAGACATCAAAACTATTGTGTGACTGGAACTCAAAATCATAGCATTCACGGTTACCACATTATGCGGGAGTGCAGCTCCTCATGTGGCTACCAAAGCATAGATGCAGACTGCAGTTGAGTGTTTTGGAGGAACAATATTCAGCTGGAGTGAAGGAGTGTTGGCTAATATGAATGACCAACTCACGAGAGCCAAGAATGGGAAGTTGAAAAACTTCGGGTATGGTGCCATTCTTATCTATTTTTCTCTAGAGAGGATCCCACTCCTTGTGCCTCAACAGTCTCTGGTGGATCGTGGAAGTCCTCAGGAACCTTGTATGGTGCATTGGGTAGCATTGATGGCTCGCCATGGTGGCGAAGGTGGTGCAGTGGTTTGGTTCAATCCACGTTATTTCTCATGGCTCAAGAATCAGATCTTCACGATTGAAGATTTTCCTTATGCAAATATGGAATATAGAGGTGATCCTGAAACATATCTACCACCAGGGGTACAGTGAGATGAGACAGGTTAGTGATTCATTTTTAAGTTCTTAATCTAATATTTATTTTATTTTTTATCGTCCAATACTGACAAAATTTTTAAATGCAGATGTCGGTCTGATACGACCAGCAGTGCTTCTTCGCTTTGACAGGCGAGATGCACAACCCATAACAACCCCACAGGATGATGCAGTAGAGATCCTGCCAGAGACGGAGCACAGCCTTGAGAGGTTGACTATTGATATTCCTGAGATAGGAACCGATGATATACCTCTCAGGCTCCAGAGACATGTGACTGGTGTCCCTGGTCCACTCATGAGATTTCTATGCAAAGTGGCACGTGCCATAGTTTGCTATCATGATCATCATCATGGATAGATTATGGTCACTGTAGAACGACATTTTTTATTTTTGTATCAGTATCTTTTAGATCATAAGGTGTTTGAACCTATGATCACAGACGATGTAATATTTTTTGACACAAACTTATTTATCCTAACGATATTACTAACTTTGTTCTCTAAGTATCTTGTTCAACATGGATTGAATGTTGTTTTGATTTACTTTTTTAATGTTGCAGCTGTCTATTTAAAACTCGATTAGCTAATGCATCAACAAATGTGTTTAAATTTCTTGAAATGTGTTGATATTCGATATAATCAAATTGTCTTTCCAAGAGACGAACCTTCAAAAATAATCTTTAAAATGTTGGATTTCTAATAGCATAAACTATGTTTAAATGCAATACAATGAGTTATGAATCTAACCTAACGATCAAACATTCAATATAAAATTTGATGGCATTAGATAATAACTCAATGACTGCATTATTTTTTTTCAATATTGTTCATTGTTTGACCAAGGCATATCCCATGAATAGATACTAACTCATCGGTGGGTGAATAGATGACCCAAGCCGCAGAAGAGATGTTTTGTGTACTACGATAGGTGCCGTGAGCAAAACCAATGTAAGTTTGAAGGGATGTCGACATCTTCAATATCAAGAGTAATCAAGATAAGCAGCGAAAGTAGTAACAACAAAAATAACTAATTCTAGGCACACTTGTCTAATCTAAGGCACACTGTTCTAAAATGTAACTAATGTACAAGGGATATCTTCACACGAAAAGTCATGCATAATATCTCTTGAGATAAAGACCATTTCTGGGTTTATCTAAAGAGACCCCGTCATAATCACTTAATTCATAGGCTCCTTTTGAAAGTACGTGCTTGACAATATAGGGACCATGCCACATCGGTTCAAATTTACCAGCGCCTAGCTTGTCGTTATCTTGATCGTATACTAAAACTAGATCACCTTTTGAATGAATGCGAGGGTTAAATATTTAATTATATTGAGCTTTAACATGTTTCTTCTGAGCTTAAACGGCTAATGCAGCGGTGCGACGAGTCTCATCTAATTTTTCCCATAATGCCGAAAAAATTATGGTATGCCAATTAGATTTATGATTCCTGAACATTAGTTTAATCATGGTGGTCAAAACCTTATTGAAGGCCTCAACATGACATTAGCCTGTGGGTAATATGGAGTGTAATTATCATGGCTTAGGCCAAGTTAATCAAAAAGTTCGGTCATCATAATATTTCGAAAATGGCTCCCATGGTTCGTAATGATAGCTTGAGGGACACCAAACCGATCAATCACATGATTGAATATGAAAGTAGCTGTATTTTTTCCATCAACCGTGAATGTAGGCATCGCCTCAACCCATTTGGTAAAGTGATCTACCACGACAATAATATACCATGTCCCCCGGCCGAGTGAGGGTTACATGTAATGAAATTGATGCCCCATTTGCGAAAGGACCAACAATAATGATTGGGTGAAAAGGAGCTGGAGGTGCACACATCTTTCGATCAAAAATATGACAATTGTGGCATTTTCGAACCGTGATAATAAATTATTTGAATAAATATGGCCAAAAATAACCAATGCACAATATCTTTTGGGTTGTGGAAAACCCAAACATATGACCACCACACTCTACAGAGTGGCAATCATTCAAAACCCTTTTAGCCTCTTCGTGATTTATACAACGTCAAAACACATAATCAACACCACGATGATAAAGAGTGTCACCAACAATATTGTATTGTTGGGATTGGTATCAAATTCTCCATCGATATGATCGTGAAAGCTCTGGGCAAAAAATTTGGGTCTGAAGATATATAATGATATCTCCATACCAGGGATCTAAAGTACTGATTAGAAACAGAGATTCATCCGCGATAGGATTCTTTGCCACTGTTTCAGACTCAATATTGGGTAAATCACACATAACTTTGAAAAACACCATTGATTTCTTAGACTTGAACTTCTCGAACTCCAAATCAAACTCTTGCAGGATAATGATCCATTTGGAGTATTTTCCCCCGAGAAATTGTTTTTTCAATAAGTACATAATCAGGTTGCAATTAGATATCATTGTGGTTTTGCATAACAATATGTAATGACGAAAACATTGGATAGCTTGAACTGTTGCCAAGGCCAATTTCTCCCATGTGAATACTTGATTTCCGTCGGGTTGAGATTATGACTTAGGTAGTAGATCACATGTTCGTTGTTATGTTCATCCTCCTGAACCAAAACCATTCCAATCGTGGAAGCGGAAGCAACTAAGTATAAAAATTAATCCCAGTGATAATTGGGCCGATGCAATAACGGTTCATGGGTAAACACATTTTTAAGTGCATCAAAATATTTATAGGCAATCTCATCCCAAATAAATGGAGCATCTTGTTTCAACAACCGAGTAAAACCTTTTGTTAACTCTGCATAGTTTGGGATAAACCTACATAAAAATTTTGCTTTCCCCTGCAAATTTTGGAGTTGGCAAAGAGTGGAAGGAGGAGGTAAGTTGATGATAGCCTCAACCTTCAATGGATCAACATGAATTCCTCTTTCGAAATGACAAACCCAAATAAATGACCTGACTGTACACAAAAAACACATTTTTTGTGGATTCAAACGAATTTTGTAATGCCTACATCTCATGAAGATAGCATGTAAGTGCATAGGATGATCTTGTCTGCGTAAAGAATGAGCAGGTAAGTCATCCAAGTAAGGTTGTACAATATGTTTGATATCATGAAACGCATAAGACATATCTCTTTGAAAAGTTTCACCGACATTTTTCAGTCCAAAAGGTAACTTAAAATATGCAAACATACCCTAAGGACATATAAACGTTGTTTTAGGTTGATCGGAAAGGAGTCTGTTGATTTGATTGTAGCCAAAAAAACTATACATAAATGAGAATATTTCGTTTCCGACACAATCATCAATAATTTGATCGATATAAGGTTTAGGATAGTTGTCTTTCAGACAAGCCTTGTTAATATCCCGATAATCAACGCATACTCTAATAGTCCCTTGTTTTTTTCATTATGGGAACTATGTTAGATACCCAATCTGTCAAAGGTATAGGATAAATAAATCCTGCTCTTTCTAGTTTTTCAACTTCAGCTTTGAATGTTGCAGCTTTCCGCGGATGTATTGGACGTAATATCTATCTAATAGGCTTAGCATCTGGGTATGTCTTGATTTCATGAATTACAATCTTAGGATCGATACTTGGCATCTCTTTGTAAGACCAGGGAAAAAAGTCTCGAAATTATTGAAACCAGGCTTTGTAAGTGTTAATATTTTCAAGTGAACAAGAAAAACCTATATGAATGGTTTCAATAATTACAGGTTTAATCGATATGTCAATAGGAACTGTTATAGAAATATTTCCCAAATTTGTCTCAGAATACGAATGTGTGATCGATGTGGGATTCTGAGGTTCCTTAACATAATCAATTGTAAATATAGATGAAAAATCACTTTCAAATTTATCAAGATCAGGAAAAAAATAAGATCGATGATGTAGATCGTCCCATGGCAATTCATCCGATGACAAAATTTCTCGAATACTTTCATCAGTAGCGAATACATGTTGAAAGGGATCCGGAAATGATGTCAAAGTTGAGCTTGATATAGAAGATGATTCTTCTCTGACCACATACACTTGATCAGTATAAGTTGATGGGGCGTCTGAATATGATTTTACTTCTACATATGTCGATTCAAAAAGACTTAAAGGCATCTCGCCATTATAAGAGTCCAATTCTGATTCTAAAGGCACAGTCCATGTGTCATCAAATGGCATTGTGCTTGATGTGATCATATTGATATCGAAAATTGTTCGCAGTACGTTGGGAGAGGGCATAGAAAAATTTCCCATGAGAGTGGAATCCTTCATTAGTCCTACACCAACATCTTCATATGGGATAACCGATTTTTTGACATGCTGGATGCTATCAGTAGAAGTAGGGCCTGAAGAAAAGTATGACAAATGATCGATTTTAACAATATTTCCTTTGTGAGGAAACATTATCATCTGAAATACTGATGAAACAACAGCAATCATTGTGTAATACCAACTGCGACCCAAAATAGGTTGTAATCAAGAGGGGCATCAACAACTTCCACCTCTAGGTTTACGATTTTTCCTTCTACTTCTATAGGCAGATCCTAGAGTATTCCATATGGATGGAAACCTCTTTCGTCAAAGGCTTTAAGGATAGTCGGTGATTGGTTGAATGTCAAAGAACCAAGGGTTTTCCAAAAATTTAACGACATTATACACGTAGATGCCCCCTCATCAATTACAGCACAAAAAACTCATCTTGATTTGACTAATACTAGAATCTGAAAATCCATTTGATGTGGGAGTCTAGGTAAAAATAAATCGAGATCAAATACCGATAGGTTCAAGTCTTGAGGATCAATAGCTCTGATAGATGATAATAGCAATTTCCTTTGTGTTGGACAGTATTGCAGCACTTCTAAGACCAACATTGCCAAAGGGGATATGGCCAAATATTCAACAATGTTGTAATTTTGAGCATCTCTCGCATGTGGATTGAAAGTTGATTTTCGAAGTACACCTTTAGCAGACGATTTAATCACTAAATCAAGGTTAGGTTTCTCGATTTGAAGTGGTTTGGAAAATGAAGGAGTTGTTGTTGGTGTTTGACTGGAAGATTTAGTCTCTTTTCCAGTTACGGAACTCTTAGATCCATAGACTTGAGATCGTGTCGCAACCATGACCTGAGACATCATTAAAATATATGTCGATGAATTGGAAGAAGATCTGATCGTTTTACTATCTTGAGACGGAAAGGGGTCCTCCAAGACAACAGGTGTGGGTGAACCTTTGATAAATTTGGATACCTTGGCCCGATGTGGACACTCTTTGGTATAGTGATTCTCGTCACAGATAAGACAAGGATAAAGAGGTTTCTGCTTTTCATCAAATGGTTCAGTTTTTTCTATTTTTTCTCAAGGAGTTGTGTTTTTTTTTTTGTTATTCTTTCCTTTATTCTTATTACCGGCTTTAGCTTTAGTCGTGGATGAATCTACAATGTGAATATCGGTAGAAGTTTCAAGGGAAGAATCTCCTTTAGGTGAATCTAGTAGATTTATTATGGGAGAAGTAGGTTTAGACGACTTCTTCTTACTCCTAGTAGTATTAACTGTACCAATTACACTGGCTGCAGAATGAGAACCAGAAGGAGGTGTTGTAATTTGACCTAGGCGTGGTAAATCAAGAATTTTTCATATAGAGTACCAGACTGTGTGTATACAAGGTCTAAGTATTGCGCCTGAGCTATGACATGTTCTTCTGTAACAACATCTCCCTTAGCTACATCTTCAGTGATCTTTGGAAGTAACGATTTAATGAACCATTCTGCAAAAATTTGATCCGGAATGAAAACCTTCACTAAACGTCATCTACGTCGCCATTCGTTTATGTGATCTGAAATGTATGTAGATGTACTCTGTTTTGATGAAGTTAAAAGTTTCGTGCCATTGTCATAACGGACTGGAAACTAGAAGTGAGTTAGGAAAGTTGTTGCTAAAGCATTGAATTTATTGAAAGAGCCACGTGGTAACTCGATATACCACTTTTCAGCTAAGCCTATCAATGTTCTCTGAAAAATTCTTAATCGAATGGAATCGTCAATTAAGGAGTTGGATGCGCAGCAAAGATGATAAGTCATCACATGATTTGAGGGGTATTCTCTTGATTTTCCTTCAAATGTAGGTATAGCATTGGGCAACTTAGTTGGCATTTTTGGCAAAAACGGAAGATAATAAATTGGATCATTTATGAGGTGGGGCAAATCTGGTAAGTCTAAATTTGCAATGAATGGTAACCGACGGTTAGGCTCCTGTTGAGAAAATTTCTAGCCTTGAGGAAAAATTTCAGTACCCGAAGGAGGATATCCAGGATAACCTAGAATAGCCTGAGCGGATGGGATTGGAATACCTCTGGGGTATCCAGGGTTAGGCATACCAAACTGAGGTTGAGATGGTATTTGATATGTATAACTAGGGTATGGTTGACCTTGGTAAACTAGATTTTTTCCTGTTGGTCCATATTGAAACTACCCTTGAAATGGTTGATTCACAAACTGACCTACAAAAGGTTGGCTTGTTTGAACTGTAGATGTACCAAGTTATTCGACAAAGGTTTGAATAGTAGACTGAACGGTAGGTCTAGTCTGATGAGCAGTGACTTGAGGGATTTCATGTGTAACAGTTGATGCAGTCATTTGAAGGGTTGTAGCAATAGGGACTTGAGAAACTTCAGGGATAGATGTACTTGGTTGTTGAACATAATTTTTCACAGCAGATTGGATAGGAGTACTTGGAGTACTCGGACCAGCTTGCTGAATACTAGGTGCAAATACCTGACGGGGCTGAACAGGCTATTGGACTTGGGTATAACCAAATTTTCTGGCTAGATGACCAGGTTGATTATAAGGTACTTGTAAAGTAGGTTGTAAATATTGTTGATTCAACGATGGGTTCCACATAGTATTAAGTCCTGGGTAAGGAGCTCCCATTAAAGGTTGACGCACATAAGGTTGACCATAACCAGTTTGATGTATTGGAACGTAAGTTTGATAATTTGTCGGATAAGTTCCAGTAAAAGGTTGACCTCCTTGAAAGGATAGTTTCTCTTGATAAACTGTTGCCCTTGAAGAGGTTGATGTCCTTGAATAGGTTGTGGCCCCGGCATAGGGTACTTCGCTTGAATATGTTGTGGCCCTAGGATATGGTACTACCATTGAAGAGGTTTTCCTTGAGGAGTATATTTCCCCCAGGCAGTATTTTTCCACCTTGAGAACCAGTTTCAGGAATATTTTCGGACATCATATAGACTTGTTACATTGTCAAATTTTCGGTGTTAGATTCATTAAGACCAGTTGATTGTGTAATATTTTCAGAAGAGGGAGAAGCTCCTGAGAAAGTACCAGAGAGCGACTGGTATCCAAAAAGTACTGATGGACCACCATACAAAAAAAATTATAGCGATGAAGAAAACATGGATGACTCCCTGACATGCTTGATGAAGCCATGTAACTACCACTGCATATAGAGTAAAAAGGAATGCGGCATGGTGAATAATTGAGACCAGTTCTATGTAGAAAGTCGGTAAATTTTTTATACCAAGGATATGGTTTAAAAGGACTGTAAGGGTAAATCAGTTCATTATACCTTAGATCTAAATATTCTTGACGTGAAGGAATTGTGATCTCTTCTTCCGTGTCAGTAATCTCTTCGATACTAATCAGGACAAGAGGAAGATTCTTATTAATTCGAAGCTTCACTCGAGGTGAACGAGGATGACTAGGAGTTCAGGCTATGAACTCTGAAGTTGACTCAGACAAAGTAGATTCAGATTCAGGTTCAAATATTTCGGGTTCAATGAGTTGAGTATCTGACAACTCACTGGTAGCAGACTCAACTGTGATTACTTCAGAAATTTTTGGTTGTTCTTGATTTCTTCCTACTGTCTGAGGTTGATTAACTTCGAAATCGGGATGTATTATTACAAATGTTTCCCCTTGTTCAGTAGACTTGGTTCTTGATTGTTGACCTCTTTCAGATTTAAGCTTTTCCAATTGACTCGGTGTATATTCAAGGGGTTTCCCTTGCATTCTATGAGAGTGTCTAGGTAATTCAGCCACGGTTAATGTTTAACATACGAAATCAAAAAATATTTCAACAAAATACACCTAAGGTCTCTAAGAAAACAAGAAATTTGAACACACACCTACAAAATCTAAGAGACAAACCATGCACAAATAGTATGTTTCCACACTAAAAACACTAGTTGGTGATGAAATACAACGTCATAGAAGTGAATATGGAAAACTTGGTGGTTGGAACAGTTACCCCGACAACTTGCTTAATGAAACAATCTGGTGCAAGTCCCTCCACTATGCCATCTCAAACTGAAGATTACCCTCCGGAAAGTCCAAGTGTTTCTAGCCGACGTCTATTCCAGGTACAGTGGGACCTTCTCTCCACCGTCACCTTGGGAAAAATCCTAAATATTATGGCCACTAAGGTCCCAATGGAGACAAATGCACTTGGGGGAATAGTATACGATCCGATATACACGTAAGGGCATAGTATCAATCTCAATCCCCTTGAAGGCTCCTCGAAATGGTAAATTTGAGGTTTGCCAACAAGTGACCCTAGGTTCCTCGACAATGGTTAATCCAAGGTTTATCATTTGTATTACGTGCACATATTCTATCTTCGCCAATGAGATAGGTACGATTACCTCACTGGGTCCAACATGACCTCACGCTTGACTCTTTTAAGAAGAGATTCCTAGAGTACAAATGCAACAATTGGATTTCCCTACTGCAAGATTATGCTTGTTTGTTTTGACTGCTTTGGAACGTTTATTACAACCTATTCCAAAACACTAGCCTAAGCTATATTGGTGGAATGAGCCCTAGAAAATGTAAAAAATGTCGATATTGATTTTATTAGGCGCTATATTGATTTGGTTGTTATTTAAGACAAAGGGTATGGAGTTAAAACTTTGATGATGTTGTGACCCAATGCAAAATTCTCTAAATGCATCAATGTGACAAATGCAACTCTTTCTTTTCAATTAATTCTATTTAGGAGAAAGTTGAGAGATTTTTTGAATTTAAAACACAAACTTCCTCATTCGGAAACAAAATTATTTCTGAAAAGAAGGCAATTTCATTAAGAATTAAATTTACAAATATGACCAATTTCTCTTTTAGAATAAAATTCCATTGAAAACAAAGTTAAAAACTACAATTTCAACAATCAATCAATCCCCAAAAGAAAACAATTCCTAAAAAACCCAAAAATTATAAATTTCAAAAGCAAATCAAAATTCTAATTTTGAATCCTAACTAGGATATCTATGAATGTTTGTACATTATTTCTCTTATTTGTAATCAGACTAAGAATGTTTCTACTTATCCCAGCAGAAATGAAATCATCCAAGAGTGCTTGGTGTTGAATCAGGCTTTAGTGATCTAGAAGCTTTTCCGGATGTGCAAATGAATAAGGAACAAATATTCATAAAACTTAGGTTGGCTATAATCCTGATGGCTCAAGAAGACAAAATAATAAAACCAGTGATCTGAGGCAAACAAATGCATCTTTCATACAGAGCCGCAGTAAACTAGGACAAACCCTAACTTGTAAAATGCAAACAGGATGATAAATCACACATGACTCAAAATTGTTGAAAAGGAGTTCTCACACAGGATCTAACAACTAGAATAGATCAGGGAAAAATTCAAGAATTTGGTTATCTAGCTCTGAAAGAGAGAAATTTATTTTTTTTCAAAATTTTCCATGGGGTGCGCAGCTTATCATTTGACAACAGTGTGCATGCGCACGGCATTGAACTGACAAGTCACGAAGGTTTCCGCTTTGTCTTCCAAAGAAAACCGCACAAGAAAAGGAAAAGTTGGAAAAAATAAAATATAAGCTTTCTTTCTTAGAGATTATAAAAAGTTATCTACCCAACCACACTTAGAGAAGTCAAAATCAGAAAACTAAAGTTTCAAACTGAACATAAACAAATTAAACTAAGCTCTAGTCCCCAGTATGGTCTCCAATTTGTTACCAGGATTAATCCCTCTTGCGGACAAGAGTGATCTCCCTAGTACTCCAACGAGTAACTAGAAACAAAGATCCATTTGAATACCTCTTTCTCTAGATTATTTGTATTTTAAGATCATTATAACAGTAAAGTAGAGAGGACATGCTCCTACCTTTAAATCCAACATCTGATGTAGCCCTTTGTTCGTCGGTCCAAAGTAGTTCTCCAATGATGAGTAGAACCCGCAATCAAAGACAAGGCAAATAATCAAAGCATCTGCAATATATAATATTCAAAAAGTACTAATCCAACTTGGTGATCAAGGAATATAAGTATTGACATCATTCCCACCAATTCAGAAACAAGACAATGAGAAAAAGAGATCCATATGTATTATCATAAATTAGAAAGAGCAATCTTACAATCGAATGCCTTAATGTTGTACAGATTTTTCCCGGGGTCTGAGCAATCATTCTCCTTCAATCTGATAAGCCTTCCTCTCTAGAATAACCAGCATGAATTCATGGGCACAAAGGTTTGATCTTCAATGTGTCAACATCAACTCACTATTGTAGAAAGTATGCACTCTATGAACTCTCTTCAACTTAGAAACTATATAGATCAGTTTCTATCATTCACAATCTACCCTTGAATTACCTGAAACTTGAGCTAAATATATAGAGAGATTGAGGTGGTTTCAGTTCCATAAAGAGAGGGATGGATTCCTCCCTTGAATGGATTTGAGTTCCTTGGACCAAGGGATAAGCTCCATGAGTGGAGGGATAAAGCTCAAACTGGCGAGACTCTAGAAGCTTCCAGTTGGGAGAATATTCGACCAACTAGGCTTCTAGAAGTTACTTTTTATTTTTACTTGCTTTTCACGGGGGTGCGCAGGTTTTAGTGGAAAATAGAGCGGCCATCGCCGCGACTAATGGAAGGATCATCAGCGCAAGCGCAAGGAAAGGCTAGTAAAATTGCATAGTTAGACTTTTAAGGGTTTTACAGAGCTTTTATCCAATTTTCAAGACTTGATTCAGGAACATGAGTGTTCTTGACTTCTAAGAGAACATAATATGGATGGTGATAGACCCATATGAACAATCAAATGTCATGGTGAAAAAATTGCGTGTAACAAAGATGTTCCTATAAAGAATGCTCATGATGATTAGGTCATTGAATTCTTAGAGAATAATATTTTCTCACACTTTAGCTTTCCCTTAGAGTTAATTTAAGATAATGGCTCTACTTTTAAATCTGCACATTTCACTCAATTTTGTAATCAGTACAATATCAAACACATAACTTCCTCCACTTATTACCCATAAGGTTTTGGATTAGTTGAGTTCACCAATAAAAATATGATCCACATCTTGAAACAGGTCATTAATGACAAGCCTCGTATTTGGCATACCTTTGTTTAAAATTTGCACTATGGGTAGATCGAAGCACTATGAAATCTAGTATTGGTGCTTCACTCTTCCAGCTCGCCTATGGCCAAGATGCCATACTACCTGTTAAATTGGAACTTTTGTCTCTTCATATTACCATGTAGGTTGAGGAACTTACCTCAAATAGTGTTCCACATAGAGTTTTAGCATTGCTAGCTCTTTAAGAACAACAAAATCACTCCTTGAAAAATCTCAAACATAGAATGAAAACATTGAAGAAATATTTTTGATAAGAAGTCAATAAATTCCGACGTCATTTTGGATTAGAAAGTACTCCTTTGGGATTCAACTCGTGATGAAAAAAGAAAACACCACAAGTTCAAAAATTTGTGGATCGATACTTTTAAAATTGTTGCTATTGTTTGACCAAACACTTACTTTCTCAAAGATAGAAATGATTGTGTTCTACCATATACCACAAACGAATATCATTTGAAGCCATTTGTGGAAGCAAACACTAGATAAATCATCATCTCACTACAATTCTTGTACATATGTAGCCTTTGCATTTATTTTCATATAGTTCTTTCCCTTTCTCCGTTTCCATTTTATTTCTTTTTTTCCTTTCACATTTTCTGGTGTTTGTGCTTTTTTTCTTTGGATTTGATATGTTTTACCACTTCTTTTTACAACTATTTTTTCAATACAAAAAAAGAACCATTAGCAATGAATTCTTCTGCAATAATATTAATTTAAGGTTGCTACTCTCTATATTTATAAGCTGATATTATTAACCTTTTACAACATGATCTCTTACAGGAAGCAATAATTTTTTTTACCCTTATCTTGATATGGGTTGTCCTAGTTCTGTTGAAACCTCATTATTTTATGCAAAGAACACCTCAAGGTATGCCTTCTTTATCCCACTCCTCACTTCCCATGCTTCCTACTCATGAGAATTTGCATCCTACTCTTCTACAGTTGAAGTTTTATTTGTTCAACCAAAGATGTTTTTTTTCTGACTTGCTTCCAACAAATCTCCCTTTGGAGTTGCCAATATTAACACTTGTCAATATTCATTAATTTCAACAAGCCATTGTGGTCATCCTTAATTAATTAATTAATTCTCCCCTAATGATACTAAAAAAATTAAAGCTAATAATAAATTTAACCTATTAGGTGGGACCCTTCATTAAGGAAACTCTCTGCCAAAGAATACAAGATCAATATGCACCTTGGATTGACGTGCTTGAAAAGTATCTTGGGTTTACATTATATGAGCTATAAGAATATATGTGTGTGGCATCTCACAGTTGAAGGAATAATTTTGATTATATAACGTTGTTGGCTTTATATACATGGGATAAACACACTTTGCAAACAAAACATTAATGGTTGTATGAGTGCATGGCCTAGTTGGAAGCTTGGACATAAATCAAATCTTTGAATATGTAATACACTACATGGTGTATATATATATATATATATATATATATATATATATATATATATATATATATATGTGGGACCTATGTCAACGCCATTGAAAGTCATATAAAATCATGAGTGGTAGTTTCAAATGTTGTGTGGAATGGTTGTAGAGATTTATGGTCCTGAGTGCCATATGGACATTACGTATGACAAACATATAGTGTTTGTATTTAAAAGCATAACGTAATTTTGAAATTATGGCATTCATCCGCCAAATGAATTGGTAACAGGTGATATTTATTGGACATGACCACCAAAAATTTGATTTCGTCCATATGAAGCGTAACCAAGGTGATGATATCGAATAAAAAATATAGTTTGTAAGATTATATGCTTATGTTTAAACTAGTCTTATTGTGATCAAAACCATGCACGTAGATCAGGCAGTTTACATGTAAATTTAGTCCAGCCATTGGACACTTTTCCCATAGCACGAGTTTTCATGTTAAACATTTTTCCGGTAGCATCATATCCTTCATACTGTTGAGTCACCTCTCCTTTGGAATCAACCCTGCTATATAATATCATTCATATTGTTTTATTTCTGCAAACAAAGTGACATGGCACAATAAGTTTTACATATGTTTTTCAACTTGTTATACCACCCTTCCATCTGAATTCATTGTTGCATTAACTAACCTTTATCCACATTGATTTCATCTCCTGCACTTACTCTCCCATCATGTCCATTCCTCGATTTTCTTAATCCATTCTCATTTTCCTCGCAGCTTTATTTGTTCTCAGAAAACATAGTGAAAACCTGCTACAGACTAGAAGGGAGAGGCAATAGTTCAAACATTTTTCACTACATTAAAATTTTCTTTTTCCTTCAAGGCACACCAGGTTCGCAAGTATGTTCTAACTAGTTTTTTCTCATTGATGAGTTGAATGATTTTTTTGAGTCTTTTTCCCATTCTTGCCCCTTCTCATTTTTTTGGGTTTAAGTTGCTTGGTATAGTTTCATATTTTTAACCCGGGCACTTTTCTTATATTTAAGCTTTCAAATTGTTCATTTTCACTAGCATGTATAGTACATTCTTTGTTTTAACCCGGTAGGTTAAAAAAGGAGGAAGAAAATAAAATTATACTACATATTCATGATTGCTTTGATCTCATTTTCATATCGGTTAACTGCGCACTTGAGATCTAAGCCTTCAAGGACTCCCTCGGCACAAAAGACCCCACATTACCCAAAATTGAAATATGTTTTCAAGAGGAAATCCCCCACTATACTTCATGCAAAAATTCTTTGTTATGCTTGAACCATGCTTCAATTATTGGGACTAACACCGGATTTGTTCAAAGAAATGTGTTCCCTACTAAATCATTTCCCAAAATACTTGAGGTTGTGATTAGCTTCTCATTGTTCAAAGATTTACTTACTAATATTAAAAAAAATATTTTTGTCAATTTTGGCTAACAAAACCCTAAATCCTCAACCATATCCATGGGAGCCTTAAAAAACATAAATTTTGAAATGGGAACTATAAACTGAAAACAGGAACTCTAGCCAAAAAAAACCCAAAAAACATGAAAAACGACCCGAAAATGAAAAGTGTGTATTCCAAAAAGAGGTTTTATTTTTTTCAGGGTTAATTTGCAACATTTTTTAAAAATGGTAGTAAAACCAATTTCCCTGTGCCAAATAAATGGAAAAAAAACATTAATGTTGGTGCTAGAATACCATTTTTATTTTCCGAGTACAATTTCAACATATTTTTAGTAATGATGTTAAACATAAAATAATGATATTTTAAACACATTACAATTCCAACAATTTTTATCCATGTCGTTAACATATAATATCATGACACTAAAAATCCCTAAAATTCCGATTGTTTTCAACTATAATGTTAAAGATAAAAGATATTTCACAATTTCTCACCCATAGAATTAAAAAACATTAACTTTTCAACATATTTCAACCATGGTATTATGAACAAATTATATGACTAAAATAACCCAATGAAACATAAATTATTTCTCTAAGTTATTGTTGCATTGTGAATATTTTAAACAAATGAATTCATCATAATTAAAACATATAATCCAACAAACATGAAAATGACTCAGCACTTCATGTAAGATCATATATAAGTTAAAATATCATTTTCATTGCTCAATGCAAACATCATTTATATAAATTGTCTTACACAATTATTCAAAATCACTCACATTTTCTTGCACACCATCAGAATTCACATCTTCAGATGAATGACTCGATGCAGATGAATATGTTCCATATTCTTCTATGTCATCAACTAGTACCCCATCTGAGTCAACATGCATGCCCACCATTTGAGGTTTCAAAAGTCTTATTTATCTACACCAGGGTTCAGCAGACTTCCATCTCAACATTGTTTCTTCTGGTATCAACCTCTTTAGAATCTCTATCATCCTCGAGCGAAGAGCTCCTCTCTTTGTTAAATTGAAGTCATAAACAAGTATTTCAACTTCCTACAATTTTAAGAGGTTTGTGCGGCGATGATTTATATTTGTACCCTTTATTTTTCTCTTTCCACGAATTTTTTTATCAACTACCATCTCTGGCTTGTACACATCATTGAATGGGTGTCTGTTTGTGGCATACCAATGTACTTCAACACCTATAACATCTTAATTTTCTATAATGACCTTTATAACCTTGGAAATCCAGAATGGATAGCCATGTGGATCTTCATCTTCTAACACTTCGATCATGCGACCCTCCTTAATATTCTGTACTGAAACCCTGTAAAGGTCTTCCATGGCTTCACGTTGTGCACGAGATCTTCTGAAACCAATATACATTTCACTTTCCTCCACCTGTGTAGAATTAATAATACCTTGAGATTGTTGTTCTTCAACAATGTTTGTTTCCTCATGTTCATTTGACACATTTTGTGGCCAAATAAATGAAGTCTTCAAAATCATATATAAATTTGCTAAGGATATCACTCTGATCATTGAAAAAGGACTCCCACCAAACTGAATCAGCAACATCAAAGTAATCATATGTATATCTAATGGATTTTTCAATTTCTTCTAGGTATTCAAAATAATTTATATCTCTCTTCTGCCTTCGTACATTATGAACTTCAATAAATGATTGTAATAACAATATTTGACGTAAATATTGGATGATGTGGATTGAACTTCAAAAATTCCAAACCTGATGACGGTGCCCATTCTGCAGTAGTTGAATACTTCTTGCCCCATATAAGTGTTTTCCTGTCAATTTATTTGATACGAAATTGATATTAGAAGCTAATTTCATTAAGTTGTTCAATGCATTTCTCCTCACCATGTGATCCCAGAATAAACCTTCACATGTCAACGGTTTCTTCTAACACGTGAAAAATAGGATCTGGCATATATGATTTCTTAATAAATTCAATTAATGATGGTAAGCTCCCAACATCCTTCCTCCTCAATGTTACTGAAAAACGGCTAAGCTTCTGATCAGTATGGTCGTGAGTGTGCCCAACAAGAAGGAAACCAACCTTTACCTTATGAAAAATTATCAATTCAACAAGCTATTGGGTATGTGTTATATTATTTCCACGACTAGTCGCACGCACGGGGGTGGGTGGGGGGGGCGTCAGAGGGGGGCGATAACCCCCCCTTATATGCTGCGCTGGGAACAACAGGGGGGGTCACAAGGGGGGCGGCAGCCCCCCCTATTCGGGGTTTGGGGCAGCGTCCCATGAAAAAAACAATTGGACTCTATTTTTCGATGGGCGGACTTGCCCATGGTTTTGTGCATGGGTTGGTTTTAGGGCATGATGGTTTTCGGCCCCTGTTATTTTGTAGATGCGGTCAAGGGAACTACGATTATGTTCTAATCCAGGGATAATGGATTTGGGTTTATGAATGCTTCGGCATGTATATATATATGTGTTGTAACACTAAAAGGAATATAATGAAAAATCAAATTGGTAGTCCCGATTTTGGATCTAGTGGAAAATCTCTGTGTATATATGTTTTATGCTTTATGCTCTCACTGTTGTTTATTTTATGTTTTTAAGATTCATTTGCAGATAATTTATGTACAGGGTTAAAACCTACATTTGGAATCAGAGTTGTTTTGGCTTCAAGGGGACGCCTTTGCTGCTGAGGGGTTTTTTTGCTCGGGCCTATGGTAGACCTTGTTCAATGGGAGATCTGCAGGATTGATTCTTGTGGTGAAAGAAGATGGCAAGCAGTGGAAAGATAAACATCGAAAAATTTTATGGTCAGAGTTTTGAGTTGTGGAAGCTCAAGATGGTGGATCTACTGGTGGATAAAGATCAGTGGATTGTGATAGATCCAGGTACTAAAACAATGACAATGTCAGATGAAGATTGGAAGAAGTTGGATCAGAAGGAAAAGAGCACAATATAGTTGTGTATCTTAGATTTGGTATTGTTGAATGTATCTGGAGAAGCTACGGCGAAGAATTTGTGGGAAAAGCTAGGGACTTTGTACCAATCTAAGTCTTTGGAGAATAAATTGTTCCTGCGAAAAAATTTGTATACCCTAAGGATGAAGGATGGAGGCTCGATGACAGAGCATCTAAACACCTTCAATATTGTGGTAAGTCAGTTGTCATCTGTTGATATTAAAATCTCAGACAAAGATAAGTGCATCATTTTGTTGTGTTCTCTGCTAGATTCGTGGGATAGTGTGCTTATTGCAATAGGTAGCAATACAACTACCTTGAATTTTGATAAAATTATCTCAGTCTTATTGTCAGAGGAAATGAGACAGAGAAATATGGAGGGCCAGAATGGAGATGCCTTATCTGTAAGAGGAAGGTCCAAAAACAAAAATAAAAATAAGGTTTCGAGTGGGAGAAATAAATCTAGAGAGAGATCTAAATCTCCAGGAAATTTTTTAAAGGTGTTCTGGAAATGTGAAAAGGAAGGGCACTACAAAAAGGACTACAGATCTAAATCTCATGAGAAAGGAAAGGAATATGGTGATGATCCTTCTACAGAGGAAAAAACCATCTCAGATGAAGGTGGGTATGTGTATTTGGCTTCTTATTCAAATACACATGTAGATCATGATGTTGAGATTGCAACAAGATGATGAGCTTAGTGGAAAGGAGTCGCCTTCACTAAGTGGGCCCGCAAGGTATTTTTGGCGCAAAGTCTATTTTTAGACTATGTCTATTTTTAGACATATGGATCATGTTATATGAGTTGCAGGATGCTATTTGTGGA
The DNA here is from genome assembly GCA_034641835.2 of Pinus albicaulis. Taxonomy (NCBI): domain Eukaryota; kingdom Viridiplantae; phylum Streptophyta; class Pinopsida; order Pinales; family Pinaceae; genus Pinus; species Pinus albicaulis. The sequence continues at coordinate 1,201,751,093 of CM076572.1, read as the reverse complement.
TGGTTGGTCAAGTCGGAAAAAAATAGATGGACTTCTATTTTTGTGAGATTACATCATAATTTATTTTTATATTGCCTAAAATAGATATGTCGAATATTATTAGCTCTTAATATTTAGACTCTAAACATTATCTTATTCTCTGAAAGCACTTCGCTATGCACAGATGTTGGGCATTGGGGACGTATTTAAGGAATTACGCTATTCCTAAGGGTTATGTGGAGCTATTGCATGAAGACTTCAGTTAGAACTCATGTGACAGAGTCTGGTGGAGTTGTTTGTGGAAGTTAGTGGAGTTGTATTCATTTTAACTAATCTAAACATAGTTGAGCTATTTGTATTCAGTTTAACTAATTGATACAATTAGTGAGAGTGGTGTGAATTAATTATTAATTAATTCACTAATTATAAACTCATAATTCAACTAAATAATGCATCAGTTAACTTCAGTGCATGGACAGTTTTAGTGGAGACTAGTGCAGAAATAGGTGAAAGAGCAGGTTAACTATCAGTTGTGACTATACTGTTGCTATTTGCAACACACAGATAGGTGGAGTAGCCCATGAGGATTGCGCGGTTCAAGCCAGGTGGTTTATCTATTTAATGAAGCCATCCCATAGCATTAATTACGCAATAGAGGCTGGATATCAAGTGGCAAAAGATTGGAGCATGTGTTTTGCTAGATCTAGCTTGATAGTGTGTAGCAATTGAGGGTGTGCATGAGAACTTGTGAGGAGATTTTGTACTATGATTGTTACATGATCTCCATGACATATAATATACAGATAGTTGGGGTTTTCAGCTTTAAGCTTTCCCATTAAATATTATGTTCATATGTGTGATTGTTTGTGGTTTTAATGTATGCATGCAATTGATTTTATTTCCGCATGTGATGATCAATGGTAGAAGAGATTTTGTATTATGCATGAAGCTAAAATAGTGTGTGATCAGGAGAATCTCGGTGAATAATATATCAGTTATTCAAATTTCTACACATGAGGCATGGTTGATTGACTCAGGTGCATCCTTTCACTTCACACCCCATAGGGAGTGGTTCTGCGAGTATGAGAAGTATGATGGTGGTGATGTCTTCTTAGGGGATGCTAGGAAGGCCAGAATCATCGGACGTGGAAAATTCAAGTTGAAGCTACAAGGTGGAAGGATTAGAACACTTCCTGGTGTTCTTCATATTCCTGCATTGGCTAGAAATCTGATTTATGTAAGCAATATGGATGTTGCAGGTGTAAAAATAGTGTTCGAGAAAGATACCTGCAAGATGGTTCGGGGAGCACCGGTATTAATGCGGGGAGTTCAGTTTGGAACTCTGTACAAGCTTTAGGGTAGCACTTTTATTGATGGATGCAACAGTTTTGAGGTTCCCGAAAGTGGAATTCTTTGACAAATTTGAAGAATTTACGGCTCTGGTGGAAAACCAGACAGAGAAGAAGATAAAGGTGTTGAGGACATAAAATGGTGGAGAGTTTTGCGAGAAGGAATTTGAATAATTCTGTAAGAAGTGTGGTATAGCATAGCAAAAGACTAATCCCTACACACCTTAGCAAAATAGAGCTGCAGAAAGAATGAATAGAATGTTGATGGAAAAGGAAAGAAGCATGCTCAGTGGTACCGGGTTAGGAAAGGAATTATGGGCAGAAGCAGTGGAGACTGCATGTTACCTGGTTAACAAATCACCTTCATCAGCGTTGGAGGATAAGACTCCACATTAGGTATGTACTGGTAAGAAACCCTCTCCTTCACATATGAGGGTAGTTGGATGTGATGTGTATGTACATGTTCCAAGGGAGAAAAGGCCAAGTTGGATAATAAATATGAAAGGTACGTCTTTATTGGGTATAAGGATGGTTTAAAAGGTTACAAACTTTGGAACCCATAAACAAGGAAGGTCGTTTACAACCAAGACGTGGTGTTTAGAGAGGTGAAATATGTTGTTAAACATGAATTCCTACCAAAGGAACCTAAGAAGATAAAGTTTGAGCTAAAGGAGGATGAATCAGACTCTACAACAGAAAAAGATTCAGAAGAGGAAGAGCCACAAACTCCAGCTGTGAGAATATCAGTTCGGGAAAGAACGCAACCAGAAAGGTATAGTCCATCTGCTTTATGTTCAAATGTTGCTTTAAATATAACTGATGATGATCCGAGAATTTTCAGGGAGGCAGTGGATTCAGAGGATGGGAAACTCTGGAAGGAGGCCATGGTTGATGAAATGGCATCATTGCACAAAAATGAGGCATGGGATCTGGTGGATTTTCCAGTTGGAAGGAATCCCATCAGGAGAATATTGGTCTTTAAGAAGAAGATGAATGTAGAAGGCAAGGTGGAGAAATACAAAGCTTAATTGGTAGCAAAAGGTTACTCCCAGGTGTCAGGAATTTATTTTGGTGATATTTTTTCTCCTATTTCCAAGGTTACTTCTATTAGATTACTTTTATTTGTTGTTGCTGCATTTTATTTTGAGGCAGAACATATAGATCTGAAGACATCATTTCTTCACGGGGATCTAGAAGAGGAGATCTACATGAAGCAATCTGAAGGATTTATCGTGAAGGGTAAGAAAGAACTAGTATGCAGGTTAAAAAAGTCTATGTATGGGTTAAAACAGTCACCAAGGATGTGGTATCAGAAATTTGATACCTATATACGGGGACTTGGCTTCACCAAAATCAAAGAGGATCATTGTGTGTATTTTAAATTAATTGGTGACCGTGTTATTTATTTGGTCTTGTATGTGGATGATATGTTGTTGATTGGAAATGACAAAGAAATTATCCAGTATTTGAAGACCCAATTGTTCTCCAAATTAGACATGAAGGATTTTGGTGCTGCAAACTATATTTTGGGCATGTAAATTAAGAGAGATCGGGCAAAGAGGAAGCTCTGGTTAAACCAGAGGAAGTATGCCGAGACAATATTTCAGAGGTTCAATATGTAGGATAGTAAACCGGTGAAGGTTCCTATTCCTGTAGGTGTAAAGCTATCTGTTGAACAATGTCCCAAGACACAAGAAGAAGAGGAGGATATGTCTCGTGTTCCATATGCAAGTGCAGTGGGTAGCTTTATGTATGCAATGGTTTGTAATAGGCTAGACATTGCACGTGCATTGGGATTATTAAGCAGGTTTATGTCAGAACCAGGGAAGGAGCATTGGACAACAGTGAAGCAGGTTTTCAGATATTTGTGTGGCACTAGTGATTCTGGTTTATGCTACTAGGGAAGACCAGGACTGGACAAAGTATTGGACATCCATGGTTTTTTGATGCACACTGGGCTAGAGATATGGACAAAATAAGATCTACAAGTGGGTATGTGTTTAGACTATTTGGAGGTGCGGTCAATTGGATGAGTAAAAGACAGTTTGTAGTGGCTCTTTCAACTACAGAGGCAGAATACATGTTAGCCACTGATGCAAGCAAGGAAGTAGTTTGGTTGCAGAGATTGTGTTCAAGTATGGGGTTGGTGCAGCGAGCTATAAGGATAGACTGTGATAGCCAAAGTGAAATTTTCTTAGCTAAGAACCCTGCTTATCATTCAAAGACAAAGCACATTGATGTTCAATATGACTTTGTGAGAGATATGGTTGAGGATAAAAGGGTGTTGTTGGTAAAGGTGGACACTTTGAAGAATGTTGTAGATGCATTGATGAAGTCTGTGAGCACTTAGAAGTTCTCTTGGTGTATAGAAACAATGGGTGTTGCAAAGCTGGACTAATGACTAAGCTCTCTTATGGCCCCCTGCGGAAAGAAAACAAGAAGTGGGAAAATGTTGGGTATGTGTTATATTCTTTCTACGATTAGTCGCATGCGTGGGGGTGGCGGGGGGGGGCCGACAGCCCCCCTTTGTAAGTTGATTTGGGCGCAGCAGGGGGGTCACAGGGGGCACGACAGCCCCCCTTGTTCGGGGTTTGGGGCAGTGCCCCATGAAAAAAAAAAATTGGACCCTATTTTTTGGTTGGCGGACCCGCCCATGGTTTTATGGATGGGTTTGCATATGGTTTTGGGGCATGATGGTTTTTGGCCCCTGGTATTTTGTAAATTTGGTCAAGGGAACTAAATTTATGTACTAATCTAGTATTAGTGGATTGGGGTTTATGAATGATTTAGCATGTATATATATGTGTTGTAACACTAAAAGGAATATAATGAAAAATCAAGCTGGTAGTCCCGATTTGGGATCCAGGGGAAAATCTCTGTGTATATATGTTTTATGTTTTATGCACTCGCTATTGTTTATTTTTCTTTTTTTAAGATTCGTTTGTAGATAATTTGTGTACAGGGTTAAAACCTACACAAACATGTTCAGATATATAAAAACAATCTAATTTTTGTTTTCACGACAAGTGTTGTCTAATTGTAGATACAAAATTTCAGGAAGATTACCACACCAATGAGAAAGCACATCATGAATTATGGTTATTGTCATATTTCCATAATTATGAATATTTGGAGTTGTGAAGTAAACTCTTGGTGACATTTTCCCATTGAAGACCATACAGTCGACCAAGTGAAACAGGATAAAACTGTCCTCCTACAAATTTTTGGGTGTGTGAATAAAATGTGGTAGAAGTTTTTTCTTCTGGTCCATACCATCAATTATCAAACCCAAATATTTATTTGGAATATCATAACACTTCTTTCGATTCTTGTGCAACTTATTCCTTTCACTTTTTTTTTGTTCGCGATGCTCTTGAAGTGCTTTGGTAATGGAATCTATGCATAACATAAAATAAACCTATTAATAAATACATTTTCATAGTTGATCACTATACAATTTAAAATAATAATGTTATGAATGCTTACCTCTTTCTGCTCCTTGAAATTGATCCCTTTTTATTTTAGAGAAGCACATGTACTGCAAACCCCCATCCTTGTCTTCTTAGGAATACGGACATTTTTTAATTCTCTCCTCCATATCTGCACTAAATATTGAGATGTAATAAAACGACCATTTCCTTCAACACCTTCTGCATATTCCTTGTAAAATTTGTAGATTTCTTGTCTTCAAAAATTATCTGGAATATGTATTGTATCTCTATTTGGAAAACACTCTCCATGTTTTGAAAATAATTCTTGCAACCATGACATTGTAGTGTTTTCCAATGGCCCAAACTCTCGTTTATGACAAACTTCTAAATAATATGTAGGATCTTTTTCCAAATTACCTTGGATTTTTTACAAACAAAAATTACCAATTGAATGAAACATTTTGAAAGCCTTTATACTAAGCAATAAAGACCCAATATGATAATCATAACCTGTTAGTGTAGATTGCATGCACCCCGCTAAATATGAATTCTGCGTGCTTTTATTCATTGTCAAATAGCTCTTCATTTTCTCCAAATTAAACTTGAAATCCATATGTTTCAAGCAATCCTTTTTTACAGCAATCAATTGAAATGAGATCACTGATAGAACTTCTTCTCGTGAGATATTCTACTCTACCCCTTGTATAACTAGAACATCTTGGATTGATAAGAAAAGGTCTACTCCTACTCCTGCATACAATATTTTCTGGAAACATTTCCATGATTTCATCATTCTCTGAACAAGAATTTCCATCATCATTAGGAGGAATATTATTCTTACTATGATAATTTTGAATATAGTTAGGAAATTCACCACCATCATTGTTTGAAAAATATTCATTACCATCTTTGGCGGCAAGAAAAATTTCAATACCGTCATCTATGGTTTTGAAATACTGACTTGGAGGATATTCTTCACCATCTTGATCTTTCCCTTCATCACTGTTGCTCTCATTGTGCATAGGATTAGGACTAAGTGGAAATTGTGACTATCGATTTATTGGAAATTATTCATCCTAGCCTTCGTCATTGTTGCTCTCATAGTCCATATGAATAGGACTAAGTGGAAATTGTGACTCTCAATTTATTGGAAATTCTTCATCCTGCCCTTAGTCACTGTTGCTCTCATAGTCCATAGGATTAGGACTAAATGGAAATTGTGACTCTCAATTTATTGGAAATTCTTCATCCTGGCCTTCGTCATTGCTACTCTCATAGTCCATAGGGTTAGGACTAAGTGGAAAATGTAACTCTTTATTTACTAAAAACTTTTCATCTTGCAATTCATCACTATTGCTCTCATAGTCCTTAGGATTGGGACTAAGTGGAAAATGTGACTCTCTATCCACTGAAAATTCTACATCCTGTCATTCATCACTATTGCTCTCATAGTCCTTAGGATTAGGACTAAGTGGAAATTGTGTCTCTTTGTTCACTGAAAATTCTTCATTCTTCCATTCATCACTATTAATCTCATAGTCCTCAGGATTAGGACTAAGTGGAAAATGTCACTTTCTATTCACTAAAAATTCTTCATCTTGTCATTCATCACTATTGCTCTCAAAGTCCTTGGGATTAGGACTAAGTCGAAATTGTGAATCTTTATTTTTTGTAAATTCTTCAATGTGGCCTTCGTCATTGCCGCTCTCATAGTCCATAGGATTAGGACTAAGTGGAAAATCTGACTCTCTATTTATTTGAAATTCTTCATCCTACCCTTCGTCACTATTGCTCTCATAGTCCTTTGGATTAGGACAAAGTGGAAAATTTGACTCTATATTCATAGTGAAAATTTTCTTTATATTCATCATTATGAATAGAGTTGTTACACGATGAAGATGTCGATACTTCATAAAACGAAACTTCAGCATCAAAGGAATCCATAACATTCAAAAAAAAAATGTTAAAGATGTTGAATGATGCAAATGATCTCTCTCACAATGATAATATATAGCTAAAAGAATGAAATTTTCCCTCCAAATTTTGCCTCTAAAATTTTTCACCAAAAATTTTCCCTTCGAAATTTTCGCTTGAAGTATGTCCCTCCAAATTTTACTTCTACGATTTATTTAAAAAATTTCTACTAAAATATTCTCTTGAATATTGACCCTAATTTCGCTTTAAATTTCCTACACAATTTTCTTTTAATATTTTTTCCCAAATTAAAATAAATCTTACTTAAATTATATCACATTAACTTTATTATATATATATATATATATATATATATATTAGTTTTATCTCACATTTACCCCGCGGTAAAGAAATTCTGTAATTCCTGCTATATAATAACTTTCATTGTTACTATTCCTCACAACACATCAAGATTTCTCGAGGTTTTGTTTAAAAGCTTGGAACGATTTTATGGAGCAACAACATTGTCAATAGGATATTCTTGCATTTGAAAGGTTACTTCCCCTTCTACTTGGACCATTCAATGAGGAATTTGAGGAAAATAATTTATTAGATGCCAACAAACCAATTTTTTTTAATTTTTGTTTTCTCTTTAGTAGCAGCTTAATTTATTATTTCGAAACTTAGGAAATTATTAAAATAAAGTAGACTCAAGTTCAAATCCCACTAAGTACATCTTTTAAACCGTTATAATTTCACTAGTAGTTACCTTTAAACTTTGTTGGTAGGTTCATCTAAATTACCATAGAAAACCAATTGAAATGATTTTATTACCTAAAAATTTTTAAAAAAATCACACAGACATGGGGGGTGGGCCCGCCTGGGGTCGAGCCCCTGGCCATTGTGGCTCGGGAGGGCACCCGCACCCGAGCCACAGCGGGTAGGGCACGGGTGAGTGCCCACCCGTAGCACGATGACCTTTGTTGCCATTGTGCTACAGGCGGGCGCTCACCCAAGCCCAACGTTGTCACTGGGTTCGCCGTCATGTTGCAAGTGGGCGCCCGTCCAAGCCCAAGAATCAGCCCCCTGCATGGCAAGGGAGAAATTCACCGGCATCGTGTTGTGGGCGGGCGCCCTCCCACAGGATGATGCCCAAAATGTAAAAAAAAAAATACATTTTTTTTCCAGTGGGGATCGAAGAGAAAATGTAAAAAAAAAATGAATTTTTTTTTGAAGGAATTGTTTTTCTATCTTGGTATTTTGAGTGAACCTAAATGCACACTAGACCTGGGGGTGATGTACATGTTTCTAGTGTTTTTTAGTTTTTAATTTTTTTAATTTTTTTTACGTAAGGTAGTGGTTTTTTTTTTATTTACTAATTTATATGTAGATATATATATATTTGTAGGAAAATGGCATAAATGAAGGTTTCTATGAATCTTTCTGGACCAAAGTCAACAATTGCATCCTCTAGAGCTGCAGGTGGGCCCTCAAAAAATAATGTTGAACGAACTCCACCTCAGTTAATTATTGAAAATGTAGGAGATGCCTCCTCAAAAGAGAAGAAGTTGGTTTCGTATTGGAAGAAATCAAAAGAAGTGAATCGTACAAAATATGCATGGTTTATTGAAGATAGAGAAGGCGAAAGTATACAATTATATCTATATGCTAGTAAGAATTTTGATGCTGCAAATTATGAGCTGGTGGGAAAACTACTACTCCTATATATTTTTTCGAATACTGAAGATGTTTATATACTTTCAAAACCTCCCAAGTCACATGATAAGCTTAGATATAATTTTACATTAGCGATGTATAACACGAGGGAATATTCTTCAAGGATACGCAAACAAATCGTAAATGATATTACACAAAATATTGTAAGTATTTCTATTTACATTTATGTGTTTTGCGGTTTTCTAAGTGTGTCATTATATTTTTAATAACTTAGTTATTATTGACATATTATATTTTGTATGAAAGGATTTTTTTGAGGGTCTTTCAGTTACATTGGGGGGAATCTATTATATAGAGTGAGATATTATGAATGTTGTCGGCATTTTCCAAACATGAGGAAGAAGATATGGGAAAGAAGCAAAAATAAACACTTCATGATGCTACAAGACTATATCAAAGGGATCAATCTAGTAAAGGTAGACATGTTACTTTTGAAGAGGAGGAAGTTGAAGTGTTGTCATTACTGAGGCTCGGATTAGAACTAATGTTAGAAAGGAGAAGATCCATAAAAGAGCTAGAACTAAAATGCCCAAGAATGACTACCTTCTAGTTGATGATGAGGAGATTTCTTTCGTTGAAGAAAATATCATAGCCAATAGGAGGAAGAAACTAAAAGTTTTTCATCCTGAAAAAAGCATGGACATTAGTGAAGGTCCTAGTGAAAACTCAAAAGGAAGAAGGGAAATCATCACACTAGAAGATGATTTAGAGGATGGCATTATTAAAACAAAACAAAATTCCATTCGACATCATTTGACGAAGACAAATTTAATTGAGGGTGGTCAGTCTTTTCAACTTAATGTCATTCAAGTCTATAAACCAGATGAAGGACGGTTCAAATATCAAATTAGAAAGCCCCACCACTTGCACGTTCGCGATTTGAAAACATTGATGTGGTACAAACATTTTACACACGTGGTTGATTATGTTCTTCTTGTTGATCCAATTCAGGTTCCTAACAAAGAGGCATTTGACAAGTCAAAATGTTTTGAATACAAATATTGTGTACTTGGGGGTAACCATTTTGTAGAAACTCAAAGGAAATTGATGGAGGATTATCCCAATAACCCGCGTTTTGATCAAACAATGAAATGTATCATTTATGTTGACATATACAGAAGAAAATTTATTGGCATGGAATCATAATTCAAATAATGAGTATAGGATTTCTATGACTTTCATCTAAAGGGTCAAATTTATTCATAGTGAATTTGAAGAAAAATGTGGTGGGGATAAGATAAAGGTTGATCATGCATTTCAGAAGGAATTTTGTATGTAAATAGGTTAACAAAATTGAGGAAAAAAATAAATTCAAAAGGTGGAAAAGTAAATTTTGAAATATTCAGGGGCATGGATAACATTTTCCAGTTGGCATTTATATCTGGAGATATATGGAAATTGATTGATCAAATTTTTGAGTTGTGGGAGAACGTTGGCATAAAAAGTCGGAAGGCCAAAAAATCTAAATCATTGATATGTACCAGCAATAAATCAGGGCCTAAAATTAAGCTCCTTCCAAAAGATATGACTATCACACCTTGGAGAGCAATGCAAGGAGTGAAGGATGAAAAACTTGTCAAAACAATATTATCTCATGTAAATTCAGGAGAATTATCATTAGAGGAAATGTCTGAGAAATTTCTAATGTAAGTTTGTTATTTTTACTTCATTCTGGATTATAAATTTCTGTTAAATACAATATATTGTTGTTGGTAGTATTTGTTATATATATCATTGTATTAACATTGTTTTCTTTATTTATTTAGTCACAAGGTTTATATGAGAATACAAGAACAAATGGTTAAATTGTTGAATGAAGATATTTGGGATGATGTTGTATGCAACTACAAAGATTCAAGTTCTACATAAGTGCTAAAATATTTTTATCTTGCACTTAAAAATGTATGTTGATTTATACATTCATTTCTATTCATATGTATATTAATTTTATTTTATAACTTATACATATATTTGTTTATTTCATTAAAGATGAAGAAGGATGCAAATGGAGCACTGGATAGTTTCGGAAGCTTTATTGAATAAGTTAAAATGGAAAAGATGAGAAAAAGACGTCTTAGTGATGTTGAACTTGATCACAGTCTTAACCATTTCATTTGGAATGGGCTCCACACTATCCAATATCAAATAATATCAGGTGATTGTGAAGGCATTTCAAAACTCACACCTAAAAGGGATTGTTCCCTAGTTATTGCATATATTCCTTATGGTTTCAATATCCCAAACATTGAATATGATAGTGACCCTTACACTTATCAATTTTTTAGTAAAGTGGTTGCGAGATTTATAGAAGTCACAACATCACCATTTTGTAGATTTGTGACATTTCATTCAAACACACAATTGGGGCTATTATTATCAAGCTTCAAGGGAAAACAAAAGTCAAGGATGCAGCTTACATGGTAAGACGTTGAAATTGTATGTTTGATTAATGTTAAAAAAATCATTTAAGTACAAGTTAATTGAACTTTTACTATTTCATGTTACAAGCAAAAGTCAAATCTTATTGGTTGCGGAGATCAACTCGGTTATAAGTGATTGTGAGTTCATTCATGTTAAAATTTGGACAAAAGATGATAGCTATAAGCTTATGCTTTTCAATCAAGTAGATGGAAAGATTCATAGCCAAGTATTGGTCCATGATGTTATTGTAAAAAAACTAACATATGAATATAAAAAATCAAAATGAGAGATAGTTAACATATATCAAAAATCAAAGTCAAACTAGTCGTTATTTTACAATGGCTAGTTGGAGTTTTTCCTTATCTATTTAAACTAGCCTAGATCAGATTTCTCATCTTGTCCTAATGATGAACCACACTGGTTGGTTCGAAATGCGTTGACAAATTCTTCTTGGATGTGATTTTCATCAAAATACTTTATACACATTTCATGGATCACAAAAGCCAAATTCCTAAAATTAAAACCTTGCTCTGTAGGGCCTTGGCACTAAAAGTACATAATTTTGAAAGGGAACGTTTGCAGGTATCTAAGATAAAATCCGATCTAACATTTTTAAAGAGATGTAGAGACTCCTCCTCTTTTCCATCGTTCGCTAAGATTAAACATCCCCTCAAAAATTCCAGGAATGATGGTGTTTTTCTTTCAGCCAGCCTTGGCATTATTAGATCTGAGATTTCTAGGATTAGAAAATTCTTGGATCTCATTTCGCAGAAGCTATTGTCCTCTCACCTGGAGCTATCTTATTTGATCCCATCGGATATTTGGACGGTTGTTGAGGCCTGCTCAACCTTAAAATCCCTTCGCTGGGAGGCATTATGGAATAAGAAGCATCTTTCAAAATTCCTTAGATTATCTAAGGAATCTTCCTGCTATTCTGGGATAAGTATCTCCTCTAACATCAGAGTTAATAGCAGGCATATTGGAGCTTTGTGATTTTTACTTCTTAATTCGAATTTACCAGTTGAGTCTGCTCGGTCATCTTCATCGTCGGTTCCCTTTGGGAGTCTTCTCCGTGAACCTGATCAGTGTTTGTCCTCTTCTTCCAGTCGTGATTTTCTGGATCGAACGATGAACAGTGCAGTATGTGCGGTTGAGTCATCTCATTCACCAACATTTATCTATTCTAAATCTGCAACTGCACCGGCAAATTTGCAATCTCCTCGATTTCCTTCATCTGACATTCTATGTTCTGCATTGATTTCTCCCCCCTCTTTGCCGGCAATCGATCTAGATTGTGTTGAGCATTTTTCTTCTTCTCAGAACCTCTCCATCGAGGAAGCAAGAGTTGATGATCTACCAACCTCGCTCGTTCTAGATGGAGTGCGAGCTCCTGCTCAGGTTCATATCTCTTCCACCGGGGTGAAAACTTTTGGAGTCCAACCATCATCAATTGTTTAGGCTAACCTGCGGGATTCAGAAGGAGATGGGTCTCGACTTACCCCTCCCAGCCCCTCTCTTTTGGAATTGATGATCCTTGGTAATATTTTGGTTGACCATGTTAAGGACTCTATTCAGCATTCTGCTCTCTCTAGCTCGGTGGTTTGATTCAGAACTCTTTAATCTTCTGGATTTTTCTAGGCCTTTAATTTCTAACGTAGAACCCTCCATTGTCCATTTTAATAAACCTTTTAATGACCTTAGTAATAATAAAGACAATAATATTAATATTAATATGAATAGTAACAACATTTATCATATTAATAATAATAATATTTTTAATAAGAATAATTATTATTATTATAATTATAATTATTATAATAATATCGATAATGATAATAATAATAAAATTAATATTAATAATTATAATAATAATACCAATAGCAATAATAACAAATCCTTCTCCTCCTCATCAAATAGGATTGTTATTAATCTCTCCAGTTTTTCTTTTGATTTTCATGTTTTTAGTGCGTTGGAGAAGGGTCTCAATTATGCTCTTGCTCCTAAAAGAATCCCTATTCAAGACATTATTTGTGATATAGAATACGGGATCAGAGATTTACCTTATGCTACTAAAGACTCGATTAGGAAATATTGTGCCATGATCCTCAGAAAAGCTAAGCCCCCTAAGAGAAACATTAGCAAACCTGAGTTTGAGGCTCTTAAATCCTTAAACAGTAACCAGTACATTTTTGTTCTTAAGCCAGATAAAAAAGGTGCTATGGTTATCTTAAACAAAGAGGATTATCGTAATAGGATGTTGGATCACCTTCTTAATAGCGGGAGCTACAAGAAGTTGGACAAAAATCCCCTTAAAATATTTTCTAAAGCAGTTGTTGTGGCTATAAAATTGAGTAGAACTGTTGGCTCCCTGAGTACAAAATATTATTGAGAGTAACCCCCTCACTCCGAGGATTTATGGTCTTCCTAAGATTCATAAATATGGATCTCTCCTTCGCCCCATTTTCAACACCATATGTGGTCCGACTTATTTTCTCGCTAAAATTTTAGCCGCTAAGCTTAAGCCTCTTGTGGTTCATACCGACTCTTTTGTCAAAGATTCATCCTCTTTTATTAATGAATTGAAAGGCATCAATTTGGATCTCGATGATAGGCTTGTTAGTTTTGATGTCGTCTCTTTGTATAATTTCATTCCCATTCGGGAAGTTATCAATGTCATTTCTCGGGTCACGGATCCTGATACTGCTCATCTGGTTGAGATCTGTCTAACTTCGACCTTCTTCAGTTTCGAGGGTGAATTCTTTGAACAAACTTATGGTGTGGCCATGGGTTCCCCCCTATCCCCTGTTGTGGCTAATATTTTCATGGAAGACTTTGAATCAAGGGCCCTTTCCTCCTCCCTTTTTTAGCCTAGGCTTTAGAAAAGGTTTGTAGATGACACTTGTGTGGTTTGGCTCCATGGCAAGGAAAAATTGGACCTTTTCTTCCAGCATCTTAATGATCAGTCTGACTTCATTAAGTTCACAATGGAATTCGAAGCGGATGGGAGTCTACCATTTATTGATGTCCTTATTTCTAGGAATGAATAAGGTTCTTTCTTTCTTCAAGTCTTTAGAAAGAAGATGCACACTAAGCAGTATTTACATGTTGGTTCTCATCATTTCCCTGCTCATAAGCTAAGGTTTCTTAGTACCCTAGCCACCAGAGCCTTTAGAATTTCTGATGAACACCACCTTGAAGATGAGAAATCTCATCTCCTTAAAGTTTTCATTAAGAACAGTTATAGCAAGGTTCAATGTTTTAGAGCTTTTCAAAACGCTGAAAAAGGTCATAGGGATAAGAAAGATCATTATGATAGGTTACCTGGAGTGCACCTTCCGTTTATCTAAGGTATGACTGATAAAATCGCTAGGATCCTAAGGAAGCATAATGTTTCCTCAACCTTCAAGCCCCTCCGCACCATTTGGAGTTCACTTAGATCGGTTAAGGACCCGATTTTCCCTAAAGACGGTAAGGGTTTTTACTTTATTCCTTGTTCCTATGGGACGCCTTACATCGGTGAAACTGGTCGATCCATTAATCAAAGAATTCATGAACATGTCGTTGACCTAAAACATAATAGATCACACTCCTCTACCTTAGTAGAGCATGCTGAAAAGACTAAGCATCACATTTGCATTGAAGAGGTTGAGGTTATTGTGAGTATTAACCATTTCCACCACTGAAAGTTGAGGAAAGCCTTAGAAATCGAAAAGAGGTCGGTTAACCTTAACAAGGATGATGGGTGGAGTGTTAGCAGATGTTGGATTCCTATCCTTCACTCTTATTTGTTGGTTTTTTCCCCCTAGTTCTCCCTCTTGTCTTTTCCTCTCCTCCTGTCCTCATTTTATTTCTCCCTTTCTGTTCTTGATTTTAATTTATTAATTTATTTATTTATTTATTTATTTATTTTCTCGAGAAATTATGTAGATTATCTATTAAGTAAAGTAAATAAGAATATAAATATTATGTTATATTCAAATTATATAATATATAATTATTAAATAAATAATTAAATAATTAAGTAAATAAATATATATAATAATACATTCGTTATTTAATTTTTAATTAAATTTCTTATTCTAGTCAAACAGTCGTTATTTTACAACGACTAGTTGGAGTTTTTCCTTATCTTTTTAAACTGGGTCCTAGATTACATTTCTCATCTTGTCCTGATGATGAACCACACTGGCTGGTTCGAAACGTGTTGACAAATTCTTTTGGATGTGATTTTCACCGAAATACTTTATACACATTACTAGATCATAGAAGCCAAATTCCTAATATTGATTAACTATCTTTTAAAATTATGTTCAAATAAAAGAGATTGGGTTTTGGTTTTATTTTCAGGCTCATGTAAGTTTTATTATATAAAAATGAATTTCAATATTTTCTTTTTTAATTTTTATGTGTTTATACTAATTTACTTAATTATTTCTGTTGTACTTGATGATTAGGTACAACACTAACATGTTGCTTACAAAAATGAAGAAATTGCATTTCCATTGAGAAAGACCCAATACAATGCAAATTTATTTATCAAATAATTAATGCTCTTCAACTTCTTTGGGATGCAATGCAAGAAGTTGGTTATAGGAAATGAGATTTTAATGAATCTCGTGTGGCAAAAAAAGCAAAGGAACCTCAACCACCATTAGATGG
Source organism: Pinus albicaulis (assembly GCA_034641835.2). Classification (NCBI taxonomy): domain Eukaryota; kingdom Viridiplantae; phylum Streptophyta; class Pinopsida; order Pinales; family Pinaceae; genus Pinus; species Pinus albicaulis. The sequence goes on along the minus strand of CM076572.1, from coordinate 1,201,735,603 downwards.
AATGATTGGAAAGGCATACTTTGGGAGATTCACAGACATCAAAGATCCATCAGAAAAGGAAAAAGATCAACTGAAGCCAATAATGAAAATATTGTGGAAGAAGACAATAATGAAACTCTTGAAGATGAAGAGTTTGGGTTACGTGATATTATTAATTAAATTTCAGGCAAGCTTCCAAATGAAGCTCATTTTTTGTAACTATTAATAAGTTATACTTGTAATGTTTTGACTATGACATTTTATGGGAATAATAAGTATTCGGTTTTTGTTATTATATGTTTATTATTTGTATAATGTGATTTTCACTTCATTTTTTATGTGAATCATTTAATTTTGAAAAAAATTGTTATTATTATTAAATTTTGACATAAAATTTGCTATTTTTGTACTTTCTTGTTAATTTTTCCTATAAAAATGGTTTATTTGACATGTCACTTTTAGAAAAAAGATCTCAAAATATGTATTTTTTCTGTTATATCTATATTCAAAATGTGTTTTTTATGTAAATTGTTAAAAAATCTTGTTTTTTTAGTGACAATTATTTCATGTGCAATGATATATTATTTAACAATATATAATTATATAGAAGATTGAAAATTTAAAATTTTAGCATTTTTTTAACACTGCAAGAGATCAAAGATCTCACTTTAAAAAAAAAAAAAAAAAACACAAACCTGAAAAACACTTTAAAATTTGTAAGTGAAAATGAAGAAGACGAGTACTTCAAAAATTGTTAAATTTAGAAAATGATTATTAGCATTTAATACATTAGAAAGTAAAAAATAAGTCTTCGAAAAAAAGAGGATGATGCTAGCATCAACACTTTTCAAAATCAACATAAAAATCACTAACATTTTAAAAATAATGTTTATACTTGGTACATAAGAAAATTTAATGTGTCAACAATATGCTAAAAAAAAATTAAGATTATTTGAATCAAAACTTTTCAAAATCAGCTGATTTTTTTCTACCTAAAAAAAGAGGGTACACGTTTCCGTTCATGTTTCAAAGTTTACATTGTTCTTGGAGATAAATTTAATCTCAAGGAAAAAACCATGTGATTATACTAGTGCACAAAGATTTACCATCTCTTTGTAAACCCTATCAGCACAATTCATTTTTTCGTTGTTGCAATTCATTGACTCTAGTGTTATCAATAATGTTCACGTTGTTCCTGATCATTACAATTAAATAAAAATATAAAAAGGAACAAAGGGTATTTTCCCCTCAGTAATTTTGATCTTCCTTTCAACTCTCCATTCTTTGTCTGTAAAACAAAAGGTTTTTTATTTTTCTTCTTAGAATTCCCAGTAATTGTTTGTAATGGAAAGAGTCTTTCCTTGAAATTTATCATTGCACTACTCATTAAAGGGATACATTGCCAAACTCACATTCTTTATTAAACAAGCATGAGATTCAATTTGTGTTACATTTTCTATATCACTATCCCTTCCCTATGTGATTTCTAACGCATACCAAACATAAAAAAAGGCTCTCTTTGTACCAGTTTGATTATTGTTCTATTTATGCACTCTTATTTTAAAAAGGGGGGAAAGGAAAATATATATACATGCATAGGAATTTGGACTCGTCCATTCCCTCTTCATTTTCATCGTTAGTTTCTTTTTAAGAAAAAACTTGAACTCCTCATAGATGGGTTAATAATGTCAACTTTCCAAGCAACAATCCCCTCCTTATTTAACTCCTTTATCTATTTAATGATTTAGACAATTGATTGATTCATTAATGTTAGATGCCTTATCTTTTGTTAATTGTGAAATTAATTATTATGGTTATTTCCAACATGAGTTTCTTTAACAGAAAGAGAGCCATAGGTAGAGGGAACAAAGATGGAAATTTAGGAATAAGGAGGGACAAGAGGCCTAGAGTGTCAACTCATTTTGATGTTGACTTGGAAAAACTAAGGCAATTGCTTCATACTAGCATTGTTAACCTTTTAGGTCAGCCTATGGCCCAACCTCAACAACCCCTTATTCATCATGCACCAAGCATTGGAATCCCTATGCCACCAAATGTGTTTGCTCCCCTCATTGTTCCTAATAATGATGGTTGGAAAAACACAATTCCAACACATCCTTTGTGCTTTGTTCAAGGTTGGCCTATTGCTTCATTTCCTCTTGCTCCTAAATCAAATGTCTTTCATCACTTACAGACACCTCTTCATCTGTTGTACACTCTCCACGAGTAGAACCACAACCTTCCACACCTGTAAGTCAACATCCTCCATCTGTTGACGAGGTTTCCAAGAAACCCATTGTACTTTCCAACCCAATTGGTCAATCCTCCAAGAATGAAACCATTCCTCAACCCGCCACAAGTGATCAAAGGAAAAAATCCCAAGTCACTCTCTTTGATTCTTCACATGGTTCTTCCCATTTTGTCACATTCCACCCTCGTCAGGAAGAGCAAAAGGCATAAAGTGCTCCATCCCACAGGCTGGAACAATAACTCATGAATGCTTATAATACAAATTTTGATGCACTTATGGATGGTATTGATTTTATGCGACTTTCTGGCTTATATACACTCGTAAATGATGTTATTGCTTCAGTTTTGTTTAGGAACTTCATGACATACACACACATATCTGTGGATAATTTTGATATTTCGTTTTATTTTTAGTATGGGTTTTTTTCATGCATATGACCCTCTATTTATCATGAACATATTTTTATGGCACATATAATATATGGGTTACAAATATTATGGAGGAACAAGGTGTTTTGGGAAAAACAAGAGTTTACTTGTCATGATTATTATTTGATTTTTACCTAGGTCTCATATGCAAAGGGAATTTTGATAATGTGGCATATGTTTTTGAATGGTTACACGTGTGACTATAATATACTTCTTTTGTGACATGGTGTATTACATTATTATAATTATGATTGGATATCATACAATTGTTATGAGGCAAAGTATTTTATTATGAAGTGACATCATTTATGTTTCTAAAGAAAGAAGTTAAGAAACCCAACTAATGGAAAGACGGGTCCTACCTATTAGGGTAAAAATTAAAGTCTCATAAAATAATTTATTTTATTATACCTTCAGAACATCCCTTCATCCCTATTTCTAATCAAACTCAAATTAAAAAATAAAACATAATGTAATTTTTTAAATAGAAAAACTTCACAAAACTATTTTCAAGTCCTTTAAATGGGGATTGGATCTATGAAGGGAAGAGAAAGAAAAGTATGAAAAGAGGTATGTTATAAAATTTCTAAGGTCATTGTATTCTCTAATTTTATTTTCTTCAAAAGCTGGAAGCTAATCTTGATGGTGACAACAATCTCATTTCACCAAGGGGAGACAAATTAGGGTGGCTCCATTTATATTTTTTAAGGAATTTTTTAGGCATCTTGTATTTTTCTTCTCTATTTTGTTGTTTGAAGGTTTGGTCATTCTTTAACCAGTGCTAACAGTTATCCTTTTGTAGAGAACGATTTTCCCATAAAAGCTTTTTCTTGAAGGATTTCAATTAGCTTCCATCCTTGCTTGTTTTTAGAGCTATTGTATATGGTTTAAATTTATATTGCAATATTTTTGTATTGAGACTAATCAAAAAATTTCGCAGAAGTCTGCTTTTCAAGACTTTGGTTGTACTTTTCAATATCAATAAAATCATCCTTCCATTTTGTTGGGCACCGAATCTGGCTATCTCTCTGCCCATTTTTGTCATCCTTTCTGACCCTTTCTGTTTAATTACCTATATTTTCCATGTTAAACTCATGAGGTAAATACCCCTTACTTGTCCAATTGGAATATTTTAATTAATGAACTAAAGTCACGGAGTTTTACCTAATTGCTGCACTAAGATCCGTGTTTGATTGTAGATTGGAAAACAGGAACCCTTGCTCCAACAGTTTGCAACAGAATTGGTAACAGCCAGCTAAAGGGAGATCCCGCAGCTGGAATCACGATTCCCTGGGCCTATTCTCGGCCCTTGCTTTATCCAGGATATCTATTATTCGTGTCGTTCCAACTAAAGTCCATTTCTGAACACGCGGTTATCATGTTTCAGGGAAATCTGTTATTCCCTTGTACTATGTATAAAATGGACATTGTTCCTGTAATTGGGAGTTCTCGAAAGGAGATTGTAATCACATTTTTCAGATCAATAAAATATTTTTGGTTTTGCAATTCTAAAGAGTTTTCGTGAGCAACGCAGCCCTGATCAGAGAGCTGGGCCCGCTCTTCTGATCAGGCATTGCGTCTGTGTATGTGTGTGGATTATTTCTTGTTATGGTTGCTGCTATTATTTCTTACTGTTAAGATTGTTTTGAATGTCCAGCATTGATTTTACTTCACGGAAATGTTTTGAATCTTAACCATAAACCCTTGGTTGAACGGATTATGTGTTTGTTCCTGCATATACCTTGCGCATTTCCTTGAAAGTATATGCTCCTGTATTGATAAAATTAATGTCGGATTAGGGTGGATAAATCATCCCTACCTGAACACCAAAATTTTGGCGTCGTTGTCGGGGAGGCTAACAAGGTGCAAATGACGATTCGAACCAACCAGAGGGTCAATCTCTCGTCCTGGGGAGAGAACGAGCTTCCTCACTCTGCTTCAGGTCCTGAGCGTAGGTTTTGATTTTGGTTCGTTTATTTTTGTTTTTGTTTTGAGTTTTGGGCCATCTTCTTGTCCTGGGGAGGGAGGAGTCTTTTGACACCCTGCTTCAGATCTGGAAGTATTAGGTCTTTTTGTGGGTTGTGTGGTTTTGGTTCTTGTCCCAGGGAGGGAGGAGTTTTTGACGCCCTGCTCTGGGCCTGAAACCCTAGCTTTTTTTTTTGTTGTCTTTCTCTTTTGAATTCTTTTATCTTGGGGAAGGAATGGTCCTTTGACACCTTACTTCAATATTGAAGCATTGTAGGTTCATACACAGACCTTCCATTACACCAATTTTTGTATGAGCAAAGAACCAAATAAGAGGGGCAGAGCGAGAGCCCCAAAGAGGGGAAGAAAAAATTACATTCAGCAGATCATAGAAAAGGCATAGTCTGAAGCATCTTCCCGCGCAGCTGCAAGGCCAGGGGCTAGGAGAGTGAAGTCCGAAGGACAGTCAATGGATCAACTTGTGCAGGCCACGGTATCCCTGGGTGATTTGGTACAACAGGGTCCTCCAGCAGTAGAAGAGACAGTCAGCAGTAGACCAGATCGAGAGGACCTTGTGTTGGTATTAGCAGAGGAAGAAATTGCAAGTAGAACATCGTCGGAGTTAGACTGCTCTAATAAGGGAAAGGAAGTTTTAGTTGAGGGATTGAACTATCAAGATACAGGAAAAAGAAACGAGGAGATATTGGTATTTCCAAGAGACCGGGGAAGCGCCACTAAGGTAACTCGCGTTCCAATGGTCAGGAGTCCCCAGCCATCCTATACAGAGCCTGTTGAAATCCCCAACTATTATTGGAAGATATTTATGGCTCCCACAACCTCCACTATCGAATTTCCTGTTGGGAATTTGCCAGCTAGTGTGCCTACGAAGCCTATCCCATTAGCAGCACTACCAAACTTTCATGGGCTTGTTTTAGAGGATCCCAACACATTTCTATTTAAGTTTGACATAGTGTGTCGGGGCTACGATTACACGATAGATGCCCAAAAGTTAAAGATTTTCCCTTATACACTAAAAGGGATGGCTTTGCGATGGTTTATGGGCCTTGGGGGAAAATCCATTTCCACATGGGATGATATGCAAACAGCTTTTCTGGAAAAATACCAGGATTACTGCAAATCCCGGAACGTCAAGGAGGAGCTTTTCAAGTTCACACAGAAAGAAGAAAAAAGTTTGGAAGATTGTGTGGAGAGGTTTAAATACCTCTTGCATAGGTCAGGTCATTCCAATTTGGATAAGGAAATCTTGAAGGTTATTCTCCTTTGATCCTTCCAGAGGACTCAATGGAACTATTGAATATTGTGGGAAAGGGAGACATTTCTACGGAAACTTTTGAAGGTATTTGCGACTTGTGTGTCCAGTGCTCGAGGGGGCTTGCGAGAAATAGATCAGGGATTCGTTCAGCAAAAGGGTCTGGCGGGGGTGTTACAAAAGCAGAAATCGGGAACCTGCTAGACAATTTAAGGACGGATATTCTCAGTACCCTGTCAACACAAATGGATACTTTGCAAGTAAATCAGAAGCAGCTGGAACTGGATAAGACCATGGAAATATTTTGTCTGAAGTGCAAAAAGAACATCTGGAAAGGGAATGTCCATTAAAGCCCGTAGAAAAATGTGACATCTGTGAGCTAAATCATGTAACGAGCTCATGCCCTTCCTTGTCGGGCCTGAAAGCGGTGTTTCAAGGAGCAGGGGAGGACACTGAGCAATTGTACCTTATGGGCGCCAGGAAGCCATGGAAACTTTGACCACTGATGGGGAATCAAGGTATGTACCCAAATCCATCTCAATATTTCAATAGTTATAATATGAATCCTCAAAATATGCCTTGTCCCCCTATGTGGCCGCAATACCAGTACCCACTGTGGCAGCAATGGAACCCTCAAGCCAGTATGAGCTCACCATGGGCTCCAACTTGGCGAGGACTCTGTTTAGGGAAGTTTCCCCAGCAGATGCCACAACAGCAACTCCAACTACCTTCCAATGTGCCTCCTGGTAATCAACCTGTTCATCCTCAGCTTCCAATGCAACCTAATCCTAACTCCAATAATAAAGGAGCTCATCAAGCTGATGTTCTTAACCTGCCTTCGTATAGTATCTCTACAACAAATCTGTATGAGATGAATTTGCAATCTGTGCGGACAGTCAATGTCCAACCCCCTCCGGTTATCATTGAACAACTTGATAATGAAGACAGAGAGGCACAGCCGGCCAATATAGAACCAAAACAAACTGTTAAAAACTAGGCGCCTCCTGTAAAACAACCTCAATCTGAACCACCCTACCCATAGAGACTGATTATGAGTAAACCAATCCCACAAGTTGAATTTGACTTATTAGGAGAATTGCAGAATTTATTTGTTAAAATCCCCTTGCTACAAGCCATGAAGGATGTGCCAATTTATGCAAAAACTCTTAGGGAAAACTGCTCAAGGAAACTTGCGAAGAAAACTAAAGACCCCCTCACTATACATGTTATGGGAAAATTATCGGACTTCATGATGGGAAAATCAATACCAATGAAATATGGAGATCCCAAGAACCCGGTTTTGACAGTACAAATTAATGGGGTAGAAATTCCAAATGTGTTGGTAGACCTCGGCGCTACCATCAATGTCATCACTACTGAAACCATGCATACATTAGGCCTTCAAAATTTGAAGCATACACCCACAATGTTGGAATTGGTAGATAGATCCATAGTCAAGCTTGTGGGGAAGTTGGAGGACGTGACAATTTCAGTAGACGCATGGCATTACCCTGTCGATTTCCTGGTATTGCATACACAATCTTCAGTAGGTGGACACCCTTTGATTTTAGGTAGGCCATGGCTGGCTACTGCAGACGCTTATATTGGATGCCGATCAGGAAATATGGGCATTTCTAATGTCCATAACACCAAGAACTTGGTGTTATACCCACCGGCAGAACCAGATGCACCTAAAAAGTCAGTAGACGGTAAGAAGGTTGTATCCATGTTGGAGATCGAAGATGAGGAAGTGAGACCGGTCCTTACTATCAGGAAGGCCCTTCAGTTGAAGATGGAATCAGAAGATGATGTGATCACTTCCTTCATGAATGATCCTTGTTCCGTTTCAGAGTCAAACCAGCAGGTCTTAGAATCCATCCTAAGCTGTGAAACTCAGGAGGATATTGAAACAGCGGAAGAATTGGAAGAAGATGTTGAAGCACCTCATGAAAGTGTCCAAGTGGAGATAGAACCAGGGAAAACTCTGAATATCAATCTAGGTCTGTCAGAGTCCCAGAGGAAGAAGTTGATAGATGTTCTTCAGAAGTATAAGGAAGCTTTCACCTGGGATTATTCAGACATGAAGGGGATCCCTGATAACCTATGCACCCATCACATATACATCAAAGAAGATTGTCGTCCTATAAGACAGCCTCAGAGAAGGATGAATCTGGCATTGAAGAACATTGTGAAAGAAGAGCTTCAGAAACTACTGGATGCGAGTTTTATTTACCCTATCTTAGATAGCCAATGGGTCTCACCACTAGTAATGGTCCCTAAGAAGAATGGTAAATGGTGAATCTGCGTGGATTACCAAGGGTTAAATAAGGCAACGCAGAAGGATCATTTTCCTCTGCCATTTATCGATCAAGTCTTAGACACATTGGCTGGTAAGAAATTTTTCTCATTTCTGGATGGGTTTAGTGGATATAACCAAATCCAGATTGCTCCTGAGGATCAGGACAAGACCACTTTCACATGTCCCTGGGGAACATTTTCATACCGGGTCCTTCCTTTTGGCCTATGTAACACCCCTGCAACATTTCAGAGGGAAATTTTGGGAATCTTCTCTGATTTGATAGATGATGGTGTTGAAATTTATATGGATGACTTCACTCCATATGGAGACTCATTCTTAGAGGGATTGAAAAATTTAGAAAAAGTTCTTGAAAGATGTATACAAGTGCGTGTTTCCCTGAGTACAGTGAAATGTCACATGATGATGGAAAAAGGAATTGTTCTGGGACATTTGATCTCCGCTGAAGGAATTAGAATGGACCCAGCAAAGATAAAGGTAATTATGCACTTTCCAACACCTACAACACCCACACAGGTACGTATTTTCATTGGTTGTGCTAGTTATTATAGGCGTTTCATAGAAAATTTTGCAAAAGTTGCACACCCATTATTTCAATTATTGACAGAAGATTTAGAATTTGTGTGGTCAGATGACTGTGATGCAGCCTTCACGAGAATTAAAGAATTAGTCTGCAGTGCTCCGATTATTAGAGGACCAAACTGGGCGTTACCTTTCCACATTCACACAGATGCTTCTCAAACAGCAATTGGTGTAGTAGTAGGACAACAGGAAGATAAAGTACCTTATGCATTCTACTATGTTAGTCAAAATTTGGCTTCTACTGAATTGAACTACATAGTGACTGAGAAAGAGTTCCTTGCTGTTGTTTACGCCATCAATAAGTTTCGGCATTATATTACCGGGTATTCTACTTTTGTGCATACTGATCATACAGTCATCAGGTATTTGATGAACAAACCTGTTACCCCTAGTCGTGTTACAAGGTGGTTGTTACTATGTTACAAGAATTTGATATTATTATAATAGATAAACCAGGGAAGGATAATGTGGTTTCAGATTTCTTATCTAGGTTAGAACATGATGGTAAGAATACACCAGTTGAAGATAATTTCCCAGATGAGCATATTTTTGCAGTGTCTGCTAACACTCCGTGGTATGCAGATATTTCTAATTATCTTGCTACAGGTGAGGTGCCTCATCACTTGTCCTATAAGGAGCAAAGGAAAATCATTCACAGGAGTGCCCAATATTCATGGATGGCAGGATATCTCTTCCATACAGGGATTGACCAACAGATTCGGCGTTGTGTGGCAGGAAATGATATTTATGAGATTTTAAAGGCTGCACATGATGGACCCTGTGGGGGACATTTTGCAGACAAACAGACAGGTCATAAAGTGCTGCAGATGGGATACTATTGGCCTTCCATATTTCGTGATGCTCGGGATTATATTCGAAGGTGTGATAGCTGTCAGAGGATGGGACAACCTGGGAAAGCAGATGAAATGCCTCTTCAACCCCAGATAGTCCTTGAACCATTTGAGAAATGGGCCATTGATTTTGTTGGACCCTTTAACCCACCTTCTCATCAGAAAGCCTGCATCCTAGTTTGTACTGATTATGTAACCAAATGGGTGGAAGCTAGGGCAGTCACAAGAGCAACAGAGCAAGTAGTGTCAGACTTCCTTTTTGAAGAAATCTTTGCTCGGTACGGGACTCCAAGAGAAATTGTATCAGACGGAGGATCACAGTTCACATCTCATATGCTAGAGAAATTGACGCAGAAATACGGGGTCAAACACAGAGTAACAACCCCCTATCATCCACAGGCAAATGGGCAAGTAGAGAGTACAAACAAGGTATTGGAAAATATCTTGACCAAGACAGTAGCAAGTCATCGCCGGGATTGGGTACAAAAACTTCCAGAAGCTTTATGGGCCTATAGAACAACATGTTAGAATACAACGGGATTTTATCCCTTTGAATTAGTTTATGGGAAATCTCCCCTGTTTCCGGAAGAATTTGAAATTAGCACACTCAGAACAGCTCTGGAAGTAGGTTTAGATCTATCAGAAGCACGGAAACACCGACTGGAATAGCTGAATGAGTTAGATGAGATTCAATCAGCAGCTGTCCAGAGAACTACTGATGTTCAACAACAGAGACTGAAATGGTATGACAAATTCATCAAAGCTAAGGTGTTTCATGAAGGGGATTGGGCGTTATTGTATGACTCCCGATTCAAGGATTTCAAAGGCAAACTCTTCACTCGCTGGATGGGGCCATATCAAGTGGATGCAGTGCTCGACAATGGAACAATTAGATTAATCACAATTGATGACAATCAGACCACGTTTGTGGTGAATGGACACCGTCTAAAATTATATCATCGTCCAGCTTCTAAATATGCCTTTGTTAAAACCCTTTCAGATTCAGCTGATCTAATGGTTATTGCAATAGAAGACACTCTCACTCTCCATTAAATCTTTAAAAAAAATGTGGTTATTACTCACCTGTTTGTGTTTTGCGGGAATAATAAAAGAATTATGGCTAGGAGGAAAGTAACATTCGGTGTGTTACTCCATCAGTGTTGTTATAGAATTTGTTTCACTGATGTTTTTACTCTGCAACTATTGTTACACTATCGCTACTATTACTCGGTTGTTACTACCGATTATATTATAAAGTTCTTTGCTACCGCAGCTCTTGTTACTCGAGGATTCTTTGCTAAACGTCTTTGTTACTCAAGAGTTGTTGTTACACGTCATGTTGTTAACAGAAGTTGTTGTTACAACGCTATTGTTGCTCAAAGTTGTTGCTACTTGCTGATGTTGTTACTGCGAAGTTGTTGTTACACCGTCGATGTTGAAGGTCGAGGATTCTTTGCTACATTGCCAAACATTATTACCTTATTATTGTCGTTACTAAGCCATTTATTCCTCCTTGTGTTGTTGTGTTACTTAAGCAATCAATGCATTTACTCACGTAAAACATCGTTACTCATAGCTAGATTTATAGTATTTATATTTGGTAACCGTTACTCACTATCACTGACAGAACATTTATGTGTGTACTCCACATGGTAAATCCGCGAATACGTCTCGTTGATTTTATGGATTTAATTAAATATTCCAAAAGGACGGTCAAACATGCGGGAGCCGGCCTTCATTTAGGTCAGGGGGAGGGTACCATCACGCCAATGGGCGACGGCGTGCTTAGTAAAGGTTATTATGACACCGACTCCACCATATCAATTGGCAGTCTTAAGTACTCTATAATTATACCATTAGGGATTGAATCATGCTTGTACATATAAGATATATCTAGCTACCTCTCAACATTCCGCATTAAAAATCTAGAATATCTATGATTACTACGCAATCCCTTAAATTAATCCCAAAAGTACAAATATTGTTTATCCATTATATTCGAAAGTGGCCATGGCCGTTATTACGGTTACCAACGATTCGAACCTTTGTCACTCTCCTTTTGCCCGATAGCTGTGGTCATCGTGCAGCAGCCTCACAGCATTGGGTGGTCGATGCGTAAGCGCAGACGATGATTCAACAAGAATCCAAAGTAATCGGGAAGTATGGCAGGTATTCAAAAATGCAGGTTGGGACGTTTACTTTGACAGGTTGAATGGCTGGGATGAAGAAATCACAACGGAATTTGCATTGAATCTGGAGGAAGGAGTTTCTCGAGTTCGTGGACTTGAAATTCCAGTCACAGAGGAAACTATTGCGGAGGTCAGTGGACTACCATAGGGTGGAGAATGCTGGTTTTCCAGAAGAACCCCTCTTCCAGAATTCCTCGAAGCTTTTCTCCAAGCCAGAGAAAGCATCACGCAGAAGGGCCGAGGATACGATAGAATTTCATTACCGCAGCCATGGGGAGAAGTTGCAGAGGCTGTGATTAAATATATAACATGCGAGGGAAGATATTCCATTGTTTTTAAATACCACCTGCGCATATTGGCGCATTTGCGGTTTCCCCAAGCGGAAGCCTTTTCAATGAACGCGCCATATTTTCTTCTAAGAAGCCTAAATTTGATGGCGAACTCGGCTCGGGGGGCGCGGCAGGTGTTGGCGGTCCTTTCCCACCATGGGCTGGTGCAGTTTTTAGTGTTGAATGCCATTGACAAGATTCTGATTTCGTGGGAATGGTTTCGAAACTCCACAGAGGAAGAAATAGAAGCTGCCATGGTTGCTAGTGCAGAGGAATCGGAAGCTATGCAGGAGGACAAAGAAGAGGACGAAGCCATGCAGGGAGATGAAGAGGATGATTATGTTGATCAAGAGGAGCTTGAGGAAATGGAGATGGAGACTGAGGAGTGTGAAGAAGAGTGGGCTCTCCAAATGCAAGCCAAATCGATGGAAGCCGCAGAAATTCCTACTGGCACTTCGGCCAAGGCTGCTCCACAAGAACCAGCCCAGTCCGTGGAGCCAATTGAGCAGACAGACAGTGCAATGGGCACAGAGGCCACTCCATAGGGATCCATTATTAATATGGAACCTGTGGAGGAAGCAATCGTGACCACTCCGACTAGAGAGAATACAGGGGAAATGGCAGGAGAACCAAGGAGTGAGGCCGACGCTGCTCCACAAGAACCAGCGTCAACCTCATAACTGAATGGAGATAATTTGTTCCAGTTTCCTGTCTTTTTGCCTAAGGGAGTGCGGGTAACCCATTCCCCACAGGAAAGAGAAGAAGAAAGTGTTGCCATTCCTATGGCTTCAAATCTAAAATGAAGGCTACAACCGAAAGAAACCCCAGCAGGCACATCAGCAGAAGGGCATCTTACCGGGACACCATTGTTTGAGGAGAATGTACCTGACGAGAGAACAGTGATTGGTGGAGAGGAGGGACCAAGCGGAGCGGTCCCGACGAATGCACCAATGGCGCATGAAGGCATAAAAAGAGTAAAACAAGAAAGAACAGGCAGCAGAAATTGGACCGACTGTCGGCCCGACAGAGGCGGTTTTGAGGGATTCACCTCCAGCTGCCGAAGCTGAGGGAATATAGGTTAAGCAAGAGGAAGCATATTTGTGCGGGCTGCGAAGACCCCCTATCAAACAAAGATACCAACATCAATTCAAGGAAACCATGCGATTAAAAATGGAAGTAAGGAGTTTGAGAAGAAGAGTGCACAGAATGCAGAAGCAAATAAATAAGTATAAACGGCAAGCCAAGAGACCCAAGGTTGACAGGGTCGAAGCAGAAACTGAGACAGACCCAATCGAACATCTGTTCGAGGCTAGAGAGTATTCCTTAACGACCAAGTTACAAACATGGAAGTATACTACGGCCCGGTATCAAAGAGAGATCAAAAGGACTGAAGAAAAGGCCTCCACAACCATCTTCGGATATGTGGAGCGTATAGATATTATGAAGTTAAGGCATGCAAAGCAGCAACTCAAGATGGAGCAGCTAGAAAAGCAAGTGGCTGAGCTGAAGAATGATAAGGAACAAATGTTCAAATTGGTGCAAGAGGTGATGGCATGTCGTCCCCCTGCTTCTTGCTATTCTTTATTTTTACATGAACGTTTCCTTTTATTTTGCATGGAGAGTATTAAGAACGGGGTCAGTTATGAGATTGAAGATGGCGTTCCGGATCATGAGAAATCGTGATGTGCCAACTCAGCATTTGATGTGTGAGTTTTATCTGCATGGGTATTTGTTACGGTTGGACAGAGACTTTAATCCAGTCCCATATGTAGGAGACATCCATTTGAGGGCCCTCACCTCTTATGCTTTCAATCAAATTCATTGGCAGAAGGCTTGTGATACTTTTGAGTTCAATCAAGTCACAAAGTCGTTTATAGTAAGAGGGGAACATGGGAGGTTAGACACAGTGTACAATAAGCACCATGCATTTTTGAAATTTGAGGAGAATAAAGAAAGAATGCTAAGGACACAAAGGTGGTGCCTTGATCTTTGTATTAATCAACTAACTGTTTCTCAGAAAGAGGCCCTCAATTGTTGTCAGAAAAGATGGATGATGTCACCAACAGCTGTCCGGAATAGAGAACCTTTTGGGGTGCCTAATTTTGCGCGAGCACTTGCCAGGGTACCCAGATATGTGGCATGCGTCCAAACATGTGGGATCTGGTGGATGGGGCTTCGGTTCTAGTACCCTGTTATTTGGTTGCCTGCAGAAGTTTATACCCCTGCGTACAACGTTCCAACAGATTGGTGGAAGGAAGTTCTCCTCTCAGATGGATTTAAAGTTCCGGAGACCGAGATGTCTCTAGAGTATGATCTCGCCGGGCTTCATGAAGCTCACAGGTTGCAGAACCTAGATCTGTGGAGGCGGCGGATTGCATGAGGGCATGCAGAAGGCTAGTTGGGCGGAGATGTTGGGCACCGAATCTAGCTATCTCTCTGCCCATTTTTGTCATCCTTTCTGACCCTTTTTGTTTAATTACCTATATTTTCCATTTTAAACTCATGAGGTAAATACCCCTAACTTTTCCAATTGGAATATTTTAATTAATGAAGTAAAGTCGCGGAGTTTTACCTAATTGCAGCACTAAGATTCGTGTTTGATTATATTGAAGAGACCATACAGCAAATGATTTGGCAAATTCATGACTAGCCTAGGAGATGACGACTAAGTCAAATTCCACGGAAGCTATTCTCGGCCCTTGCTTTATCCCGGAGATGTCTAGATGTTCGTGTCATTCCAACGAAAGTCCATTTAGAACGCGCGGTTATCATGTTTCGGGGAAATCTGTTAATTCATGTATGCCTGTATAAAATGGACATTGTTCATAGCATTGAGGTTCTAGGAATGTAATCCCCATTTTTCGGATAATAAAATGGTGGTTTTCTATTCTAAAGCGTTTTCATAAGCAACGCAGCCACGATCGAAGAGTTGGGCCTTTTCCTATTAGACATAAGTGTGTGTATGTGTGTGGATTATTTCTTGTTGTAGTTGTTGCTATTATTTCTTCTGTTGAATTGTTTTGGGGCCTCCAACCTGTGTGTGTGTGTGTGTGTGTGTGTGATTTTTACTTCACGGCAATGTTTTGAATCTTAACGAAAATAAGCCATAGTTGAGATTATGTGTTTGGCTACATATACCTTGCACGTTGCCTTAGAAGGATGTCATCTAGGGTGATAGGTAATGGGATTAGGGTGGATAAATCATCCCTACCTGAACACCAACACATTTACAGCTTTATTATTGTGCATATCTCAGTGTTTTATTTTGTATTTTATAACAATAGTCTCTCTTTATTTCTTTAAATTATTGTAGCTTATGCTCTACATAATTCAGGATCATTGAGCCCAAATTATGACTAGCTCACTAATTTTATTAAACCTGATTTTATTTCAATTTTTTAAATTATTTCTTTTTGTATATCATTTGCTTTGTTGTAAATTCTTTATTTATATCATGTACATTCTTTATTTTGCTAATGCAAACTTTTCCTTCCCGTGACATAAAATTTTCCCATTAAAAAAGAAAAGAAAAGAAAAAAACTTCTAGCTACAAATTTAGAGCATTTTGTTTCATTATCTCGTTGAGTTAATGAGATTCAAAGAGTTGAGTTGTTAAAGTTCAATTAAATTAAACACAATCATCAACAAGTGGACTTTGGGCTTAGTGGGATTTCAATAGAACTTCATAAGTTTGACTAGATGAAGGAGAATGGTCTTCATCCTGCCACCACTAATATCATCAGAAAGAATTTCCCTTTGGGTGCTTGTTGTGTAGGACAGTTTAAAAAACCACCCATAACAATCGGGTAGGCTTTGGGCTAGTGGGATTTCGAAAGAAACTTATGAGTTTGACTAGATGAAAGAGAATGGTCTTCATGTTAAGTGATAAATTCCCTCATGGATTCTTGGTGTAGGTTGGGGGCGGTTAGCTACAAAGCCTTAGAATAAACAGTTGAGCTTATGGTGGGTGGAACATGGCTAACCCTTCATCAATTGCAAGTAAACTTTGATATTGATCAAATAAGCTCCCTTATGGACTTAAAATTGGGATGTAAATCATATTCCTTGAAATATAAATGATGATTGATAAACTATGTATATGGGTGATTTCCTATTGCATGGACATCCTATTCTATGTGATACATATTTATGATACAAGAAGGTAAATTTTGGCTATGATGAATATGTAATGTTCACATGATTGGTTGATCTCAATGTGTTCTTATGATGTGTTTTCATGATTTTGAGCATGGGACTAAGAGATACTTACTCCTAGTAAGAGATACTTGGGACTAAGAGACACTTGGTTTTAATGTTTAGGGTTGTAATAGACCTTTTTCTATTAAGTTGTTGTGTTTGATACGATAAGGGATTTTAACCACTTAGTCCCTTAGAAAACTAGGAGGGATGGTTAGTTGATTACGGAAAACTCTTAGTGAGCCTCAACCAAGGAGCTTGATCTACTCTAGGTAGGCCAAAGAAGCTTTGAATCTACTATATGGTTGAATAGTTGAAAGGTATCCTTGTTCTGGGATAAGAAGAATTGGAGGCATTCTGATGTTGGTGCCTTACAAGTACTATGTTTCTTGTGAAGGCAAGTGTTGATGTTGGATTTTAGTTGATTTTATGGTGGGTTCTAAGCCCTGTGTATTTTTGGTTGAGGAGAGTGATAAGCGTCACTCAAATAGGGGCAAATTGTGAATAGTGACCTCGTTGACTCCTCGAAAGAAATGCCTAGTAAATGGCTATGGAATGAAGGTTTGGATTCCTTTCTAGGATGATGAAGATATCAAAATAGTTAGGATAATTTGGGCATAGTGTCAACCTTATTTGGAGAATTTGGGAATAGCATGAAGATCTCAACATGGGTAGGGATTGCCATGTGTCATCCATGTTTAGCTAATGTGGAATTGTATGATGGGGACATGGGGCAAAGGGTTGCCTCATGGCACTAGTACATATGTTGACATGGTGTTTTGAAGGTAAAGTATTCAACTGGGCATAACTTTGTGTCTAGAGCTCAAATTTTGTGAAATTATATCGATGGAAAGATCTCAACAAACAAAATATGATGGTAATCTCATGAATGAGTTTTAAGATGGTTGAAGGAAGACTATTTTTAATAACCCCACCTTCTTAAGATGAATTAGTGGGTTGGGTATGTTACAAAGTGGTATCGGCGTTGTGGTTCAAATATTAGGCCTAGGGGGGTCAGAGATACACCAGAGAGATGAGTTTGGAGCAAGACAAAGAGCTTGTTGATTTTATTTTGGTGACAATAGCATTATTTGAGGTGAACTTGAAAAGGTATGGTTGCTTGGATTTGAGCAATTATGTAACAAAATAGTGTTCATTGTGAGAAAATAATAATGCTTGGAAAAGTTATACCTTGAAGTTGGTCTTAAGAGCCTATCTCTTGTGAATTGTATTGATCTAGGAATCAAAAAAGTATAATTAAAGATGGAAAGTGCAATGGATGCAATTGCATGCATGTTGTATGTATATGGTTATGTGTATGTTGGACACATGTTTTAGATGGCAAGGCATTTTTCCTTGATGTGAGCTATGTTAGGATCACAAAACCGAGAGAACTGGTGGTTTCTAAAAACATTGTTGCTTGGGATCCCAATGCCCATAAGGACAAATTTACCTTGAGTCTTTCTACCTTTAAATAGGATTTATTCCACATGAATGTCACGAGTCAATACCATAGTTTATCACAAACCTGGAGCTCAAAAATCATCAGTAACTTGACTAAGTCATGTTTATGCAAACCACCCTAACAATCACCCTCTTAAAATTGACATGGGGATATTAACCTAGTCCCAATCATTCTATCAATGTCCATATAAAAAGGTTACCATCTATCAGAGTGCATGGGTAACTTCCACTGTATCCGCCAGTTATCTAGGACACTTTTTCATGTCCATGGTTCATCAACCATCTCACATTCTCCCCTCAAGCTAGGATACCAATACACTTGCAACCTTGATACCTATCCAAGTGGTCCATTGCACAACTTAATAACTGCATGTGTCATTGCATTACATTTAAGCCTAATCAAACTATTAAGGTCTTACAACAACACAAGCTCATGTCCAACCTATGTGCCTAAATAATATGTAGTACAACCTCCCGAGGAAATATAAATACCTATGGAAAGATTTCATAACTAGACAAAAAACCCTTAGGGTGTTCACACACCACTACGGATCTCATCACACGATGGCTCCTTCACTAAACTTCAAACCATTGACTCCATCTTTGTTTTCTTGTCCATATGACCACTCTCTCGCTATATCTCCAACCTATGTTATTAATCTTCATCCACATTCTCATTGTGCATCCTCTTCCTGGATTTTCTTGCTACTCTCGAAATTGTTACTTGTCTCCTTACATATCTATCAATCACCGACACATTTTCCAATGAGTCATCCTCAAGTGCCTCAAATAGGGTGTGTTTGTCCAGTTGCTTTTCCATTGCAACATTGGCACATGATAATCTCTTCCTAGATTCTTTTACTTGTAGTTTGACCAATTAGCACAAAGGAAACTTCAATAGCCAATCCTTCAACCTAACCACTCACTCCTCCTCATCCTCCATGACGTTTGTGTGCAATTTTTTTGTTGCATCATAAAAAAAGTGTGTTTTCATGTCCAAGTTGCTCTCTATGACACTCTCCTCATTTGATTCCAGACCCGACTATTATCCAATGGCCCACTTTGTCAAGCTCTATGTACCATATGATTTTTGTGATACCAAGTACGCTCAACTCTAGCTCTTATCAACACTGACAACAACACTGACGACAAATCCGATTGATTTGCATACATATTCTACCAGATCATTCATGCTCTAATCAACACAACAACTTTGACCACAATGTTGATTCCAATTGTTAGGATCACAAAATCGAGAGAAGTGGTGGTGTCTAAAGACATCGTTGCTTGAGATCCCAATGGCCACGAGGGAAAATTTACCTGGGGTCTTTCCACCTTTAAATAGGTTATATTTCACATGAATACCATGGGTTCTCATAAACCTGGAGCTCAAAAACCATCGGTAACTTGACCGAGTCAAGTTTATCTGAATCACCCTAACAAGCTGATGGGGAAGATAGTGCCTAGAAAGAAATGTGGGAAGCCATGTGGCACATGTTGCCCAAATTAGCAAGTGTGCAAGGGAAAACTCTCATGGAAAAGGGAGTCATAATGTTGGAAATGTATCCTTGAGGGTTGTTGAATGACTAGGCAGGAAGGTGGATCCCTGCAAATCAAGTGTGCTTTGAATTCTAAGAGCGAGCTCATGCGTATGATGATGTTTATGAGTTTGTATGCACATGTAAGGGTACACAGGGCATACCTAAAGGTGCTTTGAGTACCTTGTATGATGCATACCATGGACACAATGCAATAATATGAATGTTGATGCAAGTGTCGAGTAGTAGGTAAGCTTGCTACAAATAAGGTCAAGTTGTGAAATATTGATCTTTTTATTTAATGAAGATGATAATCTCCTTAATTTAATGATTGTAAGTACCCACATGAAAAATGAGTGAGGTTGATATGTATGTCAGATTTCCTCATGGAAGAGGAAAAGTCATGGTGAATGTGATGTGTGGTTGTTGTGAAAATTTTTTAAGTTAGATTAATCTGGTTTTGTGAACTTATTTTTACTAATTGGAATACTCACCAAAGTGTGACTTGCAGTTGGAACAAAACTTCCAACTTCAAGTCATTATAGATTGATACATTTATTGCCAAGGAAACCAATTATATTGGAACTAACTCTTTCTAATAAACTAGCAATGGTGTGTTGTTTCAGCACATAAGAATTCATGGAACAATAAGGAAAGGAAGGTTCGCCATAAGGCACAATACAACGTGGAGAAAACTTCACACATCAGGAATGATAAATCAAATAAGAGGAAGGATGTTGAAATTCCTCCAGATTCAGTGGAGTTGAGAAGCTTGAAAGTTGAACTAGAGAGTTACAAGGCTAATCATAAGAGATCCTTGGAGCACAAGAGGAGTAGAAGGAGATCAATTTAGTGTTATTGCAAGGTATATTAGATTTACAAAGAAAAAGGCAACATGGAGTAGTTGCCAACAGTATGGACATACATCTATCTAAGAGGGTGCTAAGCCCATAAGAAGTTCTGAAATATGGGTCAACTGCTAGCTATACAAGAAAAAAATCTATAAAGAAGAGGCATAGGAGTGTCAAGAAAGACACGCCCAGTGTCATAAAATCTCTCTAGCATTAAAAACACTTTGTTGTGTTTCTTCTATAAAAAGTAAAGGACTTCAATATTTACAAACAATCCAAGCTTAATGGATTTCTTTAGGTTATGGGGAATAGTGGCTTAACAAGGAAGTTTTGACACAAAGACTACTCAGATCCACATAGACTTGGCCACAAGACAAATCCAAAACAAATGTTTCATGGGTCATCTCCCTCGCATTAGGAACAACATGGATTTTACACTTTTAGTTATGTTACTCATTTATTCACTTGCAAACCTCCCACAACAAGAAACCATGCAAAGAAAGGATTCTTTGGCTCCAAGATTAACTTCCAAAGGCTTCACTCGAAGCACAATCATGATCTATGTTTGTACCTAATTTGCCAAAGCTTATTAAAATGACTCTCGAATACTAGTTTGAGACATAGCCATTTGTAACATAGTTCAATCTTATATCTTAGGGAACATTATAGTACACCCTTGTTTCCAATCTTGAACCATGCTCAAGGTCCTTGAAGGCTCAACTTAGGAATAAGTCATCAAGTATTAGGCTTTGTACACACTCAAAAATAGAAGTAAATAGACTTTCCAGTCAAAATTTATGTTTATGTTTTGTTTAGAGGATCCTTTCCCTCTTTTTGTTGCCAACCAAGTCCTTGGTGGTCTATATAGACCTTTTAAATAGTCACCACACTAAACACCATGTAGACTATAGGCTACCATTAAGTTAAACTAGGGAAGACTATAATAAAAATCCCATTAAATGATCATTCAAAGTTGTTATTAGAGAAATTAAGATTCAAAATGGACCATTTATGGAACATAATAAAATACTAGTTAAAATAATAAAAATAAGAGTTACAGGCGAAGGTTCTGTTGAACGTCACTGCAGAGGTTCTGAGTGCCATTGCACCGCAGGAAGGATCGATCAGAGGTTAAGGGTGGTGCAGATTAATGACGTACCTTGTTCTTTTTAGGATTTTTGTGAGCACTGATCTGAAGACGCTACCTAGATATTCTCTCTCCACAGGCGAGGTTTTACACAGATCTGATAGTGGATCCGAGAGTATAGTATAATATTTGTCCTCTGGAGCGTTCCAAGCAGAAGTTTTATGGATAAATAAACCAGATATGGATATTCACACTACTTTGTGGGCTCTGTGAGGGTGTAAAGGCAGATTGGTGCTGGATTTGCGGAGCTCGACAATTCGGTATTTCTTTTTAACTAATAGGTGGGATCTGAGAGTACGAAACTTAAGATCTGATTTAGATCTGCAATTTTTGATGCATGGATCGACGGATCGGTTCGCTTTTTCAATAGATCCAGTTGTTTTGATGGATCGACTCTCAACCCCCTTGCCACAGTCACCTACATTCCACTCGGCACTCTCCTCTGGCATAGATCTGGGCATCTACGCACTAGACAGTCAATGGATCATGGACCAGGAAGCACAGAAATCATTCCAAATATTCATTAAATCCTCCTCTGGTAAATCAAATCTTGTATGGGTTCGGGCTACAGAAAGCATTAAACATTTGAAGCAAAATATACATCATATTCAAGGTATTCTGACGCTCTCACAAAGCTTGATCTGCGAAGGCAAACTAATGCAGGATGACCTGAGAATACAAGATTATAATATTGCTCCGTCATTCACCATCATCTTAAATTTGAGACTGCGAGAAGGCTCTTCTGAACCGTACAAATCAGAGGGTACAGGGAGTACATCTGGATCTAGCCTTCCCAAAGGAACAGAACTGAATCAAGGTCAAGTTAGTGGAGGTCCTCTACACACTAAAAGGGAATGGTGGTCGTTTCAACCACACCAAAGCAGACACACAACATCCCCAATCTCTATCTAGTGGAGCAGTTGAATCACACACTAACATTGACTATCGATTTAGCAGAAAGAAACAAATAATCTGCATACAATTTATGAAGCCTAAGCCATTATATGCAGATTCAATAGTTTTTGGCCAAAGTCAATAGATCTATTTCACTGGATCTTCACAACTTGGACAATAAATAAGATTCACCTTTGTTCCAAAGGTTTTTTCATAGTAAACTTCGCATTATTGGAGAAATGAAATATATTATGCAAAAAGGACCATGATTTTGGGGATCTTTGGGACTTTTTGCTACCCCATGGTTTCCAGATTTTAATGCAAATACAATGGTAGTATCAAAAATGTCACTGTGGGTTAGGATGCATAATCTTCCTCTACATTTCTATCATCATAAAGTACTAGAAAGCATTGGGAACCTTTTAGGGCGATATATAAAGATAGATACACAAAGAATTGAAGAACGCATCTACACTTTCGCCATAATATGTGTGGAGTTGGACCTCAGCAAATGACTGTCGGACCACATTCTCTTGACACAACAAGCAAAGTTGGATACAGTTCCTAGATTTGAGAACACAACCTTCAGATGTCGAATATGTCGATAGACCGGACATCCACAAAATATGTGTCCTGATGCCAAGAAAGAGCCACGAAGGAAGAAGAAGCCAAGAAAGCAGCCCAAAGGATGGCAATTCCCACTACCCAAAGACGAAGAGGATGAAGAAGAAATGGGTCCCCCCCCAATGAAGAAATCCATAACCAACAAGAAAGTGTAGAAATGGAGGAAGCAAACCATGAAGCGTCAGAAATCCCAGTACCCACAACGCAGTGGGAGGGGATTCCTAAAGCTAAAGAACTGGGGGGTATCAAACTTCACCATGTATCAGAAAGCTCAGACTCAAGATAAGGAAAATCCAAGAATGGAAGAAGTAAACCAGCTAGTACTTGTAACAACCACTCAACTTCAAGGAGAATGGAGGAAATTAGAAAAGAAGAAATGGAGAAAAGGGTAATATGTCCTCTCTTCATATTAAAGTCTTTTATTTGTTTCTATGATCACCAGTCTTGGACTGGCTTGATGGGATGCCTTGCAAACATCTACAACATGTAATTTTGTTTTCATTAATAAAATTACGATTTTTCCTCATAAAAAAATTTAAGCTACAATTTTTTGAAAGGAAAATAAAGAAAACTATTTTTTTAATTATATTTTTATATGTTTACTTAAAATCCAATAAGTACCTACACTTGAAACATATAAAAAGATAAGTCGAAAATACATGATTAAAAAATATATATACATATTCCATAATTTAGTGATTAGCTAGTTACCCTTGTAATTGACATTATTCTCTTGAATCTTATCGATTTTTTGTTTTGTGATTCATTTCTTATTTCTTGAAAAAAAAATCTCTCCCTACGAGAATCTTAAATACTTAAAAAAAAACAAAAGTGCCAACAATTTTAAATAGAGATAACCAAATTTTTTTTTTAAAATACCATACAACTTTGACTAACTTTGACTTTTAAAAAAGTTTCAATAAAACTTTCTAAATTTCATTCAACCACCCCCACAATTTTTTAAACCGAAAAAAACACCAAACCTTCCACGCAAGTTTTATTTATACACAAAATGAAATGTAAATAAATAAACAATTGACCTTGTGAAACCCCTTGCCATTTGATTATACACAAACCATCATTCATAAATGTGACAAAAACCCAATTGACATTGTGAAACCCTTTGCCAGTGCAATTGTCAGAAATGAAGTCCATGAGAGCCTTTTCCAAGCACTAATCACCCAATGCTAACCATGGCAATGACAGAGCAACAAAATTTCTGACAATTATGAAACTCCGTTGGTGATCCACCTGTCAATTTTCCTTTCAACCCTTTACACCACCACTTCTGGAAGTCATAAGGAGAAACCTAGAAAGCACTGGGAATACCAAGTAATTTAAATTTCTGACCCTGCGGAAACCAAACCAGGACCAATTATGAACAGCGAACTAGTGTGACTCTGGGTGTTGCCTTTATCTGTAACACATGTGTTGCGCCATCGGATAGTTAATCACGAGGCCAAGTAAAAAATATCCAGACATTCCATTCCTCTGTCTCGAGAAATTTGATTCCCAAAATGGACAAAAAGAGTCATTAGCAAAGTGGTTATTCACGAGCTAGCCAGCAAACTGGTCGTT
Source organism: Pinus albicaulis (assembly GCA_034641835.2). Classification (NCBI taxonomy): domain Eukaryota; kingdom Viridiplantae; phylum Streptophyta; class Pinopsida; order Pinales; family Pinaceae; genus Pinus; species Pinus albicaulis. Next base: position 1,201,711,149 of record CM076572.1, on the reverse strand, counting down.
CAGCAGCTAGCCATCATCGGTTTCAGAGAGTGAGAGACCTTTAACAAGCCCTGCTCCAACCTTGTGACAGACCAACACATGCAAGGCTGGAGATTGTGGACAACCTTGCCTGATGGATCAAAATAAAACAACGTCAGATTTGCATCTATTAAATGGGCAGGGACGCAGAACCTTCTACAAAAAGCGTCTCCACAGCACCAGTGAAGGATGAGCCAAACATCAGAATGATGCATGGCCACTGAACTCAGAATTTCACTGTTTATCTTTTATCATTTTTTTTAACAAGTCATTGTGGAAGACTGCATCCAAACCCTCTGGTATTAGGGCACTCCAGTGATACTCCAAAGCTCAAAGAGTGTGGAGATGCCTCCCTAATCCTCCATCCAAAATACCCAAAATACAATGTTATTGGTGTGGAGATGCCTCCCTAATCTCCATCCAAAATGCCCAAAGTACAATGTTATTAGGGTACTCACACAGTGTGAAGATGTGTTCCTTCTGGGTTTTCATAATGTTTGACAGAGTTAATGATATTAGTAGTTATGTGTATTGCTTGATGGCTTACAATAACATTAGGGTGCTCACACAGTGTGAAGATGCATTCCTTATGGGTTGCCATAACGTTTCAGAGTTAATGATATTAGAAGCTATGTTTATTGCTTGATGGCCCATATATATTATAGTTGTCTACTTTGAAGTTTGAACATGAGGTTTCAGCTGTGCATGGGATGATCACAATGGAAGTAGTGATAATAATGACAGATTTCTTCAATCCCGTTAGCCAGTTAGTACTGTGGAGACCTATAGTGCTGATCCTAAATGAGAAAGGGCTTATCACCAGATTACTCAAGTTTTTAGTAAAACTGAAGTTGAAATTTTAAATGGTTTACCAAATTTTAAATATCCTCCTCCAATGAGTTGGTAGGTATGACTCCATTGTAGGTATTACTCTATTGTATAGAGGATGAAACCATTAGAATTTGGCAAATATGTGGTTTAACTAATAGACTAAACAGATCTTTTTTCAGATTTCAGATTGCTTTTTCAGGCATTTAATTCAGTAATTTTTCAAAAATCTCTACTAGATTTCATAAGTTTAATTTACTTTACAGAGTTTTAGTGTTCTTAGTATTTTAGGGTACTTGGTATTTTAGGGTGCTAAATCATATTTATGCATTGATAAAAACATTTTAAATAATAAAAAATCACAATCTTCCTCAAAATTGTATAATAAATTTCCGAGAAGTATTTTAAGGTAATAAATTCATTTATATATTGAAAATAAAGAAATCTCCCATGAAATTGTATGGGTACAGAACTTGTATGACTACATTTCTGCAAAAAAACCAAAATGTATTATCCCCACTAAGTGTTTGTAATTTCCAAAGACATGAAATAATGAAAGGTGCATTATCTTGGCATTGTGGTAACGAAAACGGTATCTACTTGAAACCTGTGTTGTAGATCCATACCCAAATCTCTCCTTGGAAAGTGCCCTTTTTTTCAATAAATGCTTTCTGTAGGTTCTCTAAGTTATAAGCATTTATAAAATTATAAACAACAACAAAAGGAAAAATTGGACAACAGCAAAGCAGATATTAGAAACTGAATTACAAGTGTTTGGCTACAACAGACCAATTCCGGAATGAGCAACAGAAACATATCTAAGTCCAAGAACACTAATTTTCCATGCTGGCTACCACTGGAACCAAAGTCCATAATCAATCATCGTAAAATCATAAAAATTGCAGCAGCAGGAACCATTACAGATACCCAGGGGTTGGTCATTATTATCATCGTTAGATAGCCCCTACCAGCAGCCTTTTGTTGGTGATTTGAGCTTGGGAACAGTAAATTCTCGACCAGCCTTTTGTTGGTGATTTGAGCTTGGGAACAGTAAATTCTCGACCATCATTATTCTGCTGCTGTTCTTCAGAGGCTTCTCTGCTTCAGAAATTGCAAGGGCCAACATAGGAAACCTGTCATTCAGTGGCCAGGGAAGGAGGCTACGTGGGCAGCTGCATCACCAGTCACGGCGTTTCCTGACCTGCCTGCCTGACCTTTGGTGTGGCCAGTCTGCACTACTCTGAGATTGCTGGTATCGAAACATCTATTCTTTTTCCTTCTATATAGTTTTAATTTTCTCGGTAGATAAACGTCTTAGGCCTCTTAGGCCTTTCCCCAAAGAGCCGGTTTATGTTCTCTTGTACACAACTGAGACTTAACATCTAGTAAACCGTGCCTGCTACATTATCTTTGACAGACTCCACACCTGTATTCTAGTGACCTACAAGAATGTCATTGCTTTCTGAACTACAAGTATTCAGCGAACACGTTGGCTCATCTTCGACCCGCCTGGAGATAGATTTCATGCGACAGCCATCTGGATTCAAAGTCTTCTCACTACTCTTTCTCCGCCGTTTAGGAGAGAAAAAATCACAAGCAAAAGCCTCCAATGCTCTTGTACTCAAGGGGCGGATCCTTGTGCTTTGCCTGCGTACATTTTCCTGTAGAGCACTTCCGTTGTTTTCTCGTGGCCCGGTAGAATTGCTCTCATCTAGGCCTGGACATGAGGACTTCACAATTCCTGAATTATTAAGCACTACCTGAGGGTGCTCAAAATTTGCCTCGGAATAAGAGGTTTCTTCAGACTTCGAAGCTTCTGAGACTGGACTACTGTTTACTGGGACAGAATTGATCATAGTATTTAATGGTTGATCTTCTGGTATGTTCAGACCAGACCCTATCTCAGGAATCAATCTGCATATCCTAGAATTCTGAGAATTGTTATTGATCGTATTTGCAGAAGGCCAATCTTTACTCACAAAAGTAGCATTGATGTTTCTCCCGGCACTTGCTTGAGTTGAATGTGGTACGCACATGCTTATTTCTAATGGAGTAGCTCCTAAAAGAGGTTGTGGTTCAGGATATTCTTCCTTGGGATTAAATTTCAGCATTGTTGTTTGATCTTTTGACTCACCAGATTCTACCAAACTAGCAGTTTTTATATCCTCCTTATCATTTATACAGGTAGTTAGTTTCCTCCGCTTCAAGGGAGAGAGCAGACAATCCCATTGATCGGGGGTTGATACCTTGCACAATCCAAAAATCTCATTCCTCTCACCCGAGCTTTCATGATCAACTACAACTCGGGTTGACTCTTCAGAATTACAGTTCAATGAATCCTGAGCTTTCGCCTTGCACAATCCAAAATTCTCATTCCTCTCACCCGAGCTGTCATGATCAACTACAAATAGGGTTGACTCTTCAGAATAACAGTTCAATGAATCCCCTTGAGATGGCGATAATTCTAAGTTGTCTGTATCTTCTGTTTCCCATGACACATTTTCAGACCTGTCTGAGCCATCATCCAGAGGCAAAGTCACTCTCTCCCGTATCCTAGATGGTCCTACTCCTTGTGATGTTAGACTGGTGTCAACTATTGTAAATGCCAAGGATGAAACCTGTGTGTTAAATCTAGGTTGAAGATAGAAACGCTGATGATCCGGATGCCCATTTTCTTCATCTGCATTCTCAGAATCCTGGAGACATTCTGGCTTCACTTCAACTGCAGTTATTTCATGTGTGTCTAGTTCAAGCAGTCTTGGATCTGAGGCCACCCTGCTTAACACCTCACTAACAGAATCAAAAAAATGAATTCCTTTCGTTAGATCTCTTCTTGAAAACTTATGTACACCAGGGATCAGAAAAACTAAAGGCTGCCTCAATCCAAAGGCAGCCTTGTCAGGTTTCTCAGAATGCCATCCCCTCGCCAAGAGACGAGGCCACACTGCCTCCCAAAATAAGTCATCTGCTCGAGCTTTGCTAAGCCTAAAATCTCCAGTTAGGAACTTAATAATCTCTTCATTAGAAAGGGTGGAACATGCCCTGCCCATTGGAATTTCATGACGAGAAGAACTAACTTGGTTTGTCTTTGCTGGCTCTGCAAGAACTGCAGTAAGATCTTCCTTTCCTTTGCCAATTCCCACAGCTTGAACAAGTATATTTGGTCCTGCTAATGCTTTCAGCTTTGTAACGAACTCTTCCATAGAAACTCTCCCATCATTAAATGCCTTTGTTACCTGTTTATCAGAAAATTATGTTAGATCCTATACTTAAAAGAACATTCAAACTATCATAACAGGAGTAAGGCTAAAAAACTCATAACCAGAAGATTTTTCTTTTGAAATATGCGTCATAATTCTATTGAGTTAAAAGATAAATTGATTGTCAAACATATTATGAAAAAAAGGAAAGCTGATAGACTGCCACCACAAACAATGATCAAGGGCTAAAATGTTAAAACACTGAGCCCAAAATCTAAAACCCGATTCCCAAGAACAGTAAATCCCCATAAGAGACAAAACAGGGGAGATGCCAATGAGCTTCCCTTTACAAATCCCCAGGCTTTCATGCAAGGAAGCAACCTGATCCTGGCAAGAGTAAACAAAAGCATCCCTTTACAGCTTCTTGGGCAACATACAAGGGAGCAGCATGTGCCTGAACAAGGAAGTCACTTACCTATCAACTACAGAAAAAACCCTTAAGAGTTCATAACCCGGATCTCAAAAACCAATAATTGTTACTTGAAGAATTGAGTTCACTTTTGCGAATGCTGTTCACAATTTTCTGCTAATTGGATAATTTGGCATTTAGGTTATTTATATATTGTGAAACAAAAAGATCAATCTAGTCAAACTGGATTATGATATTTAGTTCATGTGTCAGTTACAAGACGTATCATCTAATTAACAACATGTCATTTTTACATTTACACATCTAATTGACTTTTTGAGAAGAAAGCTTACCTCTGGGATCTCATGTTTCAAATGCTCAGGTATGTGAGGAATTAAGCGTCTCAACAATTCCTGTTGCCGCCATCCAGAGAAAATGCGCTGCCCCTGGATACACTTTCTGCTTCTCGTCCTTTTAGATTCTGCCCATCTGCAATATGAATCTGTCTTGAAGAACTTCCCGTAATAGAATGATAATATATCTCCCATTTCTTTGGTTTCCACAAATCTTTTCACAGCTTTAAGATTTTTCCCATAGATATACAGCCCAAGTATGAATAAATCTTCCTCACTTTTACTCCAGGATGCACTTTGCCTACCAGGAACTATCATGTAACTTCTCGAACTTGCATCTTCCCCTGTATTATACGTTCCTTGATGCTGAACCTGGCAATTGGAGTCAATGCAGTGCTTGTTTGAGTCCAAAAAACCAACTTTCATCTTCTTGACCGTCTTCCAGCCAACCTTGCCCCTTTTTCTTTGATGCCCATTGCAATAAGAAGATGTATCAAGCACATTCTCATCTGTAACAGTAGACTCTGTAGCAGTATCGTCTGGTCTTATGAATTCTGTCTTCAAATCTGTGATAGAACAAACTGCATTGTCCTCTCTGAGTTGGCCGCTGTTAATAATCTCATGGGTACATCGATCATTTGCCACCTCAGAAAAATCCAGCTGACATAATCCACAATCTTTCTTTATAGCTGGAATTGGGGAAGACTCCTTTGAATGGAACTCATTATCTGAGGAGCTTCCATTTCCAAAAGGTGAGAAACAACAGATCTGCATTACTGGCACAGGCAACCCTTCCACAAACAGTAGTTCAAAGTCTTCAGCCTTGCCATCCTTATTATCCTTACTTGTATTCATGCCCAGTTGATCATGGCCCATTTTCATCTTAAATGGTGGCACATTGACTTGATACTTGTCTCCAATCCGGGGGGGAACATGTGGACTGTCAGAGCTATCATCGGAGTTAGTAGAGGCCGATAACAGTAATGGGCTTCCAAATATTTCATCAATTGGCCCACTCCCATCACCGCTTTCATGAGAAGATGACTGCATTTCCTGTATGGTGAAAGCCAGTCTCTCCATCTGTCTTGAATGACAGTTAAGATCTGAACAGGCAAACATAATTTTTGAGATGGGCGACATCAAGGCCATGCACAGAAGTAGCTAGGGCCTAGGCAATCAAGTACTTGAAATGGAGAATTACTGGACAATAGAATAGACAAACTTAGATTCAACATGTCAAACAATACTTCCTTTTTCCTTTTGTCCTAGCCAAATCTGAAAGCGTATTAATTTGTTCAGGGTTAGTCTACATGTGCTTCATAAAAAGTATGGTACAAACATATGGATCAACACAGAAGTTCTTCTAATTGATTGCACGGATCATAAATCTTGAATACATTGAGTGTCAACACTGAGAACATTCAATACCAAATGTGTTGTAAAAGAAGAGATTCATCTGGACTAGCAACCATGATTGAGAGTTCCATTAAAACTTGAGATACACGGAAAGAAGTTGCAATATTAGGAACTGGTATTTTCACTTAAGATTAGTTTGTTAGTATGGACTCTTCAAGGTATCTATCCTTTCAAGGGGCATTTTGCAGTTCATGCTGCTTTCTCCTAATTTAGGGGAGATTAGTTCTCAGTTGTCCATGCAAATCAGAATTCTGAGCAAGCCTTATACTTGTAGCTTTCTAGTTGCAAATCCATTTGAAATCTGGGAACATTTGGAACCATAGTCTACAAAGTCAAAAGAAAATTGTGGCAAGGAGTTACGTTTATCCACATTAGTTTGAACCATAATACCTAAAATCAAATAGTCTGACTAGGAACCTTTTTCCCTGTGATTGTTGTTTCTTATATACAGTCTAGGAGGTCTACATAAACCCCTGTAATCATCTGTATGAAAAAAATTGGTCTTTTCTTTGGGCCTTCCAGCCTCTGGTTTATTTAGAGTCCAGGAAGTCTACATAAGCTCTCTGATCATCTGCATCGAAGATGCTCTGTTGTTTCTGCATGCTTTGCAGCCTCTGGTTAACCTCATCTAGCAGCCATGATGACTGCTTTCATTTTGAATATAATCTGGCCTTTGATAATCATATAGTGCAGGCCTGAACTATCAGTTGTACTGGCATAGCATGAACAGTGAAAGTCAGACGTTGGTATGGCACCCACCCAGTTGTTATATGAAGGTAATTTTCTTCCACGTATCCATTGTATTTACAGGAAAACAAAGGGTAATGTCCTATGGTTATCCATTTTTCGTGCCTGGCAGCCTAAAATGTAAATTCCAGATTGTCATCTGTAATGTTCTCATGTCTGAGTCATACATTGTAAAATTTGCATGTTATTACATGTGGCATCTGCAAACTTTTGAGATCTCTTCTTTCCTTTATTTTTGAAAATTGCATCAGCCATTGCAATAGAAACATACAAATGTACCTGGTTGAACATCGTCAGACTAAAACTTGATGGTGCTCCATCTCCCAAACATAAGTGAGTAGAGCTAGCGAACAGGCCTTATCCACACTCTAACACATCAATATCTGTATGAGATATAACCATTCTACGTGAAAATTAATCAACGAAGTCAACTTTGAACACATTTCTCCTTGATTGAACTTGGACAAATGACCACTAAAAGTAGCTCTGCATCTGATCCATTGAAATGAAAGTCTTGTCAAATAAATAGTACTGCATAAACACTGCCATGCTTCCTGATCATCCAGTTATTTCCAAGAATATAACTCTCCCCCCTCAAAAGAACTCAAAGATGATTGAAAATTGTGTCTCAATCTATCGCCAATATGCTTGGGCATGTTACCCATCAACATACATGCATAACCCTAGGAGAAAGTTTTTCTCCTACGATACAGCTTGCGAGCCGGCAGCCCCTACCATGATCCACTGATAACCAGCCTCAAATTCTTCTCACCCATTCTTCGATCAGTACATTCATCTGTCTAGCGTACTCATCAGATGAAGGTGGGTCATCTATTGTGAGGTACATTAACCAATTTCGCATGTAGGTGCTTTCATTTAATGTTTAAGGCATGCTAGTACAGATCACAGGTTGAAATTGGATTATGCTACTACGTTCGTATACTGGTTCCCTTACTTCAACTTGGTGGTTATCATTTGTTCCTAGTTCAGTGTGACCTTCCCTAGGATCTTTCTTTTACTATCTAGGAGGGGCACAAATAGGAGGCTCTGATTATGATAGCATTGCACTTTATTAATAATTTCATACTTCACACTTGTCATTATTCCCTTTATTCATTCTCCCATCTTTTGATTGATTTTTATCAATCGCTCATATTGGTTCTCTATGTACCACATTCTACGAGAAGAAAGGGTTGGAAATACCAAAGGTTGATGCAGTTGTAAGAAAAGAAAAAGCATAAGCCAGATATCAAAATGTAAAAGAATAGCAAGGGATGTAAAGCAATCAAAAGCCAATTATAGCTTGATCTCTACCCCCTCTTATATAGCCACTCGTCCCTAAGACTATCCATGTATATCACGCCTATCAAAGTAAAAGGAACTCTGAAAGAACATCCTGACCCCAATGAAGCAATAAACTGCCCTTCATTAATGGGGGATTATATCATCATTATTGCATGATAAATCAATGAATCTTGTTAAACAAGCCAAATCAGATGAAGAAAAATGCAAATAAGGGGTCTTGCAAAAACAAAGGTGAGGGAAGGTAACTCAAGTAGCTAAACACTCCCTCTATAGAGGCGCTCATGGATGACTTGCACTTATCAATTGAAAGGGTTGACCAAGGAATTGTTCCTCCCCCTAGGGTTGGAAGCACCTAATAGGGTCACATGATAACCCTCCAATATCTAAGTATGGTAACATGTATACAATTATCAGCTAGTAATCGGGTTGGAAGCACCTAATAGGGTCACATGATAACCCTCCAATAACTAAGTATGGTAACATGTATACAATTATGACCTAGTAAGACATTTGACAATGATACTTGTGTGAAGTACTTTGATGGCTTTGACATTGCATATGGTCCACCTCAATGTTCTTATGGTTCTTGTACCCATGATGTTGATCGCACTTGATTCCTTGAGTATGTGATAGATGGTTTTTCCAGGTGCAACCAAGATACCTTAAGGGATGATATGATGCTTCTCCAACACTTCAAAGATGATTTCCAACTGCGTCTAATGATGACGTAGAGCACTTTGACAAAGGATGTTGGGCAATTTTTGAGGGGTGTTGAACTTGAGGTTGACTAGGCATAGTTGATGAGACCTTCCCTCCTCTGCCTCAAAACCTTGGACATTGATGATCTAGGCTTGGATTTTGCTGGGGGATCATGTGTACCAAGGAGATGACAAAACACCTCTAGGCCAGCACTATACCTTCTTGCTGGACATTTCTCTTCTCTTGATGATGGTTGATAATGATGATCACTTGGGACCCCTTTGGAGGGGATTACACACCTTCTTCTAGGATGACATCATGCCCTAGCTTGATGACATCACCCATGTGCTACATTTGATGATGTAGGCATTTTAGAGGGTGGCATTGTGGCTTGAGAGGGCTATTTGGGTGATGAGGCACCTTGTTGGAAATGGAGAGACACGACTTGTGAACGAGGCATGCATTTTGAGTCATCTTTTGCACCATTTCAAGGACAAACAAGACTTTGGATATGATGTCACCCTTTGAAGGGACGTTTTCCCTCATATGTGGGCTAATTGAGGCTTATTTTCATTACTTTTTTTTGTTTTGGGGGATTGGCCAGATGACCTATCTACCTTGTATAATGGATAATTTGTTTTGTAGAGGCTTCTAGTAAAGGTAAATCAACTTGGTTACCCTCATATAGTCAATTTGTTTCTTGGATTCATTGTCACACTTGGATCGTAACTTCTTGATTAGTGATTCTTCTCTCTTGTGTGCTATGAAGTCCTAGTTAAGCAACTTCCATTGGGTGGATTTGTGATGTGATGTAATGATTAATCTCTTTTTATGAATGCTTATGGTGGATCTTGGATGTTACATGATGAAGTTAGTTTATTTGCTTTATCTTGGTATTATGTTCCATGGGATTAGTGTTTCTGCTACATTAGTTTATTTGGTATTTGCTTCACTATCCCTTGTTGAGCTAAACCCTAGGGTTAGACATTGTGTAAAAGTGCATTAGAGAAGCAAAATTGAAGTTTTTCATGCATTTTCCAGCCATTTTCTAGGATTAACATCAAGGTTTTATTTGTTGTTTTATGCTTTATTAACCGTCAAAATGTGTTGTAACTTTTTCTCTAGTTTTCTTCTAATTTAGCCTTCATTTCACATAGCTTATTCATAGTTTTCATGACCAAATTTGCTGTTGTCATAAACTACTGTTTTTCTGCAATTTGCTGATTTAAAGCCCTAGTTTATAGCAGCCTCAACTATTTTCTTGATTTGATGTGTTCAAGAAACCTACTTGAGACTCTTTAGGCCAACCACAGCCTTTAGATTGACCCATATCTCCCTTGAACCCAAATCTGGAATTTATTCCTTCACCTCAAACCTTGATTTTTCATACCTTTTTTTGGTGGATCTATGGTGTATGATCCTCAGGGGCACTTAGCTTAAGATTCTTGTTTTACTTGATCCCTACGCCCTATGAGGGAAGCCTCCCTTGTGTTGGATCGTGTCCTTCACTAAAGAGAGGGGAGTAGTTGTTGAGGTGACAGCGGTAACACTCCCGTGTGTTGCACATTGTCTAGGTCACCTAGTGAGGCTTTGAACTAAGTGCTATATTTTGTCATAACAGGGCCCACTTCATAACTCCTTTATGAGAAATTGAGCACATTCCATCTATCAGCCCAGATATATGCAGCCAAGCATTAATCAACAAACTCTAACCCAATTATCATCGACTCTATTATTCATGATTCGAAAGAATTCTTTGTTTTGCAAATAGATTGACAATGATTGGGCCACCTTATTTTGGCATCCTGCAATCCCCATCTTCTCTTAAGTCTATCAGAAATGTTAGAACCTGGACTTATTTCTTTGTAACGCTTCTCTGTATTGTTGTTGATGTAATTTCTATGGTAGCACCATCTCCAATCTTTCAAAATGGAGCTTGTTACCCTTCATGTATCATAAGGATTGTCCTAGGTTGAAGACCCTATCCAAGTAGGTTGTACTTGGAGGATGATGGTTTAGGAGCCATATTTTTGTGGTTATGGATGCATATTATTCATGGATTATCATCTTTTGTTGGCATCATCATCTCACATTTTGGAGGCCTGCATCTTGCACATGTGGAGTTTCGTAGAGTGTTGGGTTTCTTCATTGGGTTTTGATTAGCATAATGCACTCTTAGTTAATCCCTAACACATTCATTGAAGAATTACCCATCAACTAAGGGTTTCCCTAAATATTATTGATTATTTGTTGCTATTTGATGTAGTGCATGGGGTGCCTTGCATAATTCACATGAAATCCTAAGGTTAATGGCATATTATTTTGGATTATTGATTCATCATTTGATTGATATTTCCTAGAAGAAGTAAGCTCTCACTAGGGCACATATTCCTAGGGTGCATGCCTTGGAAATTGATTTTGCATTAAATGGTTGAGAATCGAGATCTATTCTTGAGGAGTGTTCCACTTTGTCGACACTCTCCTAAAGCACCCTCTTTCTTTGATGGTATTGGGTTATTGAATTTGGTCAAGCTCCCCTCTGTTGGCATAACTTTTTAGAGCACTCTAGCCTCGTTTACAATTATGAGCATGTCTCAAATATTTTGAGTTGGTTGATTCCCTAAAATAGTGGATCATTTCCCTTTTTGGCATCATTGGTACATTTTTTGAGGAGACCTTCACCTAACTATCTTTCATGCTTTATGATGTCTCTCCACATTTGTGCCCATGGTTGTGGAGATCAATGGATGGTTTTGGCACATGGTTTCTCCTTTTGATATTTGGTTTTGATTAATTTACCAGGAGAACATCCCCTTGTTTTACATTCTCCTAGGTCATCCCACTTATCACTCATAGTTCAAGGAGATTGATGGTATCTACACATGGACCTCGGAGCTTAATTGAATATATTTTTTGAAGGCAATCAAAGTTAAGGCTTTCCCTTGTGAGGCATAATGTTTTGAATCTTGACCTATTGAATGTAACATGAGGAATTACTTGTATCATATGTGTTATGAAGGGCCCAAAATTGGGCAACATTCTTCCTTTCTTTAGAACAACCTAATTGTGGGCCATCTCCCTTTTCATATCCTTGTGTTTATTGCTAGAAATGTCAATGTGAATTTTCCTTCATAATTATTGGCGGTTACAAATTTACATTACCCATTGGTAGACACACCCTCATGTAAGTTTGGAGGTCCACCGTCATTAGGGCTCCTCCAAGAGATTTTCTACAACAATGGGTAGTTGTAGCTTGCCTATCTCGACTTCCTTTTGTCTCTATCTCATAAGAAAATAGTTGTCTAAGTTTGATTCTTTCACTCTATTTGCCTTAATTTGGATAGGCACTAGTCTTGATCCACCCATCTATCTACCTCTAAAGTTAATCATATATTTTCCTAGGGATTGTACTGAAGGAGACCAAGCCTAAAGTGAGAGAGGGAGTTGTTGTGGTGACAATTAGTACCCCCTCTTAGTTCCCTTGAGGAAGAACTTTTGTTTTAGGGCTTTAACACTTGGAAGTGTAAGTTTGGGAGGTAGCAAAGCTAGAAACCTCCACCTACATTTCAAATAATTCTAAATCTTTAAGTATTTTACACAAATAACTACTAGTAGATGGGACCTAGTAATTTCCCTCCAAAATTTTCAATCATGTGTGTTTTTGTTCCATATATGATTACCTTTCTTGTACAATCATCACCTTGCATAACTACCAATGTATCTGACCAATTATGTTGGCGTATAGAATGTCTAGATAGAACTAGCTGCCAAATCCCACCTATTACCCCTTGAAATTACATGCTCCATTTTACATTTTCAGGGGCTTTCCTCTCTCAATGAGCATAAAAGAAGTTCAAGGGAAATTACAAATTGATGGAAAATTTACCAAGGCACATTGCACTAGGAAATTCCATTTTGGCACACCTGGCATACTCAACGAAGGGATAACAGAAAAAGAATGCCCTATGTAAGAAGATGTTCAAAACATGACTATGGCAAGACTCAAGTTAAGGAGTCAAATACACCCTAAAATACGAGTGCCCCCAACATGGGAGGTCAAAAGCATAAAGAAGAGCAAATGCTCTATCTGAGAAGAGGCCTGGGGCATGACAAGTGACAGAGGATAAAGCTAATGGAGGAATGTCCTACCTTGAAGCACCAATTTGGTCAAAGGGATGTTTGGGTAAAAGGGCATTCAAAGAACAATAAAGTGATTGTGTGGGGCATTACACATTAACTGAAGTGTATTCTACATATTTGGAGGCATGTTTAACCCTTGAGACATTTGGGTAAAGGACACTTGGTTCGAGGCATGTTCTACATATTTGGAGTAGAAAGATTTGCATGAGGAAGCACCATGTGGTGTGGTGGAAATGCTCGAAGCTCAAGAATTAATGCATACTCTAAGAAAATACAAAGACTACAAATGGAAAGTGAACCTACAAGCTTAAAGAAGACCAAATATAACATCACTTTCACTCATGAGGGGGTATGCTAGGGATAGATGTCCCTCCAAGTGGAATGCTAGGAATAAAGAAAGCTCTAAAGTACATAAAAAATCCCTAGAAAGGTGCACCCTAAGAAGGAGGATACTTTCCATGAATTGAAATACTATTCATTTTTTAAACCTTATATGGATGAAGGTCTAATTTGCATAGAGAAAGGTATAAATAAATAAAAGATGCATTTGCTAGAGGCATAGTTAGAAGAGTGGGAGTTCCTCTCCTAGCGTAGTTGAATATATTTTGGGAGGAAGAAGTTAAGGGGCGTTTCAATGTGAGGTTCATCTTTCTTTTACTTTCTTGGGTTGATTTAATTGTTGGAAATTACTAGTACAAATCTGTTGGAATAATCTTTGTAGAAAGGTAGTTTTGTTCCAATAAAAAGATGCTAGGGTTGAGGTGAAACCCTCCCTTTGTCTTGTTGTAATCATTGTGTTTATTGAAGGATATTTGTTGTTATAATTACTCAGTTAGAGTTGTTCACTCTATTTTCAAGGCTTCCCTAACTAGGGTTGAAGGTTAAGTGTGACATGTTTAGGCCCTCTTGATTTTTTGGTAAAATCACATTTGAAGAATGATGTATTGTTGGTTGTTCATTCTATAAAGAAGGCTTCCTAGTTTTTTCCACTTTGTTTATGGTTTCATATGTGGTTGTCCTTTAGTTTTGATGATTGCATGTTCTTAACCCTCATTTTGCATGAGGCTTATGCTAGTTAATTTCTTTATTACTCGTGTGATTTCATCACAAAGGCAAGTTTATAGATTGATCTATGGATGGCCTAAGAGTTGTGATTGAATTTGATGAGATTATTGGTGATGTAGTCATGGATGGCTTGTTGATGTTGATGCTTTGTTTGTCTTGGTGATTGTTATCCTCTCATGTTAGTAGACATGGTTGTGAAGCCCCAATGACCATCGGGTGGTTGATGATACATGTCCATGTATGATTCCCTTGATGGAATGCCCTAGCACTTTTGGGCTAAGCAACCATTGTATTGGTATCTTCATTTCATTGGCATTCTTCCCTTGCTATCACTTGATTGACATTCTTCTTGGATTTAACATGGTCTAGTATGGTTTCATGTCCATGAGGTGAATGCCCATGTTCATATTGATGGCATATTATGGTGCGTTATGATATAGACAACACTCTTATACGGAGCGCTCCCCTCTTCTACATATTTTATGCATTATTTCTTGATGGAGGAGCCTACCATTGAGTGTCCTAGCCTTGTGGGATGTTCTCCCATTTGTCATACAATTGTTTGAGGACATGGCTTCCTTGAGTGGTTGATGGTGATACATGGCTTATTTGAGTCATTGTTCCTTAGATCTAGCATTTGCGCACATGTTGAGGCATAGCCCTATTTTGTTGGTTGATGAGGGTGTGGTCCCTTTCATCATGGAGTTGGTTGAGTATTGTGGCATTATATATGTGTTCTTCATAGATTTGATGCCATGTTTCATAGATCCACCTTCTTAGCACTTGTTTTGAGGAGGACATCCACCTTTCTTGGAGTCTTATTGCACACTTATCTATATTGTGATTGAGGGAATCCACCATTCTTAGATCCTTATTGCACACTTATCTATATTGTGATTGAGGACTTCCACCTTGGAAGATGCCACAAGTCTCTTGAGGAGGTTCTCCATGGTTTTATGCCCTATATTGAGGAGATATTCATGGTTGTGTGCCCTATATTGAGGAGGTTCTTCATGGTTTCTTGCACTTATAGTTGAGGATGTCCAACAATGGGAGAGATTTAGTGCACATTTATTCATGATTGAGAGGGAATCACCTTAGAGAGCCACATGTGCCACTTTATGAGGGGATGTTTCACCTTGAGGAGATATATATCCACTATTGAAGGGTTCTTCTTGATCATCGCACTCTTTTCCATGCCATTGATGAAGATGTTTCACATTGGACGAGATCTAGAAGCTTCCAAACCCTATATCTAGAGTTTCATTGCATATTTTGAGGAGATCTAGCTTCAAGAGTAGTTATCTTTTGACAGAGTACCCAAATTTCCAATAGATCAATGCCATTAGATGCAGAGTGACTAGAGATTTCCAAATTGTGGAAAAATATAAATTTTGACAAAAATTGACTGAGTTATCATATTTCCAAAATTTGTTGCTAGAAAATTCTCACTACATCTTGACCACTCATTTTGAGGAGCGCCCATGGTGGAGAGTGCCCTAGCTCTTGAGGCGACCTGGCACACATTTGTATGCATTATTAATGGTATGTCTTGTTACTTCCTAGGTTTAGACTTGGTGTAAGGGAAACTCAGGAAAGTTATACATTGTGACCTCAGTAGCCTTGCCTTTCACACTTTAGACTAGATGAAATCTCACCTAAGGGGGGCTTCCCTATGGTTAACTAAGCTCAATGTGTGTAGTATGAAGTGGGGGCAAGAGAGAGCTTAGCAACATAAAACAAAAAGGAAAAACTCTTTTTGAAGTTTAATGTTTTTGGGGTGGTGGATGAAAGGGAAGACCAGTGCCTTATCATGTTTGGGCTATGGGGTCACACATTAAATGTTAGAGGGGTCTTCTAATAGTTATTAGGGGGAAATAGTTAGCCAAGGTGATGTGCACAACAATAGCCCCAATTTAGTTGCTAGATTCACAAGTTTAATGAGGGACATGATCTGTCTAAGATCCACTTCTCAAGGCAATTCTAAGGGTGGCCCCTACCAAAGATTATTTACAAATGCACTAAATCAAGTGATGTCATGTGCACCTTGAAGGAAGCAAAATAAGAAGATTTAAGGACTACGTAATCTTCTCCAATATAGCACATTTGATCCTCCATGGCCCTTGAGTTGACTCTGGCATCTACAAACCTACAAAAAATAACTCCCAATGGTGCACCTAGAACAATATTTCCACACATAAATGAAGTTGTAGATACAATACACAAAGCTTAGACAAAAGATAGAGAACTTTTTTTTCTGTAAACTTGGAGCTCTTTCATTCACCAAATCCCTTACAAATGGAGAGAGTAAACCTTTGTATAGGTTTCAACTCTATCTCCTCTCTACAATAAACAACAAATTGTTTTCATAGATCCACTAATCTCTTCAAGGAATAACAATAAAATAATCATCTCAATAGCTTGCTTACTAAAAGTAGCAAGGAGTTTGTTGAGATCCACAATTTTCTCCAAGCGGTTACAATAAAATATCAAGAAAAACAAATACAATGAACGTCTTATCTGTGAAAATTCCTAGCTCTAACAATCTCAGGAATCCTACTGCAACACGCTGAATCTATTTCACCTACTTTGTAAATTACATTACAAAATTATTTTAGATTACTTCTTGAAACATTGAAGTAAATTACTGAAGCAACCTACACTTAATTAAATATGATTTTGAAACAAGGAAACCGAGCAAAGAAAAATATACACAGGACACCGTTATTTTTTGGACGAAAGTCCACGAAAAAAACCAATGCGGGAAAACCGGTGCAGCAGATATGAGGGTTTATTCTTATTAAGTAGTAGAAAATTCTTAATACATCTCTGAATACCTCCAAGGTTATTCAGTTACAGAGAGAGAAATACTGGCAGAAAATTTGTGAGTTTTACCTCATTAAATCACTGGAATTTCCCGGCTGATCCGGACGTTGGATAAGGTACCTCTGGAGGGCCCTGTGCTGCCTCTGCACAGTCACTGCGTAGGGTTTGTGTCACCTCTTGGCACTGCATCACCCAAGTCGTAGATCGATCTGACTCTCGAAATCTTAGATCTTCGCCTCCCGGTCTCACACCTCGGATCTCGGCTTCTGACACTGATCCGACAGCAAAATCTCAGAAATCGTCAAGGCCTTTGTGTGGCTCTGTTGGATCTCTCTGTGACTCTCTCTCTGTTGATGATTCTCCAACTGAGAAAATCACTCTCTCTATGGAAGCTATCTCTACCCCTCTCTACGCTGAAATCACTTAGATTGATTTCTCGTCTTGAGCACTGCTCACTTCAGAAATTTCGATCTCTAGATTCACTCGGTGTATCTTTCCAAATGACCCTCAAGCCTTCTTTTATAGTCTTCTCGTTGAGACATCAACGACCGAGGTTAGATCTCCAATCTGTTGGAAAGTGTAACTAGGATCGATCTTCATATTGACTATGTAATTATGTATTTATGTAATGAAGAAGACAAAGATAATAAAATATATTTTTGGTATGCTTGCTTCATGGGTTTCATGAGCAAGGTTTTATTATAGGTCAAAAGACTTCTTCTTGATGTCTTTTAAGGTTTGGTCATCTTGTCATAAATGTACTAATTAAGAGTCATGTTTATGAAGAGTCAAGTCACACTTGTATCCCTCAAGACCTTGCAAAATAAAGCTTGAAGACATGGCACCAAGGATGCTCAAGATCAGCGTTAGAATACCCCTCAAGTCAACCTTCAATAAGCTCTACAAATCGGCCTATAAATCAATGCTCAAGTCGGCCTCATTACACATGGAAAAATTGACTCAATTCCATGTTGGATCAACTATATATACCCTATATATACTGTGCAAGAAAAGAAGAAACTGAAACACAGAGACATCTGTGATTTTCGGTCAAATAGTAAGTGATATAAATTGTGGTGAACTCAGGAAAAACTCTGTGATTTAGTACAGATTTCAGGTCAGAAATAAATGCGGACTTTAGGACTGAAATATAAGTGCGAGTAAGAAGAACAGAACTACGGATTGAAAATTCTAGAAGGACATTATATCAACAAAGTGTAAAGACTAAGATTCGGATATATAATTTTGTGATATATGTAAGTTAGTATGGTATGAGCATTTGTAATACGATGCGCGGAAAAGTGAGTTTTAGTAGGAAGGTGGGGTATAGTGCAGAGAGTTACAGTAAAGTGTGAAGTTTCGACCTTTGTAATAAGTGTGAAGGTACGGCCTTGTGAAAAACACGAGATTACGGGACTACGATAACTAGATTGTGTAAGGGGCATCACTACAATATAGTGTGGTACTCATCTACTTTCTGCTCCCAAGATGGTGTACTCCTCCCAACTCTCTGATATAGACAAGTAATTATCAAGAAGAGAATTTTAATTAATCCTAGCCCTACCTAATTCTCAACACAATCAACAACTAAGATTATAACTTGGCTTGATCCATGTTCTTTAGAAGATTCACGACTTAGGGTCCCCATTAAAATAATTAATTTTTCAATAAAACACATTTTGAGTGGAATTTCCACAAACGATTTATAGGTTCTTTAGAATACATGTGCCCAAGCCTCTCCACAAATTTTGAGACTTAGAGCACTTTCGATGCTACCAAAAATCAACACTCCCTTTTAGCGAGGAAAGTGCTCTAACAACATGCCTCTTGCATACTGCTCTAACCCTGAATCATCCTCTGCGCTGCTGATGTCTGACAAGTTGTCCACCAACCACTGTGTTGCTGCTGCAACTGTACTGTTGCCCATGACACTGCCACTGCCATTGCTGCATCTGTACTACAACTCCCTCTCATGTGCTACATCTGCTATGCTGCCAGCATTACCACTACTAACACTGCATCTGCACTGCAACTCAGTTGCTGAGAGAAGCAACTGAAAACCACACAAAAACTGAACAAGTGTTCAGTGGCTGCACCTTAGTGTTGAATATCTAACTGCTGATAGCTACTACGATGTCCCTCTGATGCACTGCGTTGTTGCTACTCTGCACTGCGTTGTTGCTACTTTGCACTACGCTGCTGATACTCTGCTCTTCGCTGCTCAAAAGTTGGCACTGCTACCCACTTCATCTGTCGCTTCATCACTCCTTGGCTCCAACTGGAGACTCCTCCATCCCGCTACTGCTGATCATGGGCACCCGTAGCAAGGTTGTGATCCAAGAGGTGGAATCCTAAAGAATCCCGCCCAACTGAAGTTCAAGGTGAACTACAGTTCCATGTCACCCCATCTCCCTCTTGGAGATGCGTGGGCACTCATGGCATACTCATCCTCCTCGATCTTCGCGACTGCAACCTTTGGATCGTGCTTCTCATCCTTGTCCTTTTTCTTCAGAGGACACTGCGATGCAAAGTGGCCCATCTCGCCACATCTGAAGCACTTCACATTTGAAACATCTCTCTTTTGTTTTTGTTGCCCTTGTTGTCCCTTCGATGTGAGGGTTGCATTCTCCTCCTCCTTCGAATTCTTCAATTTGCTCCCGTTGTTACAGTCAACTTTGCACTTGACCAGATCTCTTCTCAGCTCCTCCTCCTAAAGAGCTGCCCACATCGACTCCCAACTAGGTAGTGTTGCCTTGCCCAAGATACTTTGGAAAAAAACTTGCCACTCCTCAGTGGTTGCGTTAAGGGCCAACCTCACCATAGTTGTAGCAGTTGGGGTAGATCCCACGACTGCTCAGTGCCAACTGATCACGGATTTCTTGAAGTCTCGTTAGGAATGGAGCGATGTGCTCCCCCTTCTGCATCTGGATCATCCGAAGCTTCTACTCCAAGTACATCTTTCGTTGCTCGGAAGTTCCTTCATATAGCACAGACAAAGCCTCCCATATCTCCCTGGCTGTGTTCTTGCAAGTTATATGAGAGACTATATGATCCTTGACACCATCAAGGATAAGTCTCTTGGCCTTTGCCATATTGGACTTGTACTTTTTATTCTGATCCAAATCTGTATGTACAGCAACCACGTTGTCTACGAACGCCTTGAGATCATACTCGTCCAAAAGGAATTTGATTCTTTCCTTCCAAATCACGTAGTTGGAGGATCCCTCCAACTGATCCTAATCTCTAAGTCCATGAGATGCCATCTCAACCGAAAACTGTTGAACTGCTCCCTCTTTCTCCCTACTGCGTAGCTTCTAGGTTGGCTTACACACTCCTTGATGGAGCTGGTAAGTCTGTTGCTCCTCTGCTGCCCAGCAAATGAGAAAAATTGAATTCCTTGACAAAGGAACTCAATGAGGAAGAATTCCCTCACTATGTGCTCTTCTTCTTCACCTAACGCTTTGCTGCCCAGCAATTGCTTGCAGAAAAACTACGTCCCTCTGGCTCTGCGTGAAGGCTCTATGTTGCCTCGGCAAGATCTCGATCTGGAAGTCTTGTCTCTGTCTACTCACTCAGAGAGAGACCACCTCAAAAATTCAACCCTTCTAGCTAGAACTACGCAATCCCTCTGGGGATTCGATCTGTTGCTACTGCAGCAATTCGGCCTTTGCTTCAATGCTAGATCTTCTCTTCCTATTTCAGATCAAACGCTCTGATACCATGTGAAAATTCCTAGATCTAACAATCTCAGGAATCCTATTGCAACCAATTGAATCTACTTCACCTACTTTGTAAATTACATACAAAATTATTTCAGATTACTTCTTGAAACATTGAAGTAAATTACTGAAGCAACCTACACTTAATTAAATATGATTCTGAAACAAGAAAACTGAGCAAAGAAAAATATACACATAGGACACCGTTATTTTTTGGACGAAAGTCCCCGGAAAAACCCAATGCGGGAAAATTAGTGCAACAAATCTGAGGGTTTATTCTTATTAAGCAGTATCAAATTCTGAATACATCTCTGAATACCTCTAAGGTTATTCAGTTACCGAGAGAGAAATACTGGCAAAAAAATTGAGAGTTTTACCTCACTCAATCATTGGAATTTCTTCGCCTCCCGGAATCTTAGATCTTCGCCTACTGGCCTCACACCCCGGATCCTGGCTTCTGAAATTGATCCGACTGCAAAATCTCAGAAACCCTCTTGGCCTCTGTGTAGCCCTGCGTTGGCTCTGCGTCAGCTTCTCTGGCTCTCTGCTGGCTCTACTAGATCTCTCTCTGCTAATGATTCTTCGGCTGAGAAAATCACTCTCTCTCCAAAAGCTATCTCTGCCCCTCTCTGTGTTGGAATCACTTAGATCGATTTCTCGTCTTGAGCACTGCTCACTTCAGAAACTTCGATCTCTAGATTCACTCGGTGTATCTTTCCAAATGACCCTCAAGCCTTCCTTTATAGTCTTCTCGTTGAGAGTCGAGACATCAACGGCCAAAATTAGATCTGCAATCAACGACTAAGATTATAACTTGACTTGATCCATGTTCTTTAGAAGATTCACACTCTGTTTTATTAATACCCTTTAATTGTTTAATTTCCCTAAGTTTAGACTTAGGGTCCCCATTAAAATAATTATTTTTTTCAATAAAACACATTCTGAGTGGAATTTCCACAAACGATTTATGGGTTCTTTAAAATACATGTGCCTAAGCCTCTCCACAAATTTTGAGACTTAGAGCACTTCCGATGCTACCAAAAATCAACATTATCTAACTCCGATATATAAGTCAAGCAATAATAAAATATGGAGTTAGTTATAATTGTACCCCCAAAATAGAGCTAAGTAGTTGAGTGCCTCCTTTAATTGAGGGTTAGACCATGTCAAGGCTCTAAAAATAGTAAGATAGTTGTCTATATATATGTGCACTCTCTTAGAGATGTCCCATGTTTGAAGCAAGCATGAAGAAAGTGGATTGACCTCAATAAAGAAGCAAGGGACATGTAAAAATAATCTCCTCAAATTGATCCATGACTTAAGTCCTCATAATATGAACCAATTAACCAAATCTAGCCACATATGTGGTCTCCGAGACCAAGTAGTACCATGAAGAATGTGCATATAGATCACCATGTGGCACATGCTATCATCCCAAGATAAAAAAAAAGTGGTATACCAACCACACATTCTCCATATGTGGACACCCTCTACAAATAGCATAGAGATGTGCAAAACAACCTCCTCAAGTAGATGTCCTCATGAAAATAGTAGAGATATGTGTGCAAGAAGCCTCCTCAAGCAGATGTCCTCATCATGTCAAGGAAGGGAATGTAATATATTCCTCAATAAGTGAAGAACTCAAGAGAAATTGGCAACAAGTCATCTGAGCTCAAACTCCAAGATATAACCAACCTCAAAAGATGATATGCAATAAAGCCCTTCAAGTGGCACATGTGACTCCAAAGTGTAACAACCATCCATAAATCAAGGTAGATAAAGTGTATCTCAATTTAGGATGTTGACTAGCATGTGCCATAGAATAGACAACATAAACCAAGGGCCAAGTCATCAAATACCCCAACAACCTCCATAGTGTGCAACAATCACTATCCAATGGTAAATGGCCTCGATCCATGAGAAATGCCTCCACATGTGTGCAAGCAAAGGAGTGTTCCATAAGAATGAAGTGCATAGTTATCATAAAGTGAAATCTCAATCTCAAAGTAAAACAATGAAGCCAAGCACTCTAACAATGAAGTCCACCTGTGCAACAAGGAGAGGGTTGGCCCTTGCTATCAAACCATAAAAACCTAGAAAAAACTAGAAAACCATGAGAAGTGGAGTGCTCCACAAAAGGGAGTTTCTATCCTATCAAATATCATCATAAGACCATATTAGACACCTCAAACCTTTGAGCATTCTCACCCAAGGTGCCATGTCATCAATCCCTATCCATAGCCTGTAAATCACTTAAATATTGTGTCAAATGTTGAAAATCCATGATAGAGTGGAGCACTTCATAAGAACGAGTATCTATTCAATCATACATCATCATAAGGTTATGACAAACACATCAAACCCTGGGGCACCCTCTCTAAGAAGTGTGATGCCACCAATCATGCCAATTTTAGCCTTAAAACCCTAGGTTGCTTCATCATGAAGTCCAAATGTATAAAAGGGTGAGCATTGTAGGAGATTAGTATTTTATTACATCAATTATCACCTTAGGAACACAATAGACATCTCAATTACTTGGACACTCCATCACAAGCATGAAGTAGCACATATGTAATCTATGTGGCATGAAGGTGGGTGCTCCATAAAATCCTTTGTCTATCTCATTAAATGTCAGTATAGGAATGCAATGCACAATTGAAAAGACTAGGGCACTCCTCCAAAAAGTTATATATCATCAAACCATACAAACATGCAAGGAGCAACATCATGAAGCAATGAACTAGCACCATTACCAAGCAAGTTGATCCAAAGGCTAATAGATGGATGATCAACCAATAGCATTGAGGAACACATCTTCACTATTCATCTAAACAACAAATGTAACCATAAATCAAGATAAGCCATCATATGGACCACTAAAAAACATGTAACATCCTATGTATCATGATGATGAAGTAAGAGGATCCACAACCATCAATTATCTCCAAGCAAGATTCATTTGTGAAAATTTCACCACTGAAATCCTATTGCAGCAATTGGAAATTATTTTTCTAATTGTTAATTAATTTAACAATTTATCTGCTACAGCAAATACAAAGAAATTCACACTACAACCTTCACAAATAAACTGTGGAAAAAAACAGTGTTGGAAACTGAGAAAATACTAGCACACACACATACAAATTAACACAATTATTTTTGGACAAAAGTCCCTAGAAAAACCCAATGCGGGAAAATCGGTGCAGCGGATGAGGGTTTTTATTATTATGCAGTAGTGAAATTTGAGTACAATCCATAGATGCCTAACTAGCAATCTAAACAACAAGAAAATTTGGCCAAAATTATCTAAGAGAATTTCCCTTCCTCCACAAGCAACCTCGACACAACTCTACCTCAGAAAACTCATCCTCTGGGACCCTCTGTGCAAGCTTTTGCGCAGACCCTTTAACGTCTAGCCTAGAACAACGCCTTTGGTGGAGCATGTAGATCATCTTTTGGAGATGCATATGGTGGTCCATGGAGGTGATCAATGGATTGATGGTGGACTGCCATATTCACATGCCCAAGGTGATGAGTACATTAGCACTATCCAACATTCAATATAGCAAGCATGTAGTGGCACACCCCAACCTTGGTGTGATCTTGGTGTTTTCTTCTATCTTAAGGACCTCACATTAGTTTTCAGCCATACAATGACAAAGATGCCAGCCTAATCGTGCAAGAAGGTTGACATAACCTTGTTTTGGCTTTGTTGCTAAACACAGAGGGAGGTCTTATGTTTTTTATGAGACAACACTATCGTTGCATTGGCTTTTTTATTTCTCCTAACATTGCTTCATCCTATTGTAGAGTAGGGTAGGAAGAATAAGCTCAATATTCATGAGTAATAGGTATATTGTAGATTCCTTTTGGCATTTTGGGTTCACTTCTTTATTTGTAACACCCCTTGAAAATGAGTCCAACCTATGTCACGAGTTCAAAACCCAATGGGGTGGATTGGTGCATCACTACAATGGTTTCAAACCTGACAACGTGAGGTGGGTAGGTCCCCAAGCGTGTTGAAAGCTAGGGGGTAGGTTAGGTGTGTCCTCACAAGGGGGGTCTTATTCATCAAATTTTGTACGGTAACTAGTTTGTTATATATGGCACTATCATTATCCTTTATTTTCTTAAAGCAGAACTTGCATGGGAATTTGGCAATTTGCACCCTCTTCAATCAATAAAAGGGGGTTTAGCAACCAATATGTCCATTGGGCTCCATTAGGCTATTGCAAGTTGGAGCAATTTTAGCAATGAGGACCTAGGTTCAACCTTAGAGAGCTTGCTCCCCGTGCTAAGCCCACAATTTTCCAAACAAAGCAGTTGAGGCTAGGTGCAAGCAATGTTTTAGAAGTCTGAATCAAAATCAGAATTAGCTGAGGGTCAGACAAGACTTGGATCAAAATCGGTCAATTACTCAATTTACGAACAGGTTTACCTAAAAACACATAAAATATGAAAATTTTAATGAAAAAGATATATTCATGCACATCAATGTAAATTGAAGATTCCAAATCATTAGAGACAAGATATGCAAAGTCTACTCATGTATATACCATGTAAGTGTGAATATAGCAAATGGCACCAAGTGCAGTAAATCTTAAACAAAATAGTAAAATACATAATCAAGAAGGCTCTAAATGGTCTCTAGAGTCTAAAATCCATGCTACTAGCTACTAGCCTACTACATATAATTGATCAACATGATCAATCATCAAACTCATCATCACTATTGGAAATGGGATCATCCACATGAGATAAAAGTTTTAATATAATTTAAAATTATTTTTTTCAGCAAAACCCTGTCCAGCCTATAGATGACCAGTTTGTTATAGAGCCAGTCCCCAAAATTGATTTGAGATCCTGTTTAGTGGTTTCGGAGGTCTGATCAGCTGAACCGGCCAGTTTTGAAAACACTAGATGCAAATAATTTTGATAAAAATATATACCCAAAGTGAATACAGATATGATTTTAAAAGCAAACATTTTTCCATAGAAATTTTGGCAATGTAAATGTGTAATAACATATTATGTGCATTGTTAAGAGGAGAGCTGTAACTCCTCTGCACCTCTGGAGTCTGAACAGAAACAAAATGTGTAAATGTGTAATAGTATATTATGTGCATTGTTAAGAGGAGATCTGTAACTCCTCTGCACCTCTGGAGTCTGAACAGAAACAAAATGTTACTATAATAGATTCATGCAACACCACAAGAACGTCTCAGATTAATCATAAATGGTCTCCTATGGAATAATGTAGTTAAGAAGATTTATGTAGAGTGTAACCTAGATTTCTTTCATATCGATACAATGAAGGGTAACACTTATACTTGACTAACCACCCTATCTCTCGAATTTAAATTCTAAACGAGATTCCATACACAAAAACACTTTGCAAGACCATCACTGTGAACAAAAAACAGGCATTCAAGACATTTTAAACGCCCATAAATCAAAAATGGTCTTCACCATTTCATAGATCAAGCGTACAGGGCCACACAAAATGCTCCCCAGTCCACACTCATACGCCTTAACCCAGCAGTAAAGACAGAATTTGACCAACTCAATCAAGGCTTAAATCAAGAGAATACATGAAAACATAGACTACCTATTTCCAAACCTCTAAGGATTCAATGGGCACACCACACCTCCTTTGGCCATCCATTCACTTCCTATATCTTACAGTCTATGTTGGAATTCCAACCAGACGATAAGGATCTGAGATCTGGCCACTCTAAGATATAAGAAAAAAAACAAAAACCACGTAATAGTTGAGCACATAGTATATCATGGAACAGGTCCAGAAGGCGGGTTTTCAAACTGACCACAAATATTGTACATATCATATCATACAGCAATAAATACCCATGTAGGCGATATTATTATATACTATACGAATAACCTACCACTGCAATAAATCGAAATAACTTGAAACAAAATGATTAAAATTGTTAACCAGAAAATGAATGCATAACAGTAATATATACAAATACATACAGCTAGAAGCAAGGATTGCCGAAATCTCTGTAATTTGGCTTCAATACAACATAACGAACAGACTATGGAGGGCTACCCACCTACCCTGGAAATCCAAAATACGTGAACATATTAGTAATAACTTAGATAGGGTGGGATATATATATATATATAAAGTCTGGACGATTGATTGACTTTGACTTGCCCAAAACCAAATTACAAATACGCGTTTATTGTACGAACAAGAACAATAAAATCATGATCAGAACACAAGAAACTTACCTGCCTGCTATATACCTCGGGCTGCCTGTTCTGTTTCAGTAATAATAATAATAGCAGTAACGTTCATATGGCTGTTTCAGTGCTGCTGCGTGTGTCCAGAGCCAGAGCGATACTATGGTGACGGTGAAAATTGATGAAGAATGGAATAAAACTGAAAGAAGCCATGCGAAAAATAATTCTTTATAAAATGAGGGAGTGGGGACTCAAATTTTTACAAGTAGCGGAGAAGAGTCGGGTGGGATAATGTTTAGTTTTATACATTTTAGAGAATACCTTGATGCGTGGAGATTAAGAAAGTCGTTTTCTTCGCAGTTTGGGTTGAATGAAAGTTGTAACATGTGCACACTAACTAATGTAATGCGTACCAGTTACTGACTTTTTATGTGCAAGTTTTTAGAAGTCCATATCTAGGCCTACTAGTTTTGATTTTATGTGAATGTTATTATAAGTTTATTTTTTTTATTTTATAATATTTAGGAAATGTGATGGTGATAGATGAAATTAATTTCATTATGTCTAATATATCATTTTGGTTGGCCTGGCAATTGAACTAGTGAGTTCACATCAACAAATATCTTAATAGGGTACCTCATCACCGCCTATCCCAGACCTGGTGGACTTTTTATGTGTAAGTTTTTAGAAGTCTATATCTAGGCCTACTAGTTTTCATTTTATGTTTTCATTTTATGTGAATGTTATTATAAGTTTTTTTTTTTTTTTTTTTTTTTTTTTAGGAAATGCAATGGTGACAGATGAATTTAATTTTATTATGTCTAATATATCATTTTGGTTGGGCTTGGGAATTGAACTAGTGAGTTCACATTAACAAATATCTTAATAGGGTACCTCATCACCGCCTATCCAAGACCTGGTGGAAGATAGATATTTATATTTTGGAATAAGATTTCTAGAATTTTAATTTAATTATCAATTATTATTAGATTGATGGGAAATTAAATTTCAACAGAATATAGTTTGAACAAATTAAAAATTGAGATTTCTCTCCAAAAAGTAAGTATGCTTTCTTTCTTTTTTTAATTAAATTGATTAATTAAAAATATATATATATATATATATGAACAATTTTCATATGAAGTGGGTTATAATTTTTTTGGTCATGTGATATTGATAGGTCATATTATTGGGCTCATATATTGTATTAAAGTCTATTTACAAATTGACAATAGTGTTTATATTCTGGAATAAAGTTTATGAGATTTTAATTTAATTATCAATTATTATTAGATTGATGGGAAGATTTAATTTCAACATAATATTTTAGAATATTTATAGTAGTTTGAACAAATTAAAAATTGAGATTTGTCTTTAAAGTAATTATGTTCTTTTTGTCTTTTTAATTAAATTGATTAATTGAAAAAATAATTGTTATATGAACAATTGTCATATGAAGTGAGTTATAGTTTTTTGGTCATGTGATATTGATAGGTCAATGGGAAAATTTAATTTGGACTGAATATTCTAGAATATTTATAGTAGTTTCTACAAATTAAAAATTGAGATTTCTCTTCAAAGTAATTATGCTTTTTGTGTCATTTTAATTAAATTGATTAATTAAAAAAAAGTGTTATATAAACAATTATCATATGAAGTGAGTTATTGTTTTTTGGTCATGTGGTATAGATAGGTCATAGTATTGGCACATAATATTGTATTAAAATATATTTACAAATTAAAAATCTATATAATAAAGTATAAGTGAAATATCTTGTTTCAGTTATATTTATATTTTGGAATAAAGTTTATGCGATTTTAAATTAATTATCAATTATTATTAGATTGATAGGAAGATTTAATTTCAACATAATATTCTAGAATATTTACAGTAGTTTGAACAAATTAAAAATTGAGATTTCTCTCTAAAGTAATTATGTTTTTTTGTCTTTTTAATTAAATTGATTAATTAAAAAAATTTGTTATATGAACATTTGTCATATGAAGTAAGTTATAGCTTTTTGGTCATATGATATTGATAGGTCATAGTATTTGCCCATAATATTATAGTAAAATTTATTTACAAAATAAAAATATCCATAATAAAATATAGGTAAAATATCTTGTTTCAGAGTTATATATATATATATATATATATATATATATATATATATATATATATATATAATAATTTAGTTAGTTTTTATAAATTTTTTAAATTTAATAATGTGTATGTTAAAATAGTTATTGAAAATAAGAATATCTACAAAAATTTAAATTTTAAATTATGTGTTAAGATTTTTGTTAAAGTAATATTTTTATGTCTATTATAACTACTTAATTAAAATACTTTGAAATCTATAATCTTATTAAAACCAACATTTCCACACTTACATATTGAACGCATCTCTTCTACAGATGTGGAGATAATTAAACGCTTGGGTTCGCAATACTTCCGCGGGTTTGCATTACCATATCTAGACAGTTTTTCGCATCTCTTCCGCAGGCGTGGAGATAATTAAACGCTCGGGTTCGCAATACTTCCGCAGGTTTGCATTACCAGATCTAGACAGTTTTTCGCATCTCTTCCGCGGGCGTGGAGATAAAAAGTAGATATCTTCTGCTCCATCGAACAGGGTTCGCATGTCTTCCGAACTAGGGGTTCGCAGGGTTCGATTTTCCCAATCCTAGTTTACTTCCAGGATATTTTTTTTTCCAAGCTCTGCGACCTTATAGACCTATCTGTCGTTCTTCACCTTTGTGTCTAGTATGGCTCCCAGCTTCGCGAAGATAATTTTCGGCCCACTTCCGTCCGCTTCTGAGAGTCAAGCTCCTGCCCATATTGTCAGTGAAGCCCCATCTCCCACTGTGCAGGTGGTCAAGGCCTCACTGGATGAGGCCTTGAAGTTTTCTGAAAGTGTCTTAATTTGCTGGTTTAATGGCTTTTAGCCGCAGCTGACAGCTCTCCACAGTTGGATCTCGGAGGTATGGAAGCCTGTCATTTCTGATGAAATTAATATCTACCCCTGTGCTAAGGGTTTCTTTATAGTAGATTTTGAAAACTCTGAAAGAAAACAATGCATTTTAGATTTCGGCCCTTGGTTTTGGGAAAACTCGGGCCTATTCATGAAGCCATGGAACCCATCATTCGATCCCTCAACAACAGTCATAACCTCAGCACCAGTTTGGGTTAGATTTCCAAACCTACCTTTGCATCTCTGGAATCTCTCCTCTTTAAAAGCCATTGGAAATGCAATTGGGGGAATTACTACATGTGTTGATTTCAAAGGGAGGGCCAGCCATGTTCATACCTATACCGCATACGTGAAAATGGACTTTAGCGCTACAGTCCCAGCTGAAATAATCCTAAAAAGAAAAAACTATGTATGGAACCAGAAACTCGACTATGAAAGTGACCTCTTCAGATGTTGATCCTGCTTTGAGACAGGCCATCCAGCAAAAATTGCCCAAAAGTCTCCCAGAAAAATTATGCTAGAAAGAATCACCATAGATCTACATGGTGGGAAGGAGCACAAAAGGAACATTACATTGTCATCAAGGAAGAATACTCTCCAGAAAACTCTGAATCGCAAGAAATCAAGTAAGAAAGAAACAACCCTCAAGACAAGCAGGGGGAAAGCCCCGCCCAACAACAAAAAAATGAACTCGACAGCCCCTCAAGCATCAACAATTATGAGGATTTGAATACCGCCCAAAAGAAATCTTCATCTAGCAGCAAAGCAGATCTCCCAGATCCCGAAGATAAGACACCAGTGTCCCAAGAATCAGAAGAGATGAAGAAGGTGCAAGATAAAGGAAGTTGGAAGACCGTAGAAAAGAAAAAGAAAGCTACAACACCAATCTCGCCAAAAAAGACGAGAAGACAGAGAATTAAGAACTAAGAAAATTATAGGCCCGATAGACAAAAATTTGGTCTCAATGGACGTTAACCATCATCATCATCATCATCATTAATACAAAAAAAAACTTTCATATATATACTATAATCTTATTAAAACCAACATTTCCATACTTACATATTAATGCAAAATAAAACTTTCCAAAAAAAAAAAGAGAGTATACATTCAATTTTACTATTAACAGCAAACACTTAAAACTTTCTTAAAAATATAAATATTTATAAACAATCAATTTTACCATTAACATAATAACAACAAACCCTTTTGTCTTTGACCTGATAAAGATGTTCTCGTTCATTCACGGACTTGATGGGAGTTGGTAGCGTGCAATCCAAGCAAGTGTTTGTGCATACGTCTTCTATTATTTAAAGGCTAGATAAAACGGATAGTATTCAGCATTGCATTTTCTTTTATAAATTGAAACTTTAAATATTTATATAGTAGTTTTTATATTTATTTATTTTTAAATTTGAAAAACAAGGTTTTATATTTAAAAAGATTTTATATTTATGAAATTTGGATAATTAAAAAAATTGTGTATGTAATATGTAGTTAAAAATTGAAATGTTTTTAAAATGGATATAGAGAAAGATGAAATATATCATGAAGTGGGATTTAAATAGTTGGAGGTATTTATCTTATATCTCCAAATCGAAAGAATAGATTGGTTTTTTCTAGGCAACAAGAGCCAAAAGTAAGGTTTGAATGTCATTATTGTAACTGTTTTTGTTTTTCATTTATTTTTTTGTAACTTTATTGATAAAACAATGTTCTAGCGCAAGAGCTTGGAGTTATGGATCTTCTAGATTGTTTTAATGTGCCAGTATGAGTCTATTTACTTGAATTGAGTTGCAAAAAGAAAAGGTTCTTCTATGGGTTAGACTACCTTATTTGCCCCTCCGCTTGTGGGATTAAAGAATCTTACAATCAATAGGTGATAAGATTGGATCCTTTTGAGGTGCGGCCCAATAAAGCATTGGTAAATAGGGAACTTATCACAAACCCGTAGTCTACCTATTTTTTTCTTTACAAACTTGAGTTTCTACCAAGTTTGTTTCAACACTTAAGCTCATGCAGCATTGACTTTCTTCAATCATAAGGGCTTGGCCAACTTGTCCTCGCTACAACTAGGCTATGTCTCTTTACTTATGATTTGTCCATAGCTTCACCTTCAATTACA
The DNA here is from genome assembly GCA_034641835.2 of Pinus albicaulis. NCBI lineage: Eukaryota > Viridiplantae > Streptophyta > Pinopsida > Pinales > Pinaceae > Pinus > Pinus albicaulis. The sequence continues at coordinate 1,201,679,114 of CM076572.1, read as the reverse complement.
TTATATCAAATGCAGCTAAGTCCTACTTAACCAATTTTATTCAATAATAAGCACATGTCCAATTGTGACCCTTAAAACATCCACACAATACTTTACACTTAGCCAATTATCAATACTTAGCCAACTCAATGCATTAGAAGGGACAATAACATTCAACAACATAAAGTGTCCACAACACACATGTTTGGGTGGCACCCAAGGTGGGTGCCCAAATTTATTTATATGAAGAATGTTACAATGTACAATAGAGTAGTGCATCCAACAACCTACAACTCATTTGTAGACCACAATTATAAAAAATGAACTACTTACAAGATTTGTCAATCCAACCCCTAAAGCAGCCACAAGCATGCCTCCTACATGTCTTATCTTCTTCCTCTTTTCTCTCGACCATTGCAGTTCACCCTAATATGCCAACCCAAGAACCTGGCACTACCACAAAGCTCTTTTGCACTCTTGTGTGGATGACTTCTTAAATGGCTTATCACATTTGATGCATCCTCCTTTTTATATGAGACTCGCCTTGCCTTGCAAGCCCCTTCAACTCTAAGGTGGACTCAAGTGCCCACTTGTTCAACTCAGTTTTTCCCACATGACTTGTTTTGGTCAACATTCACATCCAATGGTGCTATATTATAAGTACCATAGGTATTTACTCTTCCAAATGTGTGTCCATGTCTACATGCACCTAGCAAGGTATACCCAAGAAGTGTGCTTGATAAGGTGTATTCGAGTATGCATATCTAATGTGCATGCATCCAAGTGCACCCAACCATCTATGGTCAAGCAATGTACACTCATCCAAGTGTGCTCATCCAAATGTGTTTGATTCATATATAAGTTAATCAATTCTTCCTAACCACTTTATCCATCATGCTTAGTGCATGCTTACAGATGAGGTCATCCATGATAACCTTATTCCTTAACTTTCCAAGTTCACTTGTAAGCTTCTCTTGGTGTGTCAAACTAATGTGAGTTACAAGGTTTGCAGTCATGGACATTTCATCATCTCCATTTGAGTTATTTAGTAACCATTGAGATGATCACATAACAGAGGTTCTTAAATCCATTAAAGGCTAATGCCTTAAAACCTCCCCGTATCATCCCTGATAACATCCTCAAGAATTTTTTGTCCTCCACTTTTGCTACTCATACTCATGCATCTATCTAAAATTGATTTATTCAACTGCTTAGCATTATCAATGTCAACATTGTGATGCATTGTCCACTGTCCATTTCTTATTTTGAACAAAATTACTTTGCCCCCAACAATACCTTTAGGATGCCCATGTTGTTATTGATGTCTTATGTTGTTGCTGCAATTTAACTCTTACATTGTTGTAGCTTCCTACTACTATTGAAACAATTCAATTCTTCAACATTGTTGCAGTTTCCCATTATTATGGCTACAACTCAAGTGTCAATACTATTCAAATTTCTACAACCTAACCTTCATTATGAATTTCATACCACTATCCAAATATTGCACTTCTCCAAACCTATTATTATGCCATTGTTTTTACCCATTTTGTCATGCTTCTATACGCTACTAGCCCTCAAGGTTTGAACTAGTTGGGTGACCAATCCAACCATCACATTAAAACCATGAGAATGCACTTCTTCATGCCCAAAAAATCATTTCCATCCACACTTCATACATCATATCCAAAGTCTTTGAAATAAGGCAAGGTCACCACCTTTGCCTTCATACTATTAATTCATCTCCAAATATAGTTTTTAGTTTTCCAAGGCAACTTTTACATAGGTGTTTTAGGTTCCAATGCCTACTCCTAGGTTTTTGACCTACAATGTGACTTGTTAGATAAAAGGAGTTGGAAAGTGGTTACTAAGGCCACTACCAACCAAATTGTTTGACTTGTACTTCATCTAGAACTTTGTTCTTATTTAACAGTCTATAACCCAATTCTTATAAGTAGCTTGTCGTCAACTAAAAATCATAGATCCCCATGGATAATCTACAAAAATATTCGTTGTCAATTAGATCGTTATTGGGGAAATCTTCATGGGCCCACTTTTGCATCTAATTGAGAGTCTTCAATGACCTATTTTATCAACAAAAGTGCCTTAGTCATCTTTGCCCCTTGTTGTATCTTCCTAGCTCACCTCTTAGTATAATTACTCAGCCCCTTAATTGGTGGAACTGAACCTTGTCAACAACCTCTTCTAGGATCTGTTAACTCTCTAAAACAACAAATATGACACCCTCAAATTTCCGAACTTCATGAAGTTGAAGTGAACTTAACTCATGCATGGTTTTTCAAACCTTCTCTTCAACCATTCAACCATCATCTAATTAAGAGTCTTGTTATGTGAGTGGTTATGTGCAATGCTTAGACCCAATACTTAGAGTAATTTTCTTAAGAAATGAGGTACCTACTTGGCTTTCCTCCTCTTGATTCTATGTGCCACAAGTATTTCTTGGTGATTCCCTTGTTAATGACCTCCACAATTGTTGTTCGTGCACGATCAACCTTGCTTCCAACATCTCGCTTATGGATCCTCAAAGTTTACAATAGTTTATTCATTTTCAAGGGTGGCTCCACCAAAGTCTCTATTGTTGTCAAACTACTCCTTTTATGGTCTTCACCAACTTGGGAACTATACTACTTTTCCAAAAACCACCTCTTCTTACCATTGTGTGACAATGTAAGGCATGCCTATGGATTCAATGGCTATATCAATCATATTCAGGCTAACATTCTTGGCATCCTTACCAACTTCTTTCTAGTCATCACAAGGCATGTCTATTGATTCAATGACTACCTAAATCATCTTCATTCTAACATTCTCGGCATCCTTCCCAACTTATTTCTAGTCATCACAAGTCTTGGTTCCATCTAAGAACATCAAGTAGTTGTCATAGGGAACTAGAGCTACTTTCGAAAGCTTAAGAAATTCTTCCCAAAAATGATTGTATGGTCATCTAATGGAGCCACTATCAAGTCAAACTTCTAAACCATTCCCCATCATTCAAAGGTGCAAAATAAACTACTCTTATTATTGGATTTGATGTTGAGTTCACCACCATGAACATGGCCATGCAACTCTTAGGATTATGATGAAGTGTTGCGGTACTTTATTTGCTTACAAAGTTATGGGTTGCATTGGTGTCTACCAAATTTCCCGCCTTCAACCCACTCATGGTTGCATTCATAAAGAAAAAAAAATCCATGCCTTCACCTTATGAACGACATTCATTACCTTCTACCATGAAATTTACCAAAATTAATTCCAAGGCACCCAAAACCTTCAATGTTGCCTTGAAATGCTATAATGCTTGGGTTTCTCCTAGGGTTGCTAGCTTCACCTTCAAAGTTATGCTTCCAAGTCTTCTAACTTCTTCTTCAAAGGATAATCCATTAGAAATTGATTTTGGTAACAAAGGAAACAAGAAACATTCTTATCTCTGGACTCAGGAAATTTCAGGTGCTTCCTCACTACAATGTTATTATCATCTTAGGAACTTCCTTTTAGGTGCTTCCTTACTTGGTCTATCAAAATATACAACTTTTGAACACAAGCTTTAGTCCGTTTTCTATTCATGTCACATGCACTTGGTAAAACTCAATGATCTCTTAATCCCAACACTCCAAGTCCACGTTCACAACTTTCATATTAGCCTCCATGGCTCTTTGTTTGTATTTTCCATGTCATAATCCAAAAGTAGGTTGGCCCTCTAGGAATATTTAAAAATATTTCCCAAGTGCCAAAGACTTGGCTCAAATTGCTAACTCGAGTTGCAATGTTCTGTAAATAAAAAGAGAGCTCATTGTGCAGATGATTATCCCAAATACCTATTGCACCCAGCCACTAAGTCTACATTTTCTAGCCTTCAAGTCACTCTAGCAGCTACTTAGCAACTCATCCCAAAGCTTATTGTCGTGTTTCAAGTTTTCCAAGAGTTGAAGAAGAGTGTCAATATACTTTGAAAATGATTGTCACAATTGGGAAAATGGTGGAAATCAATGTTTCTAAACAAATTTTGTGCTCCAATTCCACCTTCCCTTCAAAAAGCGATGAACAATGTATTATGATTCAACTCATCATGGACCTAACTTTCCTAGAATTTTCTTTACTAATTGAGCTTCTCCCGAGTTTGTTTGGCACATAATGTCACGCAACATTTCCTTTTCTTAGACACAAGGGCTAAGCTAGCCTACATCTACTACAACAAGACTATGCCTCTTCACGTAAGGTCTACCCATAACTTCACCTTAAACTACAATGTATCAAATGAAACTAAGTCCTACTTAACAAATTTCATTCAATAATAAACACACATCCAACCATGGCCTTTAAAAGACTCCAATAATACTTTTCAAAACTAAATACATTATAAGGGATGATAACATTCAAGCTACCAAGGTAAGTGGTCTACCTAGTTTAACCAAGGGTGCTTAGTATGTTTTTGGTGCACCTTGTCATTGTGCAAGGGCACCCAAAACCAATTAATCTAGCCATAAAACTTCTATCGTGTCCATTTGTGCCATTGAATGACCAACAAGATGATCATGTAGTAGAGGTGCTTGAATCCATCTAACGCTAGTGCCTCACAATACCCGTCACTTTATTGTTTTGACCTCTTTTCTAGGAGATATCCCAAAAGAAATAATCCTTGAATGGATGAATAAGTGTAGGTTAAGATTTTAGACTATGAAAATATTCCATTTCACTTTTGGTTATATCACAATCATGGTCACTTCTATCATGGCTATCCTAAGAAGGTTTTGGTAAAGATGAAATATCCTATGTCAAAATATGGTAGCAAACCATTAAGGAATTACTAATGCATCTCATTCACCCTCTAGGGATCTGGTGGGTGATTTGTAGAGACGATCGAGGTTTGGTAGTTAGGATATAAATGCAAGGGTATAAATCTCAAATATGGTCAAGATATGACCACGGCCCAAAGTGAGGAATTATTTGTGCATCTCATTCACGCTTTAGGGATCTAGAGGGTGATTTGCAGAGACCCTCGAAGTTTGGTAGTTAGGATATAAATGCAAAGGTCTAGATCTCAAACTTTTTAGCAGATTCAATGGAGGAAGGAGAGAAGAGAATTGTCAGTTTTAGTGATATATGTTTAGAGGCATTGTTCTCAACCATAGAATCATTTGAGGCAAAGGGTTGTGGATTTTTATGAGCAAATCCCAACTAGGAAGCTAAGACCATTATTTATTCAGAGATCTAGGACCCACAACCTCAATCTAGTGACATAGGATTTTAATATTTATAGGTGATAGAGGATTTAGATGGAGATTTTATTTACAATATTGTTCCAGATTTATGCAGGAATGCAACAGAATAAACACATAACCATAAATACAGAGATGCAGCGGAAATAACACTTCATTTCATTAATATCAAAGAACTGAAATTTTCTTACAAAGAGAATGGAAATAAAACTAGCTAGGGCGCTGGTAGCTATCTCTGAGAAGAGATGTGGCGGCTACAGGCCTCTGAACTGAGTTACAATGAGGCTCGAGGGCCTATTTATTATTTAGAAACAATGGGAAATCCTAAACATCTAAAACCCTAACCCTAGGAGATGAAGCGCCAAAACTATGGGCCCCGTTTGGGTAAATTGGTGTTTCAACTTCCCAGCGGCGTAACTTTGGCATACGATCTCTGTTTGACACGTACCATACCTCGTTAGAAAGATCTATCCGAGGACTACAAATTTTGAATGAGCAACATGGGTCCATGGTGGACCCATGTTGCTCTCTGTTTTCCCAAAAAACGTCGTTTAGGGCCTCAAAACGGCTCCGGAAGTTCAGGACCCGAAAAACTGCTAAAAATAGGAAGTTGTGCCGAAACTGAAAAATTGAAAGAGACAATGGTGGGGCTCCATGTGGAATAGGCGGGTGACCACCAATATCCACCTGGATCATTCCTCGCCCCTTAGGAAGCAATGGTCCCCATTGCGTTAAGTTCCTCCATGAGATGAGGAAATTTCTGCTGAACTTGGTCCCTGGTGAACTACTTTCCTTGGTGCAGGAGTTGGCCAGCTTTGACAACCCGATACAGTTGGATCTTCTGTTGGCGAGTGTTCTTGATTTGCATGTCCATGATACAATCTGTGGTGGCCTGTTCCATGCAGTCTGGGTTTAACTCTGTTGGTGTGAGTTGTTATGCAATGTCCGAGGTGTCCAGTAGAGGTGGGAAGTAAGGACGAAGGCGATCCACATTGAAGACTGGGTGCAGACCAAGGAATGGTGGAATACTAAGCTCGAAGGCATTGTTCCCTACAGCCTTGGTGACGGTGTACGGCCTGTATCGGAGCGGGCGAAGCTTGCGGTGGGGTCTAGTGAGGCGCTCCTTCTGCAAATGTAGCCATACTTTGTCGCCCGCCCAGAAGTTATGTGGCACCCGGTGTTGATCATGGCACTGCTTGTACTTCACATTGGATCTGTCCAATATATCATGAACATGTTGGCAGATGTGTTGAATGCGCTCGATGAAGCTACTTGCTTTGTCAACTTCAGACTGGACATGAGCTGAATCGGCCTGAGCAGCTGCAAATGGCATGGCTACGTCAATGGGACATAGTGGCTGGAATCCCAAGCCCACCTGAAAGGGGCTATGGCCAATTGAACTATGGAGAGCCCCGTTATAACTATGTTGTACATAGAGGAGGCTCTCGTCCCATGTGCGTGGATGCTTTGAATTGTACATGCGCAGAATGTGTACAATCATTCTGTTGACGACCTCTATCTGGCCATCTGTTTGGGGATGGAAAGCTGTGGACTTGGTGAGCTTTGTGTCCAACATTGACCAGAGGCTGGACCAAAATGTGTTGAGGAACCTGCTATCTCGATCTGATATGATAGACTGTGGGATCCCAAAGTGCACCCACACTCGCTCAAAGAAGAGTTTAGCAGTGGCTTCTGCTGTGATATTCTTCTTACAGGCCGCCATGATGGCCATCTTCGAGAATCTGTCAACGACCACGAAAACACAGTCATTTCCATTCTTAGTAGAAGGCAGGCCCGACATGTAATCCATGGAGATGGATTCCCACGGTCGACTAGGGGTAGGTAGTGGGGTATATAGGCCTTGCTTCTTGATGGTCGGTTTGGCAATGGCACAAGCAGTGCAGGATCTGATGTGCTTCTCGACATCCTTTCGAAGTTTCGGCCAATAGAAATACTTCTGTAGTATTGCTACTGTTTTCTCGACCTCAAAATGCCCAGCGACTCGACTGTAGTGTGCTTCCCATATCATCTTGGCACGCTCGCTTGAAGGAACACAAAGGTGTCCCAGGTGACATAAAAGTGCATCTCGGAGGTGAAAATTTGGAACTTGCGTACCCCCCAAGAGTGCCTTGTAAGTGTGGCCGAATTCTGGGTCACTCTCATAGAGAAGCGGCCAATCAGAAGTCTCGTGCCCACAAGAGTTGAGCACGGTGGTGAGCGCCACGATCGGTGGTCGGCTGAGGCAGTCTGCAACATTATTGGTGCTACCCTTCTTGTATTTGATGTTCAAATGAAACTGTTGCAGATATGTGGACCACTTCTGATGGCGATCATTCTGCAACTTCCCTTGTGTTTGTATGAACTGCAGGGGCCGGTGGTCTGTGTGGATGATTGTTTCCTTCCCCAAAATGTAATGCTTCCATTGTCGACAAGCTTGCACGATGGAATACATTTCTTTGTCATAAGTGGGATACTTGCGAACTGTGTCAGAAAATGTCTCACTGTGATATGCCACTGGATGTCCCTGTTGAGTAAGAACTGCCCCAATAGCATAGTCAGAGGCATCTGTCTCGATCTCAAATGGATGTTGCAAGTCTGGTAAAGTGAGCACTGGGGCAGAACAGAGGCGGTTTTTCAGTTCTGTGAACGCCTTCTGTTGAGGTTCCGACCAAAAAATTTTTGCTCTCGCTCCTCCCTTGGTAACTTGACTCAAGGGCCAAGTGATATGAGAGAATCCCAACACGAACCTCCGATAGAAATTAGCAAGACCCAGAAAGCTGCGAAGCTCTGTTATAGTGGTTGGGGCTGGCCAATCCCGAATGACTTGGATCTTGGCTGGATCCACATGCACCCCCCTTTCATCAATAATTTATCCCAGATATTGAACCTGGGTCATGCCAAAAGTGTAATTCTCCAAATTGGCACACAACTTGTGTTTCCGCAGTGTTTGGAGGACTTTTCGGATGTGGTGAAGGTGCTCTTCCCAAGTCTGGCTGAAGATCAAAATGACATCCAAGTACACTACTACAAATGAGTTGGTGAATGGCCGCAAGATGTCGTCCATCATCCTCATGAAGGTTGCGGGAGCATTCGTCAACCCGAAAGGCATGACCAACCACTCGAAAAGGCCTTCCTTGGCTTTGAAGGCAGTCTTCCACACATCGGAGGGTTCAATTGGTACCTGGTGATACCCAGACTTCAGGTCGATCTTGCTGAAATATTTTGTACCTTTGAGTTGGTCCAGAAGGTCATCAATCCGTGGGATTGGGTACCTATTCCGGACAGTGATCTTGTTCAGCGCCCGATAGTCAATACAGAGTCTCCACGTCCCATCCTTCTTATGTACCAACACGATCGGGCTCCCACAGGGCGATGAACTTGGTCTGATGTGACCTTTCTGCAACAGCTCCTGAATCTGTCTCTTGATTTCATCATTCTCCAGAACAGAGCGCCGATAGATCGGTCCATTAGGTAGCGGCGCACCGGGGGTCAGATCAATCGGGTGCTTGACCTGACAGTGCAGAGGAACCCCTGTGGGTAAGGTGAATATGTCCCCGTACTCCTCCACAACCTTATCCATTTGTTGTTGTTGTGCAGAGGAGCCCTGTCTGGAGGTCGTGGCCACAGTCTTCTTCTTGCCCTGGGGGCGGATCATCAGGAAAACGAATTTCCTGGTTTGGGAAATGAGCTTACTGCATTGTTTTGCAGTAACCAAAGAGATAGTGGCGGGAGGTGGTACCTCTGGTATCCTGTACAACTTATTTCCCAAAGTAACAATAACAGCACGAGGTCGAGACTCATACACAGCATGACGCTTCCACAAGTATGGTTGTCCTAATAATACATCAGAAACATCAATAGGAGCAATGTCACATAATACCTCATTCGTGAAGGGCTTGATGCTATAGGGAAGGCGACACTGCCGGCTGACGCGGAGATCTCGTCCTTGGTGAAGCCACCCGATGGTGTATGGATGTGGGTGAGCTGTGGTCGGCAAGCCCAACCGCTTCACGGCGTCTGCTGAAATGAGGTTCTTTTGGCTCCCATTGTCGTCAATGAACTGTACCGGGGAGCCCTTTACCCACATCTGGGAGTGGAAGAGACGTTCCTCCTCCTCTGGATCTTCCGGTTCCTCCTTTTGGATCTTTGTAGTGGCAACAGTGGCATTGGGCTCAGCATCAATAATCTGTTTCCCTTTTTCATTCGCCTTTTCAGGTTCTGATTCGGAGTCAGAGCATGCATCTGACTCAGAAGCCCTCATCTCGGCCACTAGCGACTGCTTGGCCCGACACTCATTTGTGTTGTGAGTGGAGCTCTTATGGAACTCACACCACTTTCCCGTGTCCTTCTTTGGCTTTGCGGTGTTGTTATTTTCTTGTGGCTTCGACAGGTTGTCTTGAGTCGCCATGCCTTGGCTCTGTCCTTTGTTTTGTGGTTTGGGAGCACCTTTCCCTTGATTTTGATTCGCAGATCCAAAGTCTCGCTTCTTCTATTTGAATTTCTGCTCAATATTGGCAGCATATCGGTATGCCGTACCAAGCGAGGAGATGTCGAGGAACTCCATTTCCTCCTGAATGTATCTGTGCAGACAACTGCGATACTTTAGCACCAGATGTTTCTCTGAATCTTTGATACCCAACTTGGTGCACAGGGTATGGAACAGATTCATCAGCTCATGCACATCTTGATCCCTTTGTTGTCGCAGCGTGGTCCATTGTATGTACTTGTCCTCATAGCTCCCCACGAGGTAGTATTGTTCCTTGATGGCATCTCGGAAAGAATTCCAAGTGGGTACGACTGAGAACAGAGAGGGTTCTATCTCGTCCTTTTTCTCACAGTGGGTTTCCCACCAGTCCTTGACATGGGGGGCAGCTTTGAGGAGTGCAAAAATAATCTTCTCCCTGTCGAAAAAGTCATGAACCGAGAAATATCCTTCTAATAGATTCAACCATCTAGCTACAACATCTGCATCTATTTGACCCTCAAATATGGGAATGTCAAAATTTACTTGTACCTTAAAAGGAGTCGCACCTCCAGAGTGGCTGCTGGATGCAGATGCGCCACCGGTGGGCAACCGTTGAAGGATCTGGGCAAAATTATCCATCATCGCGTTCCTTTTTTTTTTCGAGGGCCTCCTCGAGCAATATTTTGATAGGATCTCCTGCTCCCTCATATTTATTTTCATCCCCCATGGGCGTCCGTCGGGGTTTGCGAGGCTGATCTTGCAAAGGTTACACCAGATCGAGCCCTAACTCCTTATACCCCGACCTCGTTGGGGACATGCAAAGAAGGATCGAGAAAAAAGCAGACCGCTCTGATACCACTGATCCAGATTTATGCAGGAACGCAACAGAATAAACACATAACCATAAATACAGAGATGCAGCGGAAATAACAATTCATTTCATTAATATCAAAGAACTGAAATTTGCTTACAGACAGAATGGAAATAAAACTAGCTAGGGCGCTGGTAGCTATCTCTGAGAAGAGATGTGGCGGCTACAGGCCTCTGAACTGAGTTACAATGAGGCTCGAGGGCCTATTTATCATTTAGAAACAATGGGAAATCCTAAACAGCCAAAACCCTAACCCTAGGAGATGAAGCGCCAAAACTATGGGCCCCGTTTGGGTAAATTGGTGTTTCAACTTCCTAGGGGCGTAACTTTGGCATACGATCTCCGTTTGACGCGTACCATACCTCATTAGAAATATCTATCCGAGGACTACAAATTTTGAACGAACAACATGGGTCCATGGACCCATGGACCCATGTTGCTCTCCGTTTTCCCAAAAAACATCGTTTAGGGCCTCAAAACGGCTCCGGAAGTTCAGGACCCGAAAAACTGCTAAAAATAGTAAGTTGTGCCGAAACTGAAAAACTGAAAGAGACAATGGTGGGGCTCCATGTGGAATAGGTGGGTGACCACCAATATCCACCTGGATCAAATATGGACTTATTAAAAGCATCGAGAGTGGGCTAAGGTCTAGTCAAAGTTGTTTCTAACCTAGAATGAGGATTACATGTCCATATTAAGTATCATATTAGAGGTACTCAACACAATGTTAGTTACCAGGAGAAGTCGATGATAGTATTAGGTGTCGCTAAGGTTGATAATGATACTTAGTCTCCTTCAACTAGGGTTCCATTAGTGAGGTGCCTAGGAGGTGATGCGATTTTTAGTAGTTATCCTATGACCCAAGCATTCAACAACAAAGATAAGATTCAACAATTCATATCCAAAGGTTGCAAGTTTCATTTCCTTGATTGGAAGGTTGTTGTGTCCTTCAAGTTATTTTTCAAGGTTTTATGGGAAAAATTTGAGATCAAGAGTAGATTCATTGATTGATAACTCATTGGAAGAACACTCTTAAATGATAGCAAATGCAAACTCATTTCCACTAGTCATAATAGAGTCTTAATATTATGTTTCTTGATTTGATGAGGGTTAAGACAAGGTGTCCTTCCAATTCTATTGATCAAAACAAGACTTCATTACAAGCTCCCTTGGACTTTCTTTTTAGATCTAGTTTCATCAACTTATGAGGGACTCAATTTTTTATAAGTCGCGGTGAAGAGTCGGTGTTACACTAAAATTGTCACGATGACGTTTTACTCTCTGTATGGGTTCATCATTACTCATACAATACTCCCTTAGAAGTCTACAAACATCAAGTTCCTAAAACCAAGTCTTGAAATTGAGAGAAAAGCTTATAAAAGTCATAAAAATACTTGTACCGCACTTTCTCTTAGTATTACCTGCGGTGCCGCATCTGTTTCTTTTAGAACATGCGGAACCGACCGCATTTTTTCTTCATTTAAGGTGCGGTTCCCTGTAAAAGTAAAAGTGAAGGTGGAAGTAAAATTTGGAAGCCCATCTAGTTGAATCTGGGACCTTTGGAAGCAATTATTCGGTGGAAAGTTCGCTCCTTTCATGTACATTCATCCCTCCATTAAAGGAGCCTACCCCTTGGTATGTGGAACTTAATCCCTTTGAAAGAGGATTCTATCCCCTCTTATTTGGAGCTGCAACCTCTTTTCTGTTGCTATAAATTGAGGCCAAAGTTCAGCCTCAAGGGGAGTTAGGCTTTGAGATTTTTTGAGGAGAATTGATGGAAAAACTTAGACTCTCTTAATTGATTATCATATGGGAATGAATACACACTCATGTGTATGTTAGTCGAGAGAGTGAAAAGGCTTGTCAAAGTAGAGGAAACGCTTGTTCCAGACCCTAGAAGGACCTGTACGACATCAAGGCGAACACGGTTGTAAGAATCCTTCTTTCATCAAAGATAATACAAATGGATCCTATTTTCTCAATGAGTTATTTATTTAAATGGCTTATTTCTTGAATTCCTTGATCATCAAGATAGATTTATGGTTTATGAATTAATATATATTATGCAAGTGCTTCTGATTCTTTCATGTTTTTGATTGCAGATCCCGAAAGGAGATGTATTCAAAGCAACAGGAAAGAATACTACGATCAGCGCTGGACTATAGGTAAGTCCTAAGTCCTTCATTATAGATAATTCTATATCAAATGTAATCTAGAGAAAGTAGTTTACATCTATCTGTTTGTTGCTAGTTATCGTAAGATACTAGGGAGATCTGTCTTGTTCGCAAGAACGATTTATCCGTCCAACAAAATGGCGACTCCACTGGGGATCTATAACTTAGTTTTCTTTTTCTTTGAGTTTGACTTGTGAAACTATTTTTCTGATTTTGATTGATTGATACTGGCTTGGGTAATTTATTCCTGTAGAATCCCTGAAAAGTGCTTTAGATTTTTTTATTTTTCTTTAAGTTTTCTGGTCTCCGCACTTTGTCTTTAGGCACAGTTCGGTCATCTCCGTTGTTTTTATGTATACATAGTGCGGCACCGCACCTGTTTATACTAAAACCTGCGGACCCTGAGAAATTTTCTGGAAAACTTAAAATTACCTTTTCTAGGATCGGCTTGTAAGATTCTCAATATACACCCAGACTTGTATTTTCTGTCAGAAAGCCTTGTGTGAATTTCTTTTCAACAACTCTTACAATCTCATCAGTCTCTGTTAAGTTAATTGGGTGTTTTGAGTTTCTTTTTGAAGAAATTCTTATTTTGATTTCCTTTGGTCATTACTTCGAGGTTTTTCTCAGTCTCTTAACAATTTTGCATCTTTTTGCTTTTGTTTTTGCAAAAAAAATTCTCCCTCATTCGCTAGGGGGGGCTAAATTGTGTATGAGTGTTAATCGCCTTTGAGTGTTTTTTATTTTTTGATCTTTGGAACCCTCACCCAATTTTCTTTACTTACACTTGATTGGTTCTTAGATTACATTAGAATCATCTTGTGTTTGAGAATTCTCTTGCATATATCACATTTGCATAATTAGAATTCTCATTTTTAGAATATGAATGAAAAATGTGCATAGATTACATTTGCATAGTTTTCATGTGAATTGTGCATAGATTACAATTGCATAGTTTACATTCTGAAAAAATCAATCGTAGATTTAGATCAGTTTTCTTTGATTTTAATTTACATGTTTTTATGCTTGTTTTAAAAACACAAAAATAAAAAATGTTTTGAATTGATTAGCATTAGTTTTTCTTGATGAAATTAGTGCATTAGAGAATTTTTTATATTTTCTCTTATTGATCAATTTTTTGCATTGTTGGAAGTGAATGGAAACTCTCTCCCTACTTTAGTTAGGATTCATCGAATTGAAAAGATTACATTATCATATTCGATTGCATTCAGTTTTGGGTCGGGTCATAACACCATTGGTTTCATATCCATTTACCCTTTGAGTAATAACAACCTAAATAACACAGTGCTTAATAAAATTCATCTAGTAATTTTTACATTTTTAGGGCTCTTTCCACCAATCTAGCTCAGGATTAGTGCTTTGGAATAGGTTGTAGTTAACTTTCCAAAGCAACTAAAACAAGCAAGTAGTCGATTTTGCGGTAGGAAAATTCCAATAGTAGCATGTATGCTCTGGGAAGCTTCTCCTAAAGGAGTCAAGCACGAGATCATATCCGAACCAGTGAGGTAATCAATCCTTCCTCATTGGGAACGATAGAAGATATACACGTATTAACAACGGTAAACCTCGGATTGACCATTGTCGAGGAGCCTGGGGTCACTTGTTGGTAAACCTTGGATTATTTCAAGGAGCCTTCAAGGGGATTGAGCTTTGTTACTCTGCCCTTGCGTGTGTGTCGGATCGTAGACTGTTTCCCCAGGTATATTTGTTTCAGTTGGTAACCTTAGTGACCATAATCTTTAGGATTCTTCCTTAAGGTGACGGTGGAGGGAAGATCCCACTGTACCTGGAGCAGACGTCGACTAGACTCACTTGGACTCTCTGGGGGGTTCTCTTCACTTGAGATGGTTTTGTGAAGAAACTTGTGCCAGTCTGTTTCATTAAGTAGGTTTTCGGGGTAACTGTTCCAACCGCCCTTTCTGTATTAAATTCTACGATGTTGGATTTCATCACCAACTAGTGTTTTTAGTACGGGAAGTTACTGTTTGTGTGTGGTTTGACTCCTATATTTGATAGCGCGTGTTAATTTTTTTGTTTTTACTTTTAGAGACCATAGGTGTGAATTGTGAATTTTAATTGTTAGGTGTGAATTGTGAATTGTTAATTTTAGTTTTAAATTGTTAATAAAATTCACTGAAGTTGAATATAATGGCAACTGTTTCGGAATTTACCAACCAAGGAACCCCTCTTACTGAGACTCCTAGTAATTTTCCTTGCTTTGGAAATGTTGGTCCTCCTTATATGGCTATATTGTCATTACCTGGATTTACAATAGGTTTACCGGTATGGTTATTTTCAACTTCGTTGGCATCGAATACTCCAATTGTTCCACCTCAACAGAGTTCACCATCTCAACATCACCAACCTCATGTTGACCCTTTACCTTCTTCGCCCAATATTTCTTCCTCCCTTTCTTCCTCTTCGCTTGGTAAAGCCTTGATGCTAGTAACCAAATGGCTAAGAAGAAGAAGAAAGGGAAGAATAAGAAGAAGCAAGATTAGAAAGAAGTCAACCAACCAACCATGGCTGTAAGTGTTAGTAATGTTGAGGAAACTTCCAACATGCATCGTAAACCCAAATTCCCTTGCAAGCTTTGTAAGGGTGACCACTTCCTTATCAATTGTCTTGGTATTCCAAAGGTCTTGGAAGTATGGTCAGAAAAATCCCATCAACTTACTATTGATCCATCAACCAGTGATAGTCAAGTTCTTGGGAAAAAGGGTAAAGTTAGGTTTCCTTGTAGGTTATTCAAAGGGAGTCATCAAACTCACATTTTCCCTCACATGGATGAAGCCTCAAAATTGTTGGAAAACCTTACTATTCCACAGCAAGAACTTCCAACTGGTTACTGTAAACTTTCTCCCAACCTACCGTCAACTGATGAAGTGGTTGATCTTATTCAAAGTATAGTCAATTCCACTCTTCCATTGGAGAGTGAAACTGATATCACTCAGGTTGATGATCCATTAGTTGATCAAGTGGTCAACTCAATTTCACATTCGGTCGATCCCATTCTCCCTGTAGAGAGTGAACTTCATACCGCTCAAGTTCCTCTTGTTACATTAGATTATTCTACGCCAGGGGGAATTACACCTGTTCCTACAGATCCCCCTCCAAGTACCGAGGTCTTTTCCTTTGATTGGAATAAACTGACAGAACCTCGTCTTCCTTCTTCCATCCCTTTCCAAATAATTGCGAAGGTTCATGGTAAGAATGTGTGCCGCACACATGTAGATGAAGGTGCTTCTGTTAGTATTTTATCCTCAACTACTTGGAAAGCTTTGGGTTCCCCTCAGCTTGTGCCTGTTACACAGAATCTGTCAGCTTTTAACAGAACCATTAGTGAACCTTTAGGGATCCTTCCGAATTCTCCTATTACCTTGGAAGGTAAAACTGTTTGTATGGATCTTATGGTAGTTCGAGGCCCCTTGGATTTCAATTTACTCCTTGGGCGAGACTATGTCTATGCAATGAAAGTTGTCGTATCGACACCCTTTCGCGTGATGTCTTTCCCTCACAATGGAAACATTGTGACTGTAGACTAGCTTTCGTTCACTAGTCTTGATTCGACTACCAATAATCCGA
Organism: Pinus albicaulis; assembly: GCA_034641835.2. Classification (NCBI taxonomy): domain Eukaryota; kingdom Viridiplantae; phylum Streptophyta; class Pinopsida; order Pinales; family Pinaceae; genus Pinus; species Pinus albicaulis. Next base: position 1,201,662,782 of record CM076572.1, on the reverse strand, counting down.
CACCCCTAAATGTTCCTTATACTAAAGTGGTATCTACCCCGCCACGGGTTAATTATGTGGCAACTAGTCCCATGTTTTCAGTTACCGATGCAAGCAAGCCTCTCACTGTTTGCTCGAATTCATTTGACTTAGATTCAGTAATTGACATGGAAAACTTTATGGGATTATTTGAACGCGATGTTCCTATCCCTTTTGAGTCCCTTGACATGTGTTCCTTCCAGAGAATTGTTCTTCCATCTAATGAAGACCTTTTGGAAGCCATGATCGAGGAGTGTCCCTTGACATGTCTTTCTTCCAGTTGGAAGCCATGACAAGATCCATGAGGATAGTTCCTTTTACTGTGTCAACCTCGTTAAAAAATGAATCAGTTAGTCAGAGGATAGTTCCTGTTACTGATTCAACCTCATTAAAAAATGAATCAGATATGAGGACAGTTCTTTTACTGTGTCGACCTCGTTAAAAAATGAAACAGACCAATGAGGACAGTTCTTTTCCTGTGTCAACCTCATTAAAAAATGAATCAGTAGGTTATGTAGGTAGATTGTAGAGAGTAGATATGAGGATAGTTCCTTTTACTGTGTCAACCTCATTAAAAAATGAATAAGTTAGTCAGAGGATAGTTCCTGTTATTGAGTCAACCTCGTTAAAAAATGAATCAGATATGAGAACAGTTCTTTTACTATGTCAACCTTGTTAAAAAATGAAACAGACGAATGAGGACAGTTCTTTTCCTGTGTCAACCTCATTAAAAAATGAATTAGTAGGTTATGTAGGTAGATTGTAGAGAGTAGATATGAGGACAGTTCTTTTACTGTGTCAACCTCGTTAAAAAAATGAATCAGTGGGTCATGAGGACAGTTCCTTTACTGTGTCAACCTCGTTAAAAAATGAATCAGTGGGTCATGAGGACAATTCTTTTCCTGTGTCAACCTCATTAAAAAATGAATCAGTAGGTTATGTAGGTAGATTGTAGAGAGGAGATTGATAGATTCCAAGAGGATAGTTCTTTTCCTGTGTCAACCTCGTTAAAAAATGAAACAAATCATTTTGAGGATGGTTCTTTTCCTGTGTCAACCTCGTTAAAAAATGAAACAAATCCTCTCCTAGTCAATTCGATTCTTTCATTTGATCTCGTAAATGAACCTCCATTCCATCCACCTATTAGTAACCAGTAGTCTACTTAGTTGAATGAAATGAAGCTTGGGGGGCATGTGCTCTAGCAAGTTACGCTTGGGGGGCATTGAAACTTATCTCAAGCAAAGTTTTTTACGTTTCAATCTTGTGTAAAAATGAAACCACTTTCAAGAATGATTTTTCCTTTGTTTCAAGCTTGTATAAAAATGAAACAAACCACTCTTAAGCATAGTTTTCCTACGTTTCAAGCTTGTGTAAAAATGAAACCTATTTGAAGCATAGTTTTTCTCTGTTTCAAGCTTTTGTAAAAATGAAACCTATCTTGGGTCGATTTTGGTTATTATTTTCAAGACTCGTTAAAGTCATGAAAAACCCGAGCTTCTTTTGCTATTCTTTTCATGCTCGTAAAACATACATGAAAATGCCGAGTTCTTTCTGTCTTTTCCTGCTCGTAAATTAAATTGAAATTCAGTCATATGAGTACAATTTTTATCACTTTTTCGAACTCATTAAAACTTACGAAAAAGCGAAAACCATGAGTACATTTTTATCACTTTTTTCGAACTCGTTAAAACTTACAGAAAAAATGAAACTATGAGTACATTTTATCCCTTTTTCAAACTCATTAAAACTTACGAAAAAGTGAAATCTGGAGTTCTCTTTTAAGCCCTTTTCAGACTCTCTAAAGATTAAAATATTTCCGAGTACTTGACTATTCGAACTCGTTAAAGGAAATGAACAGTCATCATTTTACTATAAGTTTACCCCTTTTCCGGACTGAAATGGACTATTTATGAAAAAGGTATACGTTGACTAATCATGATCAATAAAGTTCTCTCCCGTATTATTTTATCCTTTTTCGGGCTTGAGAGACTAAATTTACGAAAAAGTACACCCACAGAGTTTCCTTAAGTTTTTCTTCTGACTCCTTAAAATTGAAAAACACCGAGTTTTTCCTATACCAGACTCCTTACAATTTAACAGTAAAGGACCTGTCGATTACAAACAGGAACGAACCACTCCTTCTTAGGGTTCGATTTTAAACTAAGTTGGACTCATCCGAAGGATGAGATTATATAACAAGTAAATGTTATCCTCCTCAAGCTTGTCAAAAATAAAAAGGTACTTGCCAGAAATGGTGGGGAAAAAAGAGAGAAAATGAATACATTTGTCACACTTTGTTTAAAAATCATTTTACCACTCTTGAACACGACACTTTTTGTCACACTTCTACCTGGGTTGGGAAAATCCTTTTCCTATCAGTTAATCAAACCATATTGAAAATCTTCAGCTGGTTTCTGGGTATTAGCTTTAGATCAATTGTTACCAAACCATCTGCAGTGTCGTTATGTGTTCAAGAGGACAGTTCAAATAAACCATTCATTTGCAAACATATGTCTCCATATGCGTTGACCATCCCTGAGGCAGTTCTTGCAATTTTTTTTTACAAAACTTGATCTAATGGTTTCGTGTCGTGGGATTTCCTACGACGGATCACTTTCTATAAACGACAGCTCATCATCTAGGAAGTTGATCTAGAATCCTTCAGTACCTTGGAATCTGCACGCCTTAATGGCAGGTTTCTCGCCTTCGACGACAGGTTGCATCATTGACCTTCGATCGAACGATTCCGTGAAATGTTCGACTTCAGATCATTTATTCACACTTCATGGATTGTACTGAGTACTTTGAGAGCCATTGTCATTATTGGTGGTTTCTATAACACTTTTTAACAGTTCACATCATTGACTGGTAATCAAGTGCTACCATGTTCGACTTCGACACAATCAATCGCATGGATAGAATCGTACTAGTTTGGGTCTAGTTTCCACCATCTAGGCTGCGAGGAGTTTTATTATTCATTATGCATTAGACTATTTATAATAGATGGTTGCGTCCATACTATGTCTACATTATTGATGTGATAGTAAAATCGTTTCTACATCAGAACAAGTTTTAGTTAGTGTTTGATCTGAGTATGGGAATGCCTACCTCAGCGATGATATATATATATATATATATTGCATTGAATGATTTTTCAGGATTCTGACTGGGGTGTCCACAAGCTAATCCTCGAAATGATAAAGCACATCACTCTTCGAATAGTCTCAAACTTCGCACTTTAGGGGGAAATCTGTTACACCAAAATTGCCACCATGACATTTTACTATCTGTATGGGTTCATCATTACTCATACAATACTCCCTTAGAAGTCTACAAACATCAAGTTCCGAAAACCAAGCCTTAAAATTGAGAGAAAAGCTTATAAAAGTCATAAAAATACTTGTACCGCACTTTCTTTTAGTATTACATGCGGTGCCGCATCTGTTCCTTTTAGAACATGCGGAACCGGCCGCACTTTTTCTTCATTTAAGGCGCGGTTCCCTATAAAAGGTAAAGTGAAGGCGGAAGTAAAATTTGGAAGCCCAGCTAGTTGAATCTGGGAGCTTCTGGAAGCAATTATTCGGTGGAAAGTTCGCTCCTTTCATGTACATTCATCCCTCCATTAAATAAGCCTACCCCTTGGTATGTGGAACTTAATCCCTTTGAAAGAGGATTCTATCCCCTCTTATTTGGAGCTGCAACCTCTTCTCTTTTGCTATAAATTGAGGCCATAGTTCAGCCTCAAGGGGAGTTAGGCTTTAAGATTTTTTGAGGAGAATTGTTGGAGAAACTCAGACTCTCTTAACTGATTATCATATGGTAATGATTACACACTCATGTGTATGTTAGTCGAGAGAGTGCAAAGGCTTGTCAAAGTAGAGGAAACGCTTGTTCCAGACCCCATAAGGACCTGTACGACATCAAGGCGAACACGGTTGTAAGGCTCCTTCTTTCATTAAAGATAATACAAATGGATCCTATTTTTTCAATGAGTTGTTTATTTAAATGGCTTATTTCTTGAATTCCTTGATCATCAAGATAGATTTATGGTTTATGAATTAATCTATATTATGCAGGTGCTTCTGATTCTTTCATGTTTTTGATTGCAGATCTCGAAAGAAGACGTATTCAAAGCGACAGGAAAGAATACTACGATCAGCGCTGAACTACAGGTAAGTCCTAAATCCTTCATTATAGATAATTCTAGATCAAATATAATCTAGAGAAAGTAGTTTACATCTGTTTGTTTGTTGCTAGTTATCGTAAGATACTAGGGAGATCTGTCTTGTCCACAAGAACGATTTATCCGTCCAACAGTCGGGTGGGATAATATTTAGTTTTATATATTTTAGAGAATTCCTTGATGCATGGAGTTTAAGAAAATCGTTTTCTTCGCAGTTTGGGTTGAATGAAAGTTTTATCATGTACACACTAATTAATGTTATGTGTACGAGTTACTAACTTTTTATGTGTAGGTTTTTACAAGTCCATCTCTAAGCGTACCAGTTTTGATTTTATGTGAGTGTTATTGCAAGTTCATTTTTCTTTATTTCATAATATTTTGGAAATGTGATAGTGACAGACGAAATTAATTTCATTATGTTTAATATATCATTCTAGTTGGGGGCGGGGAATTGAACTGGTGACTTCACATCAAAGAGTGTCTTTGGAATAAGGTTTCTAGAATTTTTATTTTAATTATCAATTATTATTAGATTGATGGGAAAATTGATGTGGTATTGATAGATTATAGTATTTGCCCATAATATTGTAATCAAGTCTATTTACAAATTAAAAATCTCAATAATAAAATATAGATAAAAATATTTTATTTTAATTATATATATAATAAAATTATAATTTAATTAGTTTTTATAAATTTCTTAAATTTAAATTTAATAGCATGATGTATGTTAAAGTAGTTATTGAAAATAACAACTTCAAAAATTTAAATTATGTGTTAAGGTTTTTGTTAAAGTAATATTTTAATGCCTATTATAACTAAGCTAATTAAAATACTTTGAGATCTATAATCTTATTAAAACCAACCTTTTCACCATTACATATTAATACAAAATAAAACTCTCCTTAAAAAAAAATTATTTGTATACATTCAATTTTACTATTAACAGCAAACCCTTATAAATTTCTTCAAAATATAAATATTTATAAACAATCCATTTTACCATTAACAAAAAAACCCTTATGCCTTTGTCCTATAAAGATGTTCTCGTTCATTTACGGAATTCATGGGAGTTGGTAGCGTGCAATCTAAGCTAAGTGTTTGTGTATACATCTTAAAGGCTAGATAAAACGGATAAGTATTCAGCATTGCATTTTCTTTTATAAATTTAAACTTTAAATATTTATATAGTAGTTTTTATATTTATTTATTTAAAAAAAAAAAATTATATTTAAAAACATTTGAAATTTATGAAATTGGGATAATTAAAAAAAGGTATGTATATATAATATATAGTTAAATATTTAAATGTTTTTTAAATGAATATAGAGAAAGAGTAAATATATTATAAAGTGGTATTTAAATAGCTAAAGATATTTAGCTTATATCTCCCAATTGAAAGAATAGATTGGTTCTCCTTGGGGAACGAGAGCCAAAAGTAAGGTTTGAATGTCATTATTGTAGATGTTTTTGTTTTTCATTTATTTTTTGTAACTCTATTGATATGACGATGTTCTAGCATATGAGCTTGGAGTTATGGATCTTCTAGATTGTTTTAATGTGCCAGTATGAGTCTATTTACTTGAATTGAGTTGCAAAAGAAAAGGTTCTTCTATGGGCTAGACTGCCTTATTTTCCCCTCCACTTGTGGGATTAAATAATCTTACAATCAATAGGTGATAAGATTGGATCCTTTCGAGGTGTGGCCCAATAAACCATTGGTAAATAGGGAACTTATCACAAACTTATAGTCTACCTATTTTTTTATTTACAAACCTGAGTTTCTACCAAGTTTGTTTCAACACTTAAGGTAATGCAACATTGCCTTTCTTCAATCATAAGGGCTTGGCCAACTTGTCCCCACTACAACTAGACTATGTCTCTTCACTTATGATTTTTCCATAGCTTCTTCAATTACATTATATCAAATGCAACTAAGTCCTACTTAACCAATTTTATTCAATAATAAGCACATGTCCAACTGTGACCCTTAAAACATCCACACAATACTTTACACTTAGCCAATTATCAATACTTAGCCAACTCAATGCATTACAAGAGACAATAACATTCAACAACATAAAGTGTCCACAACAAACATGTATGGGTGGCACCCAAGGTGGGTGCCTAACTTTATTTATATGAAGAATGTTACAATGTAGAATAGAGAAGTGCATCCGACTACCTACAACTCATTTGTAGACCACAATTACAAAAAAAGAAACTACTTATAAGATTTGTCAATCCAACCCTAAAGCAACCACAAGCATGCCTCCTACATGTCCTATCTTCTTCCTCTTTTCTCTCGACCATTGCAATTCACCCTAATATGCCAACCCAAGAACTTGGCACTACCACAAAAGTTCTTTTGCACTCTTGTGTGAATGAATTCTTGAATGCCTTATCACATTTGATGCATCCTCCTTTTTATATGAGACTCACCTTGTCTTGAAAGCCCCTTTAACTCTAAGGTGGACTCAAGTGCCCTCTTGTTCAACTCAGTTTTTCCCGCATGACTTGTTTTGGTCAACGTTTAGATCCAATGGCGCTACATTGTAAGTACCATAGGTATTTACTCTTCCAAAGGTGTGTCAATGTCTACATGCACCTAGAAAGGTACACCCAAGAAGTGTGCTTCATAAGGTTTATTCGAGTATGCATAGCCAATGTGCATGCATCCAAGTGCACCCAACTAACTATGATCAACCAATGCGCACTCATCCAAATGTGTCTGATTCATATATAAGCCAATCAATTCTTCCTAACCACTTTATCCTTCATGCTTAGTGCATGCTTACAGATGAGGTCATCCATGATAACCTTATTCCTTAACTTTCCAAGTTCACTTCTAAGCTTCTCTTGGTGTGTCAAACTAATGTGAGTTACCAAGGTTTGCATTCATGAACCTTTCATCATCTCTATTTGAGATATTTAGTAATCATTTGAGATGATCACATAGCATAGGTTCCTAAATCCATTAAAGGCTAGCGCCTTACAACCTCCCCTTATCATCCTTGATAAAATCCTCAAGAATTTGTTGTCCTCCAAGTTTGATACTCATACTCATGCATCTATTTACAATGGATTTCTTCAATTGCTTAGCATTATCACTGTCAGCGTTGTGATGCATTGTCCACTGTCCATTTCTTCTTTTGAACAAAATGACATTTCCCCCAACAATACCTTTAGGATGTCTATGTTGTTGTTGCAATTTAAGTCATACATTGTTGTGGCTTCCTACTACTATTGCAACAATTCAATTGTTCAAAATTGTTGCAGTTTCCCATTATTATGGCTACAACTCAAGTGTTAACACTATTGCAATTGCTACAACCTAACCTTCATTACGAATTTCATACCACTAGCCAATTGTTGCACTTCTCCAAACCTACTATTATGCCATTGTTTTTACCCCATTTTTCATGCTTATATACACTACTAGCCCTCAAGATTTGAACTAGTTGGGTGATCAATCCAACCATCAGATTAAAACCATGAGAGTGCACTTCTTCATGCCCAAAAAATTAGTTCCATCCACATTTCATACATCATATCCAACTTCTTTGAAATAAGGCAAGGTCGCCACCTTTGCCTTCATACTATTAATTCATCTCCAAAAATAATTTTCCAAGGCAACTTTTACATAGGTGTTCTAGGTTCCAATTCCTACTCCTAGGTTGTGAACTATAATGTGACTTGTTAGATAAAAGGAGTTGGAAAGTGGTTACTAAAGCCATTACCAACCAAATTGTTTGACTTGTACTTCATCTAGAACTTTGTTCTTATTTAACAATCTATAACCTAATTCCTATAAGCAACTTGGCGTCAACTAAAAATCATAGATCCCCATGGATAATTTACAAAAATATTCATTGTCAATTACATCGTTATTGGGGAAATATTCATGAGCCCACTTTTGCATCTAATTGAGAGTCTTCAATGACCTATGTTATCAACAAAAGTGCCTTAGTCGTCTTTGCCCCTTGTTGTCTCTTCCTGACTCACCTCTTAGTAGACTTACTCAACCCCTTAATTGGTGGAACTGAACCTTGTCAACAACCTCTTCTATGATATGTTAATCCTCTTAAACAACAAATATGACACCCTCAAATTTCCAAACTTCATGAAGTTGAAGTGCACTTAACTCATGCATGGTTTTTCAAACCTTATCTTCAACCATTCAACCATCATCTAATTGAGAGTCTTGTTATGTGAGTGCTTCTGTGCAATGCTTAGACCCAATACTTTGAGTATTTTTTCATTATAAATAAGGCACCTACTTAGCTTGCCTCCTCTTGATCATATGTGCCACAAGTCTTTCTTGGAGAGTTCCTTTGTTAATGACCTCCACAATTGTTGTTCGTACATGCTCAACCTTGCTTCCAACATCTTGCTTAGGGATCATCAAATTTTACAATGGTTTAGTCCTTTTCAAGGGTGGCTCCACTAAAGTCTCTATTTTTGTCAAAATACTCTTTTTATGGTCTTCACCATCTTGGGAACTTAGGATAATTTTCCAAAAACCACCTCTTCTTACCATTGTGTGACAATACAAGGCATGTCTAGGGATTCAATGGCTACATCAATCATCATCATGCTAACATTCTTGGCATCCTTCCCAACTTCTTTCTAGTCATCACAAGGCATGTATATGGATTCAATGGCTACATCAATCATCTTCTTGCTAACATTCTTGCCATCCTTCCCAACTTCTTTCTAGTCATCGCAAGGCATGTATATGGATTCAATGGCTACATCAATCATCTTCATGCTAACATTCTTGGCATCCTTCCCAACTTCTTTCTAGTCATCACAAGTCTTGGTTCCATATAAGAATATCAAATATTTGTCACAAGGAACAGGAGCTACTTTGAAAAGCTGAATAAAGTCTTCCCAAAAATGATTGTATGGTAATCTAATGGAGCCACTATCAAGTCAAACTACGGAACCATTCCCTGTAATTCAAAGGTGCAAAGCAAATTAGTCTTATTATTGGATTTGATGTTTAGTTTGCCACCATGAACATGGACATGAAACTCTTAGGATTATGATGAAGTGTTGTGGTAGTTTATTTGCTTACAAAGTCACGGGTTGCACTGGTGTCTACCAAAGTTGCCACCTTCAACCCACTCATGGTTGCATCATAAAGAAAAAGGAATCCATGCCTTCACCTTATGAACCACATTCATTACCTTCTACCATGAACTTTACCAAAATTATTGTCAAGGCACCCAAAACCTTCAATGTTGCCTTGAAAGGCTACTATGCTTGGGTTGCTCATTGGGTTGCTAGCTTCACCTTCAAAGTTGATTGCACTTGCTTCCAATTCTTCCAACTTCTTCTTCAAAGGATAATCCATTACAAAGTGATTTTGGTAACAAAGGAAACAAGCAAAATTCTTATCTCCGGACTTTGGAAATTTTAGATGCTTCCTTACTACAATGTTATTGTCATCTTAGGAACCCTTCTCCCAGAATAATCCTAACTTAGGTAGAGCACAAGTCTCTACTTGGTTCGTCAAAATCTACAAATTTTGAACACAAGCTTTAGTACGTTTTCTAGTCATGTCGCATGTACTTAGTACAACTCAATGATCTCTTAATCCCAACACTCCAAGTCCATGTTCACAACTTTCATATTAGCCTCCATGGCTCTTTCTTTGTACTTTCCATGTCATAATCCAAAAGTAGGTTGGCCCTCTAGGAATATTTAAAAATATTTACCAAGTGTCGAAGACTTGGCTCACATTGCTAACTCGAGTTGCAATGTTCTGTAAATAACAAGAGAGCTCATTGTGCAGATGATTGTTTCAAGTTCCCCAAGATTTGAAGAAGAGTGTCAATCTATTTTGAAAATCATTGTCACAATTGGGATAATGGTGGAAATCAATGTTTCTAAACAAATTTTGTGCTCCAATTCCACCTTCCCTTAAAAAATTGATGAACAATATATTGTGATTCAACTCATCTTGGACCTATAACTTTCCTAGAATTTTCTTTACTACTTAAGCTTCTCCCGAGTTTGTTTTGGCACATAATGTCATGCAACATTTCCTTTTCTCAAACACAAGGGCTAGGATAGCCTACATCTACTACAACTAGACTATGCCTCTTCACGTAAGGTCTACCCATAACTTCACCTTAAACTACAATGTATCAAATGAAATTGATTCCTACTTAACAAATTTCATTCAACAATAGACACACATCCAAGCATGGCCTTTAAAATACTCCAATAATACTTTTCACTTAGCCAACTAAATACATTATAAGAAACGATAACATTCAATAGGATAAGGAGTCCACAATACACATGTATTGGTGTCGCTCAAGATGGGTGCCTTAACTTTATTTAGATGAAAAATGTTACAATGTACAATAGTGGATAATTGACCACTACCCACGACTCATTTATAGACTATAATTACAAAAGGCACAACTACCTATAATAATTATCAATCCAACCCTTTAAGCAACCACAAGCTTACCTCCTACAAGGCTTATCTTCTTCTTTTCACTTAGCTAGTGCAATTTTCCCAATTGTGCTAACCCATAAACTTAGCACTATTACAAAGTTGTTTTTCACTCTTATGTTAATAACGTTTTAAATGCCTTGGAAATTTTGAGGTGTCCTCCTTTTTATATAATATTTTCCTTATCTCTCAAGCCCCTTCAACTCTAAGGTGGACTCAAGTGCCCAATTTTTCATTTAATTGTGCACACATGACTTGTCTATTGATTTTTGCATCCTATGGTTTCATATGGAAAATGTTGCAGCTATTTACTCTTATGATGGTGTGCCCATGTCCAAGAGCACCCACAAGTACACCTAGAAATGTGCCCATCAAGATGCACCCAAGTGTGTCTGATAGGGTGCATCCAAGTTTTCCTAACCAATGTGTGTCATCCAAATGTATCCAACTAAATATGTATGATTGACATGTACTCAACCAAGTGTACCCATCAAAGCGTGTCCAAGTCATATGTAAGTCACTCAACTCTTCTTAGGCACTTTTTATATCATTATTAGTGTATGCTTGCATATGAGGTCATTCGTGATAACCTTGTTTGTCCTCCCTCATGAAGTTCCCTTCCAATCTTCTGTTGGTGTGTCTAATTAATGCAAGCTACCAAGGTATGTGGTCTACCTAGTTTAAGCAAGGGTGCTTAGTATGTTTTTGGTACACCTTTCCATTGTGCAAGGGCACCCAAAACTAATTCATCTAGCCATCAACCTTCTATCATGTCCATCTGTGCCATTGAATGACCAACAAGATGATCATGTAGTAGAGGTGCTTGAATCCATCCAAGGCTAGTGCCTCATAATACCCCTCACTTTATTGGTTTGACCTCTTTGCTAGGAGATATCCCAAAACAAATAATCTGTGAATGGATAAATAGGTGCGGGTTAAGATCTTAGACTATGAAAATATTCCATTTCAATTTTGGTTATATCACAACCATGGTCACCTTTATCACGGCTATCCTAAGAAGGTTTTGGTAAAGAGGAAATAGCCCAAGTCAAAATATGGTCGTGGACCAATTAAGGAATTATTAATGCATCTCATTCACCCTCTAGGGATCTGGTGGGTGATTTGTAGAGACCCTCGAGGTTTGGTAGTTAGGATATAAATTCAAGGGCATAGATCTCAAATATGGTCAAGATATGAGCACGACCCAAAGTGAGGAATTATTAGTGCATCTCATTCATGCTCTAGGGATCTAGTGGGTGATTTGCAGAGACCCTCGAATTTTGGTAGTTAGGATATAAATGGAAGGGTATAGATCTCAAACTTTTTAGTAGATTCAGTGAAGGGAGGAGAGAAGAGAACTGTCAGTTTTATTGGTATATGTTTAGAGGCATTGTTCTCAACCATAGAATCATTTGAGGCAAAGGATTGTGGATTTTTATGAGAAAATTCCAACTAGGAAGTTAATATCATTATTTCTTCAAAGATCGAGGACTCGCAACCTCAATCTAGTGAGATAGGTTTTTAATATTTTTAGGTGATATAAGATTTAGATGGAGATTTTATTTACAATATGGATTTATTAAAAGCATGGAGAGTGGGTTAAGGTTTAGTTAGAGTTGTTTCTAACCTAGAATGAGGCTTACATGTCCATACTAAGTATTGTATCAAAGGTACTCAACACAATGTTAGTTACTAGGAGAAGTCAGTGATAGTATTAGGTGTCGCTAAGGTTGATAATTATACGTAGTCTCCTTTGGCTAGGGTTCTATTGGTGAAGTGCCTAGGAGGTGATGCAATTTTTAGTAGTTATCCTCAGACCCAAGCAATCAAAAACAAAGAGAATATTAAACAATTTATATCCAAGGGTTGCAAGTTTCATTTCCTTGATTGGAAGGTTTCTGTGTCCAAGTTATTTTTCAAGTTTTCATATGAAAAATTTGAGATTGAGAGTAGATTCATTAGTTGATAACTCATTGGGAGAACACTCTTAAATGATAACAAATGCAAATTCCTTTCCACTAGTCATAATAGAGTCTTCAAGATTATGTTTCCTGATTTGTTGAGGGTTAAGAAAATGTGTCCTTCCAATTCTATTGATCCAAACAAGACTTCAATACAAGCTCCCTTCGAATTTCCTTTTAGATCTAGTTTCATAAACTTATGAGGTCTTAGGTAAACAAGGTAAATGCTTAACCCAAAATGGATCCATCATTTATGGTCTCTTCCTCTTTACCCAACTCATGCACTTATAGATTTTCTCAAAATACAAAGTACCTTGGACAAAGATAGTAGACTATAGGGTATGGGATTGGATGTCACAAAAAATTCTTACATGTTGTGAGATGGTTATATGTTTGGTTAAGAATTTGGTTGGGATACTTTGATTCATTTAAAAGACTATTATAATTACTACGTATTAATTTCCCTCTGTGATGGCTTAATGACGATATTCTCATATGAATGCATGATATAATGGCTTGTAGAACTCTTATTTTTTGCAATTTCAATCCCATTCTTTGTGTTTTCAAGAAGACTTGGGGTTTTGCTTGTGATTGGTTTGTAAGATCATCAAAGAATATTCTATATATATATATACACCATTTTGGGCTATTTTTGATTGAATTAATGAAAAAATCTAATTTTCTTCTTTAGGGAAAAAATAAATTGTGTGTTTGTGTATAGACACAAAAACATTTATATGGAAAAATATCATAATTTTATTTCAATGAAAAAAAATACATTTTTGAAATGTTCTATTAGCATTGCAACAATATAGCATTCAACTCCAAAGTTATCCTTGAATAGAGAGGTTGCTTATCCCAACAATAAATTATAGATAAACCTCAATAGAACCTCATAAAAAATACCCTCACATCAATAAGAAAAAACATGTAAAAATCTAAACAATTCATGAAGTTTTCACAAACCTTTACAAGGAACAATGCCTATTTACATAGCATTTCCAAATAGTATAAGAGTTTAAATAAAACTAAATAGAGCCTACTAACCAACGAAAAAATATGGATTAGAACTATCCATATATTAGCTTATTAGAATCATGAAATGGAGGATGATAGTAATCAAACAATAGGAATGCATTTCCTCCTATATGCATCACTACCCATGAGGCAAATGAATACTAACTTTGGATGGTCCATCATCAATTATGTCCCTTTCCTTGTACACATGGGAGAAGGTACAATTGCAAAAAATTATACAAACACCTTGTACCTCTTCCAATAATGGTTGTAGAATTAAATTTAAGCAATTTTGTTCCTTCCCTATCCCTTTGATCACAAGCATAGAACCACCAAAAAATTGGAACTCAGGATCCCTCTTTAATTTACCAATATAAGAATAAGTTTAAGAGCCATCAACTCTACGAAATTTCCAATTCCCCATCCTAGTCAAACCATGAATATTAGAATTGATTATCATTAAAAAATCACTCCCTGTGCATAAAAATGATGAAGGTATCCCTTAACAAATCCATTGAAATATTCCTAGACACCCTCTCTATTCACTACCTTTATAAAAAAATGCCTAAGAGGCTTGTTCTAATTCAGATACATGAAACTCTTTAAGATACTACGACCTTAAGATGCAAAATGGATGGGGGGATTAAATTTTTATCTTCAAATTAACTATAAATTATTGCTCCCCGGATGCGGGTGCTGGCAGCGTTAATGAGGATGATGGGACGGAGGTCAACCGGACGGGAGGCCACCTGCCTTCCCGCATGGGACCAATGCGCCCACCTGATCGTAGTTAATTCACCCCGCTTGCTCTTTATGGCATTAACCATGGAGGCACATTTCGATATGAAGGTTGGCGCTCGAGGCAGTCTCGACTGCAGCAATAGCGTTTCATATCAGGTTAACTGGTTCGGTCATTCAATGTTGAGGTCAGATTGTTGCAGGGGTAAGCTGTTATATGTTATGGCTTCGATCTCCCCTGCGCCGGTGAATTGGTGGTGTAATTCTGTTGCAGGCAAAGCCAGCGAGCGCACCACCACTGGGAAACGTAGTCGCAGCACCTGCTGCTTGATTCTTGATGACAGTCTACACATATCTCTTTCAAGTCCTTTCATGTAGGCCATGGTTGTTCTGAGCATTCCTCCTTCGCTGCACCCTGTCAACTCTCCGGCTCTCCAGAGCTCCAGTTCTAATTCGGCTGCAAGCATGCCTAGGCTACGGCAGAGGATGCGTTGCAGACGGGGGTCCTCTCGCAGTGCCAGGAGGCGTTCGCCCTCCTCTTCCAGCTCGCCATCCGAAATCTCTTCTCCCTCAGAGAGCCTCCCTCGTCTCCTCCATGGACGCCTGCTCCGTTCTGGCCGTAGGCTTGACTCTCCCTCTGGCGACGCGCTGCCTGCACAGTCCCACACTGCTCTCTTCTCTTTTGATTGCGCGCTCAACAGGCCGAGAATCACTGTGGCCATTTCTGCTGTCTTTTTGGAGGAGCCCCAACCTGAGAATCCGTCGGAAGAGCAGGGTCCTGTCGAGGGCACAAACGTGGACGCAGCGCAGCAAGGTTCAAAGGGCCAGCCCAGCGGGAGCAAGGAGATTCTACAGGAGGATTCGGGTCGCGATCAGGAAAATTTGATGGACACTCCTCCAGTGGTCCACTCCAACGTAGAACTCTCCAATGATCGTGGCGAATCGGAAGATTATGGATGCAGGATCGAGGAGGTTGCTCCTGATGAGTAATTCGACCCTCTTTTTATGTGTCTCATGCTATTTCTTTGCCCTCTCTAAGGGCGTGTTATGTTGTTTTAATGTTTACTACTGTTATGGTCCAGTTTTTGTCAGTAACCATCTTCAGAATTTACAGTGGTCTAGTTTTTGTCATGGTCCAGTTTTACTGTTATCTACTGTCAAAGACAATCTAGTTCGATCCCCTGCGTGGGATTTTTTTAGTTGGTGGCTCTTCAGGCTGGTTTCCCTCCCGCAGGGCAGCCAAAAACTATGCTCTGTCTGTTTAAATTGCCTCCACGAAGGCACTCCTAAGGCTTCAGCCTGATGTACTATACTTTTACTGTTAATAGAATACTTTAACTTAGAAAAAAAAAACTATAAATTATTGCTAACAAGATACCCCATGCTAGAATCACTAGGAGTGATTAATAATATTTCACCATTAGATTACCACACCAAACTCTAATCCCTTCCTCCACAACACCGCAAAATCACATGTTTATTAAGAAATTATCCCAATTATATTTTGTATCTCCCTCCAAACCTTAATAGAAAAACAACAGTCCATAATAAAATGTGTATTAATCTCTTCACTAATCTTCAATGGGGGAATCTACTAGGGATTGTTGAGAAATATAGGGCATAACAATTAAGTTATTTCTCTTCAATTAGTAATTTCTTGTGAGTGCTTTTTACTTCTTTATATTAGGATCTTCTTTTACTTGAGTTATTAGTGTTCTTCTTCATCAAACAACTATCAATGAAAAACCATAAAGAGACAAGAGACACAAAATATAGGCTATCATCCAGGGCCATAACCTCTCACTCTTTGAGAGGAAAAACCACACAAATTCTTCTTATATAGATTCCAATTGACGAATACCAAGACCAAGACCCTTGACCTATTTTCCACTCCAAGACCAAGACACAACTCCTCTTCCACTTTGATCTTCTTTAGATTCAAACATGCGGCCTTCATTCTAGACTTTTATGGCTACCTCTTTGAATTAGGACCTTCTTTGTCTCAATCTCTCTTCAGCTGCAACTAAGCTTAAAACTTCTCGGTTCCTTATTCTACACCTAAACTTCAGAATTTTCACTTTCTCGTCTATCCTATCTCGGCTCTTTATTTTGTTGTAAACTTCAGACCTTGTGCTTCCTTGGGTACCCTATCTCGTATCTTTCTTCTGTTGTAAACTTCAGACCTTGTGCTTCCTCAACTACCCTATCTTGGCTCTTTCTTCACTGTAAACTTCAGACTTTGTGCTTCAGACTTGGTGACTGAAATTCTATGTGTAAATGAAATTTGGATGGCCCTATTTATAATGGTTTCCCACTGTAATATTCTGACTTGAATAAGGTGAGTTGACATGACTGTTTGGAGGATTTAATTAATTCTTTTGAAGTTGACTTGAAGAGGGATGAATTGTGCTTGTCTTGGAGGGCTACTTGAAGTTACTATTAACTCATACATAAGTGTGATATGCCCAAGAAAGGTCCTTCATACATGACATAGACTCAAATTGATTTTATGACCAACCCTAAGGACTCATAATGGGAGTCATACTAAAAATAAAATTCCTTGATCATGAAACCCATGAGACAAGAATTACAATAATAATTTTATTTTTCTTCTTTTCATCAATTACATAAAATCAAAATTACACATGTCATTATGAATACTGAACCTAGTTAATTTTCAACACTCCCTCTTAACTAGGGAGGTATTCATAATGGTACTTGGTCATTCTCAATCTGAAGAATTTCTCACAAGAATAATCGGATTGGTAACCCATTTGTATAGCATCATATCAACCAATATTTTCACATAGCAAGGCCTTGCCTAACAACTCTATCTATCCACGAGATCTGAGCACAATGCTGGTGAGACCAATGATGTATAGACACTCTCATCATTGTCTCTCTCAGAACATACCCCACCCGGGTTCTCAGGGTGTATTCCACCAGGACTATTCTTATCTTGGATTCCCAGTCCCCAAAGAATATCGTTCCTCTACTACTGCTCTTATATTGGATGCCCTAATACATCCTCAAAGAGCATAAAATTCCATATGTTTACCCAATCCTCCATTTTTTCTTCCCAAGTGAAGATGAAAATGATGTGTATATATCTCCCTCTTAGTTAGGGAGGACATATCTATTCCAATAAATGAATGTACTCATTCCTACATTAGGGATTTCAAAGTTTCTTCCAAGTAAGAAACTTGTTTCCAGGCTCCCTCTTAATTAGGGACCTACAACAACTCCTCAGGTGGAGAAAATGGGACAACCAACTGCTTGAAGAACTCCTCTTCACGATGCATGAAATTATTTTTGTTATCTAGGACTCTTCATGTTTGGGACTTCTACATAGGGCACCAACCATCCATCACTTTCATCCATGAGTCAGCCATGTCATCATTGGAAAGTGATCCATCATTCCATATCTGACCTTCCTTTATGCCATGTTTACTTAAGTATCTTTCATCCTACTACATGTGCATCAGTGGTGAAATATATCCATAGATCTTCCCTTGGTAGCCTTGCATAAACTCATCAAGATATTCAAAAATAAAGGAATGAGCATTAAAATTAACATTACCTTTGTGATAGTATTTCATCGTGACATATTTTATTTTGCATCAAAATCCTGCATACATATAGACACATCTCCCAAAGATATATATTTTCAAGGGTCTCTTTATTTTTCAGACTTCATCGGAGTCTTCATATCTTCCATGGAGATATCCTAGTCAAATCTTCTTGGTTTTTCGGATGTTTATTACCTTTACCGTGGTTGCATAGGCCATGATCTCTTCCTTCCTTTCTTCACACATTTCATTCCCAGTAGCTTTCAATCAAAGTTCCTCAATTGTTTTCAACCATCTCATACTTCATATGAGGACATATTATGTTGATGTCATCTAGTGAATGTATGACTCATGCATTCTTGAATTTCTTCGAGGGAGGATATCCTTTCTTTTGATCACGCTCTTAATATGGAGCATGGGTTCATGATATATGACATGGCTTTAAAATGTAAACATACATGTCTCATTTTTCTTTGGGTCATCTAGACTTCTTGCAACAACTTTCTTTATTGAAAGAGCTTCAATCCCTTGATATTATTCACTTTATGTCATCATACCATCATCCCATGAATTCCACAATTGTAATTATTGATGAAACACTTGCATGTCTTCATGATCGGTGAACCTTCCAATGAAGATTACATTAGAGAAGCTTGAGGATCTAAAGTATCCCTATCAACAAATGTTTCCTTTTGACAGATATATGATGTTCATAGTACTAGATGACCTTGCCACTTATGTTCCTAATGAGATTCCCAAGAACTATATCCTAGGCTTCATAAATTCTAACCATCTTTGATGATGTACCGAGATCTTTCTTTCAATGCTTCTATGATGCCTTGATGCATCCTATTTAGTGAATCATGATAGGCATATATTACAACTTAAGACTTAGGAATTTGAAAATAACTTAGGTGAGGAAGACTATTTCAGTAATAGAGATCTCTTACTTCTTCTTTCTTGGACTTATTTTCAACTTCCTCTACTTCTATGGTGATATGGGCTTCTTCTCTTCCTCTTTTGTTGTCCTTCTTGATCTTAGGACAATCCCTTTTGTAGTCCATATTCCTGACACCCACATCATTGAATTTTAGACATGTCCTTTTTCTTTTTCCAAGAACTAGACTTTCCAAATTTTCCCTTTATTCTTATCATTGTAGCATAAGCTTAACTTTGCTCAACTATTCCCACATCATATTTATCCTTTAGTCTAGATTCTTCAATCTTTCATAGTGACCATAGATAATGGAATGGAGTAGCTTATTTCTTCCCATAAATGCTTGAAGTAAAGTTACCCCACTCCTCTAGTAGTGCATTTAATACCACTGTAGTCATTTCACTATCAGACATGATTTCTCCTAGTTCTTGTAGCTGATATCGGATCTTAGATATTCTCATAAATTATGAGGCTATTCCATCTTCCTTAGACATCTTCAACTTGTAGAGTTCTTGCCTTAATTATATAAATTCTTCATCAGTGCTTATGGAATATAACTCTACCAGTTTGTCATTGATTTATTTTGAAGTTGAAATTTTAGATACATATGGAATGAGGGGGTCCTTGATGGATTCTATGAGAATCCTTTGAGTTCTAACTTCCCCTTTCATATACCTGGCAAGATCTTGAGAATATTCTTCTCCCAGTTTGGTGACAAATCCTTTGACATGTTCCATAACCTCATTTTCAATGAGATTCATATATGTCCTTTTCTTCCATGCAAGATAGTTTGAAGCCCCAACCAATTTATTGCTTTCCTTGCAAAAAGACGTTTTGATAGATTCAGAGGTGGATATAAAAATATACTTACTTGATAGGATGCTCCTTCTTCTCATTACTTCCTTGATGGTGATTGTTGTGGTGGATTAGTCACACGGGTGTACGAAATTGCACCAGTTTAAAGAGTGTGGTCTACTCTTTAAACTATTGGTAACAGGAAGAAGTGGTGGAGCTCAAAAGCACACAATTCAGTGAAAAAAGTATGTGAATGTATGCTCAAAGTAAACTAAAACTAAAACACAAATATACAGAAGCTATCAAAGAGAGTAAAAAACGATAATAATACCAATGATGGCTCAAAGGCCTCTTCTTATTAAACGTTTGAAATGGAGACTAAATTTTACCCACTTGCCAAAGGGCACCTAGGCAATGGCTCTAGGTCCCGATGCAAGGATGTTGCCTTCCAAGCTCTGCCTTCGATGCAGTATCCCTCTCTCTCTACCATGGTGGACTAGGATTGTTGGGTGGCCAACAATCGAGTCCTCTTCAGCTCCAGCTTCGGGTCACACACTACTGGTGTTACTTGGGCAACTTTGGCCAGCATAACAATGTGATCACCATTTCTTCATCTCTTGGTGGATTTATATAGGGGAGTTTCAAATCCTCCTTCCCTCCCTTGGTACATGATGGATGGTGACCCAAGGGGAGATATGATTCCATTGTGTGCTCCAAATATTCCTTTGTGTACTCACATAGTGTCTAAAGAGGCGTTGGTGGCTTTCCTTAGGTGGCTTCATATAAGGAGTAACTATCCTTTGCTTGGTGTGGTCCCGGAAAGTGACATTTTGCCATTTCCAGGAATGCACGCTTATCGGGAAAAAAGGCGCGCAGAAAGCGCTCTTCTCGAAGGATTAAGCACGCATTTTAGCATTTAAGACTAGTTCAAATCTGATTTTCTCAAAACCTTAGAGATTTTAAATAATTTCTTGATTCCATAATGTGTTCCTGCCCTGTAAATCCTTAGGCTTGACATTAATTAATGTCATATTCTGCTATACGACTTTCCAGTGTTAATAGTGATGATGATATAGAGGATAGAAAACTTCTCTTTGATGAAGGTAGTTTTCTTCAAGAATGATCCTTCATCATAGAGATGATACCACCTTTTGATCTAGCTTCCTTTGGATGAATATTATTCAAAACATTTTAACTTGAGTAGATGTAGGGTTTTGGCTTCCTCCTTCTTGACGATGATCCCAATACTTCGTTGTAGACTTCTTTGATCTAGGGTTATGATCCCAATACTTCAAGATGATCTTAGATTTGATTCCTTCCTTGATATTTGATCCTTGAGTGTCTCTTAATAAGATTCCCTTCCTTGACTTAGTCACCTTAGCTTTGATACCATGTTGAGAAATCTAGGGCATAACAATTAAGTGATTT
This sequence comes from Pinus albicaulis, assembly GCA_034641835.2. Lineage (NCBI taxonomy): Eukaryota > Viridiplantae > Streptophyta > Pinopsida > Pinales > Pinaceae > Pinus > Pinus albicaulis. The sequence continues at coordinate 1,201,641,664 of CM076572.1, read as the reverse complement.
CTCTTCAATTAGTAACTGCTTGTGAGCATTTACTACTTCTTTAGATTATGATATTCTTTTACTTAGGTTATTACTGTTCTTACTCATCAAACAACTACCAATGCATAAACCATAAAGAGATAAGAGACACAAAATATAGGATATCATCCAGGGCCAAAACTTCTCACTCTTTGAGAGAAAAAACCGCCTAAATTCTTATTATAAAGATTCCAATTGATGAATACCAAGACCAAGACCCTTGACCTATTTTTCACTCCAAGACCAAGACACAAGTCCTCTTCCATTTCGATCTTCTTTAGCTTAAAACCTTCGACCTTCCTTCTAGACTTTTATTATTGCCTCTTTGAATTTAAACCTTCTTTGTCTCGGCCTCTCTTCAGCTGCAACTAAGCTTTAGACTTCTCGGTTCCTTATTCTGCACCTAAACTTCAGAATTTGCACTTTCTTGGCTACCCTATCTTAGATCTTTATTCTGTTGTAAACTTCATGCCTTTTGCTTCCTTGTCTACCCTATCTTGTCTCTTTCTTCTGCTGTAAACTTTAGACTTTGTGCTTCGTCGGCTACCCTATCTTGGCTCTTTCTTCGCTGTAAACTTTAGACTTTGTGCTTCAGACTTGGTGACTAAAATTATATGTCTAAATGAAATTCAAATGGCCCTATTTATAGTGGTTTTCCACTATAATAAGCCAACTTAAATAAGGTGAGCCGACATGATTGTTTGGAGGAGCTAATTAATTCATTTGAAGTCGACTTGAAGATGGATGACTTGTGCTTGTCTTGGAGGGCTACTTGACATTTCTATTGGCTCATAAATAAGTGTAATATGCCTAAGAAGGGTCCTTCATACATGACATAGACTCAAATTGTTTTTATGACCAATCCTAAGGACTCATAATGGGAGTCATACTAAAAATAAAATTCCTTGCTCATGAAACCCATGAGACAAGAATTACAATAATGATTTTATTTTTCTTCTTTTCATCAATTACAAAAAATCACAATTACACATGTCATTATGAAGACCAAGCCTAGTTATTTTTTAACAGGGATTTCTTTGTTTATTTTCTAAAGACTATCCCATGTCAAAGATTTATTGTTTAGTAAAAATGACATAATTTTTTTTGCCTTTGATGGGAATTTAAAATCCCATACTTTTCTCCACCACCATTCAATAATCCTTTGAACTCCTTCTAATCTTATAACAATATATGCATATTTAGGAGTAAATATCCCATAGGGATTCTTTTATCATATGAAATTGTCAACTCTCTCAAACAACTTGAAATTATTTAACCTAAGTCTATCTAAACAAATCCCTGAAACTTGAACATCCTCATCTTTGAAGTGAAAAATACTAGTTGAAAAGCACCCTTGATGTCATATGAAGGTAAGATAGGGGTAAAAAATCTAGGGAAGTTTGAAATAGCCTCTATGATGAAGGAGCATCCTTGGCCTCAAACAATCCTCATCAACCAAAAACAAGTTTTTTTTGAGTTTGTAATAAGAGTTGTTACTACCATGTATTTTAAGTTGATGATACACCTGATATGTTAATTGTTGATACACCTAGCGGAATTTTGTTGCTAATCCTGTAGATACGTTTTAGTGAAGCATAAATTACTTTTGGGTTGTTGACACTCCTAGGATCACGTGTTGATAATCCTGCTATGTGGAGTTGTTGACACATCCAAAATCGACAATTATTTTACTGGGTTGTTGTAGGACAACCGTTACTAAACGCGATGTGAATAGGACGAGGGTTACAAATTTTGGTTTGTCTGCATTCTGAAAGGAGGTGAGTCGATTTAATTTTGGAAGGCGAAGACGTCGGCGGTATGGGAAGTGATTTGTTTCAATTGGAATAATAAAATTTCAACAACATGAAGATAAATTGCAGGAACAAGGAAGGAAGGGGGATTTATTCTGCTTTTCTGGCTTTTTCTTCTGCCTCTCAGAGAGTGCGAATGACTATTGTACAAGTTAGCGAGGGTGTATGGTTGTTGTGCGTGGTATTACTATGTAAAAACATAGTAATTTTAATCATTTTGAGGAGTCCATTCTCATATTTCCCTGTAACATCACATTTTGAATGAATAAAAATATTTGAAATCATTTTTGTGTTCGTGTGAGCATACTTGAATTACTATATGTTTGCATTATGTGATTTAGTCCTTGAATTAATTAATTTAGTAGTCAAAAACCAAATGGCCTAGGTTGTGTGCTCTGTAACAATGATTCAGGTTTTGTAGGTGTTATGAAAGCTACAGACCCTGGGTTGCATCACTCTAAATCATATGACCTAGAATATCATAATCTCTGCCCCTAACTACCCATGGATGCTCTCCTAGTCTAAAATTCATTCCATTCACCACCTTCCACACTAATCCATCCATTATTTTGGGTAATTCCATAATCATAGTTTTCCATATGATAGGAATATTATGCAAACTCTTCTTAGGTTTCCGTATCCAACCATTAACAAAATCAAGAAAACATATATTATATTGAACCGCTTGACACTACAAATCTTTCCCTCAGATCAGTCTCCATACACTTTTCCCTACCAAGGAATTTGAAAACTAAAATATATTTTTGATTCCCCACCCACTAATATCTTTGGGAACTTGTGTGTGAGCGTGAAACAACCATAGGGGTTAGCTCAACCATTTGTCATAAATGTTGTTGTGAATTTCACTAGTTTCATGTCAAATAGTGTCTGTTTCAAATCCCCTGTACGATTCACACTATCCTACACCAATGTGTTTATTAGGGATTCCAACTATGATTGTAGGAAAGCATCCCTTGGGTATCCTTATGATGTTTTCCTCAAAAATATATATGTATGTATGTGTGGCACATGGGGTTAGCTCAAATTGTTGTTTCCAATTTTTTTGGGCATTTGGGCATTTCCATGCCACCAAGTCCCAAGTTCAAATTTGCCTTCATTAAGTGCACTAGTGTACACTGATGTTATTACTAGGGATGCCCTCCAAGAATGTGGGGAAACATTCCTTAAGTTTATGTATAATAATTTCTTTAGATATATATATATATATATATATATATATATATATATAGAGAGAGAGAGAGAGAGAGAGAGAGAGAGAGAGAGAGAGAGAGAGAGAGAGAGAGAGACCCAACCTTTAGCTCAACTTGTTGTTTCCAATTTTTTTGGGCATTTGGGCATTTCCATGCCACTAAGTCCCAAGTTCAAATCCGCCTTCATTAAGTGCACTAGTGTACACTGATGTTATTACTAGGGATGCCATCCAAGAATGTGGGGAAACATTCCTTAGGTTTCTGTATAATATTTTCTTTGGATATATATATATATATATATATATATATATATATATATATATATATATATATATATATATAGAGAGAGAGAGAGAGAGAGAGAGAGAGAGAGAGAGAGAGAGAGAGAGAGACCCAAACTTCAACTCAAGCGTTTTGACTTGTCAAAGCCATGTTGGCTATATAGTTCAAATGAGGTCAAATCCCACCTAAGTTCCTTGGGGTTTGGTGTACATGTTTTTCATTGATGACATTTTCTACAAGTAAATTCATGAAATGCAAGGAATTGCCGAGGGCTTTTCCCCATGGAAACGCTTCATGGAATACACACACACATCAAGTTGGGGAACACTAAAGAAACTAGACTTAGAAAGTGACACGACACGTGAATGGAAGGCTTACAACCATCAATGGGCACTTAGTAACATCAAATTCAACTAGGGAAAGACAAGGAAATTTGGTCTATTAATCCAATTGATGGTAACTAAACTATGAATTTGGTTATAAATTTGTCTATGTACAACTTACAATTTGATATAGTCTCGTGATGGAAGAGTATTTGTAAACTAAAGGCCTCTTATAAAATTAAATTAATATTTTGGATGGTGCTAGAAAACATGTTCCCTACATGGGAAGTTCTCCAAAAAAGGGCGAGACATATATCTGGCCTTTTCTTTCTCGATAGAGAAAAGCTGAATGTATATTTCATCTTCTTATTTCTTATTAATTCTTTGAACAAGCATACTTTGCAATAAAAACAAATATTGGATTCTAGGGAATGTTGGAGGTCAATCCTTATCAAAATATTTCAAAACATGGTGGATGGATCCATGGGTTAAGGATTTGAGGGGTTGCCCATTACTAATTGGGTTTTATGGTTAACCAACATTGAATATTTGTTCTAGATAAAATATTGTATTGTCCTCTAGGCTATTCAAATTTTTAAACACGTATTTGAGGGATTTAGTGGTTAGGTGGGTAGGAAAGTTCCTAGGTAGGTGGATACTTTGGACATTGGTGAGGACTCAATGTGGCACTTCTTTTATGGGGCTCTCTAGGCAATCCTAGGATTATGTTGTAGGTGGAATAATTCATTTTAAATAAGACTCAATTTTACTCCTTTTATCTAGGTTTGGGTTGTGGTACAAACAACTCAACATAGTTGTATGCCCTAGTTGTCCTTATGCGAATTGTTGTGGATTCGAGCATTGAATCTCTTCAATTTTTTGGTGATTATTAACTCATAATAAACTAGATTATTGGTTACTTTATATTTAAAAAAGATGAGTTTAGCAGGTCTCATATATGAAGTTCTATTATGAAAAGAAAGATCCAACTTTATCTCTTTCAATCATGTCTTCAACGAGTTAAACTACAAAGTAAATCAAAAGTCAAAGCTTGGAATAGTAGTAGAGATTGAAATTCTTCATATGTCCGAGGTTCCCAAAGGGATGGTTACTAAATACTCCCTTGAATTTTTATTTAGTCACTTTACGGTGGAAATATTTGGGTCATAATTTTTCCTTTATGTGTTTAAGTCTTTACATTAGTCGCTTAACATTAATATCTCTTTTTTTTTGGATTTTTTTTACAAGCCACAGTAGATAGTTTGAGGAAGGGGATGTGGAGTTGTAGGGATTTGTGTCCCTCATTTTTATTAAATAATATATGTGTTATGGTTTACATATTCTGATGGAAATATATGCCTTGAACAATTGTTAAATGTAATATTTTCATTTCATCCTATGAGATACAAATATAAATGTTTTTTCTTCGAAAAAATAAAACCTAGTTTAGATCAATATCAATCTCAGTCATTTTAAGAATTGAGAAGTTTAGAGCCTCTATTTTTTAAATATTTCTTAATAATTTATAAATCTTGGGTTAAGATGGATCTATGTTGGCTTTTTTCTGCTAAGTAATCTTATTTTTATTAAAAAAAAATGAAGTTACAAGACAAACAAGCCAAGTTCCATTGAAAAGTTTGGCTTGATTGAGATACCACATTACAACATAGAAAATAACTTAGTTGAGTTGTAGTGAGACTAACATAGAATATAGTTTTGTTTGATGCTATATATTGGTGTATCTCTTTTCCTTATTTTCTTTCTAACACAATTCATCCAACACAATTTCTCTATGCTGGTGGAGGCTACATAGATGCTAGTTGGCTGAAAGGTATGAGTTCTTTGGGAATTTTGAACTAGGTACTCAAGCTACCTCTTTCTAAAAGTACAAATTTTCTAATTAATGGGGGGTACTTAAACCCCCCTAAAATATTCTCATACAGGTTAATCTGAATCAAGGGTTAAACACAAAGGCATTGTCCTTCTCGATGCCGCTCCCTACCCCCCTTAAAAGATTCTCAGCTAGGTTAATCTGAATCAATGGGTAAATGCAAAGGCATTGTCCTTATCCTTGCCACTCCCCTTTGGATGTTGAAGAGTGTGATTTGGCTCCTCTAGTTCTAGTTGGTTCAACTTCTCCATTAAAATGATCTAAGGTTGTTAAATATGTTTTTATGTACTAGTTTAGAAGGATTCTTCTTTGTCTACTGGAATTCTTTGTATTTACTATAGTTCCTATCTTGTCTCGGAGAGAAATGAGAAAATGACACGTTCCATACATTTGACTTATTTGCTAGCATATTCTACATCTAAACACGAGAATATCATAATGTAAATCTTGGGTCTATTTGATGTCCCTCCACTCGCTAACAATAATCCCTTGTTAAAATTAACCCTCATGTAAATACATGAAAAGGTAAAGAAACTATCTTGAATCCACTCTATACCTTAATAAGTCAAACCATGGCAATTCTAATTAATTTAAGAAATCTCGATTCCCATATGGGAATACAAATATTTATCATTCTTATCTAGATTGGAGTTATTGTGATTATCATGGTGGTTAGGTCAAATGTTGGGAACCATGGTTGAATGGATAGACTTTATCTACCCTTAAACTATGGCTCTTCTTTGAGAAATTTTAAATGATCTTCTAAGTTAATAATATATATATAGAAAAATTCGTTGGAAGAGAGGTGTAACTTATAGTGCCCCACTTCGGTTAATTAGTTTTTACATTACATTAACCTTGATATAGCCTTATGGCTCATATATTATTCTTTTAGGACCTCAGGTCGAGGATCCAGTTATTTTACTTGTATTATTACTGGATGTGATAAATTTTGTGATGTACCATTTTGAGGTTATTTTGGTTACGATGATGGTTGTGATGGACATTTTTGATGACAATGTGTAAACATGTTGATAAATTCATTATGTTTTCTTGTTTACATATTTTGAGGACTAGTTTGTTGCTTATATTTAGCGATTATGTTGATGATTATGTCATAAGGGTAATTTAGCATGTGCATTTATATAAATGATTAACATTATGATTAGATAGTACTAATCATTATTGAATATGGCAGGAGACCACTCAGATGCACCTGCATGTGATAAGTCAATGAACTCTAGTTTGATCAATCGCATAATATTGACACTAAAATTTAAAGTTCTAATTAATATTTTGTTATGATTACTAATGGCATGATAATGGTTGCAGGCACATGTTAGTTGCTTGGTTGAACGAATCACACATAGGTTATGGGGTTGTACATGATAGATGAAACTTCATGGGATGGGTGGGCCAACGTCCCTAATTTCGCCTACTAACACTCTCGCCGTGACTTGGGCTAGAAGGTATTGATATACCTTTGCCTTGAATCTCATGATACCATGAGGGTAGACCTCGAATTGGGTCGCTCACGAGGATTTACTAGGGGGTGCACATCAAAGCATATTCCTTGATCCCCAACACCATTAGTATCACCATAGAGGGTGGCATGAGATATGACAATGGTCTCCATCGTCACAAGAAATTTTCCCCTAATAGTTACAAATGTCTGAAGGGAAAGAAACCCGACACCCTTGGAACTTTGAAAGGAAGTCTTTGAAGGGCATGACCGACTTGGAATCCTTGGAATCAAGAAGAAAATGTTAGAATAAAATCAAGGGTTAATGGTCATGCAATGATAAGCACTAATTCACATAATATAGTAAGTGGGTTTTTGGAATAAAAATAATTAAATCATAAGTCAACCTTTGGAAAAGGGAGAATAGGTAGAATTATAAAATCTGAACCTAATAAGTAACCCTACCCTCCTGAATTTTAGAAAACCTTAAATATATAATGTATATTTAAATACACTTTAAATATATATATGAAAGGGGAAAGGGGACATAGAGTTAAATAATAAATATTAATTCAATGATAATTTACTTTCAATGAGAGTAGAAGGTTGTGCATGAAATTAAAGAATAATAATACAAATTTAGAGAAATTGAATTTCATGAGAGAACCTCCATGTGGCAAGAGAATAACCAAAATATCTCCAACTAAGACAACTTGAGAAAAACTAGGGGGTAGTTGAGAAACAAAATAGGAGACCTACCTATTGACTTAAGTTAATGAACATAAAATAGGGAGTGTAAATTGGGATCAAGGGGCAACTAGGAGAATATATAAGGAAAAATGTGTGGGTGAGAGAAAATATCATTTTTAATAATAAATTAAGTAAATAATTTTGGGAGAACTTTGGTGAGAGGCTAACACATAGATAGGTGAAAAATCAAATTATTTCTGCATGAAGTGACAAGTGTCATCTCTAAAGCTTTCTATAAATGGAGCAAGTTATGCGATAGGGACTCTTTTTGGCCCTACTGTGGGATGAATATTTAAAACTATTGTGTATTTATAGTGAAAACTTAGTTCTATAATTAGTTTGGTGGAGTGGAGGCTCTGTGAGTGGGAAAATTTTGAGTTGGAGTGCTCACCTCCACTTGCTAGTGTTTGTCTTCTTCGGTACAACCCCATTGCAATTCAAGGGGAAGGAGAATACCTAAGGAGTAGGCTGGGAAGTCAACCAATGAGTGAAAAATGTTCAATTGGGACGCAAAAATTTCCACATATGCATGCGAACCACATCAAGCAAGTGCAAGAAATCAACAGATCTGAGATTGAGTTCCATTCGCTTCGCTTGGTAGATGGTATCATTAGTGTTAGAAAAAATTCTCCTATAATATTATGATTATTTATAACAAATAAATGATTCATAGTTGTGAATTTCTTGGCTATGGATATGTGTATATTGAACTATTTGTATATTTATTTATGATTTATTGTCATTATTCAAGGATGATTTAATGTAAAAAAATAATTTCCCATTTCTTATTATGTTTGTAGCTCAGTGACATGGAATGTATAAATTATTTTTGTTGATAAAAACATTTGTGTATGGCATCATGTGTATGAATAATTGTCTAAAAAAAAATTAAAAATTGAGTACTTAAGATAGGTTCCTACATAACTCATCATTTGGATTCCATGTACAACTTAACCACTCATGAAGCAGTTGTGTAGAAGGCCAAAGCCCATTGAAAAGAAAAATTAAAGCATGCCTTCATACAATGTGTCATAAGAATAATCATCTAGTCCCAACACTTCCCAATCTAACATTATATCCTATGAAATCTCCATGATGAAGGTAGTGTGGATATGTTTCTCTATGTTCATTGAGGAGGAAGGGTTGGATTCATTACATCCTTGATGGAGTGGGACTTGGATGAGGAGGGAACACTAGTGCCTTGGGCTCCACCAGGAAGATTTGACTCCAAAATAATTATGTCATCTTTGTCGATATTGTAATTAGCAATTAGAAATATGTATTATGTCCACTTTCTCATGTATATCAACCACTTATGAACTTGTGGGTTCCCCTCCTTATTTTACACCTTGCACTTTAACTTAGAAATATGATTTATAAAATTCATTTATAAAGATAGGATTTGTCTAGCAAGATACTTATCAAATACTTGAAATCTTCTTGTAGGAATTTTGCCAAATAGTTTGGAGATGAGACTTCCATCAAACCATTTTCTAATGGGGTGTTAATTGGACATTTTCCCAATAATACAATCCACCTTTCTATAGACAAGGAGAGCCTCCATCCATGTAGGTATTATAGACACTAGAATGCATTCAAAGATAGCTAGAGGAAACAATAAAAATCCTTGAACATAAGGCCATAGAAAGGCCCATGGCTAGCTTGACCATTAAGGCCTAAACCAAACTTTCTAATGGTCATTTCAAGCATCAACTGCTACTTCTTCAAGTGGTTCAACAAAGGCTAAGCAATTCCATTTACTTCTTTTCCCATGGGTCACTAAGGGGGGTTTGCCATTAGCTATCCCTTAATTAATATTCCAAAATATATTTTGTGGCATGAAGTAGTCATTGTGGGCGAGGACTATAAGGATATCATCTAAGGGATTCAACCTAGTGGAACAAGGTATGTTGGACATGAATGCATCCACCAATTAAACTAGAGAGAAGACACCAAGGGCTAAGTCATTACAAAGTGCCCTTATTGGAGATAAAGCCCAAGAGGTCATAATGAGACAGTTGCCCTAGTCATTATGTCTCTCAAAGGAGTTGCAAATGATGAAAAACACAATAGGATGCATAGTTTCCATTAAGCCTATTAAGGACGAAGATAGCTACTTAACTTATTTCCTATTCATCATTTTCTTTATTTTATTGTTATTCATATTTCCTCTAATAAATAGATTTTGTTTCAATAATCGCCATTATTGTTAATTATTATGGTTAGCATCTTCTCTTTTACTTTTTGTTAATTATTATGGTTAGCATCTTCTCTTTTACTTTTATAACACGAATTTCAAAATTTTTGTTTTTCATTTAAATACATTAACTTTATGTTACACATATATAATGCAACTCACATTTCTTAATATAATAATATTTTTGTTAAACACAAATGGTATCACTTTTAGTTAATAAATTTAATCATAAATATTCATATTAACTTCTAGTATCAATATAATAAATGTTCCAATTTATTAATATAATAATATTTTTATTAAATATAAATGGTATCACTTTTAGTTGATAAATTTAATCATAGATATTCACATGAACTTCTAGTATCAATATAATAAATGTTTCAACTATAAACTTATGTATATGCCCCCAATGTGCAATAAACTTATATGCCCCATGGATCTTTTAAGGCAAAATGAAATTCCACTTTTCATATTAAAGCAATTTAAACTTCAAAAAAATAATAAAACATGAACACTAAAAAAATTATATAATGTTTTCTTTTTTTATGTAAAAAATAAAATAATATTTGAAAAGTTATATATATCACGCTTCGCTTTTTATTTTTTATTTTTTTGTGACTCCCATGTAAGCTTTGACTTTAAAGAGTCATGCTAAAAGCAACCTTCTCTTATAAAAACTTATATTGAAACCACTTTTTTTCTTTATATAGTTTAAATATTGATTAAGGTACAATTGTGTAGAAGTATAATTAAATTAAGAGAGAATAAGTTAACAAAATATGACAATTTATAAATTAAATAATATTTTATTATAATAAATTACAAATTATATTGATTGAATGTGACAACTTATCATTTATATGATAATGATAATTCCAAATGTAATTTTGTAGTTTTATATAATTATAATTAAATCAAATAAATGTAATAATTTTTTTTTTAAAGCTTGGTATTATTTTATTTATTTTTCTTTAAAGCAAGATATAATTTGATGAAATTATTTGGTGGCCTCAACTTGTTTTGAGTGGGAAATCAAGTTTGTTGGCCACCTAATGACGTGGTATGTCATTCAAAAATTTAAGGTTCTTAGTCTCTCATACCAAGCTACTAATGCTTGAATGTTCATACATAAACTATTTTTTCCTTGCCTACTCGCAAGGCTAGTTAACCATGAAAATGTAAATGCTATCTGCATATAAACATAAGCAACAAAAAACTAACTGAAATAAACACCATGGAACTATTTTGCCTCCTCAGCTAAGGTCGACTCTACAGGTGTCAGGTCTTAGACCAAAGTGTTGGCCTGCTCAGTTGGCTTGGAGATGCACGGGAGGTGATACTCTATGCGCTCAAGGCGGCCATCCTATTTTTGTAGCTGAAATTTGAGTCTGTCAAACTCAATCCTATAGTCTGGAAAATCCTAGACTATGGTGGCTAAACCCATAGAAATCTGTTCCAAGGCTTTGCCGAGAATGCCCTTCATGGACCAGTAAAGAAACAAAGTTTGTTTGAATTGTGTCAATCTACCCCGTGTTTGCCCCAGATCGGGGACGAGACCACTCCACCCTTCTGCATCCATTTCCATTGTTTCGGCCTTCTTATTGAGGCTGGCTTCCCATTTTTCAATTAATTTATGTATTTCCTTTGTTGTATTATCATGATAGGCCTTCATAGCGTCTTGGATGATTTCCACAGTTGGCCTCCTGCCCCTCGGCTTGCCCGTGGGTGAGCTGGGTTGGTCTTCGATCTCTTTTCCTTTATATTTCTAGCGTTAACCTCGTGCTTCTTGACTCTTCGACCAAGCCATCTTCGTGTTTTCCCCGGCCAGATGGATATTCGATGTCTGTGCAGGTGTGGGGGTAGGATACTTCCCATAGTCTCTAGATCTCGGGGACTTACCTGTCCATTGAACAACACAACAACGTAATTTCGAGAAATACAAGAAACTTTTGTTCCATGCAGCGTAATATCCATTTCAATCATACCTCGAGGTATGCATTAGGTCAATTTACCGATCCCCGACACCCTGAGTGACATGCAAGTTGGCTGGTTTTCCCTTACGGGTCTGCCCAAAGCCATGCTTAACCTTTGCTTTCCCCTGACCCAGCTGAGCTCTTATGCCCCAAATTGTCCCCGACACTTTCCTTTCATCCTCATTCTCGTGCCCTTCACCCAAAAAACCCACCCCAAATAGGGGAACGACCTACCTGACATGCCTCCAACCATCCAAATTTGCATAATTGGTTTGCCTACCCTCAGCCCCTTCCCACGTCAAATTACACCAATCCTTCCCATTTCACGTAGAGCCATGGTGGTTCTTGTTGGTACTACCGGATGTGAAACCAGAGCCATTTGAGGGTCGAGCACCCAACCAAACTCCTGAAAGAGGGAAAACTTCTCAGCCCGACTCTGCCCTTCCATACTTATACCCCATTTTGACCCGTCTCTCACCAAGCCACATGCAGAGGCCATACCCCATTCCCTCATAGAGAAAAAAAACCCAGAAGAAGCCCGACCACCCCCAAGCAAACTTTCTTATTGCCCTAAACTCCCCGATGCCAAGCAAAATCCTATGCAGGGCTGACTTCATACCCTTATACTACCATGAACACTAAACAAACTGGCATAAAAAAACCATGGCATGAAAGGCATAGGAGATATCGTTAACATACCCGAAGGTCATTGTGGCTAAGAGTCAAGGAGGGGCTGTTGCTCTGCTACCACGCCTGCAATAGCTTCCACCTTCACAACAAAAGCCCTACACCATCCACAACCCTAAATTTAGCAGATTGTGAGGGCCTCTGTCCCGCCACCTCACCTTAGTTTGCATGCACAAGGAGACCTTGCCACCCTTGCCACTCATGTGGAGGGTGGTGGGATCATTACCAAGGCCTCCATCATAAATTCTGATGGGAGGCCGACCTACCACTCCGCACCCCGATCGGGGGAAAATAAATATAATATTATTTAATTAGGACAATTACAATTAACATTACAAATAAGGAAAAATAACAAGTCAACAAATTTTGTATAGTAAAATTTAAAAACAATATTGATGTACATGTCTAATAGTCTTGTAGCTTTGTTCAATAGGTTTAAGACTCTATCCATTTACATTATTAACTTGAGAATAAAAGTAAGAACTTGATATTTGATTATTTTCTAATTGATATCAAAGTTTAATGCATTGAATACAAAGTTAAGAATTCACAAAATTGTTATTTATATTGTGTGTTAGCGTAAACTCTTAACGCAAGTGTACGAAAAGAGCCTACTTTAGCTATGTGTGACAAACAACCCTAACAACAGAAATGGTTTCTTAACTCTTTAGATCTGCAAGGAATAGTTAGAACAAATGCTTCAAAAACCAGATCTATGAAGTAAAAGTAGTTATTCAGTGAAAAGAAATAGTAATTGCTCCATGCATCGAACAAACAAGAAAATATTTAAATAATGTTTTCATATATTATTACATTTGGTGAAGGGAACAAATAGATGTTACTAGTCCCCCTCAATGGGATGGGTTCTTGGTTGTCCTCAACGTTTCAGCTCTAGAAGTTTCTCTCTCTCAATGGTGCAAAAAACCCAAAATGCATGTTGAACTGCGGTGGGAGGTCAAGAAGCAAAAGAAAATAGTAGCAACAATGAGAATGATCAAAGTGCGACAATGAAACAGATCAAAGTGAAGAATGAATGGAAAAAACCTCCTATTTATAACAAAATATTGAGTTATCCTCGATAATGGTGAATTATAAAATATTATTAACCAAGATCTAAATCTAGACGCTTAGAATATTTTATTATATTTTGTTGGAGGGAAAACGTATTTAAATTGGTTAAATACCTTTATTTAGAAATAATAAAAAAATAAATGATTTATTTATCATTTCAAGAATGTGGTAAAAGAATAATAAACAAATAATTATTTGTTTAATTATTCCTAGGTGATTTAGTCAAATTTAAGAATGAATAATAACTAAATAATGATTCAATTAATTATTCCTAGAGAAAAATAAGACAAATAATGATTTATCTAATTATTTCTCATAATTGGGTTAAATATGACGAGGAATATTATTTAAACAATTGCTTAATTAATTATTCCTAGAGGAAAATCAAATAAATAAGGATTTATTTAATTATTCCTCATGTGGTTTCTTGTTTAAACTAGAAATAACTTAATAAAATATGGTTTATTAACTTATTTCTTATAGTGAAAGCAATTTTACTATGGTAAAATTGGTTTGACATGGTGTACTTCAATCCATCTAATTGTAAATTCTTTGATGACGAATTTTTGGTGATAATAGATTCCCCCCCAACGTGTGAGCGTCAGGAGCTAAATCGTATGCCCGAAGTACGTTGTAAGAACACAATCACTAGACATCGAAGGGGAGTCAAAGATAGAGAGAGAGAGACAAAGACAAAGTAAAGTGAGAGAGGACAATAACTGAGGGTGTGAGACCTACAAAGTGATATAAGTCTCCATTTATGTTGGAGTACCTGTTCTCAATGAGGCGGGGGAGGCATACCTATGCCCGCCGAGATGACAAAGTACAAAGAATGATAATGGGCTCAGCAATATGAGACTGAGCAATAAAGTACATGATAAATGGTACATGAAATACTGGCATAAATGGGCCAGAAAAAAATATAATGGATCCCACGTACATACTGCACCTAGAGAAACATGAGCCAGGACTGAATATAATATTATCTGAGTATATGTGACATAATAACAACAAAATAAGCCCTGCTGAATATGAAAGGGTTATGAAAATATGAATGGATCATCTAAATAATACATGCATGCTATGGGCGTTGCAAGCGGATGAAACCGAACCCATCAAATATGTGGAGCTGCATCTGAGGCTATAGCATAATCTAAGGTCATCCGGGCATGTGGGGGGCTACCTGAAGGGCCACCCCCTCATGAGGTCTGAAACATCTGACACAAACTCGGGAATCACCGGTAAAATTTGCTGGATCACAGGACCATCAAGTATACAAATCTCAATCATGCAATAATGAGTTGAGGCCCAGCGGATGAGAAAAAACCAAGTCAAAGGGAAATGATGATTCCCTTTGCCTAATCTGAGGCACCGAACAAGAATGGAAGTTGAAACCTAGGTAGACTGCCCTCTAGACCTATCTTCTAGAATGAATGTGTTGATGTAGATAGAAGGAGGTCCGCCATAGGTGAGGCAATCATGAATCCTCAACTAAGGCACGAGGGATCATAGTAAAGTGACTGATGGACTGACACTAGGGATGATGATGGAGTAGGGGATACTGAGTAGCAGATGGACAACTTCCCTTGTGAGAGAATACAAATTGTGGATGACCTGACAGCGACTGTTTCGACTCTAGAGGGGATGAGGGACATATAACTAGAGGCCAAAATGGGCAACACGTGATGAATGCAATGCAAAGATGGATGGAATAATGTAACAGAAGATAAAGGGACTCAAGACAGACTCCATGAATGCGATGATGATTCAAATCGGATGCTTTGAACAAGGGGGACCATGAAAACATGAGAAAAAGATGGTTACTCATGACGAAAATCAACACAGTAGTTGAAAAGTATGAAGGCAAAGTGGTACTCCAAGTACAAGCAGCGCATGTGAAGAAATTTGATTTTAAGAGGCGGCAGAGTGAACCGTCTTGGAAAAATGGATTCCCATTGAAGTTTCAAATAAAAAAAAAGGACCCATTATAGTGCTTAGCGAGATATTTCCAATGGTGCTAACGGTTCGCCAAACCAAGATACGGTTTGGTCGCAATTGGCGATGGAAAATTTGGGGGTCTTCCATTAAAAGGGTGATTTTCTGTTGGGTGTGGAGCCTGCTTATCTTCCTTATTTAGATGTATCTCTTCATTGGACCCCTGTCCTTAATGGGGCGGTAACGCCTCCCATCATTTGATCGCCATCAGGGGGGTGACAACGATCAAAGCTAAAAACAGATGTAAAATTGCCTTGTAAAATATTGTAATTTCGTAGTCAATTTGGACCGTTCATTAGGCGAATGATCTAAAGGTAGAAGTTATGCTTAATTTAGGGTTTTTTTCTCTAGAAGGAAACCCTCTGTTGTACGAGGGTATTTTATTGCATCTGTGTATTGTGTATATACTCCGAGTTAGAAATAGCAAGGGGGACTGTGTGAGAGACTAAAGGATATTACCGCGGATCTGTTGTAGGTTGTGTCTCTTCATTTTATTGGATAATAGAAAGGAAGGTCTGGACGTTTCCGTGGACATATCCCAAATTGCGTGAACCACATATATCTGTGTCTCTCTTGTTTATATGTTTTATGTGTTTGTGTTTTCGCATATTTTATGTATTCCATTGCTCTGTAATATATAATTTTCTAACGACTAGTATCATAGCCAAAGGTCTATTTGGTTGATAAAGTCGCAGGAAAGAAGGATTCCTGGTTTGAGTGGGAGTAATGGCAGAAGATGGTAGGTTTAGGGTCGAGAAATTTAATGGCCAAAACTACCCGCTGTGGAAGATGTAGATGGAATATTATCTGTATCAGAAATATCTATACCTACCATTGAGCGGAAAAACAAAGAAGCTGTCGAGTATGATAGACGCAGAATGGAAGATTCTCGATAGAAAGGCACTTGGAACAATACGTCTGTGCCTCACGGCATCAGTAGTCTTCAATATTTCGAAGGAAATAATGACAAAGGGTTTAATTACGACTGTTGGCGCTGGAATCAGCTCTTGGACTGCAACAAGCTCCTGACCAGACACATCTTAAACTTTAAGGAAATTTTAATGTTTTGTTTTATAGGATTGGAAGATGTTATAAACTTTGATTTAATGAAGAGAGATTTCGGTCAAATCCACAGTTCTACTAAAGAGGGCATTGTAACTTGATCTGGTAGCAAGGTGCAAGTTTGTAGTCTATGATGAGAGGAAATTGAAAGATGAGAGGAGAATCAATAGGTCTGTAAAATAGAAATCTATTGATTTAGTAGAAATTGAAAAAAGTAGCAGTTTGACAATATTCCATTGAGATAAAGCTATTTCTAGTCTGACAAGATTCTCACTGAAATATCATGAAGATTAACTATCATGAGTGATGCTCTTCCACTGTTATAATATATATTTTATCAGGAATCCTCACTGTGTGAGACTAAAAAAACCGATAAAACACATAACAATATGATGATTTGCAAACTGGAACTGGAAGAAAGGAGATATGGAAACATAAATAAAGTAGACAATACACACAAAAAATTGGTAATAAGTCCTTAGTAGTATTATTCCAGAAGTGAAGTTCAAAGGCAGTGTGATGGAGAGCTCTGGAAAATTTTCTTTTGACCTAGGTTTTCTTGCCACCAAAAATGCCATCGCCGCACACTGGTTTTTGACCTGGAGGTGCTACCATGGCCATTGGCACTGCGATTCTCATGCTGATCTCCGAGGCGGCTTATCTGTGAGGCTTTGGAACCGAAATCTTATTGTTCGCACCTTCGCATCGGATGGAAAGGAATCTAGAGCTACCGCGACGACCCCCTGCACACTGGAGCAATGCTCTGTTTCATTGTTTTTGCCACCACTTCCGGTCGACGATGCTGTGCGTGAACAAATCACTGGCTTTGCTAAGATTCGTGGCCGATATGGCTTCTCAAATCACCACGGACCTGTAGCAGCATTGGTAGTTTATTATGGGGGGCGACTATTACTTGAACCAGAGGGCGACCTGTGGGCTAATAATCCATCTGGTTTCGACTACTATGGTGCTCTGGGATCCCAACTGCTAGCGCCAGTTGGTACTTCATACCTTCCTGTTGAACCAAAGAATAAAAGGAACTGCTGCATTACCTCTGCAAACGATTATCGGAGCCATGATTTCCCCTCTGTTAAGGATACTCGAGTAAGCTCTGTGTCTTTTCAAATCTTCATTAAACCTCCTGTAGGCAATAGTTTTATCATATGGATTCAAGACATAGACTCCATAATATATTTGAAGAACAAAATCCAATCTGTTGCTGGTTACCTGGCTCACCTTCAGTCCTTGATATTTGGGGGGAAAGCATTAGCAGATTCCAGCTCTCTAAATAAATATGCCATAGCTTTTGGATCCTCTGTTTGCCTTAACTTACGACTGAGGGGAGGAAAGTTAGGACAGAACAGAGCTTATGGAAACACCCCGGGTGCTAGTGCGTCCAACACTGCCCACCCCAAAGGACCCACATACAGGAATTTCCTACAAGGGGAAAAAAAAAAGCTGCTACAACGACTGTGGCCCAGGCAGAAAACTCCCCTAAGCCATACATTGTGGAACAACAGAACTGTGTGCCTGAAATAAACATTGACATTCCTGACATAGATATGCATAGAACCATTTTCGAATCTCAAGCTATAATATGTAGATTCAACTGCTTCTGGCCCAAACCTGTGGAGCTCTTCCAATGGATTTTTTCCAACTGGACCATGGATTGTGAAATCCACCTATGCTCAAAAGGCTTTTTCATTGTCAAGTTTTCATCAGTTGAAGACAGAGATACGATTATTCAGGAGGGGCCATGGTTCTGGGGATCTACTGGACTCTTCATCACACCATGGTTCTCGGAATTTGATGCCAATACCATGGAGGTGACCAGAATGCCGGTTTGGGTCCGGCTTCACAACCTTCCGCTTCACTTCTGGCAGGAAAGTGTTCTTGGCGGCATTGGTAACATCCTTGGCAGATATATCAAAACTGATATACAACGAATGGAGGAGCGCATCTACACTTTCACACGAATCTGTGTGGAAGTGGATTTGAGCAAAGGTCTACCAGAGTGCATTATGTTGAATCACAAACAACAGAGATGGACACAACACTTAGATTATGAGAACACCGCTTTTCGCTGCCGGATTTGCAGGAACACGGGTCATCTACAAAACACTTGCCCAACAACCACAAGAGATAACAGGAGAAAGAAGAAAACATGCAAAGTTTCCAAAGGATGGAAACTTCCATTAGAAGAGCCCGAACAACAAGAGGAAGAGGAAGAACCCATCTCACAAGATAGTAAACAGACAGATACCACTTTGGGTGCACAAGAATAGGAAATGCAAGAACCCATTAATGCCACCACCATGACACAACCAGATATGGATCCCGGGGCACAATACAATGGGGGAAACAAAAGACTACACACCTCAGACACATCGGAATCTGATAAGGACGTTGGAGCACATGCGGAAGAGAACCAGCTTGTCCTTATATCGACCACGCCAACACAAGGTGGTTGGCAGAAGGTTGAAAAGAAAAAAGGGAGGAAAGCCTAATTTCCTCTTCATTGTATTTTTATCTGCGGCATACTTGTTTGTCTTTTGACACTACTAGCTAATGTAACATGTAATTTTGTTTTCATTAATAAAATTACGAATTTTTCCTTTGTGAAAAAATTATTATTCCATTTCATTCACAAAAAATATTACAGTTCATATAAGTCAAAATTCAATAACCACCAACCAACCCTGACTTCATATCAGTTTGGCATAAATATATACAAAATATGATACTATCATCTTCCATAGAAAAAGGAAAATCTGTTTCAAAAGTCATTACAAACTCATGCAAGAGGTGAGGCTTATCCTAAAACTTTAATACAAAGTACTATGACATAATGAAAATAAACAACATTAAGGCTAACAATTCAGATTGGTTTGTATGATGTGGAAGTCTATGGGAAGACTCCTCTTCTGTTTTGGTGCAACCAACTCCACAAAAAGTGTAAACAACAACGAAAATGGCGTGTGGCTATTCCTTGAATGCTGCCTGGTGCCTTGTAGAAATGTGTTGGTGCTGAGATTAGTGGTAGAAAACTGTTTCAGAGAAACTCTACCGCTGTTCCACTATTCCTTTCCTTCTTTGGTTGAAAACCCTTTGCAATGGCAGAAAACCTGATTTTTTTTGGATATAATGGCGCGTTGGAATCATGATTGTTGTTAGACCAAAACCCGTAGGCTTTAGTCTCCGCTACAATCACCAATGTTAGGATCCACGAGAGGCGGTTAATCCATGTCGCGAAACACACGAGGAGCGTTGAACCCAATGTGCGACAATCTCCCCCCCAATGCAAGCCGGGTGAGTTTCGAACTCGAGAAATGTCGCTCTGATACCAAATGTTGGAATCACAATTGCTGTTAGACCAAAACCCGTAGGATTTAGTCTTCTCTACAATCACCAGAGTTAGGATCCATGAAAGGTGGTTAGTCCATGTCACAAAACACACGAGGAGCGTTGAACCCAATGTGTAACATGGCGGAGGTTCATTTTATGAGATATTACAAAGAAACCCTTTGAAAAAGGTTTAATTGATAGGGGATAGTTTGAGCGGAATGAATGATAAGCGGGAGGAGAAAACCTTTTAGACATATATCGCAATCCCAAATCAGGGTCATAGCATTTAAAATTAAGACACAAATGGGAGAAAATGTGATTTTGCAATGGGGTGATGATGTGGCAAAGAAGTGGGATTGATCGCAGATCACGCATCGCAAGTTTTTTTATGAGACACACAAGTTAAATGTTAAAACTCGCGAAGTGCGATGTGCAATGAGAGCGGGGCATAACAAACAGTGGGGTCGCCCGCAGATCGCACATCGAAAGTTTTATTATGAAACACGGGAGTTAAACGTTGAAACTGGAAAAGTGTGAAGTGCGATGTGAACGGAGGGATGTGTCATGAAAGACGGTGGGACTGCCCGCAAATTGCATATCGGAGGTTTTGAGGGAGCAAAAGTGAATGCGGCTAGTGAAATTTGTGAAAATGCAATGTGAAAAGGTAGGTGGGGCCCTTTAAATGGCTTTTCAAAGCAGAAAGTGAAAACTTCGTTAAGTCATGGTAATATGATAAAAAGACGCCCGAAGCAAAAAAAAAAGGCTTCATAACATATTCGAGGCATATTAAAGAGAATTATGGGTCCCAGACCATACCGCAACTCGCGTTTCATGGGTTTTGTAGGAAATGGAAATTATAACGTGAATGGGATTAAAACTGCAAAGAGTCAATTGCGATGAAAGGTAAGGGGTCCACAATGTTTATTAAGTGCAGTAAGTTATATCATATAATATATGATATAAGTAAGGTTTTGTTGTGGTGCGAGTAAAAACTGCGATAAAAGAAATATGTGGTAAGTTAAAAAGGAAATATGATATGGCTATTGATGGATGTGCAAAGATGATTTTTAACTATAAAAATTGGATTTTATGAGTTAAAAAGGGGTTTTGAAAAGGGAAATGAGAGGCTGGATTTTGGGTTTTCTGGGAAAATGAAAGGTGAAAGAGGGAAAAAGAAAGGAATGAAAGTAGAAAATGAAATTTTCTCACCACTACACTTTGACAGTGACACTTTCATCTTATAATCAAACTGAAAAGGCAGATTGATTCCTTGGAGAATGATGACCAGACTTTGAAAATATTTGGAAAAATTGCAGTGCTAACAATGACATTGGAAAAACTATATGAAAAACCCTTGGCCTCAAGTAAGGTATTTCTTATGAAACCTTTATATAATATGAATATGTCGGAAAGTGGATATGTTGATGACCATTTAAATGAATTTATTACAGTTACTAGTCAGTTAAGTTCTGTAGGGGTAAACTTTAATGATGAAGTTAGGGCTCTGTTATTTCTATGCTCATTGCTAGAAAGTTGGAATGGTTTAGTTATGGCCATTAGTAACTTTGTCTCCGGATCTAGTACTTTGAAGTTTGATGATGTTATCGATGCTATCCTTAGTGAAGAAATATGACGGAAAAACTCTGGTGAGACATTGGGTAATGCTTTGAGTGCAAAGGCTAGGGGAAGAAAAATGGAAAGAGGAAAGAGCTCAAGATATCGCAGTAAATCAAGGAAAGGCGGATCCAAGTCCAGATCAGGGATAGTGTGCTGGAAATACGGAAAGAAAGGACACCTAAAAAAACACTGTAAATATCGGAAGGGAAAAGAAGGAGACGCACAAAAAGAAAACAATCATGAAGCAAATGTGACAGGTGATGTGTTACAAGATGCTTTAATTATTTCTTTAGAAAATCTTACTAATTACTTGGTGGTAGATTCAGGGGCCTCATTCCATGCCACACCTGATAAGAAATATTTTCAGGACTATGTTCAAGGAAATTTTGGATAGGCTCGTCTGGGTGATGATAAACCTTGTAAAATCGTTGGAATGGGTAAAGTTCTTGTAAAATAGAAAAATGGAAACCAATGGTTATTAAAGGAGGTAAGGCATGTTCCAAATCTGAAGAAAAATTTGATTTCAATAGGGTAGTTAGGCGGTGAAGGTTGTGTGACAACTTTCATAGATAAAACTTGGAAGGTAACTAAAAGAGTCCTAGTAATAGCAAAATGTGAAAAGGTTGGCACATTGTATTTATGCTATGGTATTTCTAACTTTGTTAATGCTTTAAATTTGAATGGATAAAATGAAACATTATGGCATCATAGGCTCAGAAACATGATTGAGAAGGGGATGAAGATTCTTCACTCAAGAATTTGTTGTCGGGTTTGAAGAATATTGATTTGGATTTCTGTGAGAATTTTATTTATGGAAAACGGAAGAGAGTCAGATTTCTTATAGTTGGGAAAGAAAAGAAGAGCAAAAAATTAGAGCTTCTGCATACAGATGTATGGGGAACTGCTGAGGTATCATCTCTCAATGGCTCTCGTTATTATGTTACTTTTGTTGATGATGCAACTAGAAAACTTGTGTTTATTGTAATCAGAATAGATCTGATGTATTTGATACTTATTAGAAATGGAAAGATTTGGTTGAGATTGAGACAGGAAAGAAGTTGAAGTGTATGAGATCAAACAATGGAGGTGAATATTGTAGTAAAGAGTTTGATAGGTACTGTTCAGAGCATGGAATTCGCAGAGAGAATACAGTTCCAAGAACACCACAAGAAAATGGTGTGTTAGAAAGGATGAACAGGAAAATCATGGAGCATGCAAGGTGCATGAGATTGCATGCAGGATTGCATTTACAATTTTGGG
Organism: Pinus albicaulis; assembly: GCA_034641835.2. Lineage (NCBI taxonomy): Eukaryota > Viridiplantae > Streptophyta > Pinopsida > Pinales > Pinaceae > Pinus > Pinus albicaulis. Next base: position 1,201,618,706 of record CM076572.1, on the reverse strand, counting down.
CAGATGCTGTAGATATTGTTGTTTATCTAATAAACAGAGGGCCTTCACGTTCCTTGGATTGTGGTATTCCAGAGGGGGCATGGGCAGGTAAAAAGGTAAACTACTATTTTTTCAAGCCTTTTGGTTGTGAGGCCTTTGTCCATATTAATAAAGAAAATAGAACAAAGCTTGCGGAAAAATAAAAGAAATGTACCTTTATTGGATATGGTGTTAATGATTTTGGTTATCGCTTATATGATTATGAAAATCACAAAATCATTAGGAGCAAAGATGTAATATTCAATGAAAATGTCTTGTATAAGAATCAATTGTAGGAAAATAAACAGGAAAAGGAAAACAAAGAATACACAGTTCTTGATGAGATCACAAAAAAAATAAAGGTGCCTGAAAATAATAATAATTAACGTCCATAACAACAACAACCACGACAACGACAACATGCACCTCAAACACCTGAAAGTGGTGTTAGAAGATCCACCAGGATAATTAGACCCCCTGAACGATACTCTCCTTCATTATATTATTTATTGTTAACTGAAGCCGGTGAACTCGAACGTTATGAAGAAGCAATGCAGGTCGAATCTAGGAAGAAGTGGGAGCTAACCATGAAAGAAGAGACAGACTCCTTAATACATAACCAGACTTGGGACTTAGTCAGGTTGCCTGCAAGTAAAACAACATTGTAGCATAAATGGGTTTATAGGGTGAAGGAAGAAGACGAAGGAAAACATAGGTACAAAGCTAGACTTGTGGTGAAGGGGTTTTCACAGAAGAAAGGTATTGACTTTGATGAAATATTTTCTCTTGTTGTTGAGATGACTTCAATTAGAACTATTTTAAACCTTGTAGCAGCAAAAGATTTTCATCTTGAATATTTATATGTAAAGACATCATTTCTCCATGGATATTTGGAGGAAGAGATATATATGCAACAACCATAAGGATATGATGTCAAAGGGAAGGAAAAATTAGTGTGCAGGTTAAAGAAGAGCTTGTATGGATTAAAACAGGCTCCAAGGTAGTGGTATCTAAAATTTTACAGGTTTATGTCTGAACAAGGTTATACTAGATGTCTCTATGATCATTGTGTTTATCTGAAAAATAAAAAAGATGGCAACTATATTATATTTTTATTCTATGTAGATGACATTATTGTTGCAGGGTCTAACATGTAGGAAATAAATGTGCTCAAAAGAAAATTGGACAATTCATTTGCAATGAAGGATTTGGGAGCTACAAAACAAATCCTTGGTATGAGAATAACTAGAGACAAGAAAAATTGAAAACTAACATTGTCTCAGAATGAGTACATACAAAGGGTATTGAAAAGATTTAATATGCAAAATGAAAAACCAGTTAGTACACCTTTGGCTATCCATTTCAAACTTAGTAAGGAGATGTGTCCCAAGACCCAAGAAGAAATGGATTATATGTCTAAAATTCCATATGCATCAGTAGTTGGAAGCTTAATGTATGCATTGGTCTGCACAAGGCCTGATATTGCACACGCTGTTTGAGTTGTAAGCAGGTAAATGAACAATCCATGAAAAGAACATTGGATGGTAGTGAAATGGATTCTCAGATATTTGAGATGTACCACAAATCAAGCATTATGCTTTGGTGGTTCAAACCTTTCTCTACATGGATATGTTGATGCAGATATGGCAGGTGATAGAGATAACAAGAGGAGCACTACAGGGTATGTATTTACTGTAGGTGGAACAACTATCATTTGGGTTTTAAAAATGCAAAGTGTTGTTGCACTTTCAACAATAAAAGCAGAGTTGTTGCTGCTACAAAGGCTAGTAAAGAAATGATTTGATTATAAAGGTTCATGGATGAATTGAGTAAGAAGCATGAGATGGGAAAGTTATACAGTGACAACCAGAGTGCCATTAATTTTGCAAAGAACTCAACATTTCATTCCAGGACTAAACACATAAAACTCAGGTACCATTTCATACGGTCAGTGCTAGAAGATGGACAGTTCAAGCTGGAAAAGTTATACACTAGCCAGAATCTTGCAGATATGCTAACAAAAGTTGTAACTAGGGAGAAACTGAGATCATGATAAGTTTTAATTGGTCTTCAAGTATGATGATGAAGATGAGGGACAACCAAGTCCAAAGTGGAGTAATTATCCAGCAAATGAAGCAGTAGTTGAGTTGCTACAATCAGTCTCCAAGTTGGATATTGTTGGGTGTGGAGAATGATTATCTTATTTAGATGTATCGCCGCGTTGGACCCCTGTTCTTAACGAGGTGGCAAGGATGTCCATCATTTGATCACCACCAGGGGGGCGACGACGATCAAAGTTAAAAACAGATGTAAAATTGCCTTATAAAATATTGTAATTTCGCAGTCAATCTGGGCCGTTCATTACGCGGATGATCTGACAGTAGAAGTTATGTTTAATTTAGGTATTTTTTCCCTAGAAGGAAACTCCTCTATTGTATGAGGGTGTCTTATTGTGTCTGTGTATTTTGTGTATACTCCGAGCAAGAAATAGCAAGGGGGACTGTGTGAGAGAGTAAAGGATATTACAACGGATCTACTATAGGTTGTGTCTCTTCATTTTGTTGGATAATAGAAAGGAAGGACTGGTTGTTTCCGTGGACGTAGCCCAAGTTGGGTGAACCAAATATATATGTGTCTCTCTTGTTTATATGTTTCATGGGTTTGTGTTTCCGCATATTTTATGTGTTCCATTGATCTGTAATATATAATTTTCTAACATTTTCCTCCAATTTTAATTCATTTTCTAAGTGACCTGTGGTGAATTTGGAGAGGATGATAAGTCCCTAAATCTATTGGAGATCATAGCGGATAAACCTATCGATGGAAACATTATCTGTGACTTTCAGGTTGGGGACCTTACTTTTCTAAATATGGCCTTAATGCTTCTTGGAAGAATGGTTCCTGATGAAGAATCAAGGTAAAAAAGGAATACTATAATGAACTACTAGAGAAGGTCTAGAATCATCCCCGCCCACCAAGTCAAACATGGGGACCAAGTGGTAAGTGTGGTATCATATAAATTAGAATATTTGAAGATATGGTATCAAGCATCTACGATATATTGCTTGCCGGAGAGGCCGGTAGGATAAACTATCCAAGGAATGCGAGGATAATTGACCATACCTAGATCGGTGGGGTCTAGGATGAGAATTATGTAAATAAAGTGAGAAGGTGGCCAGGGTGCCATCATGCCCCCAAGCATGGGATACTGCCCCCCAACATATGTGATGGAGGGGACTGATGTGTTATGCAAAGGTGGGAATGATGCCCCTAGCTAGAGGAGTTTGTGGAGCGCCATGGTGTTCCACGTGCTGAAATAATGGATTCAAGAATTTAGTCTCATAGGCACTAAATCCTCAAGAGGATGGTGAGAAGATATAGGGGCATAGGTGCCCCGGAGCATGCCATGGACATGCCAAATATATTTAGAATAGTGGAATCTAAACACATTTTGATGATGCGGTTCGCCATTTGATTATCTTATGGTTATCTTCTTATGGGAAGAATGGATATATACAGTTAGGGAAAAGAAATAATGGATTACCAATCTCATTTGGCACTGCATATATGAATCAAATGGACTGAATTTATGTGTTCACATACATAGTGTCACTATACCAAAGAGTGGCTTTGGAAATAATGAACTGGTGCTCACCTAGAAAATAAAGTGGTTGGTCAAGAAAAATGTCTAAGGCACTCGGTTGATGATGTAAGATGAAGGAATGATTAAGTGGGTCATTCCTAAGAGTGAACTAAAGTGATGTGAGACTCTAGAGGTTCTTATAAATGGGGAAGAATAATGGTACTAGAGTAGACACTACCAGATGCACTAGGAGGGTTGTGGAGAATTGCTTCTTTGGGGACTCTCAAATATGGGTGCCCCCTTACCCAAACATTGGGTCTCAATGTAATGGAAAAAAGGTATATGTGATTCGAATGCATGGGTTCGAAGTAAGGGGTTATTGAAAAAATCGACCTCACTATGGATGAACTCTTTGGACTCCACAACATGTTGGTCATGGGTCTGATGTGGAAAGAAGTATGCACGATGGTGCATATCATCCTAGGGAATATTAGGGGTGGTCATGGTTTCCATGATGTATTCTTCTGAATGGACGATCAGAAGACTGGAGGAAGGGAGACCACATGATGCGGTGGAAATACCTAGCGCATTAGCATGAGAAATATGGTTCACATACGCATCACTACTATGGGTAGATGAAGAACTAGTAGAGGAAACATCTACCGATGTTGAGACTAAGGTGTTCGACGAGGGAGGTTCGACCAAAACAAAATGGGAAGCCCCATAGGGGTTTTCCTGTTGGAAATACTGAGGGGGGGAGGGGGTGAATCAATATTTCTTTTCAATTGTTAGCCCATGGGGCTTGGCCTAATGGTCCGTGGACGTTCTGTTAAGGTGTTCGTGCTGTTAAGCAGGTGACAAGTTCAATCCCTGACCTCAATCGATAACCCGGGAAGCGTTCGTGCGGGCCTGGCGTTCTCCCCTAGGGGTATAGTGGTAACCGGGGGGATTCGACCCCATGTTACGTGAGTACGATACTTCCCATTGCCGATTCCTCTAGTCACCAAATATATATATATATATATATATATATATATATATATATATATTTTTTTTTTTTTTTTAATTTTTTAATTTTTTTTTCAATGATTAATTTTACCAGTTAGATCACTTATATTTAGAACACAAAATGAACAATGATGGAATATATACTTTTATTAATTTCTTCTTTACAATAAGTAAAGTACAATAATGATATAGGGCTCCAACGTTGTCAATTTGAGGCACCAACCTCTAAGGCTCCAACCCTATCTCTGGTACAGGCTCCAACCTAGTTTCTTTAGGACTCCAATCCTATAGGGCTCCAACCCTATATTCCAAGGGACCGACCTTGTCTCTATGAGGCTCCAACCTCTTGGGCTCCAACCCTCAACTTCACTTTGTCAAAATATGTTTGGTTATTCTTCACAGCTCCCAAAGTCTTCTTCAACGAGCCCTGTCAATCTTCAAAAATGCCTTCACTTAGTCTCCACAACACATCATCAATGGCAACCTTGATATTTACATGAAGGTGTCTCCACTATCCTTCATGGTACCCAACCAAAGATCTCCAGAGTCACCTCATAATGTCTTCAATGCATCATGGGCACCAATGTTATCTCTAAGATTAGTTAAGGCTTTTTAAGAAAATGTCTTCAATCTAGAACCTTCTTCAAGGCCACTCCACTAGGGCTTCAATTAAGGTCTCCAATAATGTCTAACCCTTAAAAAGTTGTCTTCAATGTTCTCACTAATATTCAATACACTGCTACAAGAGCCCTCCAAGATGCTTTAAGGAATTCTGCTTCACAGGCTGCTTCAAGAATGTATCTCCAAGAATTTTCATCTGCTTCAAATGTTCTTTGGTAAGAATACATTACCAATTTCTCTTCATGATCCTTCAACAAAGCTTTTTATTGTTCAAAATACTGCAAATAGAGTGCTTGATTGGGTAGAATCAACATATCCATAACATGCACGGAAAAGACTCCATAGGGGGGAGCTAAAAACGGTATTTGATCGGAAGGGTAATGGCCTGACAGAATGGCCCCCAAATGGTTAAGGGAGGGGTAATGGCAACTGATTGAATTGGGGTCAAAGAGGTATATGGTTTAAGTTGACCATGTGAAGTGTTTTTTGGGGGATAAATGTACCAGACTGGGATCCCCAGGGTTAAATTGGGTAGACCCAACGTAGCCATAACAGGCACCGAAAAGACTCCAGACGGGGAAGATAAAAATAGTATCTGATTGGAAGGGTAATGGCCTGGCGTAATGGCTCCCAAATGGTTAAGGCTTGGGGGGCTATTCCTGGTTGAAAAATATTGGGAGAGACACCAAAAAAATCAAAAGGTCCTTGAGGAGATGGTCCTGATGGCTGTGTCAAATGAACAACAACAGGTTGCGAAGGCGCTTGCTAGTCAAATCGGGCCGCTTTTGGTTAACCCAAGACCCTTGCAACATGCAAATACTCGATGAGCTGGGCTCAGTGATAAGAGGGGGTGGAGGGAATAGGGAATGGATTAAGTATGGTGGAATCTTTATAGAATCCTAATGGAAAAAAGGTGAGAGGTGCGACTAATTGGGTATCGTCCACCGAAGATATGATGGACTCAAGGGAGGTTTGAGACTTCAGTTCGTAATATGTCAATTGATCGATGGTGACGACCTTTCTGTTATGGGGGAAGCACAACTTACTGTGAACTATAGATGTGACAACTGAAATCGCATAGGTGTAGCTACAACCCAAAAGGATATTATAATCCAAGGGGGCATCAATGACTTCTAGTTCAATACAAACAATCTTTCTCGCAAGTGTGACTGGAAAATTGCGGAACATGCCAAGGGGATGAGAAGGATGACCGTCCCAAGCACGTAAAGTGATGGTGGACTGAGAAAAATTGGGGGATCTAAGTTTCTTGCAAACATAGGCGAACATCATACAGGTGGATGTGCCCTCTTGAATGATACATCTATGAACATGGGCATTACGGATCTTGACTAGTATTTGGAAGGCAACGGATGAAGGTAAAGGGGGATGTTTTGACTTGTCAAAATCAAAGATGATAAAAAGTTCATGTGAAGGATCCATAATGCGCAAAGTAGATAATAGATATTTTCATTGTGATGAGCACGTCTGGAGGACTTCCAGCGTCGACATGGCGGCAAGAGACTGCGCCAAGTCATCTATTATGCTGTAGGTGTGGGTGGCTTTGGAAGAAGCATCATTTCGATGTAATGGCCATTTGGGGATCTTGTGAATGACCTTTGCCTTAGAACAAGGGATCTATAAGGGAAAATTTGGTGTCGAAATGGAATCTATTGATAATTTTGTTTGGGTCTCAGTTGCAAATGTAGTGGGTTGCTTAACATATTGGCACGACCGGGTCTGAAGGTTGACCTCTTCAGAATTCGTCACGAGAATCTGGAAATCAGGGGTAACGGACTGCAGGGATTGAGGGGTGGCCTAACCCTGACGTGGTTGGGCAAAAACATATCCTTGCTGAGGGAAAGGATTAGTGGACACATTCGGTTGAGCTGACGCAATGTTTGGAGGAAGTGACGTGGTGGGTTGCTTTCCTCTGGACGCTACTTGGGCTTTCCACAAATTGCGCATTTGGGGTAAAAGGGGAAAATCATGAGTATAATGTCCATTGAAACCACAACATGAACACGGTTTATTCGTATGAAGGGTCTTGTTATGTTGGGGTTGACTGCCTTGTTGCGAGTTTGCGGTGTTAGGCTGGTTCCCTTCGGGTACGTCCGATTTATTACATTGGCGACCTTGGTTACCCTGCGCTTGTTGGTTCTAGTTTCCTTTCGCCTTATTATTTTTCTTTGAATTAGGAGGATTAGTCGCTCTTTTCTGCTCATACACTTGACCTTGAGGGGGTGGTGGCTGTTGTGGCAGAGGTTGAGAAGGCACGAGAGGCGGGGCGCTAATGCTGGAGGGGCTGGAGCATCGGGTTGTGCATAAGGATAGAAATGATAAGGGGGAACATTTGGGTAAATAGATTGAGCAACATTTGGCCCTGGCATTGGTTGATGAGGTTGGGAAAATGCATAAGGTGTGCTTTGACCGAGATACAAGTTGCTGGGAGGGGGATAGTTGTTGGAGGAATTAGTCCTCCCCTGGGAGTAACCATAAATCATATGAGGGGGATAGTTGATGTGAGAGAGATCCAACGATACCGTCGGTGACATGATATGCCCCCAGTGCGTTGGCACCACCAAGTCTAGGAAGATTTGGTAAAACAGTATAAACATAACCAGATTGGGCGTAGATTAAGTCATATTTTAATGCGACTTGGAGAGCTTCTTCCTCTAATTGAGGAAAATGAGATGTGACATATTTTTCGACGGGGGCTAAGATCGTTCTAAGAAATCAATCCATATATATACGGTCATCGAATGTAGGAGCTCTACACAAGCTCCTTCTTCTACGCCAATATTACGCCATTCTTTGACATGGTCAGAAAAGTGGGTAGCAGAAGATTGATGGAATGTGGTCAACAACTCGGTATCGGTATCATAACGGAGGGGTAAGTGTAAATATGACATAAATTCTTTAGAAAGAGTCACAAAAGTGGTATGAGATGCAACAGGCTGATCAACATACCGCTTTGCAACTTCTCTAGTGAGCGTATGTTAGAACAACCGAAGGTGAATGGAGTCATCGGTGGTGGATTTAGATGAACACCACGTATGAAAGGAGTGGACATGAGTAGTGGAGTCCTTTCTAGTGTTTCCTTCAAACTTAGGAATTTTAGAGGGAAGCTTAGTTGGCATAGCTGGCCAAACTGCATCATGGAGTATGGGGTCATTGATTAACTGGCTAAAATTGGGAAGGCTTAAACCTGTCATAAAAGGTAGCAAGGAGTAACTAGAACGGTTCCAATAGCGGTTCCACGAGTAGTAGCTCCAACATTAGGGCTAGGGTCACCACCAACTTGAGGATCTGCACTTGCATTGGCACCTGACATGGTGACGATATGAGGTTGAGGAGGGTCGAAATCAGAGGAAGAACCCGATGAAATAGAATCAGAGTTGGGATGGGGACTCAAGGGAAGACTGATTCAGACCCTACAGGGTGAAGTAAGATGTCCTAACAGAAACTGAGGGTGAATACCTTGGAGTCTCCGCGATAAATGTCTTGGGGGCGCTATGATGGCAAGTCACAAATGACATGAAAAGGTTGAAGAGTGATAAACAAAGGATTTGTGAGGCAATTTGATTAATTATGATTTTAATGTCTTGGCTTGGCGGTGTAAACCAAACGCTCTTCGCTTTAGGTATGAGTATGTGAAAGCTGTGTGTTAATTTTAATTATGCCCAGATGGTTATTTAAAGAAAAATGAAAAATGTTGAAAAATTGTAAATGAAACTGAAATGATAGTAAAATATACATCTAATCACCCACAAATCTCAACCCAAATAAGGCTCTAAAACAACCAGCTGACAAGGGGGAAAAACTGACTCAAAAAACACTAAAAAGGCCAAGATATATAATGTCGAAGGGACACAAATCTAATGACTCTATACTGCTAGAAATGACACAGAAAACAACAAGAAACCAGAGGGGAAAACTTCTACAATAGATAAGGTTAAAGGTTTAAAAAATTATGGAAAACAAAGAGACCCTAAGGGAAAGACCAAAAAAAACTTAAGAGAGAATTTTGGATGTAGCAATAACCTATCAAAAAGGATACGTAAAAAGGATGCATCAGACCCTGAAACATTGGCTGAAAGCATTGTAAATCTTAGACTACCTAATAAGCTCGACTCCTCCTAAAAAGGTGGAAGTGTACTGAAACTGTAGGGGGCTTAGTTCTACTTCAAGGAGAAAAAATGAGCATATGCAGGCCTAAGATGGGCTGAAACAAAGGTTAGACAACCCAAAACAATGCTCTCGACAAACCCTGACAGTTATAGAAAAAATTCAGAAAAGGATTCCAAATCGCAGTTTCTAACCCGTGGAAAAATGAAATCGCAGTTTATGGGTAGAAAAGTGTGAGTTCAAGGGGAACTCGTACTATTTGAGTTGAAAAGTGCGATTTCTTTCTCCTTGGTTCTCAGGCGACAAGTTGTGGAAAATTTGCCATCTCTGCTTGATTGATACCTATTACTAGTGTAAAACACTAAAAAACATCTGAAAATTAGAATTTTGACTGAATTAGGGAATTCAAGTTAAAAAAAAAACATCAAGATACTGAAAACAACTGAATAAAAACCCTTTTTGCTGAAGTTGATGGTCACGTAGGAATCCGAATTACAACAGTGGAGTCACCATTTGTTAGCATAAATTCTTAACGCAAGTGTACGAAGAGAGCCTACTTTAGCTGTGCGTGAAAAACAAACCTAACTACAGAAATGGTTGCTTAACTCTTTAGATCTGCAAGGAATAGCTAGACAAAATGCTACATAAACCAGATCTATGCAATAAAATTAGTTAAACAATGAAAATAAATAGTAATTGCTCCATGCATCCAACATACAAGACACGATTTAAAGAATGTTTTCATATATTATTACACTTGGTGAAGGGAACAAATAGATATTACCAGTCCCCCTCAATGGGATGGGTTCGTGGTTGTCCTCAATGCTTCAGTTCTAGAAGTTTCTCTCTCTCAATGGTGCAGAAAACCCAAAATGTATGTTGAACTCAAGTGGGAGCTCAAGAAGCAAAAGAAAATAGTAGCAACAATGAGAATGATCAAAGTGCGACAATGTAAAGGATCAAAGTGAAGAATGAATGGAAAAACCCTCCTATTTATAACAAAATATTGAGTTATCCTTGATAATGACGAATAATAAAATATTATTAACGAAGATCTAGATCTAATTACTTGGAATATTTTATTATATTTTGTTGGAGGGAAAAGGTATTTAAATTGGTTAAATACCTTTACTTAGGAATAATAAACAAATAAATGATTTATTTATCATTTCAAGAATGTGGTTAAAGAATAATAAACAAATAAGGATTTGTTTAATTATTCCTAGGTGATTTAGTCAAATTTAACAAAGAATAAAAAAAAATGATTTAATTAATTATTCCTAGAGAAAAATAATGATTTATCTAATTATTTCTCATAATTGGGTTAAATATGACCAGGAATTTTATTATAAACAATGGTTTAATTAATTATTACTAGAGGAAAATCAAATAAATAAGGATTTATTTACTTATTCCTCATGGGGTTTCTTGTTTAAACTAGAAATAACTTAATAAAATATGGTTTATTAAATTATTTCTTATAGTGAAAGCATTTTCCTATGGTAAAATTGGTCTTACATGGTGTACTTCAATCCATCTAATTTTAAATGGTTAGATGACCAATTTTTGGTGTTAACAGATTACCCCCGAACGTGCGAGTGTCAAGAGCTAATCGTATGACTGAAGTACATAAGGATCATAGTAAATTTACTGATGCACTGACACTAGGGATGATGCCATAATAGGGGATACTGAGTAGAGGACATACGACTTCCCTTGTTAGAGGATAAAAAACATGGATGAGATGGTAACGATTGACTCGACTCCGGAGGGGATGAGGGACAATATGATTGGAGGCAAAAATGGGAAACACGTGATGAATGCGATGCAAAGATGGATGGAAGACTCTAACAGGAGATAAAGGGACTCAGGACAGACTCCATGAATGCGATGATGACTCAACTCAGATACTCTGAAAAAGGGTGACTCGATGATGTTTCCACACAGGATAGGCCCAAGGGGGAACATGAAAACACGAGAAAAATATGGTTACTCATGAAGAAAATCAACACAAGAGTTGACAAGTATGAAGGAAAAGTGGTGCACCAAGTACAAGTAGCACATGTGAAAAAATTCAATTTTAAGAGGTGGAAAAGTGACCCTTCTTGGAAAAATGGGTTCCTAGTGAAGTGTCAAATTACCAAAAAAAAATAACACCCATTATAGTGCTCGGTGAGAGCTTTCCATTGGTGCTAAGGGTTCGCCAAACTGAGCTACGGTTTGGTCGCAATTGGAAATGGAAAATTTGGGGGTTTTCCATTAAAAGGGTGATTTTCCTCCAATTTAATTCATTTGCTAAGTGAACTGTTGTGAATTTGGAGAGGAGGAGAAGGCCCTAAATCTATTAGAGATCGTATCGGAAAAACCTACCAACGGAAACAAGATCTGCGACTTTCAGGTCGGGGACCTTACTTGTCTAAAGATGGCCTTAATGCTTCTTGGAAGAATGGTTCCTGATGAAGAATCAAGGTAAGAAAGAAATACATGTAGAAAAGGTATAGAATCATCCCTGCCCACCAAGTCAAACATGGGGACCAAGTGGTAAGTGTGGTATCATATAAAGTAGAATATTTTAAGCTATGGTATCATGCATCTACGATATATGGCTCACCGGAGAGGAAAATAGGATAAATTATCCAAGGAATGGGAGGATAATCGACCATACCTATATTCGTGGGGTCTAGGTCAAAACTTATGTAAATCAAGTGAGAAGGTGGCCAGGGGTACCAACATGCCCCTAAGCATGGGATATTTCCCCATCATATGTGATGGAGGGGACTGATCTTGTATGCAAAGGTGGGAATGATGCCCCTAGCTATAGGAGTTTTTGGAGCACCATTGTGTTCCAAGTGCTGAAATAATGGTTTCAAGCATTCAGTATCATATGCACTAAATCCTCAAGAGGATGGTGAGAAGATATAGGGGCATAGGTGACCCCAAGCATGCTATTGACATGCCAAATGTATTTATAATAGTGGACTATAGACAAATTTTGATGATGTGGTTCGCCATTTGATTATCTTATGGTTATCTTCTTATGGGGTGAATGGATAGATATAGCTAGAGAAAGGAAATAGTGGATTACATCTCATTTGTCACTGCATTTATGAATCAAATGGACTGGATTTTTGTGTTTGCATATATAGTGTAACAATACCAAAGAGTGGCTTTGGATATAATGAAACGGTGCTCACCTAGAAAACACAGTGGTTGGTCAACAACAATGTCTAAGGGACTCGGTTGTTGATGTAAGATGAAGGAATGATTAAGTGGGTCATCCCTAGAGTGATCTGAAGTGATGTGAGATTGTAGAGGTTCTTATAAATGGGGAAGAATAATGCTACTAGATTTGACATACCAGATGCACTAGGAGGGTTGTGGAGAATTGCTTCTCCTGGTGATATGAAATAACTGTATTAGTTTTGTTGTGCTAAGGGTATTTCACTTTTAAAAACATGTGCATAATTGGTTCATTAGTTTTCATAATTATTAAGGAGTTTTCCCATGAATTACAGATGAAATTTAGTGAATTAGAAGCATAAAATAAGTCTAAATAACACTGAACAAAGGTGTAAAATAGAGAAATAAGCCACCACATGAAATTTACACAGCATGCATGATGAAGCAGTTCACTCCTCTTGGGCTACATTTTCTGGTCCAGCTCCCAATGGCTTGTCCATCGTTCATTATGCTCAAAATTTTGCTATTACATGTAGTTGCAGTGCTCTAATGGCTATTTTCTCTGCACCAATGGCTTCAGAGTGCTCCAATTAGTCAAGAATGACTCTTCATTCACTCAGAATGGTCGAAAATTGAGCCTCCTACCCTTTTTCCCAATATCTCCTAGGAAAACTCCATTAAATTTGGAGAACTCCAGTTAACTCGAGTTAAATTAGGGCTGACCGAAAAATTTTGCGTACCCTTATCTGCTCCGCCAATAAAGCCATGCATTAAAAGTTATGGTTAGGGCGGTGGCCACATGCGCACTGTTGGAAATATTTTCATTGATGGAAAAGGAGCTGACAGGGGTAGCACCTGAACTATCACTAAGGAAAAAGAGAAAAGAAGAACCAAAAATAAGGCAAAGGAGAAGACAAAAGTAGCACCTGAATTATCATCAAGACAAAGGAGCACAAAGAAACAACAACAACCAAGGTAGAGAGGCAACAGAGACATCAGAGGAAACAAACGAAGCAGAGAAAGAAGCAAATGCAACATAGATAGCAAAAGAGAAGCAAGGAGCAGCATTAGAAAAGAAACAAAGGCACAAAGATAGACAAGGAGCAGAGAGGTAGCTGAGGCAACAAAGAAGCAGAGAGGTAGCAAATAAGAAAAGATAGTATGAGTATTGTTGAGTTTAAATGATGTGTGACAATGGTAATTTGGTTACCATTGAGAATTCGATAGAGTATTGAATAAGGCAAATTGAATGATGACGAGGAATACATTCCTATTATAATCTATATATGCAGGGGAATTATGAATTTTGGGCTCATATGAAAGGATTGAAACAAAGAGAAATTGAGTCAAGGGTTTCCGTGCAGGAAAATTGAAACGAGCGAGATTGAAGGGCAGAGATGAGTGATGAGGGGTTTTAGGTCAATTAGAAGGATATGTTGCGTTATACAGGTTGAATGAGATTGCAGGAGGACAAATGATATAGTGAAGTCTGCATTGAAATCTGACTTGAATGATTTTAATATGTTGAAAAGAAGGCGAAGGCTGGAACCGTAAGCTACGGTAACCATAAGTCAAGCGAGTGGATCGAAATGGTAGTAATTTTACAGTGTAAGATCGTAGCAGAAGCCAAACTCATGAAATGTATGCAGAGGAACCATATATAATGGAGTCATAGCAACAAAATGAGAAATTCTGAGATCCTGAGGTATATGATGGTGCGTTAATGGAAAGCGGAACCTTGAGGCGTTAAGCGGAACCGGAGCAAGTGAACAATAGAAGCGGTTTTAGAACCCACAAGTGGTCTTCGCGTTTCAAAAAAATGGTAAGTGGGTTTTGTGAAAAAAAATGCGATATGGGTCTTTGATAGACACGTGGCGAAGAGCGGTTTTTAAAAACCACTTTTATTGCGTAATTTCTGAGAATTAAGTGCCGTGCATCTAATTTGTGCGATGATCGTCGTATGAGCGTTCAAATGAGATTTGGAACGCGAGAAGCTGTTGACCATCAGATCTCTGCGATGGATAATGAGGGTGTGGGCCCCGAATGTTATTTTATGTTGGCGCTGGCATTTTAATTAATGTCATGAAGATTTGATGTTGGGTTAATGTTAAAACATTAATATGGTTCGAGCATAGTGTGATAAACAAAGTCGACATTTGTTATTGATCTGAGTTGAATAAGCTGTGGGGACCAATGTTAAAGTTGCAGTGGTTTATGTTTGAACCAAGGTTGAATCTTTAATTTAATGAAATGTCTGCATGATTGAAATGTGGGGCCCAAACAAGAGATATGTTGAGATGTTGAGTTTTAATCCAAAGTCCAAATACATTCAGAGTTCTATAAAGTGAAAGCCAAAGTTCATTACTTTGTTTTTTCTTCAAAGTCAAGCTCGGATATGAATTAAATGGTATGTGTGGGGTCGAGCCATGAAAAATGGGTAGAAGGTAAAATATTATGTTTGATGTTAACCGCAAGTATATATTGGGTAATTGATTTGCTGTAGACCATTATGTAATGGGGTCTAAATGAAATGAAAGGTTCCGTGAGCCTCAAATTAAAAACCATTGATATGATAATTGTTATGCTATGGCACATTATATAGTGGGACCCTTCTCATATCGCATCGGCGAAATCAGTGTTTGATTACGATAAAGACCGAACTTGAAACGTTATGGAGCTGAGTAAATGATCCATCGGATCCGCAGAACTCCATCGCATCAGCGGAGAACAAGAGACGCGAGAGAGCAGACCATTGAACCTTGCGATTGCGATGGTGCGATTTAATCGCAACTATCCGATCCCGATCAACCGCAACCATTGGATCATGAGTTGAGTGGGGCCATCAGAGGTTCATCGCATCGGCAGACATCGCATTGGAGTTATCGCATCGACGGAATGGAAGAGCAAAGGAACGAAAGTTTGAACGTTGCGATTGCGATTGAGCAATTGAATCACAACCGTCAGATCTGATGAATGATGGACGACAGATATGTGAGTTGGCTGATAGCTTGTGGGACCCAAACGAATCTTAATGTTTGTTGGGTCTTCATATAAAGTCCAAGGTTTATTGAATGCTTCTTAACATTTGATTGTGGAGTATATATCTATGTTGATATATATATTAAGTTTGATGATATAGCCGAACCTTGTATAAATGAAATTGTATCCTGGGATTATTATTTTCATATGTGAAAGATAAGCTTTGGGCTTATGATATATTGAGTTGTTTAAAGCTCGAATGATGGTTTAAAACCCATGAGGCGAAGGCGAGGTCTATATATTCAGGTATGAGGTGGAATATTGTTTCACATATTCTTGAGATGGATTAAAGAAGTGGTCTTGACCTTAGAGTTAAGAATTGAAGTATAAATTTCCGCATTGAAGTTAGATTGTTGGCTATGGTTATATCCATCCAAAGAAAAGTTAAGCTTCCGCATAAGAGAATGAGCTTGAGTTGTATTGCTGTGTGGTTTTTACAACCATAAGTGAAATAAGCTTCCGCATTATTATTGTGACATTGCCCAGATTTAAAATTGTTTAGGGCTAAACTTGTAAAGAAGTTATATATGCAGTAGATACACAATTGTAGGAAAACAGGAGAGTACGCAGAAACTGAAAAAGACAGTGACAACAACAGAAAAGACAAACACACAATGAACCAAGAATTGAAAGGGTTGAATGAGACATATCAGTTACAAATGTAAATGAAAATGTTTTAATTAATTTTATATTGTTTGTGATGCAAAGGCAAGTCTCCGTAGGCAAACAAAACTCCATTGTAAAACTGAAATTTGTACATATTTCTATATTCCTCTGAATGAGCTGGACGAAGAAATGAGAAGGCAGAAGTCAAAGAGTCATGGCTGTTCATTTCGAATTCCCTGTGGAATACAAACAGTCATGAGGTGAACTCTATAAATGATATCACATAGATATGCATAGAGAGGTTAGAGAATGGAGAAATGAGGCAGAGAGGGTAAGGAGAAGGATGAGCAGATAGAGAAGCTGTGAAAATCCAGAGATGATATAAGGCATATATGAAGGCTGGTGGACAACAGTGAAGAAGGAACATAACAGAACTGATATCCAGGTAAATCAGCATGTGTTGTTTATGAAAGAGTGAGGAAGTTGGTGCTTCCATATCAAGTTGTAGCTTGATAGATGTCAGTTGTAGCTAGCTGAGGTAGGAGCCTCCTATAGGTTGTAGCCTGTAGAAAATAGATGGAAGTTGGTGCTTCCATATGAAGTTGTAGCTTGATAGATGTCAGTTGTAGCTGGCTGAGGTAGGAGCCTCCTGTAGGTTGTAGCCTACAGAAAATAGATGGGAGTTGGAGCTTCCTTGCAAGTTGTAGCTTGCGGGGTGAGAGTAGGAGCCTCTTGTAGGTTGGAGCCTACGGAGAAAATCGGTGGTGATAGGGAGTTGGAGCTTGCCTTTGCATCACAACAATAATAAGATGTGGTTTTCTCCCATATGGGTTTCCACTTATGTCTGTTGTCTATGTGCATGATGTCTATGTGTTGATATGGTATATCTAATCTACTAATACTTGTTTAACTCCACATATTAAAATTCTTGATACATTATCTAATGCAGCAACACTTGCTACTCACAGATTAAGATTGCTCACATATTAAGTTGATCATGAAATGAAGGTGTAAATAAGTTTAAAGGAAAGTTTTAAAATTCCATGAATGTGTTAAACTGATTCACCCCCCCTCTCAGTTTAACTAAGGGTTCAACAATTGGTATTAGAGGGGGTTCCTTTGGTGTAAGCCTAATAGCTTGAAGGAGTTCTGGTTGAGTCATGGACTATCAAAATGTACCCGTGCTAAATACAACAAACTTTCTGGAATGGAGAGATAAGGTTAAAACAGGTTTAATGGGTTATGAACCTGAGGTATGGAAACCTGTATGTGATGGTTACTGCATAGACTTTCCCTCGGTGCAAGAACAACAGAGGAATGCCAAGGAAACATGTGTGATATATAACATTCTTCATAACAAGGATCTTGAGTTAATAATGGATTTAACCTCTACAAAAGAAATCTGGGATAGATTGCATTTCATGCATGAAGTAGACACTAGGGGCTGCATTGTCAAGAAGGAGAAGATAAACCAGAAGAAGAAGAAAAATTCCTTTTAAAAGGAAAAAGGTCAATCAAATGAGGTACCTGCTAGTGTGAATGGAAGCAAGTACCATGAATAAATTACAATTGAGTAAAAAGCCAAACTTGACACAGCCTTGACTGAAATAGAAAGATTGAAGAATGAAAACAAAGACCTGAAGACATTGGTGAAAATATGTGATGAGAAAGAATATGAAGATAAGAAAGAAATTGTTGGCCTGAAGACACAACTTGAAGAAGCAAGGAAAGTAGAAGACACTCTACTAAAGCAAATAAAGGATAAAATTCAGAACCAAGAGAAATTGGAAGAAGAAGTAGCGTGCCTGAGAAAGAAATTAGAAAAATCCCAAAGAGAATTATTAATGAATACTCCTCAAATGACAAGCTCTGAACAGTTGGACCAAATTCTAAATGCTCAAAGGTCTCCTCTCATAAAGACTGGGATAGGTTATGAAGGAGAAACAAGTAAGTCCAAGGTAGAAGATAACAAGAATATCATGTTTGTAAAAGCTGTAAAGGATAATGAAGCAGCTCAGAAGATTCCTACAGAAGTAGAAGCCAGCAAGAACATGATTTGTAAAGAAACAAACAGAAACAAGCAGCAACATGAAAGGACAGAGAATGAGAGGATGAGACAATCAACTGCTAAAGGCTCATACGCTCCTAAGGATGAATTGAACAAATTCGGAAGATGTCAAAGGAGGTTCTTTCCTCCTATGAAAAATATCACATGTTTCTCTTGTCATAAACCAAGACATATTGCAGCACATTATAAGACAAGGGATATCAACTTTAACTAGAAAAAGATGCAGCAAATGAGAAGAACCCCTCAAGAAAGCAAATGGAAAGGACAACCAATCACTAGGTACATAAATCATTTCCATGGCTACTGTTATGCATGCAATAATTTTGGACATAAACTTGTTGAATGTAAATTATGTTCAAAAGGGAGCATAAAATATTATACATAAGCTCAAACGTACCTTGGTAAAATAAGATTTTATGTATGCCTCAAGCTTGGTCACAAAGCAAAAGACTATAAACTGCCATATACATTAAAGAATTCTAGACAGATGATGGAATCTAATCAAATCAAACAAAACTATGAATCAAAAAGAAGTGCAGACATTATGAAGAACCCCAATAAAGTATGGAAGGAAAAGAGAAAGGGGGAGCCTGTTACCTCAATAACATAATGAATCCATCATAGTCTCAGGGGGAGCTTCTCTAAGAAGCAACACAAATATCAAAACAGTGATAGATATGAAGCAACATCCTAGGGGGAGAGCAGTTCATAAATAGTCCCCATGAAAGTAGTCTAAGAAGAGCTCCTTGGAATGAGAATAGCTAAAAGGTCAGGAAGGGAGAGGATAATTTCTCTAACAGAGAACTATAGAGGAAGAAGAATACCTGAAGCACACAATAGCTAATAGATTGATGGAAGAAGATAAGGCAACAAACAACCTTGATTACTGCTAGAATTAACAATGAATCTCATTAAGAAGGATGAGTAAGAGAAGTGCCTATCATCATTATGTCATTACATCATCTATGAAAATTCCCCTTGGAGGAATGTAGTTAAGTGAGTGATAAATCTCTGAGTGATCTTCCCATGAAGATTCCTAGTATAGAAATTGAAGATGTATTCCTGAAGATCATTATGTTAGAACAGTTGAATTGAATATAAAGTAGCAATGATTCTGAAATAGTCCTAGAATGGAACATGCAATGGCATTCCTTTGAACAGAATGACAAAATAAGAAAAATGGTTAATGATGCCAAGATCAAATTCAGTATATTGATGATTGTTGTTGAACAGTGGAAAGCTCAAGAGTAGAAATTATGAAGGTTGTCTTAACTATGGGTTCATGTGTGAGCTGAAGTGAAATATTTGCATGGTTTATCAAAGCAGTATCAATTGGTATTTGGTACAAGAAGAATTCCTATCAACAAAATACCAAGTGTTATCAGTGGAGCAACGGTATGGTACAGGTCCTCAGGATCAAAGGATTATGACAAGAGTACATCAAGGTAGTATCCCAGTGTTATCTGCATTTTTAAAGCATAAAAGGGTCAATGAAAGGGAAAAAGGATCATTATCTTGTTTACACTTGAAGTAGTATATTGAGCATGGAAGCAGTATCTATTTCTAGATATAACTGCATGCCATCCTGAAGTCAGTACATATATATCTTAAGATCATTCATAATAATGTGTGAATTTTGTTGGCTGAGATATCAATTAAACAACTTGAAGATGTTTTTTTTTTAAATCATCATGACAGAATAGTTAAAGTATCTGAAGTATGAAGGTCTAGTTGTGTTGATATTACATACATTTGAAGCTCAAGAGTCTGTTAATATTACATCTAAAGCCTACTTCAACAGAAAGGAATTTCCGGTATGTCACCATTGAAAAGAGATTGATCATTGACATACATACCCCCTTATGTCATAAATAAAATTGCATGGTTGATAAGTGAGACTGACCAATACATTGAATGTATCTAGCCTCAAGGGTTTGTTTTGAAAGTAAATTGTGCAAGAAGTAAAGTCATTTGGTCTCTTAGATTGAAAGATATCGTCTAACCTCAAAACAAGTTGTAAGCTCTGGGTTGATTCATTGTTCACATCAGGAACAAGGACCTTTCAGCTATTAAGTGTAATATTCTTGTCAGCATCCTAGCTTATATCACCACCAACAGGCAGGAAAGGTGAACCACAGCTATAAAAGATATATTGGCATCATCATAATTGAACAGATGTTGTACTACAAATGTGTATTGCATAAGAAGACATATTCCATCTACAATCTTCCTCAACAGATATGTATTTCTGATGAAGATCATACTAGAGACTGAAGTATATTTGAAGCATTCTCAGTATTTTAGCTTTGGTCCAATGATGCATCTATGATTATATAAGTCTGATTATATATGGTTGTTCTATCATCACCTACACTTTATAAAAGTGCAAGAATTCTGAGCTTTGGGATGATATCAACTTAATATGTATATACAAGTTCAATAATTCTCAAAAGTGCTCTCTCAAAAACTCTTGTACACCAGTATGGAGCAGCAAGGTATAAAGTCAAAAGAAGAAGGCCTAAACACAACTCAGAGAAAAGAAATGAAAATATAGAATCTACATTGGGAGATGTGCAACCCTTTGCCATTGATGTCAAAGGGGGAGGAAAAGCAAGCAAAAGAAGATAGGTAGAGGAAGACAAAACACACCTTTCAGAATGGAAGGGGGAGGAAGACTTGGAGGAAGCATTGGATTATTGGTGGATGTCTTTCCATTAATGCCAAAGGGGGAGACTGTTGGAAATATTGTCATTGATGGAAAAGGAGAAGACAGGGGTAGCACCTGAACTATCACTAAGGCAAAAGAGCAAAGAAGAACCAACAATAAGGTAAAGGAGAAGACGGGGGCTAGCACACGAATTATCATCAAGACAAGGGCACAAAAGAAACAACAATTGGCAAGGTGAGAGAGGCACAAAACAATAAGAAACAAATGAAAGCGAGAGAAATAGCGAGCGAGCGAGAGATAGCAAAAGAAGAAAGGAGTAGCATTAGACAAGAAACAAAGGCGGCCAAAGATAGACGGAAGCGGTAGTTGAGGTAGCAAAGAAGCGGTAGCGAGAGGCGACCAAGAAACGGGGAATAGTATGAGTAATGTTGAGTTTAAATGTTGTGTGACAATGGTAATTTGGTTACCATTGAGAATTTGATAGAATATTGAATAAGGAAAATCGAATGAGGACAAGGAATACGTTCCTATTATAATCTATATATGCAGGGGAATTATGAAGTTTGGGCTCATATGCAAGGATCGAAACAAAGAGAAATTGAGGCAAGGGTTTCCACACAAGAAAATTGAAACGAGCGATATTGAAGGGTAGAGACGAGTGATGAAGGGTTTTAGGTCAATTAGAAGGATATGTTGTGTTATAAAGGTTGAATGAGATTGCAGGAGGACAAATGATATAGTGAAGTCTACATTGAAATCTGACTTGAATGATTTTAATGTGTTGAAAAGAAGGCGAAGGCTGGAACCGTAAGCTACGGTAACCATAATTCAAGCGAGTGGATCGAAATGGTAGTAATGTTACAGTGTAAGATCATTGTAGAAGCCAAACTCATGAAACATATGCAGAGGAACCATATAGAATGGAGTCATAGCAACGAAACGAGAAATGTTGAGATCCTGAGGCATATTATGGTGCGTTAATGGAAAGATAAACCTTGAGACGTTAAGCGGAACTGGAGAAAGTGAACAGTAGAAGCGGTTTTAGAACCCACAAGTGGTCTTCGCGTTTAAAAAAAATAGTAAGTGGGTTTTGTGAAAAAAACGCGATATGGGTCTTTGATAGACCACGTGGCGAAGAGTGGTTTTTAAAAACCACTTTTATTGCGTAATTTCTGAGAATTAAGTGTCGTGCATCTAATTTGCGCGATGATCGTCGGATGAGTGTTCAAATGCGATTTGGAATGCAAGAAGCTGTTGACCGTCAGATCTCTGCGATGGATAATGAGGGTGTGGGCCCCAAATATTATTTTATGTTGGCGCTGACATTTTAATTAATGCCGTGAAGATTTGATGTTGGGTTAATGTTAAAACATTAATATGATTCGAGCATAGTGTGATAAACAAAGTCAAAATTTGTTATTGATATGAGTTGAATAAGCTGTGTGGACCAATGTTAAAGGTGCAGTGGTTTATGTTTGAACCAAGGTCAAATCTTTAATTTAATGAAATGTCCGCATGATTGAAATGTGGGGCCCGAACAAGAGATACGTTGAGATGTTGAGTTTTAATCCAAAGTCCAAATACATTCAGATTTCTATAAAGTGAAATTCGAAGTTCATTACTTTGTTTTTTCTTCAAATTCAAACTCGGATATGAATTAAATGGTATGTGTGGGGTCGAGCCATGAAAAATGGGCAGAAGGTAAAATATTATGTTTGATGTGAACCGCGAGTATATATTGGGTAACTGATTTGCTGTAGACCATTATGTAATGGGGTCTAAATGAAATGAAAGGTTCCGTGAGCCTAAAATTAAAAACCATTGATATGATAATTTTTATGCTATGGCACATTATATATTGGGACCCTTCGCATATCGCATCGGCGAAAATCAGTGTTTGACTATGATAAAGACCAGACCTGAAACATTATAGAGCTGAGTAAATGATCCATCAGATCCGTAGAACTCCATCGCATCGGCGGAGAACAAGAGACGCGAGAGAGCGGACCATTGAACCTTGCGATTGCGATGGTGTAATTTAATCGCAAACGTACGATCCCGATCAATCGCAACCATTGGATCACGAGTTGAGTGGGGCCATCGGAGGTTCATCGCATCGGCAGACATCGCATCGTTGGAATGGAAGAGCAAAGGAACGATAGTTTGAACATTGTGATTGTAATTGAGCGATTGAATCACAACCATTAGATCTGATGAATGATGGATGTCGGATATGTGAGTTGGCTGATAGCTTGTGGGACCCAAATGAATCTTAATGTTTGATGGGTCTTCATATAAAGTCCAAGGTTTATTGAACGCTTCTTAACATTTGATTGGGGAGTATATATCTATGTTGATATATATATTAAGTTTGATGATATAGCCGAACCTTGTATAAATGAAATTGTATGATGGGCATATTATTGTCATATGTGAAAGATAAGCTTTGGGCTTATGATATATTGAGTTCTGTTTAAAGCTCGAATGATGGTTTAAAACCCATGAGGCGAAGGTGAGGTTTATATATTCAGGTATGAGGTGTAATATTGTTTCACATATTCTTGAGATGGAATAAAGAAGTGGTCTTGACCTTAGAGTTAAGAATTGAAGTATAAATTTCTGCATTGAAGTTAGATTGTTGGCTATGGTTATAGCCATCCAAAGAAAAGTTAAGCTTTCGAATAAGAGAATGAACCTGAGTTGTATTGTTGTGTGGTTTTTACAACCATAAGTGAAATAAGCTTCTGCATTATTCTTATGACATTGCCCAGATTTAAAATTATTTGGGGCTAAACTTGTAAAGAAGTTATATATGTAGCAGATACACAATTGCAGGAAAATAGGAGAGTACACAGAAACTAAAAAAGATAGTGATAGCAGCAGAAAAGACAAACACATAGTGAACCAAGAACTAAAAGGGTTGAATGAGACATATCAGTTACAAATGTAAATGAAAATGTTTTAATTAATTTTATATTGTTTTTGATGAAAAGGCAAGTCTCCGTAGGCAAACAAAACTCCATTTTAAAACTGAATTTTGTACATATTTCTATATTCCTCTGAATGATCTGGACGAAGAAATGAGATGGAAGAAGTCAAAGAGTCATGAACTCCATTGTAAAACTGAAATTTGTACATATTGCTATATTCCTCTGAATGAGATGGACGAAGAAATGAGAAGGCAGAAGTCAAAGAGTCATGGTTGTTCATTTCGAATTCCCTGTGGAATACAAATAGTCATGAGGTGAACTCTATAAATTATATCACATAGATATGCATAGAGAGGTTAGAGAATGGAGAAATGAGGCAGAGAGGGTAAGAAGAAGGAGGAGCAGATAGAGAAGCTGTGAAGATCCAGAGATGATATAAGGCAGATATGAAGGCTGGTGGACAGCAGTGAAGAAGGAACATAACAGAACTGATATCCAGGTAAATCAGCATGTGTTGTTTATGAAAGAGTGAGGAAGTTGGTGCTTACATATCAATTTGTAGCTTGATAGATGTCAGTTGTAGCTGGCTGAGGTAGGAGCCTCTTATAGGTTGTAGCCTGCAGAAAATAGATGGAAGTTGGTGCTTCCATATCAAGTTGTAGCTTGAAATATGTCAGTTGTAGCTGGCTGAGGTAGGAGCCTCCTGTAGGTTGTAGCCTGCAGAAAATAGATGGGAGTTGGAGCTTCCTTGCAAGTTGTAGCTTGCAGAATTGAGGTAGGAGCCTCTTGTAGGTTGGAGCCTACAGAAAATCAGTGGTGAGAGGGATTTGGAGTTTGCCTTTGCATCACAACAATAATAAGATGTGGTTTTCTCCCTTATGGGTTTCCACTTATATCTGTTGTCTATGTGCATCATGTCTATGTGTTGATATGGTATATCTAATCTGCTTAATACTTGCTGCTCACATATTAAGACTGTTGATACATTGTCTAATCTGCTTAATACTTGCTGCTCACAAATTAAGATTGCTCACATATTAAGTTGATCATGAAATGAAGGTGTAAATAAGTTTAAAGGAAAGTTTTAAAATTCCATCAATGTGTTAAACTGATTCACCTCCCCTCTCAGTTTATTAAGGGTTCAACACCCCAACCGTTAAGAGGCTTAACAGTTAGCGGAAACAACAAAATACAATATCAGAGTTTCATTACGTACATACGAAAAGCAACCAACATCGGATCCCTTTTATAGGTCTTCGCAATATCAAACAAATTTGCAACCGTAATACAAGATACATCGCATATTGGAAACAATACAATTTTGCAAATCACAACGCTTATGATATCACATGTCTGAAAATATAACAATTACTGCCAATTTTCACAATACATATAACGTAAAATATGCGATTTGGTGATTTCGCAAATCGCAGGAATTAACTTATCGCAAATTGGTTGTCGGAACATTTAACATACAACCTTAACCATAAAATTATCAACTGCGATGTGCAATATGCGCTTAAGCGCTATATCGACACGTGGCTCCTCTCGATCATTGCATCGCCGCTTATATTATTTAACTTGTGATGTCTTCCATGTAAATAAAACCATTTCCGATGGCGATGCACACTATCTCTCCTATTGGGATTTAACTCTATACTATTGATCTCCCACTGTTGCTTCTGCGATTTAATCAGCACCGTTCAGCCCTCGCTGTTGACTAGATCACGAACGTTCGTTCTACCTGGAACATTTACGCAGTTGTGCAATCCCCGATTCTATATGCAGAGTTCAAGATTCCAAGACAACCACCAATTCAGATCTCACTTTTCTTGTCGATCCGGTTCTGAACCTGTTTTCCATTTCGAACCCAATCCCGTAACTTGGAATTTTGAGCAAAATTTATGAACTCTTGATCGTTCCTCACCATTGGGAAGCTTTTGGACCCCAAAATACTTAATTACTTGTTTAGTAGATGAGGGTAAAACTCCCTCACCTTTCCAATCTCCATCCATTTTGCCTTGCTTGGTTTAGTGCCTTTGAGCCAAACTCGAAGGTAATCAACACTTTCCCTCTTTTATGCTCTTGTCCTCCTGTCAAGAATTGTATCTTGTTTGAGCTCATCCAGAAATTATGGCGAGAAATATTCAATAGAAGGTAGTTGAACATCACTTACTTGATCAACGATCAAAGGAGGCTCATACAAGCGTAAGTTTTCAACATTAACAATTGAATATTTGCATGTAAGAAGGAAAATCAAGTTGGAATGCATTATTACCAAATTTTTTTATGATCTTGAAAGGACCATAGCATATGGGTTTTAGATTTTTACCTCCCCCTTGCATCCTTTCTTTGATAATGTGCAACCATACCTCATCTCCCTCTCGAAACTTGTGATCAACCCGGTGTTTTTCATGCCTCTCTTTGTATTTTCTTTGACTTTTCTCAAGCTGTTCTTGAACTTGTTGATGTATCATCTGAATTTTCTCAATGAACTTTCAAGACTTAATATCACTATGGCCATCAATTGAAACATCCTTCAC
Organism: Pinus albicaulis; assembly: GCA_034641835.2. Classification (NCBI taxonomy): domain Eukaryota; kingdom Viridiplantae; phylum Streptophyta; class Pinopsida; order Pinales; family Pinaceae; genus Pinus; species Pinus albicaulis. The sequence goes on along the minus strand of CM076572.1, from coordinate 1,201,592,317 downwards.
AATGATTAAGTCTAATGGAGATTTTGGAAAATACCCAAAGCATGCTTCAAAAGATGAGGTTTGTGTTGAAGTCTGATTTTCCCGGTTGTAAGCGTGCTGCATGTAATTTAGTTGTTCATCCCATAACTTAGGATGTTTGCTGCAATATCCTCTCAATAGATGCAAAAATTTTCTGTTCACCACGTCGGTTTGTCCATCTGTTTGTGGATGAAATGCGGTACTCTTTTTCAATTTTATGTCCATCATTCTCCATAGATTTAACCAAAAAATCCCAATGAACCTGGAATCCCTGTCACTAACAATAGAAGTGGGAAATCCAAAATGAACCGAAACGTTTTGAAAATAAATTTCAGCGGTATGTTCAGAAGTAATGGTCTTCTTACATGGCATAAGTATACACATTTTACTTAATCTATCCACAACTACAAAAACATAATCATGTTTCTTTCTTGACATAGGTAGACCTCCAACAAAGTCCATGGAGACACTCTCCCATGGCCTTGATGGTACCAGTAGTGGCGTGTACAATCCAAGCTTCCTATTACTAGGCTTACTTGTTGCACACATAGAACAACCTCGTATAAAACGTGACACATTATCTATCATGCGAGGCCAATAACCATACCTATGTAGATGCGCCACTATTTTTCTTACCCCAAAGTGTCCAACAATAAGAGAAGAATGAGCTTCTCTCATGACACTTAGCCTCTCTCCTTGTGGAATACATAGCTTTCCCAAATGAAACAACACATTGTTATACATGTGATAATCTCTTTCTTCAACTTGATTCCCTTCACTCAAACTAGCATACACATCTTTGAAATCAATGTCATGTGCATATTGTTATATGTAACTCTCATGTACAACATAATCATTTTTGAGTAAAGTAGAAGCACTAATGATTGGTCTCGAAAGCATATCTGCAACTTTATTGAATATACCTTTTTTGTACCTTATAACCAAGTAAAATTATTGAAGAAACCCCATCCTGTTAGGTCCCTATGTTATTAGTATGGTCCTTTATTGTTGTTAGTGTAACCCCCTTATTATTATTGTTGTACCCCTGTAACCCCAATATTGTTATTATTGTGCCTTACATTATTATTGTTAGGTCGGCTAGGATTACATTGTGGCCCCATGGACTCCTATATATAGAAAGGAGGTTTGGTCATTTGTATCATTGAAAAAATGTTCATTTATGTAATGTATTGGAGGTTTCCCCCTCGAAGTGGATGATTTCTAAGGCGTCTATCTCTCTTTTCTTCTATTTTTGGAGCTGGTTTCATAACATTTGGTATCAGAGCTTTGGATTCTAGGGTTTCGCTGCTCCAAACAGGTCATCGTGGAATTTTTGCTATAACTTGTTTTATACAAAGTTTCAGAAGCTGAAATTTTCACAGAGCGAAGTCGAAATCCCAAAGAACCTCCTGTAAAATTTCAGATCTTGGTTCGAAATATTTTCGGAGATATAATCTGTGGAAGTTAGGGATTTTTCAGGCTCCCGAATTTCACCTGAAACAGGTCATCATGGAATTTTCGCTATAAATTTCGATCTACGAAGGTTCAGATGCTGAAATTTTTATAGAGTGAATCTGAAATCCTGAGAAAACTCCTGTAAAAATTTCAGATCTTGGTTCGCAATATTTTCGGAGCTATGATATGTGGAAGTTAGGGTTGTTTTAGGCTCCCGAATTTCATCTCAAAGAGGTGATCGTCGGAAAATCATCATAACTCTCTCTCTGAGCATCGGATTGAAATTATGTAAAAAGTGGCTATAATCACACAAGCTGTAGTTTCATTTGTATCAATTTCAGAGCCAAAAGAGAAAAAAGTGACACGTGGAACTCCGTACAAGTTCACTCCACTGAACCAGTCCATAATTAGGTCATTGTGGGAGATTGGGCATAACATTGCCTTGAAGTATCCAAATCAGGTCAGACCTGTCACATTTGAAACAAGCTTCAGAGGGCTACTATAGGGCCGAATTTCAGATTTTGAGGATCCACAATTATAGAGATAATTAAATTTCAATATTGAGCTCCTCAAAAGCAAGAAAAATATGTGTGTTTTTTTTTTCCGAATTGCATAAGTCTTGTTTTAAGAATCAAGTTGAATTGATTCCAAGGGCATATTGTAGATTAGATATCAGTATTGGGTTCTAAAATGCCCCCTAAAAATAATTCAACACCGATTAAGCCTTTAGAAGGCTCTACTATGACTCATGAAGACGAAGAATGTCAACATGACATATCAAAATTACAAGAGAAAGTGCAACAAATTTCGCTCTTGCAAAGAGCAAAAAGAAATGACATGGAAGTTTTGAAGAAAGGCATGGAAACTAAGATGGATGGTTTGAAGAAAGGCATGGAATCTAAGATGGATGGTTTGAATAATGGCATAGAAGCTAAGATGTATGGCATGGAAGCTGGCATGGAATCTAAGATGGAAGACATGGAAGCTAAGATCGATGAAAAAATGGAAAACATGAAGAATGATCTAAAAGTAGACATGGAATGTTTGATAAAGTTGATACAAGAAATGTTTCCTAATGGTATAGTAGACAAAACTCATGATGAGAATAAAATAAATGTTAATCGTGATTTCGTAAACTCTAATGTTGGAGGGAAGAACCACCATATTCCAAAAATGGATATGAGGAAGTTTGATGGCAAGGATCCTGTAACATGGATACTACATATGGAGCAATATTTTGATCTCAATAATGTGCAAAACACAAAAAAGGTTCGCATTGCAACTTTACATTTAGAACAAAATACATTTGTATGGTATTGATGGCTTTGCTCTCGTAAAAAAATTGTCACTTGGTCAATTTTTACAGAGGAAATGATAGCACATTATGAGGATACAAACAACAACACCTTATTTAGCTAATTGATAAATCTAAAACAAAAGGGTTTAGTGGGTGAGCACATTGAGGACTTCCAAAAATTGAATATAAGGGTAACTGATATTCCAAAGGAACACAAGATTGATGTCTTCATAGGGACTTTAAAGGATAACATCCAACATGAAGTTCGCGTTTGGGAACCTGATTCATTGGAGAAGGAATTCAGGTTGACAAGAAAAATTGAATGTAAAATTATGGCGACAAGGAAGCCTACCACTCACATCTATAAAGATGGAAGTGTTGCTACTCCTAGATTTTCACAACCTACAAGGTTGACACCACAACAATTGGAATAAAAAAGAGAAGAAGGGCTTTGCTACAGTTGTGATAGTAAATACACTAAAGGTCATAAGAGTGTTGAGAAGAAATTTTTTTACATAGATTGTGAAGAGGAGGAAGAAAATGAACAAGAAACTTCAAAAGAAGAGGATATACACCAGGAACCAACCCTAGAAGAAGAAGAAATGAGTCCTACCATATCGTGTAATGCATTGGCAGTAATTACCACTCCTCAAACTCTCAAGATAGAAGGACATATCAAGAAGAAAAAGGTAATAGTGTTGATTGATTTGGGTAGTACCCATAATTTTATTCATTGTAAGGTAGCAAAGGAATTGAATTGTTTCCTATACCTAGCACCATCATGTCAAGTAATGGTTGAAAATGGAGGAACTATAAATTGCTCTGTAAAATGCCATAATATCAAGCTAGCAGGCGGGAGAATATGTATTGAATAGTCCAATTCATTCCATTCAATGATGTTTGATATTTGTATTCGGAGTATAATAGTTTAATCTTTAGGGACGATAGCTTTTAATTTTAAAGAACTTTTCTTGAAATTTTTTCGGAAGGAAAAATAAGATTACGGGGTATCACGGAGAATCTAGGAGGCAATAGCTCTAATGTCATGACAAGCTTGAAGAAAAAGAACAACAAAGCATGTTTGCTGGGTATGCTCACTAGAAGTTCCGACATCAAAATCATCTATTTCTGCAGATCTCCAACAAGTCTTGGACAATCATTCCAAGGTGTTTGAAACTCCCAAAAGACTCCCACCTATTCGTGATCATGATCATGCTATTCATTTGATTCCAGGAAGTGTTCCTCCAAACATCCGACCTTATAGATATCCTTACTTCCAAAAGAGCGAAATTGAACGCATGATTGCAGAAATGTTAGAGGCGGGTATAATTCAACCTAGTCAAAGTTCTTTCTCTGCTCCTGTAGTATTGGTACACAAGAAGGATGGATCATAGCGAATGTGTCCGGATTATAGGGAGCTCAATAAGCTCACCATTAAAGATAAATTTCCCATTCCTGTGATTGATGAATTATTGGATGAATTACATGAAGCAATTTATTTTACCAAGTTGGATCTTCGTTCAGGATATCATCAAATTAGAATGAAGACTGAAGATATTCCAAAAACAGCATTTCGAACTCATGAGGGTCATTGTGAATTTTTGGTCATGCCTTTTGGCCTTACCAATGCACCTTCTACATTTCAAGGGTTGATGAATTCCATTTTCAAACCCTTCCTTAGAAAATTTGTGATAGTATTTTTTGATGATATACTAATCTACAGCGGGTCTTGGAAGGATCATGTTGAACATGTTGACAGGGTGCTCAAACTATTGCAGGAGAAACAATTATATGCAAAAAAGTCCAAATGTTTCTTTGGAGTACAAGAGGTGGAATATCTGGGTCATATTGTATCTCACGAGGGTGTTAAAGTGAACCCTAACAAAATTAAAGCCATTAAGGAATGGAAAGTTCCCACAACCATAAAGCAGTTGCGAGGATTTCTCGGGTTAACAGGGTATTATCGCAAGTTTGTTAAGAATTATGGGAGAATAGCAGCACCTCTAACAACATTATTGAAGAAAGATGCATTTTCATGGACTCCTGAAGCAACTAAGGCCTTTGAACATCTTAAGGAGGCAATGTGCCTAGCACCGGTCTTAGCTATGCCAGACTTCACAAAAACCTTTATTGTGGAATGTGATGCCTCAGGAAATGGAATTGGTGCCATTTTAATGCAGGAAGGAAGACCCATTGCTTTTGAAAGTCATCCAATCAAAGGAAAGTATTTACATAAACCTATTTATGAGAAGGAAATGTTAGCAATACTGCATGCACTAAAGAAATGGAGAACTTACCTAATGGGAAGACACTTCAAGGTAAAAACTGATCATGATAGTCTTAAACACTTTTGGAACAAAGACTATCTTCAGAAGAGCAGCAAAAATGGGTCACAAAGATGTTGGGTTATGACTTTGAAATAATCTACAAAAAAGGAAAGCTTAATGTTGTTGAAGATGCACTCTCAAGAAAGAATGAAGAGGTGGAAGCATTGCTTTGTGCCATTTCTATTATCCAACCAGATTGGATAACCGAAGCAAGGGATGAATGGAAGAAGGACGAATAAGTGTGGACACTCATTCAAAAGTTGCAGCAAGATCCTAGTACATCTGATACATTTAGTTAGAAAAATGATTCCTTATGGTACAAAGATCGCTTATATATTTGCAAGAATTCCCAACTAAAACAAAATATTCTTTTGGAATTGCACACTTCTCCTTTAGGAGGACACTCAAGATTTTTAAAAACATACCACAGGGTGAAGAAATAATTTTTTTGGGATGGTCTAAAATCTGATATTCAAAATTTTGTGGCGGAATGTTTGATTTTCCAGCAAAATAAAGTTGAAACAATTAAGACCCCGGGTCTTCTACAACCTTTATCCATTCCAAGTCAACGTTGGGAGGAGATTTCAATGGATTTTATCACAGTTTTACCTAAGTTCGAAGTAAAGAGTTTCATCATGCTGGTAGTTGATATACTTACCAAGTATGCACACTTTTGTGAGCTATCTCATCCATTTAAAGCAAGTACAATTGCTAGTGCATTTATGGAAACAATTCAAAAGCTACATGGATACCCGAAGATTATTGTAAGTGACAGAGATCCCAGTTTTACAGGAAATTTTTGGACGGAATTATTTTCTTGTTTGGGTACTCAACTAGCTCATAGCTCATCTTATCATCCTCACCCCAATGGTCAAACTGAGATAGTGAATAAATGTTTGGAAGGATATATTCGTTGTTTTGTATCCAATAATCAAGCATAATGGGTCAAGTGGTTACCTCTCGCTGAATGGTGGTATAACACTTCCTTCCATACTGCAGCAAAAATGACCCCATTTATGGCACTTTATGGATATCATCCACCGTCCGTCACATCTTCTTTAAGGGAAAACTATAGGGTTCAAGTAGTGGAAGATCACATTGAGCATCAACAAGAAGTTCTCCAACTCTTAAAGGGTAACCTAAATTTGGCACAAAATCGAATGAAACAACAGGAAGATCAACATCGCAGCAAGAGAAGTTTTGATGTAGGAGATTGGGCATTTTTATGGCTAAAACCATACAAACAAATGTCCCTCAAGCAAGCTAAGAAGGATAATAAATTATCGCTAAAGTACTATGGTCCTTACAAGGTGTTGCAAAAGATTGGTACTATGGCATACAAATTGGAGCTTCCTGCTTCTTTGCGAGTGCATCCAGTTTTCCATGTATCATGCTTAAAGAAGGTCATAGGGGACAAACTTCCAGTTCAAATAATATTGCCAAAACTTGATGAGGAAGGAAAAACCATATTGGAACCTGAAGCAGTCACGGAAACAAGAACTCGAAAGCTACGAAATCAATCAATTTCAGAGTATCTCATAAAATGGAAGAACTTACCCACTGAAGATTCTACATGGGAGGATGAGAAATTTATACAGAAGCACCCGGAGCTACTCAAGCATTGAGGACAACACTTGTTTGAAGGAGAGGAGCATGTTAGGTACCTATATTACGAGTATGGTCCCTTATTGTTGTTAGTGTAACCCCCTTATTGTTATTGTTGTACCCTTGTAACCCCCATATTGTTATTATTGTGCCCTTACATTATTATTGTTAGGTCAGCTAGGATTACATTGTGGCCCCATGGAATCCTATTTATAGAAATGAGGTTTGGTCATTTGTATCATTGAAAAATTGTTCATTTATGTAATGTATTGGAGGTTTCCCCCTCAAAGTGGTTGATTTCTAAGGCATTGATCTCTCTTTTATTCTGTTTTTGGAGCTGGTTTTATTACACATCCACATGAAATGTCTTGATTGCTGCAATTTTTTTTGCGGCTGCAAGTACTGTAATGGTTGATGATCGGTGTGTACAATAGTCTCTTTACCCATCAAGTAGTGTTTCCAATTCTTGACACTTTGTACTAATGCATATAGTTCTTTGTCATATGTAGGATAATTAGTCACAACACCATTAAAATTTTCTGAATGAAAGGCGATAGGCTTACCATGGTGCAAAAGGACTGCACCCATGGCATAGTCACTAGCATTGGTTTGTATCTCGAATGGCTGTCTCAAATTTGGTAATGCAAGGAATGGAGCTAAAATGATCTTGTCTTTTAAATCTTCAAAAGCTTGCTACTATTTTCCTCCCCATTGGAATCCTTTCTTCACACTTGTCACTGCATGCATAGGAGTTGCCGATGGAAGAAAAGTTAGCAATGAATTTTCTCCAATATTGAGCTGCACCAAAGAAAATTATTACCTCAGCAACTATTTTGGGTGTGGGCCAATTCACAATGGCCTCCACTTTAAAAGGATCAATCCTTGATTCTCCCCTACTACAATATGTCCCAAATAGACCAAAGAAGTCTTTCCAGACTCACATTTTGACATCTTAAGACACAATTTCTCTTTCTTCAAAATATCAAGCACTCTATTTACATGCAAGACATGATATTCTTTGGTTTTGCTGAAAATAAAAATGTCATCTAAGTACACAATAAAAAAGTCATCAAGGAATGGTCGCAAAACATTATCCATAACCCACATAAAAGTTGTTGGTGCATTACATAAACCAAAAGGCAAAACTAGCTACTCAAAGAGTCCTTGTTTGGTTTTGAATGTAGTTTTCCATATATCACTTTCTGCAATTCTTACTTGATAATAACCACTTCATAAATATAACTTAGTGAAAAAATTTTCTTCTTTCAGATGATCAATCAAATCATCTATTCTTAGGAGTGGGTAACGATTTTTACCGTAATTTTGTTCAAAGCTCGAAAATCTACACACATGCGCCAAGTCCCATCTTTCTTTGGTATCAAGACTATGGTTGAATCACATGGCAAGGTGCTTGGCCTTATGATACCTTTATCCAACATCTCTTTGATTTGCCTCTTTATTTCAGCATTCTCCATTATCGACATGCGATACATACCGATGTTTGGAAGAGGACAATCCTGTTGCAACTGAATCTCATGTTGAATTTCCCTTTTTGGAGGCAATCCTATTGGCTCCTGAAACTTCTCATGATGCCCATTAACCACATCATATAATTTTGATTTCAACTTAGGATCACATCCCTCAAAATATTCATGATTAATCTCAACTTTGGGCTTAATCATAAGAAGAACAAAATTCTTACTTGAATTTACCAGCCTCTTTACCTGCCCAGCATTTACCAAAGAAATATGTCTTCTTGCAGTGTGCTCTAACAATGAACTCCTTGCCATATTTGAATAAATGATGCTTTTTGTCATGGCGATAGAATATCAATTTTCTCTCATACAAGTAAGGACTCCCTAATACAATAGCAGTTACGTCAAGCGGAACCACATCTAATTCAACTGTGTCAACAAAGCTTGCAGTGATTGCAAATCTCAATATACATTTCCTTGTAACATGTAGATTTTCATCCTTATAAATCCAACCCAATGGATATGGTTTATGATGTGGTATGGTCTCAATGTTAAGTTTTTTGACCAAATATTCAAGGATTAAGTTTTCTTGTGACCCACAGTCAAACAATGTGTCAATATGACCCTCACGTGAAACAATTCTATTCTTTCTTCTTCATTTGGAGTGTTTATGTGATAGTTTGATGTACTAGTACTGGGTTTAGTTTCAATTTATTTTCCTTTCTTGTTCTTCAATCCCATGGTTGTAATTTTAGTCTCATCACCTAAATCAGACCCTAAGTCATGTTGAGTTGTAGCAGCAACTTTCTGTTTCCCTTTGTTATTGGGTTTCTTTGGCCTCAGTTCTGGATGTAATTTCTAACAATGAGTTTCATCATAGCCTTATTTTGAACAATGTTTACAAGTCACTTTTTCTCCCTCTTTCTTAACATATGGATTTTTTTTTTTTTTACCTTTTGGGGTTTTCTCCTTGGCTTTACCCTTAAAAGGTTTCTTCCTACCCTCTTCAAGAATGTTCTTCCCTTTAGCTTCTAGATGTGTGGCCTGAACATAAACTTCATCTAGATTGGTGGGGTTAAACATGAGAATAGTATGTTTTAGGTAGCTATGTAAGCCTCCTATGTACTTTAGCAAAGTGTCTTGGCTCTGCAAATCCACCCCTAATAAAAGAGCTCTTCTCCTAAATTCCTAGGTGTATTCTTGCACATTTTGTCCCTTTAACTGCCTAAAGTTCTGCCAGTTCATGATGGATTTTTTCATATGAGCTAATGGATAAAACTGTTGTTTAATAGTAGAAATAAAATATGACCATGATATAATAATCTTACCATGTTTCTTGATTTCCTCCTATGTCTTGGCTTCCCACTAAACAAGTGTTGCATCTTCCATTCTCAAAGAAGCTAATTGAATTTTTGTATCATCATCTTGAAGGTTCTGTATTCTTAAATAGACCTCCAATTCTCAAATCCAATTATCTAGCTTGTCTACATTTTCTTCACTAGTAAACATTGGCAATTTGAATTTAACATCAAGTTTTAATAAAGGAGATTTACCAGTGATCTTGGACTTGTGTGGCTAATGTACTGAAGAAGAGGTAGAAGACAATGATGATGATGATGAGGGTGAAGATGGTGGCTCTCCATTGCTTCCATTTCCTCCATTTCCCTTCTTTGACTTGTCTTCATTATGTTGACCTCTTGAAGATCCTTGTCCTTCCTTTTGGATTTTAGATCCTTCTCCTTCCAGTCTCTCATTCCTTTCTTGACAAGTAATTCTAACCATCTCAATCATGTCAAGAAATGCTTTCCTAAACACTCTTTCTTCTTCCTTAGGGTCAACTTCTTCATGAATTTCTCCTTCCTCATGAGGCATGCTTAATGGAGCTTCTGCTTCTTTAGGAGGTGAACTAGGTGGTGGAGATTGTGGCAATCTTGCTCTCCTTTTCTTTGGCTCCTTTTGAGACCCTCCTGCTTCCACCAGTTTGTCCTCTCCCCTTTTGAGCTTGAGCCTTGTAAGCATCTAAAACTTGCAAATAGTTAAACAATTCTTTGCACTAAACAACACTAGAGAAAAACTCTAGCTCTGATACCATTTGATCTGAAAATGATTGTATTAGTTTTGTTGTGATAAGGGTCTTTCAGTTTTAAAAACATGTGCATAATTGGTTCATTAGTTTGCATAAGGATTAAGGAGTTTTTCCATGAATTATAGATGAAATTTAGTGAATTAGAAGCATAAAATAAGTCTAAATAACACTGAACAACAGTGTAAAATAGAGAAATAAGTCACCACATTAAATTTACACAGCAGTCATGATGAAGCAGTTCACCCCTCCTGGGCTACATCTGCTAGTCCAACTCCCAATAGCTTTTCCATCTCTCATTATTCTCAAATTTTTGCTATTACATGTAGTTATAGTGATTTAATGGTTGTTTTCTCAGCACCAATGGCTTCAGAATTCTGTAATTAGTCAAGAACGACTCTTCATTCACTCAAAATGGTTGAAAATTGAGCCTCCTACCCTTTTTCCCCATATATCTCCTAGGAAAACTCCACTAAATGTGGAGAACTCCAGTTAACTAGAGTTAAATTAGGGCTGACCACAAAATTTGACGTGCCATTATCCGCTTTGCCAATAAAGCCGTACATTAAAAGTTATGGTTAGGGTGGTGGCCCTATGCGCACCCCCAACCGTTAATTGACAGTTAGCAGAAACAACAGAATACAATATCGGAGTTTCATTACATATATACGTGAAGCAACCAACATCGGATCCCTTTTACAGGTCTTCGCAATATCAAACAAATTTGCAACCATAATACAAGGTACATCGCAGATCAGAAACAATACAATTTCGTAGATCATAGCGCTTATGATATTGTATGTCGGAAAATATAACAATTACCACTGATTTGCACAATACATATAATGTAAAAGATGCGATTTGGTGATTTCGCAAATCGCAGGAATTAACTTATCGCTAATTGGTTGTCGCAACGTTTAAGATATGAACTTAACCATAAACTTATCAACCATGATGTGCGATATGTGCTTAAGCACTTTATCGACACGTGGCTCCTCTCGCATCATCGCATTGCTCCTTATATTATTTAACCTGCGATGTCTTCCATGTAAATAAAACCATTTCTGATTGCGATGTTCGCAATCTGTCCTGTTCTGGTTTAACTCTCTACTGTTGATCTCCCACTGTTGCTTTTGCGATCTAATCACCACCTTTCGACCCTCACTGTTGACTAGATCACGGTCGTCCATTCCACCCACAACATTTCCACGGCTGTGCAATTCCCGATTCTATATGTAGAGTTCAAGACTCCATGACATCCACCAATTCAGATCCCACTTTGCTGGTCGATCCTGTTCTGAACTTGTTTTCCATTTCAAACCCAATCTTGTAGCTTTGAATTTTGAGAAAAATTTATGAACTCCTGATCACCTAGACTCTTAAATATGGGTGCCCCCTTACCCAAACATTGGGTCTCAATGTAATGGCCACAAAGTGTATGTAGTTTGAATGCATGGGTTTGAAGTAAGGGTTTATTGAAAAAATCGACCTCACTATGTATTAAGTCTTCAGACTCCACAACATGTTGGTCATAGGTCTACTGTGGAAGGAAGTACGCACGATGGTGCATATCATCTAAAGGAAAATAAGGGGTGACCATGGCTTCCATGATGTCTTCATCTGAATGGAAGATGGGAATATTGGAGGAAGGGAGACCACATGATGCGATGGAACTACTTGGCACATCATCATGAGAAATATGGTTCACATACGCATCACTACCATGGGTAGACGAAGAGATAGTAAATGAAACATCTACCAATGTTGAGAATGTTAAGTCCCTATATTAATAGTGTAGTCCCTTATTATGTTAGTGTAGCCCCACTTATTGTTATTGTTGTACCCCTGTAACCCCCATATTGTTATTATTGTGCCCTTACATTATTATTGTTAGGTCGGCTAGGATTACATGGCTAACTGAGATTATGTTGTATTTGTGGACTTCTATATATAGAGAGGTTTTGTTCCTTTGTATCATCAGGGTATTCATTTATGTAATTATGTTGAGTGCCTGCTCCAAGTAGCTTGTTATTTATAAAATAATTTCATATCGCTGCCTATTCATACAGAGTTGGTTACACAACATTTTAGGTATCGGAAAACTTGGGATTACAGGTTTTCAACGCTCGAAAACGAGTCCTTCGTGGAATTTGCGCTATAAATTTTTTTATCCGAAGTTTCAGAAGCTGAAATTTTTAGGGTGTGAAGCTGAAATCCTAAGGAAGATTTTCTAAAAATTTCAGAGCTTGGTTCACAATATTTTCGGAGATATCATCTGTGGAAGTTAGGTCTTTGTTCAAGCTCTTAAACAGGTCATCGTGGAATTTTCGCTATACATTTTTTTCTACGAAGGTTCAGAATCTGAAATTCGTATGGTACGAAGCTGAAATCCTGAGGAAATTCGTCAAAAATTTCAGAGCTTGGTTCGTAATATTTTTGGAGATATGATCTGTGGAAGGTAGTGCTTTTTCAGGCTCCTGAATTGCATCTCAAAGAGGTGATCGTGGGAAAAGTTCAATAACTCTCTCTCTGGGCATCGGATTGGAGTGCCGTAAAAATTGGTTGCAAGTAAACAGACTATATTTTATTGGATATCAATTTCAGAGACAAAGGATGAAACAGTGACACGTGGCAATTCGTACAAGTTTGTTCTACTGAACCAGTCCATAATTAGGTCATTGTTGGAGATTGGACACAACTTTGTCTTGGAGAATCCAAATCAGGTCATACCTGTGGCATTCAAAAGAAAATTTAGAGGGCTAATATAGTTATTAATTTCAGATATTGAAGATCTGTAATCACAGAGATAATACAATTTCAATATCGAGCTCCTCAAAGCAAGAAAAAGGTGTGTATTGTTTTTCCTGAATTGCATAAATCTTGTTTGAAAAATTAGTTTGAAGTGATTCCAAGGGCCTATTGAGCATATATTTCAGTATTTCCTTCTGAAATGCCTCCTAAAAGTAATTCAACACCCATTAAGCCCTCAGAAATCTATACTATGATGCATGAAGTGGAAGAATTGCAGTATGAGATATCAAAATTACGGTACCAAGTGCAACAAATTTCGATCTTATGAAGAGCAACCGAAGCTGACATAGATGGTTTAAAAGAAGAAATGGAGGCTAATTTGGATGGTTTGAAGGATAAAATAATAGCTAATATGGATGATAAATTAGTGGAAGATGACATCGAACATCAACAACAAGTTCTCCAACTCTCAAAGGATAACCTAACTTTGGTGCAGAATCTAATGAAACAACAGGAATATCAACATCACATCGAAAGAAGTTCTGAAGCAGTCACAAAAACAAGAACTCGACAAGTACGATCAATTTTAGAGTATCTCAGCAAGTGGAAGAACTTTCTTGTAGAAGATTCCACACGGGAGGATGAGAATTTTATACAGAAGCATCAAGAAATAATCAAGCGTTGAGGACAACACTTGCTTGAAGGAGAGGGGCATGTTAAGTCCCTATATTAATAGTGTAGTCCCTTATTATGTTAGTGTAGCCCCACTTATTTTTATTGTTGTACCCCTGTAACCCCCATATTGTCATTATTGTGCCCTCAAATTATTATTGTTAGGTCGGCTAGGATTACATTGTGGCCCACTAGGATTACATTATGGCCCCATGGACTCCTATATATAGAAGGAGGTTTTGTTCATTTGTATCATCCAAGAAATTTTCATTTATGTAATGTATTGGAGGTTGCCCCCTCGAAGTGGCTTATTTCTAAGGCGTTCATATCTCTTTTCTTCTATTTTTGGAGCTGGTTACACAACAGAGAACAAGGTGTTCGACGAGGGAGGTTCGATCGAAACAGAATGGGATGCCCCAGAGGGGTCTTCCTCCATGGATCTCATGGATGAAGAAAGATAGAGAATAGCGACCAAAGAGTCTGTCATCTCGACATCTGGGGGAGGTATCATAACTTGTGAAAAACTGTCCTCCGGTTCTGGTGAAGCAAAACTCACAAGTAGAGGAGTACATGATCCACTACGAGCAACCTCTATTTCACAAATTGCCTCAAGGGTATCGCGAAATTAGTCCAGACGGGGACAATGATAAGAATAGTGGCCATAAATGTCACACAAAGCACAAGGGTGGTTCGTGCGAAAGGATTTTAGTTTTTTAACTGAATCAGGTAACGTAACATGGACCTCCAGGATGTCAGATTCAGGAAATGTTTCGTTGACCACAGGTTTGAGATGAGGAATTTTAGGACAATTATGGGTGGCATGCCCAACATCATCACACAAAGTGCAAGAAGGTGTCGACTTTGGAGGCTTAGGTGGATCTAGAGTTGTTTGGGTAGCCTTGTCCTTAGGTTCCTTATTTTGGGATTTGGCCCCCTCACCAGATGCTTTCACAACAGAAGTGGGTTCCTGTTGAGGTGGATGTGGCATTGAAGCAAAGGCAGGGGTCATGGCGACAGGTTGAACCGTGGTCAAAGCGGTATATGGTTTAAGTTGACCAGGTGGAGTGTTTGCAGGGGGATCAATGTACTAGATTGGGATCCATGGGGTTAAATTGGGTAGAATCAACATAGCCATAACATGCACCAAAAAAACTCCAGAAGGGGGAGCTAAAAACGGTATCTAATCGAAAGAGTAATGGCCTGGCGGAATGGATCCCAAATGGTTAAGGCTTGGGGGGACTGTTCCTGGTTGAAAAATATTGGGAAAGACACCAAAAAAAGGAGATGGTCCCTATGGTTGTGTAGAGTGAATAACAGCATGTTGCGAAGGCGCTGGCTACTAGCTAGTCGAATTGGGCCACTTTTGGCTAGCCCGAGATGCTTTCAACATGAAAACAGTCAATGAGTTAGGCTCAATGATAAGAGGGGGGGAGGGGACCAGGGAATGAACCAAGTTAGATGGAATATTTATAGACTCCTGGTGAAACACTGGTGAGAGGTGCGACTGATTGGTTATAGGTCACCGAATATATGATGGACTCAGAGGAGATATGAGACTTCGATTCGTAATATGTCAACTGATCGATGATGACGATCTTTCCGTTATGGGGGAAGCACATTTTACGGTGAACCGTAGATGTGACAAATGACATCACATAGGTGTACCTATGACCCAAGAGGATATTATAATCCAAGGGGGCATCAATGACTTCTATGTCAATACAAACAGTATTTCCCGCAAGTGTGACTGGAAAATTGTAGAACATGCCAAGGGGTTGAGAAGGGTGACCGTCCCAAGCATGTAAAGGGATGGTGGACTGAGATAGATTGGGAGATCCGATTTTCTTCCAAACATAGAAGAACATCACACAGGTGGATGCGCCCTCGTCAATGATACATCTTTCAACATGGGCATTACGGATCTTGGCTGGTATTTGGAAGGCAAAAAATGAAGGTAAAGGAGGATGTTCTAACTTGTCAACATCAAAGACATTCAAATAATCATCTGAAGGATCCAAAACACCCAAAGAAGATAATATAGATTTCCGTTGTGATGGGCACATCTGGAGGACTTCCAACGTTGACATGGCGGAAAGAGACTGTGCCAAGTCATCTACTATGTTGTAGGTGTGGGCAGCTTTGAAATAAGAAAAATTTCGGTGTAATGGCCCTTTTGGAATCTTGTGAATGACCTCTGCCTTATGCCGAGGGATATGTAAGGGAATATTTCTTGTTTAAATGGAATATGTTGATACTTTGGTTTGGGACTCGGTTGCAGATGTAGATGGTTTCTTGTCATATTGGCGCGACTAGGTCTGAAGGTTGACATTAGCGATATTGACCTCTTCAGAATTCATCATGAGAATCTAGTAATCAGGGGTACCGGACTGCGGGGGTTGAGGAGTGACCTAACCTTGAGGTGGTTGGGCAGCAAAATATCCTTGGTAAGGGAAAGGATTAGTGAACACAACCGGTTGAGCTGGCGTAGTGTTTAGAGGAAGCGACGTCGTGGGTTGTTGTCCTATGGATGCTGCTTAGGCTTCCCACAACTGGTGCATTTTGGGTAAAAGGGGGCAATAGTGAGTATAATGGCCATGGACACCACAACATGAACAAGGTTTATTCATACGAATATTCTTGTTCTGTTGGGGATGATCACCCTGTTGCTGGTTTGCGGTGTTAGGATGGTTCCCTTGGGGTGTGTTCGGTTCATTACCTTGGCGACCTTGGTTACCCTGTGATTTTTAGTTCTGGTTGCCTTTCCCCTTATTCTTTTTATTTGAATTAGGAGGATTAGTCATGATCTGCTGCGCATACACCTGACCTTCAGGGGGTGGTGGTTGCTGTGGTAGAGGTTGAGAAAGAACGGGAGATGGGGTGCTGATGTCAGAGGGGATGGAGCGCCAGGCTGTGCATAAGGATAGAAAGGATAGGGGAAAAAATTGGGTAAATAGGTTGAGCAACAAATGGCCCTGGCATTGGTTGATGCGTTTGGAAAAATGAATAAGGCATGCTTTGACCGGGATATAAGTTGCTGGGAGGGGATAGGTGTTTGAGCAACTGGTCCCCACTAGGGGTAACAATAACTCATGTGAGGAGGAGCATATGGATGTAAGAGAGATCCAATGATACCTTCGATGGCATGAGATGCCCTCGGTGCCTTGGCACCACTAGGTCTAGGAAGATCTGGTAAAACGGTACAAACATAACTAGACTGGGCATAAATCAAGTCATATTTTAATGTAGTCTGGAGAGCTTCTTCCTCTGATTGAGGAAAATGAGATGTGACATATTTTCTGATGGGGGCTAAGAGTGTTCTAAGAAACCAGTCCATATAAACAGGGTCATCAAATGTAGGAGCTTTACACAAGCTCCTTCTTCTACGTCATTCTTGGACGTGGTCAGAAAGGCAAGTGGCAGAAGATTGATGGAATGTGGTCTAAAAATGTGTACCAATATCATAATGGATGGTTAACTGGAAATATGACATAAATGCTTTAACAAGAGTCACAAAAGTGGTATGAGATGCAACAGGGTGATCGACATACCACTTTGCATCTTCTCCATTGAGTGTATGTTGGAACAACCGAAGACGAATGGAGTCATCGGTCATGGAATTAGATGAACACCACATATGAAAGGAGCAGACATGATTAGTGGGGTCCTCTCCGGTTTTTCCTTCAAAATTAGGAATGTCGTAAGGAAGCTTAGTTGGCAATTCTGGCCAACTTGCATCGTGGAGTATGGGGTCATTGATTAATTGGATAAAATCGGGAAGGCTTAAACCTGCCATAAAAGGTAGCAAAGGGGTAACCAGAACTGTTTCAGTAGTGGTTCCAGTAGTAGTAGCTCCAGCATTAGGGCCAAGGCCACCACCAGCTTGAGGACCTACACCTACATTGGCGCCTGACATGCTGATGGTATGAGGGTGAGGAGGACCGAAGTCGGAATCGGAGGAAGAATCTAATGAACCAGAATCAGAGTCGTTATGGGGACTCAGGGGAGGACTAACTCAGACCCTACAGGGTGGAGTAAGACGTCCTAACGGAAACTGAGGGTGAAGACCTTGGATTATCCACGATAAACGCCTTGGGGGTGCTATGATGGCAAGTCACAAATGACACGAAAAGGTTGAAGAGTGATAATCAAGGGGTCTGTGAGGTATATTGATTAATTATGATGTTTATGTCTTGGATTGGTGGTGTAAAAAAAATGCTCTTTTCTTCATGTGTGAGTGTGTGTAAGTTGTGTGTTAATTTTAATTAATCCCAAACGGTTATTTAAAGAAAAAGAAAAAATGTTGAAAAATTGTAAATGAAACTGAAATGACAGTAAAATAAACATCTAATCACACATAAATATCAACCCAAATAAGAATATAAACCAAGCAGACGACAAGGGGAGGAACTGACTCAAAACACACTAGAAGGGCCAAGAGATGTAATGTCGAAGGGACAAGGATCTAATGACTCTATACTACTGAAAAAGACACAAAAAACAACAAGAAACTAGAAGGGAAAATTGCTGCAATAGATAAGGTTAAAGGTTAAAAACCTAGGGCAAACAAAGAGACCCTAAGGCAAAGACCAAGAAAAACTCAAGAGAGGGTTTTGAATGTAACAATAACCTATCAGAAAGGATCTATAAAAAGGATGGATCAGACCCTAAAACAATGGATGAAAGCACTGGAAATCTCAGACTACCTACTCGACTCAACTCCTCCTAAAAAGGTGGAAGTGTACTGAAACCCTAAGAGGCTTGGTTCTACTTAAAGGAGACAAAATGAGCATATCCAGGCCTAAGACAGGTTGAAACAGAGGTCAGACAACCCAAAACACTGCTCTCAACAAACCGTGACAGTTGCAGAAAAGATTCAGAAAAAGATTCCAGATCACAGTTTCTGAACTGTGGACGGGTGAAATCACAGTTTATGGGATGAAAAGTGTGAGTTTAGGGGTAACTCGCACTATTTGAGCTGAAAAGTGCGAATTTCTGCCCCTTGGTTCTCGAGCGGCAAATTGCGGAAAATTTTTCGTCTCTCATGTGACTAATACTTGTTACCAGCGTAAAACACCAGAAAACATTCGGAAGTTAGAATTTTGATTGAATTAGGGCATAAAAGTTAAAAAACAACATCAAGAGACTGAAAACAACTGAAGAAAAACCCTTTTTGCTGAAGCTGATAGTCACGTAGGAATCTGAATTACGATAATGGAGTCACCATTTGTTAGCGTAAATTCTTAATACAAGTGTACGAAAAGAGCCTACTTTAGCTGTGTGTGACAAACAACCCTAACAACAGAAATGGTTTCTTAACTCTTTATATCTACAAGGAATAGTTAGAACAAATGCTGCAAAAACTAGATCTATGCAATAAAAGGAGTTAAACAGTGAAAAGAAATAGTAATTTCTCCATGCATCCAACATACAAGACAATATTTAAAGAATGTTTTCATATATTATTATACCTCGCGCAGGGAACACATATATGTTACTAGTCCCCCTCAATGGGATGGGTTCTTGGTTGTCCTTAACGCTTCAGTTCCAGAAGTTTCTTTCTCGCAGAAAGCCCAAAATGTATGTTGAACTCAAGTGGGAACTCAAGAAGCAAAATAAAATAGTAGCAAAAATGAGAATGATCAAAGTGTGACAGTGAAAAGGATCAAAGTGAAGAATGAATGGAAAAACCCTCATATTTATAACAAAATTTTGAGTTATCCTCGATGTGGTTAAAGAATAATAAACAAATAATAATTTGTTTAATTATTCCTAGGTGATTTAGTCAAATTTTAGAAGGAATAATAACTAAAAAATGATTTATAAAATTATTCTTAGAGAAAAATAAGAAAAATAATAATTTATGTAATTATTTCTCATAATTGGGTTAAATATGACGAGGAATATTATTAAACAATGGTTTAATTAATTATTCCTTGAGCAAAATCAAATAAATAAGGATTTATTTAATTATTCCTCATGGGGTTTCTTGTTTAAACTGTTAGTCATCAGTATTTTTCACTTGTTGGTGATGACTAGTTGTAACAGCCAAGTTTTCTAGCAGCTGATCTAAAAATTGCCAAATTTTCCAGCTGGAAAACACCCATAAACATTTTTTTCCCTACTACCTTTTCAATCCGCCCATGACGAGATGAAACCTCATTATCAAGCCCTATCTAGCCTCAGCTATACTAGCTTGTCTATCAGCCCCAAAGAAAGCAATCCAAATCTGTCCAAAGAAGTCTCCCCTAAGTTAGGTAGTGGTGCTTTAGGCATTTCTCCCTTGGAAAACTATCCTAAAGCCAAAGAACCTCTATCTGCTACAGACCAGTCATGAAAGACCTTCCCATTCTACAAATAAATTTGGTTACACCCTTAAGTCGCGCCACTAACAAGCCCTAAATTCTCAGCAATGCACATGCCCTAGGTAAAAACTGATATTAGGTGGTCTTACAGTGTTTTAATGGATCTTTCAAGAGCAGAAGTATACCAGCATTCCAGAAGACAGTGTTTGGTTCCACATGAGAAGACAACTGCTTCTCATGTGATTTTGAGCCTGGGATGCAGCTACAAGGCAGAGAGTTGTTTCATTAAGCTCCTGCGATCACAGTCACAGCATGAAAAGGCAGTGAAAGGAAAAATAACACTGTTAAAAGCTGATGAAATGGAATCACTGAGAAAAACCTCCTTCATTTTATAAGCAGAGGGTTGAGGACTGAGAAAACCTCCTTCATTTTATAAACAGAGGGTTGAGGACTGAGAAAACCTCTTTCATTTTATAAGCAGAGGGTTGAAGACTGAGGAGGCCTTCTTCATCTATAAGCAGAGGGCTAGGGATAAAGTTTGTTTTTTTTAAGTTTTTCACTAACTGTAAAGACAAATTTTAGGTACAGTGGAAGACAATTGAAGGTTTCTGAATAAAAATGATGTTAAAGGCAAAGGCAAAGAAGCGGTGTTTTCAAAAAAATTGTTTGCATAAGTTTCACTGCTATTAAAATCCAATGTGAAGCTAATAGGTTGATTTTCAATGAAGAAATATTATTAAGCAGTTGGCCAAAGGAGTCATGGTCTCAAACTAACTTCTGCCATCATGAATAAATGAAACCATTATCAATATGTTCTTCAAACATTCTCATTTGGTTGAGACAGAAGTTGAAAGTAAACCAGGCATCTGTCAAAAAATAGGCCTCCTTCATCTATAAGCAGAAGGCCAGGGACAGTGATTGACTTTAGGGTTTTTCACTGACTGAGAGACAAATTTTAAGAATAGTAGGAGACAGTTGAATGCTTCTGAATAGAGAAATGGTGTTAAAAAACAAAGATAAAGCAGGGTACTATAATAATCCTAGAGGTTGATCTTATCTCTTATCAGAGTTTCTTTCAAAAGGCAGTCTGGAGCCAACATGAAACAACCTTGCTGAGGTTGAGAGATGGGTCAGACACAAGCCAAAGAGTGATGATTGCTTTTCCAAAAGTCCTGTTCTTCCTGTTCATGAAGGATTTTCTTTCAATAACTCATCACAGTAGACAGGAAGGCAATTTGAGCTTAGTTTTCCCAAAGAGGCAGTGCAACCAAACACATAGGTTCATAAATGTGCAAGAAGGATTATGGCATGTGTTTCAGGTTCTGGAACAACATTCAAAGCCAATAATGCATGCCACTGTTACAAATAAAGGCCTGTCCCTTATGGAAATAGGTCAAAGGTACCTTGTTGTTTCATTTTGAGTAAAGGAGAGGTTTTTACAAGAAATTCCCTTTTGATAAACAGATGATAGTAAAAGCCTAGGTGAGTTCCTTTCACCCACAGTAAAAAAGGCTCAAAGCAACACCTACCAGCTCAATCAGTTTCACAATGGGCATAACAACCTTCAAAGCATCAGGAGCAGAATTTCTTTCTACAGTCTAGATATCAAAGAGGAAATAATGTTTTATTCCTTAGTAAGAAACAGTGGAAAGTTTTTAAATTCTTAGAAGGGCTTCTTTACTTCAAAAAAGGTTATGCCTGTAAAAAAATAGTTCTTGCCACTATGTCATTTATTTTGAGCAAAAAGAGTCTCGGTTGTGCTTTAAAAAGACATGAGCTTCATGATCTATTTTAACCCAAAAGCCTTTTCAAAAGTTTTCAAAAACCCTCACCAAGAAAACGTAGAAAGGGTAATTGACTTTTTCGCTTTCAAAAGAAGTTAAAGGGACTGTTGCAAGCTCATTTGAAATCTTCAAAGCGCAAACAAAGCCTCCCCTTAGATGCTCACTGGACCGAAGAAGTGTTTTCGAGCAAGTTCACAGAGTTTTCAGGCTTTTTAGACAGCGCGGCGCGCCTATAGGTTCTGTCACAACTGCCCGAAGGCCGACCCGACACCGTTTCTATTGCGCGGTGCCTTCCCTTTTCAACGTGTCATGCATATGGTAATAGTCCAAACACCTTCAAAAAGTCTTGAAGCTGCTCAACTCTTCAATCAAAGGCCACCATCGATCTTCAAGGAATTTTTGTGTACCTCCTTGGTATATTCAAATTTCTAAAAGGGTGATCAATGTTGTGTTTTTCAAAGACTAAATGGTGGTGAAAAAGTGAAGGTCTTGGTAGGAAATTCAAAGTGATTTGTTAAAATTTATTGACAAATTTTGTCACAGTGGGAGACTGGTGGGGGGTTCATTTTAGCTTCAAAGAACCTAAACTGCCCTAAAAACAGTGCTAAACATCACACTACCTGCAAGACAAAACAAACACTGTTTTAGTGGTTTTGTCAAGTATTAAGGGTATCCTAACTACTTTAGCATAAACCATAAACTCTGTCAGCTATATGTATTGGTGAAAACAGTGGTAAGGAGGGTTGAATTTTTTGTTTAAAGATCAGAGATTGTTGTGGCTATGATTTCCCAACATTGACATAGTGAAAGTGGTGGGTTTTTATTGATGTCAAAAGACCTCATAAACTGCCCTCAAAACAGTGTTAGAAGGTGAAGCAATGTTTGCAAGGAAAGCACAATGATTATTTGAATAAGTAAAACAATGAAACAACTGCTGCCTCATTTGTCCCATAAAACAAGTTGTGGTGAAAAATCTTTCAAACTCAGTCTGGAGGTTTTTTATCTGCCTGTGAATGTGAAACAGTGAAGTACAAGAGAAGTGTTTTTGATTGAGAGGGGTGTTTTGTTCGCTGCAAGGCTGTTTTTGCTTACACCAAAACACAAAGAGCTTTGTGACCTTACCCAACACAGTGATCATTTGACTGTGTGTACCTTTTTGTTTGTCTATGTGCTTGTTATTATAACTACTTGTTGATTGGCATACAAAGGGAGTCAAGCAGTGATTTGGAAGGAGCAGAGAGCTGATATTAAAGAACCATTTCACACAACATTTGAGGCAATTTGCCTTGATCAAACAGTGATTAACAAAGAAGCAGAGTTGTGTTTTAGAAAGCATTTAAAAAACCATTTTGAGGCAGCTTGGTGTTACAGAGAACATTCAAAACAAGATGCCTCCCAGACAGGACAATAGGAGTGGCTTGCATAAGAGATTTGAGCCTACTTCCACTGAAGAAGTGAATGCCCACCCATCAGTCTTGTTCAATTTCCATGAGCTTGGGTGTTTAGATTTTTGTCAAAAAGTGCAAGAGGTGAAGCGCTTTTCTCCTTTGACACATATTTGCGCTTTGAGGTTTCAAGACAAGCATTTCCAACTGGCAGGCCTTGATTTCAAATTCTCTCCAAGGTCCATCTCGAAGGCCACTAAAATCCCCTATATTGGGGAGAAGTGGTTTACAAAAAGCCATCTGAACTCAGAATATTACAAGCCCTTTCTAAAGCCTAAGCACAGAGATTCATGTCCTTCTATTTTCCCCTTCTCATATATTTTGACCAGCTACGCCCCCCTCATGAAGATCATCATGAAATACTTCACTTGTGAGGGAAGATTCTCCCGAGTCTATGCTTATCACATTCGACTTCTCATGCATTTCACAAGGGCCAAGTTGCTAAATATTCCTTTCTTCTTACACAAGAGCATTGAGAAAATGGCCTCCACTGTTTAGAAGAAGCCTCCTTCACAACAAACAGCCTGCCTCTTCCATCACTCTCTCATCAAAGTCATCATCTTCATCAACTTGAAAAGAGGGAGGTCTCTTGGGATACTTTCATCACCCATCCGGATTTCTCCACTGTCCCTCCAGTTCATACATCCCCTACACCTCCTACTCACCATTCTTCGCCTCATTCTAGCAGACCTATTCCCAAAAAGCTCAAGTTTACTATAGAACTGTCAAACCAGGAGGTAACTCCTCAAATCAAAATGTGTATTAGCTAAAGAATGTACATGCATTTATACATGGAGGTGAGGCTATTGGGATTCATCTCCCAATGACTCTTGGCCTTCCTTATTTCCTAATATTATTTATTATACAAAATTACATATCCACACCCATCCCATAGGATTAGGTGTCAACATTCCCCCCTTTAATCCAAAGCGATGTTGGTGAGCCCAAGCATCGATCTGAACTTTTCAAACTTTTCTCTTCCAAGTGCTTTGGTGAAGATATCAACAGTTTGCTCATTTGTGGAACAATGATGTAGATGGATGGTTTTGGCCTGAACATGATGTCGAATTAGATGGTACTTTGTATTGATGTGCTTTGTTCGATCATGAAACTTTGGGTTCTTGGCCAACTTTATTGCAGAAGTGTTGTCGATCATGAGTGGTGTGGAGTACATTTGTTTCATCTGCAAATCTTCCAGGATTTTTCGGAGCCACACAATTTCCTTTGTTGCTTCAACTGCTGCCACATATTCTGCCTCGGTCGTGGAATCTGCTGGAACTGACTGTTTGCGTGATCTCCATGAGACAACTCCTGATCCAAGACTCATGGTGTAACCTGTAGTAGACACCCCTGTTTCTTTGTCACCATCAAAGTCTGAATCAGAGTATCCGATCAAGCTGAAGTCGCCTACCTGTGTGTATTTGAGTCCAAAGTCTTGAGTCCCCTTCAAGTACCTTAACACTATTTTTGCAGCAGACCAATGTCCTTCTCAAGGTTTTTGCATGAACCTTGAGAGGATTCCAACAACAAATGAAATGTCAGGTCTGGTGGTGGTCAGGTAGATAAGACTTCCTACAAGCTGTCTATACTTAGTTGCATCCTCAAATTCCTTCCCTTAAATAGATGTGAGCTTCAAGTTTTGTTCCATTGGAGTGGTTAAGGGATTACATTCGTCCATGCCAAACTTGTTCAAGAGATTTCCAATGTACTTCTTTTGAGAAAGAAATATAAATTTAGGATGTTGAATTACTTCAATACCCAGATAGTAATGAACATGACCCAAATCAGTCATTTCAAAACCTTTCTTCAACTCTTTCTTCATGGATGCAATATAGCTCTCATTGTTTCCTGTTATCAAAAGATCATCTACATATACCACAAGATATACAATTGTTTTTCCAACTTTCTTAACAAACAAAGTTGCATCATCAAGATCAAAGTGTTTGAAATCAAGTTTCAGAAGATGCTCGGTCAATTTCTCATACCAGGCTCGTGGTGCTTGCTTGAGGCCATACAAAGATTTTACAAGTTTGCAAACTTTGTGTTCTTGACCCTTTATCACAAATCCTTCTGGCTGGGACATATAAACTTTCTCCTTTAGATCTCCATTCAAGAAGGTTGTTTTTACATCCATCTGATGGACTTTCCATCCACTCCGAGCTGCTAAGGCAAAGAGAGTCCGGATGGTGGTCCATTTTGCTGTGGGAGCAAAAGTTTCTTCATAATCGACTCCTTCTTTCTGTGCGAATCCTTTTGCCACAAGCCTGGCCTTGTGCTTGTCAAGTGAGCCGTCTGCTTTGTACTTTTTCTTGTAGACCCACTTACAGCCAATTGGTTTCATTCCCAAAGGCGGATCAACCAGCTTCCAAGTGCCATTCTTTATCAAGGCATCATACTCCTTCTGCATCGCTTCTTTCCATTCATCATGAGAAACGGCTTCTTTGAAGGAAGTTGGTTCATGATCTGTAGACAAACTCAATTCACAGTTATAAGCAATATCCATATCAACAGGAGAATCAGAATTATCTACATCACCTTCGATTTGTTGAGTGGAACTTCTTGTTCCTGTTTTTCCAACCTCATCGGGATGAACATTCTCCAGTGTCTTTGTCAGCCATTTGGGAGGACCTTTCTGAGATGGCCCAGGCTGGTCATTTGACTGAGTTGGGATTGATTCAAGATTAAATATCTCAATTCTGTCAATCACATCATCCAATGTGTCATCCATGGTTTTTTCTTCATGTGGGGGAGAGAGTGCTTCAGGACATGATTCCACAGTTTGATTCAATATCGGAATCCCCCTTCAAGATGTGGAATCACATTATCAAATTCTTGGAAGGACTTTGCATGTGTGAATCTATCCAGGCGATCAAGTTGCCGCTCAACAACCTTGTCACTCTTGGAAGATTCAAGAAATATGACATCTCTTGCTATTACAAATTTCTTATTTGCTTCATCATAGAGACGATATCCTTTGGAGGTATTGGAGTACCCCAAGAAGATACATTTTCTAATTCTAGCACCAAGTTTGTTCCTTTGACCCTTGGGTATCAAGGCATAACAGGTGGACCCAAAGACCCTGGAATGCTTTACCGAAGGAATGTGGCCATGCCACATTTCAAAAGGAGTTTTGTTTCTAATTGAACTTGAAGGACACCTATTCTTTATGTAAACAGCACATAGAACTGCATCAGCCCAAAACATCAATTTTACATTCTTGAAAAATAACATAGAGCGGACCATATTTAAAATGGTTCTGTTCATTCTTTCAGCTACACCGTTCTGTTGTGGATTATATGGCACAGTGGTTTGATGTTTGATTCCATGTTGATGAAGATAATTTTCAAATTCGTTTGAAGTGTATTCTTTTCCATTATCAGTACGTAGAGAGCCAATATGTGTTTGTGCATCATTTTCAATCCATACATCAAAATTCTTGAAAGTTTGAAAAGCATCAGACTTATTCTTCAGTAAGTAAATCCAACACATCCTGGTGTAGTCATCAATAAATGTCATCATGTATTTGTTTCCATTTACAGAAGCAATAGGCATAGGGCCACATAAATCTGAATGAACAAGTTCAAGTTTTCTATGTGCTCTGGAGTGTGAATCATGAAATGGTTGTTTGCTATGCTTTCCTAGAATACAAGCATCACATTCCTTAGGTTTTCTAGGAATTGTAGGCAGTCCAATAACACCATTTTTCTTCAACAAACGAAGGCTTTCATAGTTTAAGTGTCCAAATCTAGCATGCCATAAAAGACTTTATGGGAATGTACCTTCATCATGATGTGAACTGAATGCAAAGTTTTGAGCATGAGCAGATGAACCTTTCAGCTTCAAGAGTCTCCCTTCTTTTATTCCCTCCATGACAAGTGAGTGATCTGATGCTTTTCTGACCTCTGCCTTACCATCAAACAAGTGAATGGAGTGTCCTTGCTGGTGGATTTGGACCAGGGACAACAAGTTTCTCCTCAACTCAAGGAGGTATAGAACCTCATGTAGAATATGATCTGGAAGACCAGGCAACTTAAGCCTGACTGTGCCAAGCCCTGATGGCTTGAGTTTGGATTTATCTACGAAATATACTGCTCCATCAACTTTGTCAGTAAATTCTTCAAAAAAATCTTTTCTAAATGTCATGTGACATGTTGCTCCCGAATCTAGCAACCAATCATCTCTCCATGAAGTAAATGAAACATCAAATAGGTTTTCAGTTACTCCATTGTTACAATGTGCTAGAACAGAATGAGCTGATTCAGGTGCTTTACCTTTGTCTTTGTCATTAGTTTTACCTTTGTCTTGATTTCTTTGTTGCTCAATTTTCTCCCAATGTGTGTCAGATTGTATGCCCCCCTTTTTTCTGAAGTTTCTTCTTCCTCTTCCTCTTCTGCGATCTCTTGCTCTAGATGAGTCTGAAGCATTTCTCTTTCCTCTATGTGTCAAGTATGCAGTCAAGTATGAAGATGAAGGGACTGTCATCTTCTTTTGAAGGAGGAAAAAAAACTTTGCTGGAGAATCTCTTTTGAAGGAGAGAAAACAAAAAAAAAACTCTTTGCTGAAAAATATACTGAATTTAAAAGGACACAAACTCTTTGCTGCAAATACTGAATTCTGCACAAAAAAATATATGTATATTTTTTTTTGTTTGGAGAAAAAATTTATATGAAAAAATGGTGGAAGGGGTGGTATTGTGTATGTGGAGGGGTCGATGGTAAAAATGAAATGGTATTAAATATGACAAAGGAGAGGCGATTTTGAAGTTATGGAAGGGCGGTATTATTTGAAAGGGCGGGAATATTATATATGAGTAGGGGCGGTATTATTTGAAAGGGCAAACAATGGTGTTATAAAGTGGTATTGTAAATAGAATGAAGGGCGGGAGCGGTATTTACTACAAACATGGAAGAGGAGGGGCGGTTTATATTACAAAGACAACGTGTATTGAAAATGGTATTGAACGATAATGGTGGGCAGTTACATATGCAGCGTATAAGTGGAGGCAGTATTATGGTGGGAGGCGGTATTATAGAATGGTATATGGAACAATGATTTGGAACACGCATGGACTGTGTATATTATAAACAACGTGGAGGAGCGTTATATATCACAATTTATGCAGCGTGGAGGCGTGTATTGTAATATGGATGTGTGGCAGCGCTGTAAGGGGAGGGCCGACAGGCCACAGTTTATTTGCATTCGACAGCTAAATGGAGCCAAACCATGGAGTCGAGGGCGGTATATGAGATTGTATTGCAGGGTTGTGATGCAAAGGAGGGAGCCAGACAGCGTTGTAGGAGGTGAAGGGACGTATTAAAAATCCCAGACAGCGTTGTAGGAGGACTGTACTCTGTTGTAATACGTATGAGCCGAGCGGAATAACATATGAGGGCAGTATGTAGCGTGTTATAATGACAGCGTGCATGTATAAACTATTAAAAATACTGCCAGACAGAGCTGTGTATGAGAGACGGGTCAGTGTTATATATGCAGTCGTGGAGGGCGTGATATAATGGTGGTGGGTATCATTCGCTGCGGGTATTTATAATGCAGTCGACTGTGGAGGAGGTCGTTGAAAGGGAGACGGGGTATGCGCAGGACTATGTGCAGCGTAGGACTGTGTGCATTTAATTGACAGGCATCGCTGTAATATATTGAAATATATGACTGTGTTAATATAAATGGATGGGGACGAGATTGATGTGGGAATGCCGGGAGAGATAGAAGTGAGGGGGCGCGAGTGTATGAGCGATGGAGAGGCTGAGAGGCCAAACGAAAATTTAGGAATGGGATCTTTGCAGGACTGCAGAGGGGGGCTGCAATTTGCAGTGTTTCAAGAACTGTAGGATTGCAGAATCTTCAGGAGCTGCAAATGTTAGAGATGTGTAGAGATAAAAAAAAATGCAGAATAACAGTATAGCAATAAGTAGGAGCAGCAAAAACTATTATTAAAAACTGACTGAGCAAAGGAGAGGGAGTTACAACACAGGCAAAAATGCCAATAGTGGGACTGGCTCTGATACCATGTCAAACCAGGAGGTAACTCCTCAAATCAGAATGTGTATTAGCTGAAGAATGTACATGCATTTATACATGGAGGTGAGGCTATTGGGATTCATCTCCCAATGACTCTGGGCCTTCCTTATTTCCTAATATTATTTATTATACAAAATTACATATCCACACCCATCCCATAGGATTAGGTGTCAACAAGAACAAACAAAAGAGCAAGATGAGGGAGAAGAGCATGACCATGATGAGGAGGAAGAACATGAACAAGAAGAGGGAAATGATGATGAGCAGCAGCAAGATGAAACAGGGTAGCAAGGGGGTGATTAGGAAGATGATGAAGGGCATCAACATGAAGAAAAGCAACACAGTGAGGGTGAGCAGACTTATGATGATACACAACAGACTTATGATAAGGGTGAGCAGACTTATGATAATACAGAGCAGCATGAAAGTGATGAACAGGGGCAGCCACAAGGTGTTGAACAGGAGCAGCCACATCTATATACACAACAACCACAACATGAGGGACAACAACCTCATAAAAAGGAGCAGCAACCTCAAGAAGAAGAAGGGCAGCATGATAAACATATGCAAAACAGTGAGGAGGACAACCCTCAAAGGGAGATGAAAAAAGACAGCCTAGGCATCCATGAAGAGATCCAAGACATTGGCAAAAATGAGGAGCAAAGTGACAAGGGTAAAGAGCCCATGGAGCATGTGCTAGCTGTCTCTCCTAGGCAAGGGGCCATGCTCTCTTCTCCGAAAGTCGCGAAGCCCCGGACAGCAAAGAAAAGGGTGCCTAGATTTGTAACTCCAAATGTGAATAGGGCCCTCCGTAGAAAGCGAAAATTTCCAAAGAAGCCCATGGTTGAATTGCCCAAGAGGAAGAGTACTAGAAGAGCCACCCAAAGCAAAGGGAAGGGCAAGGAAGAAAGCAGTCATGAACAGGAAAGGGAATTCGACATCATCCAAATCCAAAGTGATGATAGTGATAATGAAGCCCGGATCCTAGAAAATCTTTTGATCCATAGAGAAAGCCAAATTGATGCCTTGAGGGCTAATCTTCATAGAGCTAGGAACTTCAATCAATTTTTGCAAATTCAAAACAAGCAGATGAGTGTCCATATGGCTGTTTATGAGACACGGGAAATAAAATACAAGGAGGCCTCCAAAGCACAAGTGAGGTTGGAAGAACTCATGGGTGAGTTCGATGAAACTGAAGGTGAAGATCATCCTAGGCAAAAGAGGCCAAAAACCATGGAGCTAAAAAAGGCCCTTGAGAAACAAAAAGAAGAAGAAAATGCCCTTCTCCAATCTACCCCTCTCACTGCATTTTTCGAACAAGAGATAGAGAACAATCGGAAGGCATGGCTTGAGAGAGTTAATGATCACTTGGAGAAGAAATTGGGGAAGGCAAACAGGGACTTGGACCTTCAACGGAGGATGACGGGGCATTATAAAAAGCTAAATCAATTTGCCCGACGGAAGTTGAAGGCTGCTCAAGAAAAACTCAAGGAGGCTAAAGGGAAGCGCCAGGCACCAAAATTGAGGAAAGACACCTCAAGGCTCCAAATTTTGGCCTTTGCTTCAAAAAATGTTGCTGAGAACCCTTGAGGGTCATGCTCGCCAAGTTTGGGCGAAATTCGACATATTTTGGTTTTTTGTCATTTTTGGGTTTTTGGCCAAAACTCATGGGCATCGCCATTTCAGTTTGGGGCATCATCAAAGGATAAAAATGGTATCATTGTATGCCATAATTTCAGGAGCACATACTCAACAATTTTCAGGACATTTGAAGATCATTTTCTCCCCCAAAATGGCGAAAAGTGCTCGCTTTTTCTACACTTTGTCCGGTTTATCAGCAAGGCTTATTTTTTGGATTTTTACACACATGCCTATTTTTGGAGAACTTCCAGTGGTAAGTTGGGAGAAAAATAAAAATTTTCAGAAAGTAGACACTCAGAGCTTTCCAACGAGCTATCATGAGCCTCATTTCGACATCGGGAAGGCTTCCAAAAGTTTGCGACAAGTCAGGGGACCTTTTGCTGATGTATTTTTTGAGTATTTTTGTGAAAATTGAACCTTTCAAAACTGTTTTTTCCTCATGTGCGTTTAGCTATTTTTGTACATGAGAAGTTATGAAAATTCAATTTATTTCCCTCTTTTATCATTTTTTAGATATTTTATGAGATATTTTGTGCCTTGGGCTTTGCAAAGCCTCAAGGACAAAATACGATATTTTGGATAGGCCAATGAGATTGCAAGTTGAACTAAGAGGTTTTCCTCACTTTGGCCTATATATTTTAAAGGCTTTCATTGTAAACAGAGGCTGAACTTGATGAATAGAAGCAATATATGGTCATATAAGCTTTGGAAGAAATACTTGTCTCATGCTTTTGGATAGTCTCTTGGATGTTCTTGGATGATGAAAGAGGATTGTTGTTGGATTCCATGACTTGGTAGAATGGTATAGTGTCTCTCTCTTTGTTTTGTTTCTTAGTTTTCATTCATAAATCCACGTTCTTGCTTGCTATAGGACAGTAGAGAACAAATTTGAGACATGCCCTTGGAGGCACCTCAAATTTCCTGTTTCTTCATAGCTTCCATGTTTTCTTCATTCTTAGTCACATTAAAGAATTCTTGATTTCTCTTTAATAAATTAAGGATATTGTTGCTTGTTTCATTCATGGTTTTATGCATGCTAAGTATGATTTACGGTATGCCCTGCTTACTCATGGCTAGCCATAGCTCCATCTATGAAATTTCTCTTTGACTGATTAGATTGTCATTTTTTGAACCAAGGAGGTCTTGTTCCGATCTTGCCCTTTGCCTAAGACTATGCAATCTTGTTTTCAAAGTGCTGAATAACTTGAAGTACTGTGTTTAGGCATTCCGACATAATGATTTGAGTTGTTTTTCTGTCTTAAGTGTATTTCCCCAAAGTCTGATAGTCATTTCCTAAAGTTAGAGAGTTATATATCTCTATGCATGGCCTGAATGTTTATTTCTATGCATTGATTAGCTTAAAGTTACATTTCTCATGATTAATGGTTTGCCCTACCATGTTTATGTCAGCTATTAAACTAGTTATGCTTGGAATCCTTTATTATTCACAAACTTGATGTCCATCTTACTCCATTTTGCCCAAAGATCCATTTTACCTCGAATCAAATCGGCCCTTCAACAACCTTGTATCACCATCTGATAGCTTTCTTGACCTCTTCGACTCCATAGCCTAGTTGATTTGACATCTTTTTACCTATCTTATATCTTTGATCAGTTTCATCCCTCACAACCTAAAAACCAAAACAAAAAAACCTACTTCATAACTAGCCTAAAATCAGAACACAATAAGAAAACACACAGATATCCCTTACACAAATAGAGAGAGCCATCTCTGAGTCCAGGAAGGCTAGGTCCTTGGGCTCCAAAGACTGGTTTGATGTTACACTGTCATTTGGTTTGCCAATTAGCCAAATCACGGGACCCTAACATAAACTAGAAATAACTTAATAAAACATGGTTTATTAAATTATTTATTATAGTGAAAACAATTTTACTATGGTAAAATTGGTCTTACATTGCATACTTTGATCCATCTAATTGTAAATGGTTAGATGACCAATTTTTGGTGATAACATTGTGAAACCTTAGTGTGATAAAAAATAGAGTAAAGAAGTAAGTGGATATGCATACACAACAAAATTGAACCTATTACTTGCAAATTAGGTATAAAGTTATATTAAAATACAATAACATCACTCCCTTGTAGTTTCTAACTCGGACTTTAAAAATAAATAGTAGTAAAAATTTACAAACCCCTATCCATAAATAATTTTTAATTCATTGTTTTTCCCTTCATAATTTGCATAAATTTAAGAGAAATAGATATGAAAACATATGAAAATAAACCAACATCCTATTCCTAATAGAACACAAGAGAAGGATTAATACAACAAACTAAGAATACACATTTAAAAGTACAAATCATCACCACATGGAAAATGCAAGAAATGAGTTATAAAGGAAATTTAAAATATATGATTCCATTAGAATTTTGACTAACATTGAAATTGGAAAGTGTCCATATCACCTTCATTGAGGTCATCCATTGCAGGTAAAAGTGATAGTGTAGCCGAGTATAAAATCTCAAAATATCAATAAGAGGAGTAAGGTATATCAACTTAGATTTTGTTCATAATAGATGAGATGAATGCTCAAAATATCTCCATATCAATTGTGAAGAAACTCTTAAATAGATGCTTATGGAGGAGTCAAAACTAGGTTAGACAACCATGAGAGCAACAAAACAAGGACATAGTGGCATAAGGGCCATTCTTATGGGCCAAATTGACTCCAAAATGTGTCGTTAACTAAATAATTGAAAAATAATATGCTTAGATCCTCTTAATATTGAAAATGCATTTAATAAAAAACCTGAGACATAAACAAGGGTTAAGAAACCATTGAAGTATGTTATTGTTACACGAATATATAATCGCATAAAAATTCTCCTCTATTATGAGTATGAACAATAAGATTATACATTCCCAAGCAAGAAGTGTTTTTTAGAGTCCCAAAAAACATACAATGAGGTTTGCTTGAGTCCATAGGTGCCCAACATCAAGGAAGTCCAAGATCATAGAGAGAAGTCATGGAAATTAAATAAGTGATTAACCCAAATGACCACACAAATAGCAAAATGACCTCCAAAAAGTGATTCTAATAGATTTAAAATAACTAAGCCAAATAAAATAAGAAAATAAAAATTAATGAGATCTCAACTCAATGAGAAGAGGTGTCACCATTGGATAAAAAGTGCACGAGAGCTAAATTTTTTCATAAAATCCCATAGCATAAATTATCTAAATATATAATGATATGTGAAGTAATAAACATCCATCCACTTGTTAAGAAAAAACAACTCAAATAATAATAAAAAGTTGAAAGGTTAAAGCAAGTGAGTCATCAAATTGCGATGATAAAATATATCTAAATACAATGTTGAAGTATAAATAGAAAAATGCAAACAAGATGTCATATAGGAATGAATTAATGAAATATATGATGCAAGCAATATATCATTGAGGAATTATATTTTGTTTAAATTTGAGAGGTGAGGAATATTCTAAAACTATATAGTTAAACGGAGACACATATGCATATGTGTGACTCGTGCTTGAATGTAGGTGTATATTACAAGAGTTAAAAACCAAGGCTATTGTTTACCAAATGTATGCCCCACCTATATATATACGTAGGAATGTGTAATTAATTAAGTTTCACTTAATGAGAAGTGGCAATAAGGTACCTATGGCGGCCATGTATTGAACAAATAAAATATTTTTATGAGTTATGGCATTATTAAATTACTAAACAAGTTAAGGATGAGTCTAACCACCGACTTCCTAGTGGAATTATAAAATGGAATGCAGGTAAGAATGCAGGACATGAAAAAAGTTAATAAAGGGATTAAATTAGAGAACATAAAGTCCATGTTACTGTTAGGGTGATCAAATTTGTTACTGTTAATTGAATTTTTAATGGAGTTGTTAGATGTTTTCTTAAAATCAAAATAATTTTGACTATAAATTGACATCTCTATAAGATTGTCCAGTAATTGATCACATGAAGTTTTTTAGGTTAATTTTTGTGCATAATAATAGTCATTTTTTTGCAAATAAGTAATAAAAAGCTTATAGGGATTTTTTTCATCTGGTGAATTTAAACAATTATGAGATAAGCCATGAGGGTTTTATTCTTTCTACAGTCCACCACACAAGAATGCCATGTTAAAAATAGATAAGGTTAGGCACAAGTCCATATTGCATTTGGTAGAATGGTTGCACATCATATCTCACACCTATGTTAAAGGTGGGGTGGTAGTAGGGGAAAGGGAGAAGGGGGAAGAGAGAGATCGATCTCAAATACAAATGAAGAAGAATTTTGGTGATAAACGAACAAGAGGTTGGTAAGTACATATTGGTATAGGCATAATAAATAAAAATAATCCAACAACTCTTATTTATATGTGTGTTTTATGTTTTCAAATGAAAAAACATAAGAAAAAACACAACAAGGGAAGTTATAAATGAAGAAAAGTGGTATACACATAAAAAAAACAATAAAATTCAACAATTCCTATTTATATGCGTGTTTTATAGTCACAAATGCAAAAATACAAGGAAAAGGATAGTATGGATAGGTCCCCTAAAGTCCTTCTGAAGTATGTGTATAGGTCCCCTAAAGTCCTTTGGAGAAATATGCAATGGATGAAAGTATCACAAAGGAAAATTGTAGAGTATGCAAAAGCATATAAATGTACCCCAAGTGTGTGCATAGGAAAATATGACAATGCATACACCTATGACACATCAAGGACAATTGATGTGGATTGAAAATTTTAAGTGCTAATGGATACCACTGTATTCACATTAAACATGAAGATATTTCAAGGCTATGATATATGGAACAAACTATTCCACCTCTTGAAGCCTTGCAACTGGAGCCACATATCTTCAAACCTATAGTAAACTTCATCTTGATAGGATATTAGACACTTAAGATTTAGTTACGTTCAACTTGTTGTAATGTGTGTTTAAGCAAAGTATGTTTTTCTAGTATGCTTTCATAAATAATTAATATTATAATTATGATTATGATATAGACATAAAATGATCTAAGGAGTCATCCTCTCCTTGATACTAAGAGTATTTGATTTGTGGCTTAACACTCTATTATTCTATGATATGTTTATAAAGAGAATGGAGAGTCACTTGTTTCTAATTGATTGTTGATAGTTGTTCTTGTAATCCATTTTATTTTGCATTAACATGTTTCCCCAAGTTTTCATGTTGTTTAGGGTTATGGAATATTTCCATGTTCGAAGGTTTTAAACACATAAACATTGGTGTACTATTGTTTAATTTATGTGTGGAATAAATTACCTTAAGGAACTTGACTTATATAGATACACCATGCTTTTTAAACATGTCATTAGAGCTCGTATGAAGATTCATTCTTATTGTTGATCAAGATCCTAAACTTGTGTCACTAAATGCAATAGAACATTTATGGATTATGTTGTTTATGAACACATTTGGGATGAGTAAACAACTCTAGTATGTTGGAAGTGTCATTCCAATTGGAAACCATTTTCATTTAAGTGGAAAAAGTATTCATTTGCATAAGGTACAATCATATATCTCAAACCCCAAGGTACACAATTTAATTTGGAATATTTTAAAAATATTGTTTATGTTGTTTTAATATATCATTTTGATAGCCCCAAGAGTTAGCTCAATTGGTCGATATTCTATCGCTAAAGCACCTCTCTAATGGGAGGTCACGTGGTCAATTCTCCTTGACACCCATGGGGTTAAGCTCTGCTTATAAGCCCCCTTCAGGTGGATCTGCCCAGATATTTCCTCAGATATGTATATATATATATATATATATATATATATATTTTTTTTTTTTTCCAATGGAAAAATCAACAACTTTCTATTAAAATTTAATGAAAGTTACATTTTTGTACATGCATTTATGCATTTCAAGATGCCCAAAGGGCTCGTGCGCACAAGCAAACAAACGTGTAGCTAGGCTACCACAAAAAATTACAAATTGCCAACGGGGCTGGGCTTTTCAGACTTGCCTTTCCTCTTTTGGACGATTTGCCATGTCCCTGCATGCAGGGAAGAAGGAATCAATGCCAGCTCGTTGTTCCTCATGGAATTTTCCTTCTCGAAATCTGAGCTTTCTGACACATGCGATCTTTTATTCACTCCTGAGCTTATATCATAAACGTCCCTAGTTGACGTAAGATCCATTGTGTTTTGAGTTGGTTGAGGCATATCGTTAGACTCTAAAGGGTCCCGTGGTTCACATTTTGGCTTCCCAAGATTGGATGCTTCTTGTTTGCTTTCATTTTGTATGGGTATATCCCCTTCTTCCTCTGATTCTTGCTCTGGCCCACTTGAGGGGAACTGCCATCCTTTGGATGCTTTCCCTGTCTTCTTCTTTTTCCCGTTTTCTCTTTGGCCGTCTGGACACGTGTTTTGTAGATGTTTGGTTTTCCTGCATATTTTGCATCTAAATGCATTTTTTTCATAATCCAAGTGTTGAAGAAGATTTTTGGTGGTTATGGATCAGTTGTATACTTTCAGGTAACCTTTTGCTGAGGTCCACTTCTACACATATTCGTGCAAAGGTGAAGATTCTCTCCTCCAAGCGTTGGGTGTCTGTTTTGATATATGTGCTTATAGTGTTTCCAATGCCTTCTAGTACCTATTCATTCCAGAAATGGAGCGGGAGGTTATATAGCCTGACCCATACCGGCATACTGGTAATCTCCATCATGTTTGCATCAAAATCAGGGAACCAAGGTGTGATAAAGAGTCCAGTTAAACCCCAGAACCATGGTCCCGCCCTGAGAATGATATCTCTAGCTTCTGTAGAGTGGAACTTTACAATAAAATACCCCTTGGAACAGAGATGGATATCATATTCCATCGTCCAATTGCTGAAAATCCAATGGAAAAGCTCCATAGGTTTGGGCCAGAAGTAGTTAAATCTGCAGATTATTGCCTGCCTTTCAAATGCGGATCGATGTTCGTCGATATATGTTGCATTTATATTCAATTTTGGAGTGTAGTTCAGTTGCTCCACAATGTATGGTTTGGGAGTATTCTCCATTGGTTCGGATGTTGTTGCTACCGTGTTTTTCCCCTGCAGAATATTTCTGTACAAGGCACCATTTTGGGGGCCAGCTTTGGAAGTGTTTGCGCCCCTACTGGATCCAGTTGTTCTATTCTATTATGTTCTAACTGATGTTTTAACTCCTGGGGTTCCTCCTTTTAAGTATTAAATTCAAAACAATGGAAGAGTCTCTTTGGATGCAATATTCATTTAATTGGGCATCTTCCTGTAGTACCTTCCCTGAATAGATGAGGCTTTGTTTTGAAACTGGGATACCTGTTAGCATTTGGATTTTGTGCTTAAGGTCTGTGACCAAATCCATACCCTGTACCCATAGAGTTCTTGATTTTCCATCTAAAATTTTAATAAAAATATGAAAAATGGTCTTGAGGGTATGGGCTTCTACTCTGTTGTCTGTGTTGGAAATTTTTGTGCAATCCCCCCCAGACGAGTAATCCATTTTTCTAGGGCTCACGAAGTCGGGAGGCAAAGAAAGCCTGCAGGTGGGTACTTCCTCATCCCATTCCCAATCCCTGTACTGCGGTGAAAAACCATGGGGCTGTGACCCCCACGCTGCCCTTTCAGCGAGCTGGAAACCCCAGCCTTCATATGTCCATCTAAAATCAATGGAAGCAAAACGGTAATAAAAAACAGTGCAAGAGAAGGGAGTTACCCTTAGTGCGCAAGCCTGATGAAGCCCACAACCCCTGATCCACGAAACTGAAGCCCCTATCCCCCTGCATAGTGGCTCTGCACCACATTGGTGGTCGTGGTCAGGGGCATCTATCTCCAGCCTATTACTTTCGTTCCTACCTTGAAACTATGTGATGTAGTAGACGCCCTCTGCCGTGAGCCCGCCAGCGTTAACTTCGCCTTCCCCTCCCTCGCAGTCATCGTCGAGAGGAAGCCGCCTGTCTAAGATGGGGGATCCAGTGTATCAGAAGCTTCCCACTTTCAAAGCCATCACAGTAAAATAATGTGTGTGTTCCTTCGCCTATGGTCGTTGCGTCTTTCGGTTTCCAAGTTCTGAATTGTGCCATAGCTTGACCCTTCTTCTGACTTCGCCTTCTCCTGCAATCTGAGTTAGTAATTACCGATCCATTATTTCTTTTAGATGCCCATCCTATGGGATCTGCCGCCACAAAGCCATAACCCCTTGAACTGAAAACCCTAGCTCCTCTCTTCTCCATCGCTCGATGATAGGTGTGAGAGTTATCTTCTATATATATTATATAGATATATCATTTTTATTTTTTCTGTTAATTGGGTTTATCTCGGGTTGTTGGGAGGAATGATTAGGATCCCCCCTCCCTAGGATCAATTCTTGAAAGTGACTTGATGAGCATTGATGTAATATATTTGAGTCATGTTGTTGAGAATGAATAGTCCAATGAGGACTAGGACATGTAGATTCCTCATATGGAATATAAAGGTGTTTTCCACATGAAAAGAAAAAAAAATAAATCATTTGATTTTTTCTATTTATATTACCGATTTACTTTTTTATTTTTATTTTTCATTTTTATCTATGTACATTTTTCCCCACTCTTATGTGAGCTTGGAAAATTAAGAACAAATAGGAAAGTCTTATTTGATTTTCCATGGTCTTTGTCACATGCTTTGTGTGAATTGGTGAATCATGAAGGAGGAAATTTTGCATTTTTTTTATCGACTAAACGAAATCTAACCTTGATCATATAAGGTTCCAAAATCGTTTTGGAAATATTTTTTTATTTTTATTTTTATGTGTGTTGGTGTATTAAATTATTTGTAGGAAAAATTTGGGGTTTTGGGGGTAAATACGCACTTCAAAAATGGAAAATATGGATTGGAAAAAAAAATAAAAAATAAAAAATAAAAAAATAAAATAAAAATAAAAATACCACATTCTAACATCTAACATTTGGCATGCTCTCATTATAAAACTCACTTGGATAGAAGTTACTTTAAAGAAGTTGAGTTTGGGTCTTTATTTAATCAAGTTATTTTCTGTAAAAGCACATGCACTTTAAGTGATAAAGTAATTTCACTATAAAAGTGCATCTCAATTAAGTTGTAAAAGTTAATCATTTAAAGTTCTAAAATCACTTTACTATATTTTTAGGTTAATCTTTGTATGAAGCTTAAATTATAAATTAAATTTATTCTGAAATTTATTCTTATTTCATTATGCACCCATCACTATGTGGGCCAACCTCCACCCATCATCTGGTAACCATGTTGCCATTTTGATTTTCTTGTTTTCCTTTATTCAAACAAGCATAACATTATAATTTGGTGTCCATTTTAGTGCTTTTTTAGCATATTTTTACAGGTTCTTTCCATTTAATCAATCAATTTCTACCGTTGGAGCCATCTTAATTTTATATTACAATATACTCAATACAAGTGAGATACTACTTACCAAATAAAAATAATATCATGGAAATCCTATTTGGAGGATGTACTATGAAGGAATAGGCTTTTCCTAGTTACCTTGGGAATAGAAATTATCTTCTTCGCCATTAAAAATATTCAATGGGACAATAACAATGATGAAGAATGTGAATTGATAAAGACGTCAATATATAGTGATTTACAATTTCACCTTCAAGGGATTGAAAACCCATACATATTTTGGAAAAAGTTGGAAAACATGATTGGTAAACACAAAAAGGTTTGAGCCGAGTAGCTCAAAAATCAATAGATTTCTTTGAATCATGATGATTTATATTGTATCGAGGGTTTTCTATATGAGTTTAAGATAGTTACACTTTGAATTGTAGATATAAGATAAACAAGGAAGATGACCAAATTATATATGTTATTCTTGCCAAGCTTGGAAATTCCTATCTTGTTTTAATATACTTTTCACTCCAATATAGAAGCACATTTTAGTCCAGGGGATGTTACTAAATGTTTCTTTTGAAGCATTTTGTGATTCTCTTATTAGAGAGAAATATAAGTTCTTACATCTTGAATTGATCAACAATGTAAGTATATCTAACAAAGCCTTAGTGTCACAACATAAGCAAGGCTCAAGCATATGAAGAAGCAACATCCTCACAAAATAATAAAAAACAAGGGTTCCAAACCATCTTAGCAAACTCCTATTCTCAATGGTGATAAGGAACTAAATCAAAATACAAGAAGGTTAAGAGACATCACAAATAATGTGGGTGAGATGGTTATATGGAGTATAAATGTTTCAAGAATATGGAAACATTAGATTCAACAATGAAAAAGAACAACATTAGTCTTGATATCCCTCATTCTATCACTTCTTGTAATGGACATTTCATTTTTCATTCTTCTTCTTTTTCATTGCAACATCTACTTCTCTTAATGAGTGGCTTAATTTGTGGAATCTTATCACATGGTTAATGATAAATCCCATATTTTCTAATCTTAACGAATGTAACACCAAATAAATATTTGTTGGTGTCCATATATTTCAAAGCATTGTAAGGTATGAAAAAATTCAACGAAATGATGATCACTTTAATGATGAATTATGTGTTCCAAGTGTTTCGTTTAACCATCTATTGGTGCATTGAACTACTTATTCAAGTGAATGTAAAACAATGAAATTATCACATCACCATATTATAATCAAAGATTTAAATGACCCCAAGCATTTATTAACAATGAAAATTAATGATATATTAGGATGTATATATTTAATAAATTTGATTCATCATCTCTTCCCCCGAATTTTATTGCTCAGAGCGATGGCATGAAAAAACTTTGGCATTAGCAATTTGGTCGTCGAAACTATCGCTCATTATATTAGCTATGTACACATAACACAGAGAACAATCATCATGTTGTTTCTTGAAAAGATGATGTTTATTCCAACTATGATCTCAACAAACATCATTGGGATGAATTTCACATATGTGCTCTCTGCATGCACAATCCCCTTGTAGATTTTTCATAGTGATTTATGTCTTATACTTCCTTATAATTCCTTTTATGGGTTTGAGTACTTCTTAACCTTAATTGATGAATTCTCTAGATTCACTTGGTTTTATTTTTTTAAATTTAAGAATTTTTAGACATATTTTTGGTCTAAGTGGACCTTGTAAAAAAACAACACGGACACCAAATTTAGAATTTAAGAACACATAATGGTGAAAAATATGTTAGTTAACAAATTTACAATGTATTACACTACACAAGGATTCATATTCAAAAACTCAACAAAAAGCTATTTATTAAGAGAAATAAACATACATTAAAATAAATAGTAATACATATGATTCAATCTAAGGAATTAACTTCTCATTTATGGGTGAAAACCATTAAGTGTACTCATTACATAGTTTATTGTAATCACATAAAGGATTTAAAATATTTAACACTAGAAGAAGCATGGAATGGTATTTAGATAGATGTTATCCCTTTCTGTGTGTTTGGTAATAAAGCATAGGATCACATTTCTGATATAAAAATGTAAGCATTATATAATGCTTCAGTAGCATTCAACAAAAATTATGATTAGGAGATATGTCAAGTTTGATGAAGTTATCTTTGAATGCATGCATAATTTGACACTTGTGTTAACTTTGATGAATGTGCCATCTTCGCTTCCTATTTTTTCTGTAATAAACTTGGTGAAAATTCCATGTAATAAAAGTTAATAAAGGCAAAATAATAACCAGGTTGATGGGACACTTATTTCAAGCTGAATGTATGGAAAAACATCCTAGCGGGTGTTCGTTTCAGTTATTATGGCTAAAGGAAATTGGCAAAGGTAATGACTAAGGCATTGGAAAGGCATGAGACATTAATTGGAATTTATTTATGAAAATAATAGAAATTAGGAGAAAAGGAAGGTGAAAGTTCACAAGTTGCATGTGAGAAGGAAAATGAAGGAAAATAATGGAAAATGAAGAAATTAGAGGCCCCATTAATAAAAAGGCTTTTGAGGATTAGTGGGTAAGATTTTTTCAGTTCATTTTGGAGCTCTCTCATTATTCTCTCTCTCTCTATCTCATACTCTTGGATACTTAGAGTTTTCTTGGAGCACTCTTGGAGAGTGTGGATACTTGGAGATTTGGAGATTTGGAGCAAGAAAGCAAGAAGAAGGAGGAAGCAAGCAAGGAGGAGCAGGAATTGAGCATCTACAACAGGATTCTTTGTAGATATTGATTTGCGTGTATGATTTCCTCGCTAGATCTGGCATGCATGGTATTGCATGTGGTTCTTTTATGTCTTGGTATGGGTTTTTGCCAGATGTGACAATATAGTTAGCCTAGCCTTGCCATTTCCGGATAGCCATGGTGTTGTGGAGTTCTCATGTTTGGTTTAGCTGGATTGTTGGATGGATTCAAAGCTGAGTGAGGTGGATCTCTGAATGATTATGGAACCGATTCATGTGTTGCCTTGGTTAAGGGTCTAGTAATCTTGGTTTGGATTGCGATAAAGCATGAGAGGTGGTTTTCTCTCCATTTTAGGCCTAGGAATCTTGGGTTTGGGATATATGGTAAATCCTAGAGAGTATGTATCGGTTTTGGGCCTAGTGACCCCTTATTCAGAATATGGGTTGTAGTAAAGCCTGAGAGACTAGGAGAGAGGAAAATTCCTCACGGTTTAGGTGGAGAGAATTCGGTGATATCAATGATTGCGTTTTCCTAATGATTGGGTGTAGATCACGGTAAATATGGCTATGAAATGTTTATTGTGTTGGATGAGTGATCCGGGGTGGATCATGATAAAGCCTAATTTCCATTGATGAGGGTGAGGTGGTTTAACCTAGGGATTCCCTGATTGGTTCTTTTGATTTGAGTACCACATTCATGCTTGGAATATGGCACTAGGGTGATTGGCTGAAGAGAGATTTGGCTCAACCAATATATGGTCGGGTGGAATGTGGAAGTCTCATCTCTGGTTGGTTTTTATATCCATAAATGAGAAGCTCATTCCTTTGGTATTTGGTATGCAAATGTATTGGTTATTATGTGGATTCTATTGATGTTGTATCCACTTTATTTCTGTTGTTATTATGCTGGTTATAAGCATGTATTTTATCAGTGATGATGTATGGCTCTATCAATGTTTTTACTTGTAAATGAATGCACAATGTATATAAGGTCAAATAGATTGTATTGCAGCTTTTGATGTAGGGGAGCAATGCTTCTTAGAAATTCTCAGATAAGTATGAGACCCCTTTGCTTTGTTACATTGTTTACACCTGTAGATTCAATGTTTGTGACATGTTTGGAAAAATGTCTATCATGGCCAGGAGGGGTCTAGATGAGTTCTTAATGATGTGATTGCTTCCTTATCATTGTATTATTTTTGTTTTTCATCTTTGAAATTTTCATGAATTTCTGTGCAAAGCACTGGGTTCTAGGCCTGAAAAGATGGCTCAAATCTCCGAGATACATGCACATAATTGATTTTTTTGGGCCTTGGCCACTTGCATGTAGTGTTATGCCTGGGGATATCGCCTCCTGGCTGCTAGAACACAATGTTATGTCTACGACTATGGATCAAAGAGGTAAAAATTTTAGTGTGACCCAGGGGTAAGAGGTCTAAAAGGTTGGGTTACCTCCTGGCGTTGTTGTTGTTGTTGTACATGGTATGTATGTTGTGTTTCCATCAGTTCCACTTCCTTAAGATAACCTAGGATATTGAACCTCATTATAGTAGCCTCTTGTCGCATGTTTACCTTGAATGGCTGGTTACTTGGGTAGATGTGGGAAGGGGGTGTTAG
The DNA here is from genome assembly GCA_034641835.2 of Pinus albicaulis. NCBI lineage: Eukaryota > Viridiplantae > Streptophyta > Pinopsida > Pinales > Pinaceae > Pinus > Pinus albicaulis. The sequence continues at coordinate 1,201,547,694 of CM076572.1, read as the reverse complement.
AGAGTGGTATCAGAGCATGGTTCAACCCTCAGACTGGATGGGCGGTGTGTTGGTCATGCATTCAAGTTTGTTGCATATGTATCCCTTATGCTTGTAGTCCATATGCTTTATGCATTTGCATGGTGTTGATCATGGTTGTAGTAATGTCGCCATGTGAAGATTGATGGTGTTGTTGTGGGATGCATTGTTGTGAGTGTATGACTGATTATGTGTTGTTCACGCTTATGTATTGTTCGTGCACCCTTTCTTACATATTAATACTTGTTGTGTATGCATTTATTTTTTATGCTAGGTCACATATTGGTCATGCTTGTGTGTTTTCCATGTATGATTTCTTATGTGATGCTATATGTGGGACATGCATTGGTCATTCATGATTGGTTATACAAGTCAAGTGGGTGCATATGGTCAAGTTTGCATTGGTTTGGAAAAGGTTGTTGTGCATAAGGTCATTGTATGCAATTAGGTCATCATGATGATATTGGTATGTTATGATGCTAATGTGTTGGCTAAGATAGAGCACGAGATGCAAACCATCAAAGTGAAGTTGCAACATTGGACCTCGAGACAAGAGCATGTTGTCAAACAGGTTTGGATGTTGGGCATGTAGGTATGTAGGTTAAGGATTGGTATATGTATTATGGTTATGAGTATTCATTTCATTCTATTGATGTTATGGTTACATACATTATAGATGCTAGTTGATTAGTGCGGTTATATGTACATGTGTCGGATCACCATGAATGATAACAACCTGTGGTGGTATGCATTATTATTGTTATTTTATGTTAGCTAACTTATATGTTTTTTATGAGCATGTTGTGGGTTAACTTTTTGTTTTTGTATGATAGTTAGCTTGCTGATTAGGTTGCATGTTGTTGATGAGCATGATATATAACTTGTTGTTGTTACATGCTAGTGACCTGATGGTTAGGATTATGACATTCATGCATGAGTCAACCTAATTATGATAGTGTGTTGTATTTGTCTAGACTGACTGTGCATATGTGATTGTATGCATGAATTACAATTATTTATGAGTTTAGGGTGTCCACATGTTAGCTAGATATTTTTATGGATATCATGAACTTATTTTTGATTGGGTTGATATATTGTGAAGTTATGTCATCTGGATATAGATTGAATGTGTAGACAAGATAGCCTCCCTTGAGATACATCAAGGTATGAGTTTTCTTATGTTGTCTACTTGGTGTCTGAATGTTTGATTATGTCTTTTATTCGGTGTTTTCATGTTTGGTGTCTATTATGTCATTTACCTGTTGTCTGAATGTTTGATTACTTGCATGATATGAGTATGTGCCTATAAGATTTCATGAAAAAATGATCTTGTTTTGAGATGGTTGTACTAACACACATGTGCTGAGATAGTTGTTATGTGCTTGAGTGCAAGTAGGTGATAGTTGTAGTATTATGATCTTGAATATTAGTTAATTATGACATGGTTGTTAGTCTTTGTAGAGGCTGATTTTAGTTAATAAATATGATGTCTTTGGAACATGTAATTGACATGTGTGAAAAGTTACAGGGAAAAATTCTTGGCATTAGCATGATAAGGTAATAGTTTATGTGTTTATATAACTAACAGATGGGTGATATGACAATGCATAGTAGGACTCGATTGCAGAAAGGTAAATGGTAAAAGAGAGGAATTGGGTAATAATTCCTTTGGCTATGTTTGGAAACCCTAATTCCAAATGAATGAGTGCTTTGCATACAATAAGTCTTCTTAACCTTGATTTTGTCTGACATTACGCGGACATAATCATGAAAATGTATATTAGTTGGTTTCTACTTATGGTTGGTGTTATCACTTAGAAAAAGTGAAACACTATTTGACATGGTCATAGAGTTCATTTGTCAAAGGTATGGTCATAGAGTTCATTTTTCACAAGTTGGTATAGGAAAATTTTAAAATTTTCATCTTTGACCTATCCTAAGGTTCAAACCCACCTCCATTCAAGTCATATCATGTCCCATCAGTCATCATTTGCTGACATATTTCATTTCCCAAGCTTTTGAATTCAAAAAAGTCACTTTAGCTAGTTTTTCCTCTTTTCATAGCATTTTACACTGTAAAAAGATAGTTTTTGCTACGAAACTGCCTAATAGTTCCATAGCGAAATTATCAAAAAATGAACTAGCCACGCTACGAAAAATGATTTTTCTGTCTGTCTTGTCAAATATAGTGCAAGGTGTCAGTCCATGATTAGAAGAGTTATGGTGGATGTCATTCAAGTCATTTAGGGTTAAATCAAGGTACAAAGGTCATGTATGAGGTCATCATTACTATTTTTAGCATGTATGAGTCATGATTAAGGCATGAGTTGTAATTAAAACTTTAAAACATTACTCAATTGAGTCTTTGTCATTCTCTGCTTCATCTTTGCATGCTATTGAGTTCTGGAGAGTTATTTCACCAAGCTAAGCTGGTTGCTGGCATTTTCAAAATTTGCAGGCGTCACTAATCAAGCGAGGCAGAGAAGGTATAAAATCACCATGGATGCAAAGAAGAAGACCAACAAAGGTGGTCACTACCTCATATATGAGCCAATGGACATGAATTTTTTGAATGAATATCCAACTGCATTGGAGGTGTTTAGAAGAACAGGGTGTTTTCAATTATGCCAAATTCTGCAAGGATGCCATTTGCAGGTTTCAAAGGAGTTTGCTAAGAGTTTTACTTGATCAGATTCAAAGGTGGGAATGTTAAATCTCATAGTAACACCAGAAACCATTGCAATAGCAACAAGAATCCCTAGAGGAGGAGAGAAATGGTTCAAAGACATTAAGTTCACCATGCAGGATTGTAAATAATTCATCAAGATAGAGCATAGTGATATTGATCTCACAAATGCTATCCCAAGGAGCTATATGAAGGAAAACTACTGAAATTTGCTGCTGATCATTCAGAAGTACTTCACCTGTGAAGGGAGGTATCACATGGTTTATTCCTACCACCTTAGGCTTCTGCTACATTTTGTGGGTAAGAGGTCTCTTGATTTTCCTTTTTACTTATACATAATCTTAGCTAAAATGCTAGACAAAGTTCAAGATAAATCAGAAGGAAATGAAACCTCTCTTTTTCATCATGGTTTGATCAAGTTGTTGGTGTTAGAGGAGTTAAAAATATTAGGCAGAGATTGGTCATATTTTCTGTTCATAAGGGGTTTTGAAGTAGATGCTATCACTCCTAAAATAACTCCCAAACCTAGAGATATTCCATCACCATCAGTGGTAGAGCAGTTAGAACCAGTTAGCATGGAGACAGAGCCTTTGCAGAAGGATAACACACCCAAAGTTACACCTACAAAACAAAAGCCAACAATTAGCAAACATGGTAGCAAGAGGGTTACAAGGAGCCAAACAATGGCTAAAGGTAACTTAGAGGACATATTGCATGCCATTGATATTGAAGAAACTCCCATAGTCCAAGCTGAAGACATAGATGAGGGAGGAATGAAGATTAAGAAAGGAAAAACAACTAAGAAGTTAGAATTTGCAGGTGATGATGCTGGATTTATGTTTCAAGCTAGAAAACCAATGAGAATACATGCCAGAAAAGTATTGGAAAGTAGAAAAGAAGCTCAAAAGTTCAGTGAAACTACTCAGCCACCACCAAGCATTATAGACCTCTCCTCACCTGCAAAAGAAGAATTAGTCATCAAACAAAAGAAGGGAAAAGAGAAAATCACTGAAAAGTCAGAGGTTCAAGTCCTTAAGGAGCAGTTGAAAGATGCAAGTGAAGAGATATCAGTCTTGAGGAAAGAAGCAAAGAAACATAGTGTTGAAAGAGTGCAGTTTGAACAGATGAGGAAGATTTGGGAGGATCAAGTCACAAGTGTCTCAAATACCTTGGACAACACAGAAAAACTGATAAAGTGGACTCAGCAACTAAGAAAAGAGGTAAAGCATATAAAAAAGGTACACCTGCACTTACAATCTAAGAACATGACACTGAAGGACCAATTCAAAGACCTTCAAGAACAACTAGAACTAATTCATGAAGAGCTGAAAAAGAAAAGCTTAAAGATGACTATGGTTGAGGAGCCCATAGCTCAACTAATCATAAATGAGGAGGAAACACCACAGAAGCCTTAAGTTGAGATTGAATGTGTTTTAGAGGGTTCATTACATGCAGAAGATCAAGTTTTTACAGCTGGAGGTCACTTTTTGGAGACAATTTTGAAATATGGAATTTCTGCACTTTTACATAGTTTCGTAGCGTTTCCCTGGCTTAAAGCCAGGAAAACACTACAAAAAAACCTGTAGTACCCTTTTTTTTCCTTTAAAGTCACTTTTTGCAGTTTTCAAGGAGGGAGAATGATGGTGGTGATGTGTCATGACTTGGTTGACACCATGGAATAGCAAAGGAGCAGAGTTTTTGGGTGCAGAAGCCAATTTTTAGACGCTACCAAAGCTCGCTATGAAACTGTCCTGTTTTTTTAGAGAGCTATTTTTTAAGGTTTTGGAGCATCTGGGAAGTTTTGGACAACTGGACTCCTCCAACATGTCAAGACGCCTTAACATCAAATATTTATAACTCGAAGGAAGTGTTGTGGAGACAGGTCATCAACCAAAGCTCTCATTGAAGATAAAGGTTATGCACTCCTAAAAAATAGTGTTTTGTTCACATGTCTAGGAGAGTCTTAAATATGTAAAGTGGAAATGAACCTATCATATATCTTTCGAGCATGTGATGCTTATTTTGTAACTGACATGTAACTATTTCACAAAGATAAGGTAGAATATGTAATAAATAGGAGTTAGACTCCTATTAGGAGATGTCTTCTTTAAGGTATAGCTGTCAGTTTCTTGTTAGAAGTCATGTTTTTCAATTATGTGATGTGTCATAGGAGAATTCGATGAATCTAGCCACCAGGAAGATCATCCTTGTTGTAAGAATGTCTATTTAAAGACATAGTATCGAAGTAGTGAGGGGTTGGAGAATTTTTGCACCAAACTGTTTCTTTATGTATTTTGACTTATATCAGTAATACATAGTGACTTTCTTCTTGATAGACCTGAGATTCTCATGGGGTTTTTAATGTCTTATTGATCTACATCTTATGTTTTACCACTTGCAGTAGATTTCATTTCAATTACTCATAATTCATAACTCTATGCACTGACTTCCTTTAGTAATGAAATGATTGTGTTTTCCTATGTTTTATAAGTGAATTTCCTTTGTTAAAGACCTATATTTGCCTCGGCTTCCATGTCAAGAAACCTTACCACTGAAACTACTGAATGTTGACTCCATAAGCCCAATGGTAGCAAACCTAAATTCTTTCAACCTGCAATCATAAAAAACAAGATATAATTTCTATATAGTTAGCCATCTAGTACTATCATTAACCAATATCATAAAATCCATTTGAGAGAGCCCTGTCAAATTGAAGAGGCTAAGCTTTAGTCAAAAGATAGTTTGAAATAGTTACAGTAAGTTGTCCAATCAACAGCCAATCAAGTACAATTTTGTGATAACAATTGGATTCGCCAAGGGATTGGAATCCCTTGAGAGATGATATATGTATGCATTCAGATACAAGGAAACATGTTTGACACAACAAGGTAGGTAACTATTATGTTATTATATTTATTATACACATAAATTTATGTGTTTATGGTAGTATGATGCAGGGAATTGCACGGAAAAATATTGCAATGAAATATTGAAGAAGGATCAGGTTGAGTTTTCCTAGGAAGCCTTGGGAACCCATGGGGGATTGAGTCATGGTGTGTTTCTAGTCTTGTGCTTTTTGTCTTTATGATTTGTTGCACTTGATTTGTAGTTTTTTTTATGTCCAGTGCAAGGCCTTGCCACTAAGTTGTGGTGTCGTATTGCCTTGGTTTTCATGGTCTTTTTTTTTTCTTATTCTTTCCTTTTATGTATGGAGAGTCTTGGGAATTGGTTGGGAAAGAGAAAATTTAATAGAGCTCAGGAAGAGCTTTGTGGTACCCAATAGGTAATGAAAGACTTGGATGAAGCCCTAGTGCATGTATAAGGGCAGCTGAAGGTAAAAATATGACATCCATTTGGATTGGTTGGGTCCATTATGGTAAATGGACGGTGGAATTACAAACATGAGAAAGGTAACACAAAAGCTAAAGTGAATGGATCTGAGGTGTTAGATGCCTTGGCTATGTTGGGAATTATTGTTCTCAATGTTGTTCATATTATGCACACATAAAGGGAGTTCTCTTAACCTATACATTATGATATTTGGTATTTATATTCTGCTCATGATTATGATAATATCTACATATGTATGTATATATGCATGTATGTATTTCATTTTCTGATGGGATCATGATTACTTTATGTTGATGTTTATGTATGCATATATGTATGTATGTCGTGTCTAACAGGGTCATCATGGATCATGAGTGTTAAATGCCAATGTTTATATGTCTATATGTATGTCGTTGTATGACAGGATTATGATTGTTTTATGCTAACAATTATATATATATATATATATATATATATATATATATATATATATATATATATATATATATATATATATATATCTGTCTATTTCACTGTCTGACAGGGTTGTCAAGGATCATTCTTGTAGAGGAATGATTGCTTATGAAGGTGAATGGCATGAAAACGTTCCTAAATACGAGGAATCAAGTGGCAGAGTAGCCTTGACAAATATATGAGGTCAGTATCATGTGGACATGAATTGATATTATATGCTTGTACTATGCCTATGTTTATGTTATGGACTAGTAATGTTGAGGGGTACATCAGCAAAGTGAAAGTAGTGTGATATGCGACATGCTAGGATAAACATGGATAGTGCAAAGACACTAGAAGCAAGGTTTCTTGTGGGGTTAGTGTGTGTTATATGGATGTGCAATAATACTATTGTGTATATGTTGCACATTTTGTATATTCAGCGATTGTACATATGGTGATTTGTACATGTAACATATGTAGTATTGTGTACAAATGATGTTGTATGCATGTTGTATATATGGTGTTGTGTGTATATTGAATATGCAGTTCTAGGTATAGATGGTGCTATGTACATGTTGGATATGCAGTGTTGTGTACATACTGTACTATGTGCATGTTGGATATGCAGTGTTGTGTGCATGTTGGATATGTAGTGTTGTGTATGTATGGTGTTATGTACATGTTGTATGTCCAATGCTATGTACATATGGTGTTGTGTGTGTGTTGTACATATGGTGCTATGTATGATATGGTGTTGTGTGCATGATTGTACATGTGGTGTTGGTTGAAAATGGTGTTGTGTACATGTTGTACATGTGGTCTCATGTGCAGGTGTTGTCATGTACATGTCGTGCATGTGGTGCTATGTACATGTGGTGTCGTGTACATTTCATGCATGTGGTGTTGTGTACACATTGTACATGTGGTGTGGTGTAAATTTGGTGTTGTGTACACGTTGTGTAGGTGGTGCCATATACATGTGATGTTGTGCACACGTTGTGTAGGTAGTGTTGTGTGCAGGTGGAGCTGTGTGTTAGGGTCCTATAATAATAGGATTCATAATTTTGAATTGACTTTGCCGAATATTGTAATATTGTACATACCTTTTCTTTCTGCAAATGTATTCCCATATTTGAAAAAATGAAAAGAGGTTAATGTCCTAAAAGAAAAATCAAAGGACTAAAAGAATCAAAGAATATAAAGTATGAACCCCGCAAAAAGAGATAAAAATAAGATCATGAAAGTGTTTCACATTCAAATGCCACTACTTTAGTTTACTTTATACAAATAAAATTGTGTGCAGCTTATCCAAAATGCCACAATCCATGATGGTCAAACAACTTAATCTTGATCATTCATACTTTAAATTTCATGCTGATAGTTAGAGAATAAAGATCTAGCCAAACTATTTAATCTTGGTAGATCAGTAGTTAGGTAGAGGATAAACGAGCTCATAATTTTAATCTGAGCTGTTGGATGTTATAAGGTTAGAAGTATTTAGTTTTTTTATTAAAAGAAAATAAAAGGGTCAACAAGCTAAAATGCGCCCATAAAAGAAATAAAAATGTTAGGATAAAGAAGGGTAGGCATAAACAATTTTTGCAAGTCATTGCAAAGCATCAGTTGGTTTATGTCTTATTACTAACATCCTTTTAAAAAATACTTTCCCCCCTTCTAAATCATCCCTTCCCCTTCATTTTAACCATTTCCCTTTTACTAATATCCCTTCCCCTCAAAGTAACATTTTAGCCTTCCTAAACCTCTTTACCTAGTTAAAACTCACTCTTTTTACTAAATTTCCTTCTCTTTTATTAATTTCCCTTTTCCAATAAACCCACTTATCCTAAGTTTGAAATATTTAAAACATTTTCGGGTTCCACTGCTAAATCTCTCCCTAGCATTATTTTAACAAACTCCCATTCCTAATGTATTTTAACTTCCTGCCCCATTATGCTATTTATCATATAGTTTAATATCATTCCCTCCACTTTATCTTATTCCCAAATCCCATTATATATTCCCAAAGTATAGTTTATATATTAAAAACCCACTACATATATTTCCCCCTATAGTTTAAATTCCCCTGCTATCATTATTAACGTATTATATTAATATCCCCGATTCATATATATATATATATATATTCCTTTAAATATTACAAAACCCGTATTCATTAATCACAATACATATTTAATCCTCCGCCCATTAGTTACCCCGGATCCCACCTACTATATCCCCAATTCATTCAACTACCTGATATCCTTGACATTGATCAGACGACCCTCACGAAATTTCGCATCCCTAACAGTCTGACACTTAATAAACCTCAGATGTTGCGAAATGAGTGGTTTCGCCCGGCCTCCTCTCTGCCACGTGTCTTTCCCACACTTCATCGCATCCTTCACCCCAAAACCACTAAACCACTCTTCCTCTGTGCAATAACCGCCAATCCGTTTACACCTATTTCAATGATACAACTGATATTTGAAGTCTAAACCATTCTTTGCAATGTGCTGCCTGTCCATTCCTGTGTTTTGTTAAACTGCCATTTGACCTGTGCTGTGCGGTAAACCAAGAAGATCAAACCCGCACCATTGCGTTGAGCCACCATTGTTCTAAAAACCCTGATTTACTATCTATGTTTGAAATTCCAAAGTTGGAAAGGTTGTTTTAAAAACATAATTGAAATGTCCGCAGCCTAGACTCCTTCCACAAGCTTCCCAGATCAATGAGACCTTAGATCACTTCCTTGCATACCTAGATTTTTATTAACAAATGTTTTGTTTTGCAGGTATATCAGCGCACCAAGAAATCTGATAAACAATTGATACTAGTTCAAGATTGTTTATTCCAGATTCTCGAAAATAAATTCGAATGGTTTTCCTCAAACAGGAGATTCCAAGTAATACAACAGAGAAGGGATAATTTACACAGTAAATTGGTTTTAACAGAGTAAAAATGTTTTCACCACCACAGAAAAGATTCTTACAAACTACTCTTCAAAGAAACATTTCATATTTTACATGTGTCTTTAGTAAAAAATCATTTTTACTAAAAACACAGAAGCATGAGAAGTTGAATGATTCACAATGAAAGTAAAAAGTAAAACATGTGAACATATGCAGTTAAAGATTAAAACAAGAACAATAACAGAGTTTAAAGAGCAAAGCAGAGTTAAAAGACAGTTATCAGATGACAAGGCAGAGTGAAAGGGCAGCCAACGTGAAAGACAAAGGAATAAGACAACGTAAGAGACAAACCAGCATGAGAAAAACAAACAAATGACAACAAATCAGACAAAAAAGGGACAAATTTCAATCAGTTGAAAGGTGTCACTACCTTTTAGCCTCCAGATATTTTATTTCCTTAGTTAAAATCCTAGTTAGTTAATAGGATTTTTGTATTATTTTTTGTATAAATACTTCATAATTCGAAGTATTGAGTGTGTGTGGATTGCTACACATTTATATAGTTGTATTGATCTAAAACCCGAGGGTTCATTATACAATTTTCAAGTTAGCAGACTAGATTGAGTAATAAAAGCATTATATTACAAGATTCATGTGTTGATCCACTTTAGTGAAATACTTTCAATTGTTCTTTGTTATTTTCTGAAGTTTTCACATACTTGCATGTTTTTTTAATCCAAATGTTATAACATGAATTATATTTCAGAACTTGTTCAAATACACTCTGTCTTGTACTGTTATTCATTTTCATGTTTTATTCTGATATCCAGATTAGGGAATTCTTCATTTCTCCTTAGTTTCGATTGACCTTTGTCATTTCTTTTATTAACCAGATCTAAGAATCCTTAATTTCTCTCCCATCCTGATTGAAACCATTTCATCATCTAGCCTATAGATCTGAATTTACTTAGCTACCTTGGCCTTTGAACACTTCCTTTAGAACTTGATTCTGCTATGTTTCATGATGCATTGACTCCATTAACCCAATGGAAAATAGACCTACATCTATCCATTTGAATTAGTGATTCCACCACCAAACCAAACCAAAATCAAAACCCAATAAATCTCACATAACTAGCCTAAAATCAACTAAAATCAACAAAGTTAAATCATAAAGAGAGAGCCCTCTCTCAGCATTAGGAAGGCTAGATCCTAAGCTTAAAATTAGGTTTGTGGTTACCTCGGTGAGTTCTTATTTAACCTTGAGAAATTACTGAGTGATAACATTTTGGCGACAATACTGGGGAGACTATCAATTTATTCCTTCAGAAAAATTATACAAGAATCATATCTGATCTATGATGGTGGACAATGATCAAACACACAAAGGTTAAAATCATCCATCTGGCGACTCCAATCAATTTCAAACTCAAACCTCCATTGGAGAAATGAACCCGGAAGAACATCATGGGAATATCAGGTTTTCAACTTGGATCTTAATCGAAGACATTATGTTTATCAAGAAGGTTTTTCAATGTATATTGTATTTTAGTAATGATCTTAGACTAATATTTGATTATTTTCCTTTGAAGACTATAAATATAAAATCTCTTTATCCATTTGAGCAGCTTTATTCTAAAACTTATGATGATCATTTTCCGATTGATAAGCCTCAAGTAATTAAGACTGATCTTACAATCCCTATACATATCCATGTACCTTATAAAGATCTTGATAGGTATAAGCCCCTCATTTTGTTGGAAATACTGAGAGGGGGGGGGGGGGTTAATCAGTATTCCTTTCAATTAGAGCATTAGTTAATAGCAGCAAACAAGAGGAACACAAATGTACATAGTTTTTAAGGTGGAAACCCACTCTGGGACAAAAACCACCTAATGATTTTCTAATAATTCTTTAATATTCAACTCCAATTGAAAATAAAGCTCCAACTTCCTAGAATCTAGAAAATCATTCTTCTCTAGCTCCCACTCGATGGACGCTCCAACGCCCGAGATTCTTCAGTAGTCAACTGAACTGATGCCCCAACACCCAATGAGCTACAACTCACCCTAGCACCACCCTACCATCCTATAGAAGAATCAAAGAAGAATGGACTCCCATACCAGGGAAAATGGTCCACTTTACAATGATATAGAATGATGTAGAAAAAGATATACTAGACCATAATCCAAACTTTCACACAACCACCTAATGATGATCCTAGACCTCCCAACACTGCCTCTTCAACCCTTGGCAGATAGACACTAGTACAATTTTTACAAGAATGTATTTACAATGACTTAGCACAAAGATACCTTTACAATGATTGTATGCAGTGCTGCCCACTTGAAGACTTCATATGATGAACTTCTTGCTGCTGTTATGAATCTTGGTTGCTTCTCTTGTCATGCTACTGTCTTTTGTACCTTTCTTTGCTTTTCTGTTGTAGAAATTCTGGGCCTTTGCAACCCTTTACAACACATGATCTAGTTTTTTCTTGCCTTATAGGAGCTCGATATTGAATCTGGTGTATCTCTGTTATTTAAGATCCTCAATATCTAATTTTTGGTCCTGTAGTATTCCTCTGAGTCATCTTTCCAATGCCATAGGTCTGACCCAATTTGGATTCTTCAAGAGAGAGTTATACCCAATCTCTCACAATTCCCTAATTATGGACTATTTCAGCAGAGCACACTTGTACGACGTTCCACGTGTCATTGTTTCTTCATTTGGCTCTGAAGTTGATAGATAAAAAACTAAATATTGTGCACTATCTACCATTTTTACGAAATTCCAATCTGAGACTCAGAGAGAGAGTTATGACGATTTTACCAAGGTAACTTCTTTGAGATGAATTTCAGGAGCCTGCAAAAACCCTGACTTCCAAAGATCATATCTCCAAACATATTGCGCACATTGATCTGAAATTTTTACAGCATATTTCTCAGGATTTCTGCTTTTCCTCATAAAAATTTTAGCTTCTGAAACTTCGTAGAAAAAACGTTAGAGCAAAAATTCCACGATGACCTGTTTCAGATGGCGAAATCCCTTACATGAGGAAATGAGGATCACAATTTATATAAATGCTTAGGTTAAGAGGGGCTTCAACAAGTGAACATGGGAGGGATTTCAGGAGCTTAAAAAATATTAATTATGACTTTTCAATGACCCATGCCCCAACCCCATGGGGTTTTAGCCCACTAACTGGGGGTACAAACTTCAAACATGAATATCTCTCAAACCGTGAAGAATTACATGGCGTGCCATATATCAATAGAAACATCTCGACAAGTAGAAACCTCAGAAGAATTATTGACCCAGGATACATTAATTTGGTGGGTCAAAATTCTCATGCAATATTGGGTTAGCCCCTGGTGTTGCTTGGGTTGACATCAATGACAATCGTTGATCAATAATCTCCCCCTTTGGCATTGATGGCAACACAAGTACTCCCCCTGCGATCATGACACCTCTTCCTACAACATTATCTTCCCCTTTGACATCAATGGAAAATGGTAACTCCCCCTGAAACACAACCATCCGGCGGACCTGTACACACTTCCACTCCCCCTGACACACAACCATCCTGCAGACCTGTAATCTACTTCCACTCGCCCTTTAGATTTTGAAAAAGGAAAATCTAATGAGAACTTGGGAGAATCCCAAGCTTCTGGCGAAGATACTCCAATGCTGGCGAATATTTAATATGTGATTCTTTTGGTGCTACTTGGAATCTTGCTACTTGTCCAACTACTTGCATAACATCTGGTCGGAAGGCTATTACATATAGAAGACTACTAATCATAGATCTGTACAACCTTTGATCCACATCCTTAGATGAGTCGTCTATGCTCAATTTTCAACCTGTTACCATTTTAGTAAGGATGGGTTTGCAATCTTCCATTTTAAATTTCTTGAGCATTTCCTTGATGTACTTTGCTTGACATATAAATATTCCTTTCTCTTGCTGAGATATTTGAAGCCCTAAGAAGTATGTTAGCTCACCAAGTAAAGATATCTCGAAATCACTTTACACCTTTGTAGCAAACTTCTTACTTAGTCGATCATCATTGCTACCAATTATTGTATCATCCTCTTTAGCTATTGTACATGCTTTAGTTGCTTCATCCAGAGCATATATGTCGTTTGGAGCTCGACTTGTTGTAGCCACAATTTCACCATACACACATTTCCTGATTTCACATTTTGTGGAGTTGAATAGTATTGTGTGTCCTTGATCACACATTTGTCCAACACTGAGCAGTTTGTGATTCATGTTTTCAACCAATAGAACATTCTTAGCTAGAGCATCTTTGCTTCCGAGAGTGACAGTACCTGATCCTATAACATTTGAAGATCCATAATTTCCAAAGGACAAGGTTCCATCCTTCTTCTCTTTCAAAGATACAAATTTATTTCTATCTCCAGTCATATGCGTTGAGCAACCGCTATCAACATACCACACATCTTTTTTCTTTTGAGCCTTGAAAGCGAGAGCACAATTATCATTCTTCTTCTTCTTCCATGTTCGTTCGTTTTGTGGCTTCGAAGATTCTTCTGGAGGATTTTCAAGTCTGTATTCTTTGGCTATGTGTCCAAAGTTTTGACATTTGTAACATTCAATATTATTTCTTAAATGTTCAAATCTATTGATGTTTTGTTGAGCCCTGGGAGGTTCATATTTGACAGATCTCCTGGAATTGTATTCGTTCCTAGGGTACATGCGACATTCTACAGCTTTATGACCAAATTTTCCACATGAATAACAGTATCCATAAAAAATATGTTGGTACCTGGATGGAAATTTTTGTCGGGGAATTGTCTTCCAAGGCTGTTCTTGCGAATCTTGTCCAATGAAGTCTACATGCATGTTAGATCTCATAGGTTCATTGTATTTTTTTGTAGAAGGTCCTGCTTCTTCTTCTTTGTAACCGATGCCAGTTTTTTCGTTGTAAGATCGTTGATTGTTGATGAGTTCTTCCAATTCCCTTGAGGTGTTGGCATAGTTTTGGATAGTTTTTCCTTTCTTCACTTCCTCACGCAACGAGACTACTTTGGCTTCTAATTATTCTCTTTCTTGGTTGCTTTCTTCCAACTTCTTTTGAGGTGACTCTTCAATGCATTTGTGTTCTTCAACTTCAATTTTGAGACCTTGAACTTGTTCTTCAAGAGTTTTGGAACAGTTCTTCTCCGCCTTGATTGCTTCCTCATAAAATTATTCCATGGTCCATCCTTCTTCTTTGTTGTTTGATACCTCTTGTTTATTGTGCTTGGCCATAAACAATACTCTCTCATTGGCTTCTTCTTCACTGTCATTGTCTTCATCGGATGATGAGATATCTTCTTTAGAGAGAAAGTTCCTTTTGGATCCTTGCTTGTTGAATTTCTTAAAACCTTTCTTTCCTTTTGAGTTACCATTACTTATGTTTGGAAATTTTGCTGCAAAATGCCCAACCTCATTACAACTGAAACATATCAATGGAAGTTTACCTTTCAATTGTCCCTTACCAATTTTTAGTTTTCTTGTGAAGTAAGCATATTATTCATCTAAAATACCTTCTTAATCATCTCCCTTTTCTTCACACTTGCAGGTGCATGTCTTTTCAATTAAAGGTTGTTTATCCTTATTGGTTTTCTTAGATGCAACAAACGCAGTTTCTAGATGCAAAGTACCCTCTTTTTCATCAAGTCTTATTTCATATGCTATGAGAACTCCATGTAATTCCTCTTTGCTGCGTTTGTCCAGATTTGCATTGTATTCTAAGACCGATACCTTTGAGTTGAATCTCCCTGGTAACGTTCTAAGAATCTTCTGTATAATAGTCTTCTCGTCAACTGGCTCTCCCAATCCTTCCAGAGTATTGGTTATTTCATCAACGTATTGGAAGTATGCAACAATGTTGCAATATTCTTTCATTCTGAGTTGCTCAAATTTTGCTCTATATATTTGAAGCTTTGCTTCTTTGACATTTGAGTCACCTGCATATATATTCTCAAGCTTGTCCCATACATTTTTGGCAGTTTTACAACCCAAAATCTTATGATAACTAGATTCAATAAGTCCACTGATAATAATATTCTTTGCTTTTGCATCATTTACCAAATTCTTCTTACCTTGTTCATCCATAGTTGATGTAAATCCATTTTGAGCAGTGTCCCATACTTCGTAACCTTGCGCCAAGAGATAAACCTCCATTCTTCCTTTCCAGAGTGCATAATTATTTTCATTGAATAGAGGTACACCATTCTTGGTATGCTCCATGACCTCCTTCCAGTTGTTAAACTGCTATTGAAGGAACCAAGCTCTGATACCAATTGTTGGAAATACTGAGAGGGGGGGGTGAATCAGTATTCCTTTCAATTAGAGCATTAGTTAATATTCAATTATTATCAGTGTTTGTAAAATGATAGCAGCAAACAAGAGGAACAAAAATGCACACAGTTTTTAAGGTGGAAACCCACTCTGGGACAGAAACCACCTAATGCTTTTCTAATAATTCTTTAATATTCAACTCCAATTGTAAATAAAGCTCCAACTTCCTAGAATATAGAAAAGCATTCTTCTCCAGCTCCCACTGGATGGATGCTCCAATGTCCAAGATTCTTCAGTAGTCAACTGAACGGATGCCCCAACACCCAATGAGCTACAACTCACCCTAGCACCACCCTACCACCCTATAGAAGAATAAAAGAAGAATGGACTCCCGTACCAATGAAAATGGTCCACTTTACAGTGATATAGAATGATGTAGAAGAAGAAGATATACTAGACCATAATCCCAACTTTAACACAACCACCTAATGATGATCCTAGACCTCCCAACATTTCCTCTTCAACCCTTGGCAGATATACACTAGTACAATTTTTACAATAATGTATTTACAATGACTTAGTACAAAGATACCTTTACAATGATTGTATGCAGTGTTGCCCACTTGAAGACTTCATATGATGAACTTCTTGCTGCTGTTATGCATCTTGGTTGTTGCTCTTGTCATGCCACCCTTTGCTGCACGTTGCTTTGCTTTTATGCTGTAGAAATTCTGGTCCTTTGCAACCCTTGACAACACATGATCTAGCTTTTTCTTGCCTTATAGGAGCTTGATATTGAATCTGGTGTATCTATGTTATTTCAGATCCCCAATATCTAATTTTCAGTCCTATAGTAGTCCTCTGAGTCATATTTCCAATGCCACAAGTCTGACCCAATTTTGATTCTTCAAGAGAGAGTTATACCCAATCTCTCACAATGCCCTAATTATGGACTGTTTCAGCAGAGCACACTTGTACGGCGTTCCACGTGTCATTGTTTCTTCATTTGGCTATGAAATTGATAGAGAGAAAACTACAGGTTGTGCACTATCTGCCAATTTTTACAGAATTCCAATCCGATACTCAGAGAGAGATTTATGACGATTTTACCAAGGTCACTTCTTTGAGATGAATTTCAGGAGCCTGCAAAAACCCTGACTTCCATAGATCATATTTCCAAAAATATTGTGCACCTTGATCTGAAATTTTTACAGCAACGTTCTCAGGATTTCGGCTTCGCCTCATAAAAATTTCAGCTTCGCCTCATAAAAATTTCAGCTTCGCCTCATAAAAATTTCAGCTTCTGAACCTTAGTAGAAAAAAATTTAGAGTGAAAATTCCATGATGACATGTTTCAGATGGTGAAATCCTTTACATAAGGAGGAAATGAGGATCACAATTTATATAAATGCTTAGGTTGAGAGAGGATTCAACAAGTGAACATGGGAGGGATTTCAGGAGCTTAAAAAATATTAATTATGACTTTTCAATGACCCATGCCCCAACCCCGTGGGGTTTTAGCCCACTAACTGGGGGTACAAACTTCAAACATGAATATCTCTCAAACTGTGAAGAATTACATGATGTGCCATATATCAACGGAAACATATTGACAAGTAGAAACCATAAAAAGAATTATTTACCCATAATATATTAATTTGGTGGGTCAAAATTCCCATGCAATATTGGGTTAGCCCATGGTGCTGCTTGGGTTGACATCAATGACAACTGCTGATCAACACATTTTACCTCCTATACTCCATGATGTCCCTCATAACTATTACATCTATCTTCCCAAGTTTGATGGAGAGAATGGTAACATCACTGTAGAAAAACATATTCAAGGTTTTGAAAATTATATGGACTTATTTGAAATTGATGAAGATGATGTTAGAATCAAGCTTTTTTCTCTTTCTTTGCAAAGTAAAGTAAAGAGTTGGTTGAAAAACCTGCCTATTGCAAGCATCTCAAATTTCCAATAGTTTATCAAAATTTTCCTTGATAGATGGATAATCAAAGTTAATCTTCTTATGATCATATAAGAATACAATCAGTTGAAAATAAAGTCAAATGAGACAATACCACAATTTTCTGACATATTTAATCAAGTTTACTATTCAATGCCATCAAATATTAGACCTCCTCCTGATTTAGATCTCTTGCATTATCCAAAAGCATTTGATCCAAAAATAGAATTTCAGTTAAGAGAAAGAAATCCCTCAACACTTGAACAAATGGATAACATTGTAGTAGATGTAGAAGTTCATCTGCTAATTAGAAGGGAAAATTTGAAAGCAGAAGAAGAAAAGAAAAACATTGCAGAGGTAAAACTTGATATTTTGGTAAATAAAATAGAGGAAATGATACAAAAGATAACCATGAAAGATGACTTTTTTATTCAAGATCACCATGACCCACTTATTGCAAGAAAAGAAGATGTTGCAGGCCATAAACATTTTCAGGAAAATTCTAATTACCATAGTTCAGAAAATGGATTTACATATCAATATGTAGAAGAGAAGTTTACTGATCTAATGTGTATGTTGGATGACATTCCTTCTTTTAATGATTTTCCTAAGTATGATCAGTATGATGATAATTATGTTCTTCAACTTCAAGATAACTTTACAGAGCAATCAGCAACTAGTTTAGGAAATGAGGAAATGCAGTTTCAGCAGCTTGAATACAGTGATCAACCAATACAAATCAGTTATGAGATATAAGAAGAAAGTGCAGAAAATTGGGAAGTAAGTCAAGGATCTTTGCCTCTTTGTTTTGCTTCATTTCAGTTTATCAAAGACAACTTTAATAAAATAAAAAATCAGCATTGTTCAAGTATTTTTATTAACAACAATGAAGAAAATAAAACCCTTGATCAGGATTCTTCAGTTTCACAATTAAAGTTATCAAATTCCATCGAATTACCTGATCAAGTAACACAGGAAAATTCTATACCACTATGTTTTGAATCATTTCAATTTTTAAAGGAAATGTGGTATAATATCTCAAAAACAAAGGATAAGCAGCCTGCAGAAATCTATGAAGTTCCATTCAGACCTATATGCAATATGTTGCAACATTCCTTCCAAGTTTTTCATGATCTAATAGCTGAAGTGTTGAATAATGAACGCATTTCAAATTTTTATCCTTTAACTAACTTTGAGCTTCAGAGTCAAAATGAAAAAAGTCTCATCAGACAAACATTTCCATCAGTAGATATATCATCATAGAGCTTCTATGGAAATCTACAATTACCTCAGGACAATCACAGATTAATTTTGTAGGGAGATAACAATTCAGTTTCATGGCATGGAGGCCATCCAAAACAGATGTACAGTTGCTTCGATTAGTTTAACATTTGTACATATACCTTGGAAAATCATTTTGTACAGTTTCTAGAGTCAACAAAGGAAATAGAGTATTAGGCTTACCTTCACATTGTTGACACATTTTTATTGAGTTGCAAAACTACAATTTTGATCACCAGCAAGCATATGGAGCAAAATACATCAATGTATATAATGCTTGAATGGTTGCATTGGCTTTTTCATTTTACCTAACCAACAGTTGGACAACTAATTAGAGTAATTAGGTAGAATTTCAGTTTTATTGGATTTGTTTTCAATAGAAAGTTTATTTCAGTCTCAATTTGATTAAATTTAGTTTTCAACAAGTGTTGAAATAATTCATTAAGATTTAAAGCCTAGAAGAAGGTCTTAAAGTCTTGATGATCAAGTAGTTTGGTTTGAAGGTTGCAACACCTTTTAGTTTCAGATCAAATTTTAGTTTGCAGAAAAAGGTGTGATTTCAGTTCAGGATTTCTAGTCACAGTGATTATACAACAAAGCATATGCATGCTTGGGATTGGCCCAATGGATCAGGCTACTAATCGACGGTGTTCTTGAAATCTCACAAGGATATGCCATCCCCATGTGAAGCCACTGTTAGGGTCCTATAATAATAGGATTCGTAATTTTGAATTGACTTTGCTAAATATTGTAATATTGTACATGCCTTTACTTTCTACAAATGTATTCCCCTATTTGAAAAAATGAAAAGAGGGTAATGTCCTAAAAGAAAAATCAAAGGACTAAAAGAAACAAAGAATATCAAGTACGAACCCCACAAAAAGAGATAAAAATAAGATCATGAAAGTGTTGCACATTCAAATGCCACTACTTTAGTTTACTTTATACAAATAAAATTGTGTGCAGCTTATCCAAAATGCCACAATCCATGATGGTCAAACAACTTAATCTTGGTCATTCATACTTTAAATTTCATGCTGATAGTTAGAGAATAAAGATCTAACCAAACTATTTAATCTTGGCAGATCAATAGCTAGGTAGAGGAAAAACGAGCTCATTAGTTTAATCTGAGCCATTGTACGTTATAAGGTTAGAATTAGTTAGTTTGTTTATTAAAAGGAAATAAAAGGGTCAGCAAGCTGAAATGTGCTCATAAAAGAAATAAAAATGTTAGGATAAAGAAGGGTAGGCAAAAACACTTTTTGCAAGTCATTGGAAAGCATCAGTTGGTTTAATTCTTATTACTAACATCCCTTTAAAACAGAATTTCCCCCCTTGTGAAGCATCCCCCCCCCCTTCATTTTAACCATTTCCCTTTTACTAATATCCCTTCCCCTCAAAGTAACTTTTTCCCCTTCCTAAAACTCTTTACCTAGTTAAAACTCACTCTTTTTACTAAATTTCCTTCTCCTTTATTAATTTGCCTTTTCCAATAAACTGACTTATCCTAAGTTTGAAATATTTAAAGCATTGTTGGGTTCCACTGCTAAATATTTCCCCGACATTATTTTAACAAACTCTCATTCCTAATGTATTTTAACTTCCCGCCCCATTATGCTATTTATCATATAGTTTAATATCATTTCCTCCACTTTATCTTATTCCCAAATCCCGTATTATATTCCCAAAGTATAGTTTATATATTAAAGACCCACTACATATATTTCCCCCTATAGTTAAATTCCCCCGCTATCATTACTAATGTATTATATTAATATCCCCGATGTATATATATATATATATATTCCTTTAAATATTACAAACTCTGTATTCATTAATCATAATACATATTTAATCCTCCGCCCATTAGTTACCCCAGGACCCACCTACTATAACCCCAATTCATTGAACCACCCAATCTCCTTGACATTGATTGGACGGCCCTCACGGCATTTTGCATCCCTAACAATTTGACGCTTAATAAACCTCGGATGTTGTGAAATGAGTGGTTTCACCCGGCCTCCCCTCTACCATACATCTTTCCCATGCTTCATCGCATCCTTCACCCCGAAACCACCAAACCACTCTTCCTTTGTGCGATAAACACCAATATTTTTACACCTATTTCAATGATACCATTGATATTTGAAGTCTAAACCATTCTTTGCGATGTGATGCCTGTCCAATCCCTGCGTTTTTTTAAACCGCCATTTGACCTATGTTGTGCGGAAAACCAAGAAGATCAAACCCCGCACCAATGCATTGAGCCACCATTGTTATAAAAACCTTGATCTACTATCTATGTTTGAAAGTCCAAAGCTGGAGAGGTTGTTTTAAAAACATAATTGAAACCTCCGCAGCCTGGACTCCTTCCACAAGCTTCCCAGATCAATGAGACCTTCAGTCACTTCCCTGCAGACCTGGATTTTTATTAGAAAATGTTTTGTTTTGCAGGTATATCAGCTCACCAAGAAATATGATAAACAATTGATACTAGTTCAAGACTGTTTATTCTAGATTCTTGAGAATAAATTCGAATGGTTTTCCTCAAACAGAAGATTCCAAGCAATAAAGCAGAGAAAGGATAATTTACATAGTAAATTGGTTTTAACAACGTTTTCACCAGCACCACAAAGATTCTTACAAACTACTCTTCAAAGAAACATTTTGTATTTTACATGTGTCTTTAGTAAAAAATCATTTTTACTAAGAACATAGAAGCATGAGAAGTTGAATGATTCACTATGAAAGTAAAAAGTAAAACATGTGAACAGATGCAATTAAAGATTAAAACAAGAACAGTAACAGAGTTTAAAGAGAAAAGTAGAGTTAAAAGACAATTATCAGATGACAAGGCAGAGTGAAAGGGCAACCAACGTGAAAGACAGAGGAATAAAACAACATAAGAGACAAACCCGCATGAGAAAAACAAACAGATGACATCAAATCAGATAAAACAGGGACAACTTTCAATGAGTTGAAAGGTGTCACTACCTTTTAGCCTCCAGTTATTTTATTTCCTTAATTAAAATCCTAGTTAGTTAATAGGATTTTTGTATTAGTTTTTGTATAAATACTTCATAATTCGAAGTATTGAGTGTGTGTGGATTGCTAGACATTTCTATAGTTGTATTGATCTGAAACCTGAGGGTTCATTATACCGTTTTCAAGTCAGAAAACTAGATTGAGAAATAAAAGCATTATATTACAAGATTCATGTGTTGAGCCACTTCAGTGAAGTACTTTCAATTGTTCTTTGTTATTTTATGAAGTTTTCACATACTTGCATGTTTACTGAATGCAAATGTTATAACAGGAATTATATTTCAGAACTTGTTTAAATACACTCTGTCTTGAACTATTATTCATTTTCATGTTTTCCTCTGATA
The DNA here is from genome assembly GCA_034641835.2 of Pinus albicaulis. Classification (NCBI taxonomy): domain Eukaryota; kingdom Viridiplantae; phylum Streptophyta; class Pinopsida; order Pinales; family Pinaceae; genus Pinus; species Pinus albicaulis. Next base: position 1,201,525,345 of record CM076572.1, on the reverse strand, counting down.
TTCAGATTAGAGAATTCTTCATCGCTCCTTAGTTTCGATTGACCTCTGTCATTTCTTTTATTATCCGGATCTGAGAATCCTTAATTTCTCTCCCATCCCGATTGAAACCATTTCATCATCCAACCTAAACATCTGAATTTACTCAACTACCTTGCCCTGTGAACACTTCCTTTAGAACTTTATTTTGCTCTCTTGCTTGATGCATTGAATCCATTAGCCCAATGGAAAACAGACCTACATTTATCCATATAAATTAGTGATTCTACCACCAAACCAAACCAAAATCAAAACCCAATCAATCTCACATAACTAGCCTAAAATCAACTAAAATCAACAAAGTTAAATCATAAAGAGAGAGCCCTCTCTGAGCATTAGGAAGGCTAGATCATAAGCTTAAAAGTAGGTTTGTGGTTACCTCAGTGAGTTCTTTCTTTAACCTTGAGAAATTACTGAGTGATAACACTGTGTACAGATTGTGCATACGATATTGGTATATATGTGGTATTATGCGCATGTCGTATATGTTGTGTCGTATGCCAGTGTAGGCATATGTATTTTGTTCTATTATACACCGGGTGTAGATGTATGTGTTGTGTGTCAGTGTAGGCATATGTATTGTGTTGTATTGTACATCGGATGTAGGTGTATGTGTTGTATGATGGTGTAGGCATATGTATTGTGTTGTATTGTACACCGGATGTAGGTGTATGTGTTGTATGATGGTGTAGGCATATGTATTGTGTTGTATTGTACACCGCGTGTAGGTGTATGTGTTGTATGTTGGTGCAGGCATATGTATTGTGTTGTATTGTACACCGGGTGTAGGTGTATGTGTCGTATTCCAGTGTGGGTGTATGTATTGTGTGGTGTTGTACGCCTTGTGTGGATGTACGTGTTGTACATTATGTGTATGTGTACATAGTTGAAGAGAAGGCATTGGTGATTTCCGGGTTTGGCAACCGATCCAGTGTGTGTACAAAAAGAACAAATCCAGAAGTAAGTACCAATGAAGGATAAGTATCAGTATTTTGTTTAAGTTTTATTATGCATGTGATCTATGATTCTAACTTATGATGGTTACATGTGATTTATGATTATGGTTTATGATGATTTCATGCAATTCATTATTTTAATTGACGATGGTTTCATTTTGAGCTAACAGTATGTGATATTTTTATACATGATAACTAGTTTTACATGTGGTGACAGGAACATGGTAATGCCCTCTTAAATTTAAACTTTGTACATATTTTGAATATGCAAAACTAAGTATATCTTGATTTTTTTTGGTAACCTAGAGGAGTCGACAACTAGGTTAGTCTCATACTCGGATGACACGAGGTCAATTTTGGCCGCTACCACTATACCTATGGGGGCTTACGACCTATCATCCTCTCTGTAGACTAGGTCGCGACCAAGGGATTGAACCTTATATCTCTTAGCTTACATGACTTCACATCACTTCGATCACCAAATGTGCTACCCCCTTGGGAAAAATATACCTTGAATATTGATAGTTTGAACCATTTAAATTCTTAGCAGTATTATGTTATAATCTTTTCAAACTTTCTATGTAGCTAAATAGTTAGTAACCTTGCATTCTTAGTATAGTATGGATTTTTCCTTAACACTAGTTTTAAAATTGATGGATAATTGTGAAACTAATAGGAGAATTATAATTTCAACTTACATATAGCAAGCATAATGATATGAATGATGCACTTGTTTTTTTCAACCCTATCGTAGTCCTTAGGTTGAACCTTTGCACCTGTAGTTAATATTTGAATTTCGTATGGTGAATTTTGTTGTGATTGGATTCTTCAATGCTTTTTTAGCATTCTAAAAGCTTGAAATGATCCTTCATTAGTATATAATTATTGTATAATGGCATTCATACTACATACTTTGATGCATATGATAATCCAAGTTGTAAGTCTACATTGATATTGTTGAATGTAGTTCTTGAAAATGCTTTGAGATTAGGACCAATGCAACTTGAGTCCTAAAAGAGCTTATCTTTGTGTTGATATTCTATTATAAATATCTGTGATATGTCAATTTCAATCTACAATTTTCTACTTGGCATATGCCTTGTAGTGATATTTAATGATGAATTCATTTCTCCATGCTTGAATCTTTTGAATCTCTGAAACCTATGCAAAAGATATTGAAATATTATTAACAATACATATCGATAATCACAAAATAATTTTTTTTTTCTCAGAATGGAACTACCATTTATGTTTTTCACCTTTTTTATACCTCATGGTACCTCACAAAGGGTTTCAAAATATAAAAGAACTTATTTTTAGTTTACAAAGCAATATTTTCGAGTTAATAAATGTTTTATATGCCTCATAAGAGGTATTCACCATAGGAATTTATTTACATTATATATATATATATATATATATATATATATATATATATATATATATATATATATATAATCTAGTCTAAGTTTAAAGTATTGCTACTTTCAATTGTCTTTGAATGACATCCGTAAAATTAGAAAGACTTGAATTATTCTTTCAATAATGGATTTTTGTATAAGTTGATCCCATGTCCATTGACGAAACAAGATTCCCTTTCTTCATTCACTATTATGCTTCTCACCAATCCATTATCATGGTAGATGTTAATTTCATATGGTCTTGACCACCTTTTTTTTAACTTGCCTTGAAATCCTTAAAGAATCATATAACAAAGCCTAGTGTTCTACCTTGAACCTTTTTGTATTGATACATTTATCATGTCATTTGACTCTTTGTTGATAGATAACTTTAGTGTGAAACAAGGCATATTTTCTACATTCATCCAGTGCATTACGTTTATTTAACTTTTTAAATTTTTGCTTCAAAGAGATCAAGTCCAAAGTCTAGAGTTTTGTTGTTGTTGTTTTTAATTTTGAATTCAATTGGGATCCTAACTATATTTCGATAAACCAACTCGTAGGGTGTAAACCTTGTAGTTGTCTTCCATGGTGTGTTATATGTCCATGTTTATTTTTTTAATACGTTTTCCCAATCCCATCTATACTTCTCCAATGTCTTGGTTGGTATCTTTTTCAATTCTTTGTTTGTTACCTCTACTTACCCATTTTCCTAACAAAGATATATAATAGGTTTCCTATGCTAAATTTTGTATAACTCCATGAGATTTTCAATGAGTTTTAATGTAAAATAAGCAAGGAAAATTTTAAGGATGGAAACTTATCTTAAAGATTAGAAACCTTGGCGAATCTTACTAATCCATAATATGAAAACTATAAAATAATTAATGATATTTTAGTAAAAATATTAAAATTTCTAGTGATTTTATATAGTCTCTATAGAATTTTGGCGATTTTTAAGGTAAAATAATTTGTTCTTATAAAATTTGGGCGAATCACTTTTAGGAAAAAATGGGAATTGGCGAATCTTTTTTTTTTGAAAAAATATGGAAAATTAGCCCATCTACGAATAGTAGCCCCTAGAATTTTCCCTGAAAATAAGGTATTTATTATGTTATAATCTTCTTTAGCACCCTACACCTTGTAAAAATGTCCTCGTAAAGAAAATTTGTTATTTTCTCTTCTTTAGAACTCTTCATTGACTTCACCTCTACCGACTTTGTTATGTAATCTATGAAAACTACTGTGTTATTTTTGGTTAGACAATAGACACATGGGCCCTGCAAAATCTAATTCCCATTTTCAAATGGCTATATGGATATATGTGGTTGTAGTGGAATTTCATTTTTTTTTGTAGGCTTCCCTATTATTTGACATAACACAACTGGATATATATTTTACAGTCTTTGTGTAATGTTGTAATAATGCCATTTACAAGGAGTTTTGTGAGTTGTTATTTTTGCAACATACTGGCCTCACATAGTTCATTATGGAAAGCATGTAGAATATCATATATTGTGTCCTCTCTAATGCAATGGTGAAGCATGTGGTTTGGTACAAGCTTGAACAATTGAACAAGTAGCCGTTTATCTATGTTTACATGGCACTTTGTTTACAACCTTACAACATTGCTAAGCTTTCATTGGAGTCCACATACCGGTTGAGCCAGCAATTCAATTGGTATTTATATCAAAGGTTTTATATTTAAATATGGGCGCACATATATGTAATACATATCAAACCAACGCATATATAATAACATTAATATATGTGATAATACGTTGATATATATTAACGTATTCTCCACAGAATTATTACTGCTTATAAACAAACCTTGGGATAGGTTTAAATGCATTGTTGTATATATAACACAAAACCGTCGCATATATTAATGTTACTATATAGGGTTTGAAACCATATGATATGTATCAATGTGACCACCAGGCTTTACATTTAAAGCCACCGTATATGTGTATCAAAACCGCCGGAGGGTTGGAGGATAGGTCGGGCGGAGCTTTCGACCCGCCGACCTCCAAAAATGAATATAAACCAATGTCTTCGCACAGTCGGGGAGACCAGTTGGACTACGAAATGAGAGTCAAAATTTGTAAGTTCGTCCATCGGAAACTGTATTTTAACTTGCAGAGAGGCGAACGCGCCCAAACCACCAGCGCGCCTATCAAGGCTGTTTTGAGCAGGCAGAAGGCGGATTTTGCACAAAGAAAGGCGGTTTTCTTCCAGGAAGGCGGTTTTTCCAGATTGCAGAGTGGTTTTTTGACTTTCTAGGGGGTCTGGAAGTCATTGTGGCTAAACATAGACAAATTGGTACTCATTTTGACCGAAATTCCGAGCTCATGTTTGTAAAGCATTTTGAAGACATAATAGAAAGGTCAGCGCTAGAAGCTAAAGGACCAGGAGACGTAGCCAGGAAGTCTGGTGAACTCCTTATTAAATTTTGTCGTGTTGATATGTTTTAAATGTGTTTTTAATGGCTTATGTCGTTTATGTTAATTGCAATCTTTTCGATCTATTGCATAAATAACATAAGCAAGTTCACATAGATGTCAGTTATTCATTTTTCATAATTCAGATCATTTTTACAACAACATTCTATTTTCTAGGCTTGTTAGGTATGGTTAGGTCAAATTCTTGTTGTAACATACCTAATATCCTTAATACATTTTTGAGTGTATGGGGTATCTAGACCCAACATCCTAGGTCACCTTAAGGAAGTGGGGTTATAAAAATTTATCTTCTTTTAACAATCCCAAACATGTTTTCTAAGTTCAATATCATCCTTTGTTCATCAAGGGCATTTTAATGATATAAATTTCATCTCATTCTGAGCTTTGGGCACAAAATTATGGTCTTCATAAGATTAATTTTTTATGCCACGTCAACATTTTGCGTAGTTCCATGTCATTTGAAGTGTGTCTAACACATGGCAAGCCCACACCCAAGTGTCACCATGTCAGCACTCCCCACTAGCAAGCCATGGAAATTGTCATCTTAGCATGTCACGGTAGATGACACATCAACCACCATGTCATTTCCTTCATACCATCATTTCATGTCAGCATGTCACACTAGCAAGCCATGTTAGCTACCACATCACCAACATCCACCATCTACATGGCTTGGGGTTCATCCTATGCAAGTTCCACATGTCTGCCACATGCTCTATCTAATTGGAATTCAAATCTAGGTTTTTATTTTTGTGTTCAACTTGAATTTTATAAAAGCTTTCAGATCCCAGACCTCCACTTAACGTTGTCATCAGGGTTCCTTCATGTGTGAGGTTCTAATACTGCGGGGTTCCATCCATATGACCCTCCACATCTAGACATTTCAAAAGATGGAGTGTAAATAAAGTTCTAGATGCCCATGTATTTTTAATAACATCTTATTTGGCATTGTTTGTTAGCTAAAAAGTTTGTAACGACATTTTATTCTCTAGCATTTTCAAGTATGGTCTCTAGCATTTTCAAGTATGGTTAGGTAAAATTCTTACAATGATAATAGACATATAATAATTCTTCCATTCAAAACTATTTTATTCATTAAATATTTATTTTGAGTGGTTAGAGTGTACACGTAGTAGGTAACCAAGGGGATTACACTAAAATAACAAATAGATGCTTATCTAGAAAAAATTCATCAACAACTTTCTATTTTGCATTGTTTTTTAACTTAAAAAAAATAAAAATAAAAATAAATAAATAAATTTTCAATGATTTTCAAGTATGGTTAGGTAAAATTATTGCTATAACACACCTAGTCCCCTTAATACCTTTCTGAGGGTGGTATCCAGACCCTAACTCATGGGTCCTTTTATGGAAGAGGGGTTATCAAAATTTCTCTTCTTTTAAGAATATAAAACCTCTTTTTTTAATCCACCATTTTCTTCTGCTCGTCGAGAGCTCTCCTGTGATATAAGTTTCATCTCATTCTGAGCTCTGGGCACAATGTTATGGCCTTAAGGATATTCTTTGTTTATGCCACATCAACATACCACAAAATCACATGCCCATGTGTAACCACTGCAATGTGCCATGTCATCTTATACATGGTAGCCTTATGCCCTAGTGTCTCCTTCTCAACATGCTACGTTAGAAAACAACATCAATTTCCATGTTAGAATTTTGCGGTGTATTCCACATAGGCCACCACATCATTTCCTTTGCATCATCATGGCACACTAGCATGCCATGCTAAAATTCCATGTCAATTTCCACATAAAAAAAATTATCCACCTAAATAACTTGGTGTTCCTTCCCCATGGGTTCCACATATCTACTAAGTGTTATATCTAGCTAGCAACCAAATATGGTTTTTTTTTTAGTTCAATTTGGATTTTATAAAAAGTTCTAGATCCTAGACCTCCACGTAACCCTGTCATTAGGGTTCCTTCAACTTCCTCCATACACTAGGTTCCAATACCACAAGGTTCCACCCTTTTGGTTCTTCACATGAGAATGTTTCAAAATATAGAGCTTGAATAGAATTCCATATGCCTAGATATCATCAACAACTTCCTATTTTTCATTGTTTGTTAACTTACATACAAATTTGCAACAACATTTTATTTTCTTGGATTTTCAGGTATGGATAGTTCAAATTATTGTGGTAATAAAAAGCATCTAATAAGTATTCCATTAAAAACTGATTTATTCATTATATATTTATCGTCTAATGGTTAGAGTTTACACATAATAGGAAACCAAGTGGATTCCATTTAAATAGAAAATAGTTTCTTATATATAAAAGAGTCATCAATAACCCCTTATTTTGCATTGTTTGTTAACTTAGATAAATATTTTGCAACAATATTTTGTTTTTTAGGCTTGTCAAGTATGGTTAGGTCAAATTATTGCAGTGATAACAAGCATCTAATAATTCTTCCATTCAAAACAAACTTATTCATTAAATATTTTTTGTCGATGTAACACACTCCTCCCACATTTACCCAAGCTATCCAGTCCACTGGGGTAAACATGCGATGAGGGGCTACTATGATGTGATTTGACTCCCCATGTATAGTTAAGGAAGTGGAACCAACAAAACAAAACCAAATTGACCTTCCACACATGTACGAAACCTCCAGGACCCAACCAACCTTTCCAGGTGGCCAACCACTGAGGCAACTTAACTTTTCACTAATCCAACTCCCCAGTCGCTCCCTTGACAAGCCATGCATGTGATTTTAGGCCTCCAATCACTGCTACAATAAGGGAAAGCCAACGACTATGGAATTTTTCAACTTTTTTTGTGTCAGCGAGCTCAAATTTTGTGCTATGTTTTCAGGGGCAGGACTCAGACCAATGCACAAAACTTCATGAAACTTCAGAAATGGTAAATAACACTAAGACAAAGGTACTAATTCAAACATTTGATCAATGAATTATGACATGAATTTCATCAAACATGTCACAAATATGCATTGTACAAGTCATAACAACAGATCTGAGCATAGGGGTCTCATACTTATCTGAGAATCACTAAGAAGGATTGATGCTTTATCACATTAGCTACATTATCATCTATTAGGTCACATATTCATTTATCGTTCATTTTCAAATCAAAACATGATGAGAGCCATACATCATCACTGTCATAAAATACACCCATAACCAAGTCATATAAAAAATAGAAATAACAAAGAGACAACAACCATAAAATCCACATATAAACCAATACATTTACACATGAAATACCAAGGACAAGGAACTCTTATTAATGAATGCATAAGCTAACCGGGTTTGGGACTTCCATGTAACACCCAACCATAGATTGGTTGAACCAAATATTTCTTTCATCCAATCACCCCCGTGCCATATTCCAAACATGGATGTGGGACTCATAACCAAAATCAACCAGGGATTCCCGAGGCTAAACCACCTCAAAATCATCAATAGAACCAGGCTTTAACACGATCCTCATGAGATCACTAGGCCCTAAACAAGCATGGATTCCATCGGATTTCTTGACCTACACCATGAGGAATTTTCTTGTCTCCTAGTCTCTAGGTTTTACTGCAATTCACGGTCTGATTTAGGGATCACTAGGACTAATTGAGACTCCACCCTCCAGTATTTAACGTATATCGACCTACCATTCACCAGCCAAGGATTCCTAGGCATGATCGAGGGCAACCACCTATAGGCTTTATCGTATATCTTGTCATTCATCGGTCTAGGATTCCTAAGCCCACCAAGGTAACAAAAAAATTGGCTTTCCTGCAACCCATAATACGGTTCAAGGGTCACTAAGCCAAGACCTTACCGTAATCCACACTTTAGTTCAGGGATCACTAGGCCATGTGTTATTTCTTTTAGAGTTCCACCTCACTCAGTTTCAAATCCATCCGGAAATCCAACTCAACCAAAACATGACAACCCCATCACACCATGGATATCCAGAAATGGAAAGGCTAGGACGAAAACATTGTCACACCTAGAAAAACCCATGCCTATGAAATCAAGAGAACCAATTACACACATACATGTACCATGCATTAGAAATCTAGCAAGGAAATCACACATGCAAATCGATACCTGCAAATAATCTCATTGTAGTTGCTTGATCCTTCTTTTCATTGCTTGGTATTTTCTTCCTCTTTCCTTCTTTTCTTTCCTTGATCCAATGTTGAAGTGCTCTAAGAAAAATCCAAGTGTCCAAGAGTGAGAGAGAGAGAGAATAGAGAGAGAGCTCCAAAACTAAACTGACAAAAGGTACCAACTGATCCTTAGAAGCCTTTTTATTAATGAGGCCTCTATTTTCTTCAAATTCCATTATTTTCATAAATAAATTTCCAAAAATTCCATTTTTCCTTTCCAAATCCTTTGTCATTGCCTTTTCCAAATTTCTTAGCCATAATAAAAAAAATGAACACCCGCACTAGGATGCTTTGCCCAACATTCATCTTGGAATAAGTGTCCCATAATTGTGGTTATTATTTTTCCTTTATTAAATTTTATTATATGGAATTTTCACCAGGGTTGTTACAGAACCATCCCCCTTGGGGGAACACTCTCCTTGGTGTTCAAAGACACCTACAACCAGCAAGACTACTAAAACCAAAAGAAAACCAAAATGGAAACATAACAACACGAAAAATCAACTTAGCTCGTTTCAGTATTTACAATGATCAACCTGCTGAAAAGAAAACCAAAATGGAAACATAACAACACGAAAAATAGGAACATAACACCCGTGCCACTTATTGGAGATTTATAACACATCTCATGGCAAAATTTACATCCATATACATATATACATATATCAAAACATCACATCAAATCATATACCAAAAACATATGTCAAGGACATTCGTTCAACCAACGAATAGAGAAGGATACATAGCTTGCATCTAATCCACCATCTCCCATGTACATCCATTGGGCTCAAAGTGCTTCCACTGCAATTTAACATGATCGATTGCTCGGTTCCAGAGTATGAGCATATTTCTCTGGAAAATAAACTATGGTTCCAACTAGAATTATCCTTCAGGCTATACATACCAGTCAATCACATGATCAAAATATTTAACATACTTCTTAAGTAATGACGCATGGAAAACATCATGGAATTTCATTGTCAAATGTAGTACAATTCAAGCTACTGGTCCATTCCTATCAATAATCTTGAAAGTTCCACAAAATTGAGGTGCCAGCTTTTCACACAACCCAATCCTTAAGGAGATCGTCTTGGGCTTGATGTGCAAGTACACCTATTCCCCAACCCAAAAATCCTTAGAAAACTTGTTCCTATTGGCATAGCTTTTATGCATGTCCTATGATGTCTTTAGACTCTTCTTTATTACCTACATTTCCTATTCCATTTATGCCAACCTGTCTGGTCCTATCAACACCCTATTCACTGGATCACTCCAACTGATAGGATTATTATAGTTCCACCCATAGAGTGCCTCAAACAAACTCATCCTCAGTGAATCTTGGTAACGATTGTTGTAAGTGAACTCAACCAATGGAAGGTACTATTCCCATATCCTACGTTGATGCATCACATACATCCTCAACACATCCTCTAGAATCTTGTTAACCCCCTCTGTCTCTCCATATGTATGTGGATGATAAGTTGTATTGAAGGCCAACTCTGTACCCAAACCTGCAAATAGCTCTTTCCAGAATCTAGAAGTGAACTTAGCATCCCTGTCTGACAAAAGCTTCTTCATCACACCATGTAACCTCACCACATCTCTGATGAATACCTATGCCACATCACTAGCTGAATACGTAGACTTCACTGGAATGAAGTACACTACCTTTGTCAACCTGTCCACAACAACCATGATGGAATAATGTTGTATATATGTCCTCGGAAAACATTTCATGAAATACATGGAAACGACCTCCCACTTCCACTTTGAAATCAGAATCGACTGTAGTGATACACCCAAATGCTTACAATCTGCTTTTACCTGCTGTCAGTCTAAGCATCTCGCCACAAACTCTACCACATCCTTTTTCAGATTCAACCAATAATAAAACTTCTTCACCATTTTCAATGTCTTTTGATATCCTAGGTGACCTGAATATGGTTTCACATGAAACTCTCTCAAGATGGTATTATTCAGCTCAATATTGTTTGACACATATATCATGTCCCTAAATCTGATCAAGCCATCATATGTGAGATGATATTCCACATCCTAATCACATGTACCTTGTTGTAATATGTGCATAATCTCTTTGTACTTGTCATCCTATTGACCTACTTGTAAGATCTGAGCTTGTAATTATGTCCCATAAGAACTCATAGATGATATGTGATTTACTTGTATCCTCCTGATAAGATCATCTGCAACCTTAGTCTCTTTACCCTTGATGAACCTTATCTCAAAATCAAACTCATTAATCGTGGCTGACCATCTAGCTTTCCTGGCATTAGATTCGACTGATAAAACAAGTATCTCAACCCAATGTGATCACTCATTAATACAAACCTCCTGCTAAGAATATAGTGCCTCCACATCTTCAACGCATGGATGATCGATGCCAACTCAAGATCATGAGTCAGATAATATTGCTCGTTCTCATTTAGTTTTCGTGATTCATAGCATACTACCTGCCCTTCCTGCATAAGAACTCCACCAATTCCTCTCTTGCAAGAATTTTTACATACCACAAACTCTTTTTCCCAATATTCAATCTTTAACACTAGAGCATTTGTCACCAACTGCTTCAATTGTTCAAAACTGATTACACATTCCTCTTTCCATTCAAATTTCTTTCCTTTCCTCTGCAATGACGTAATAGGATATACAATGCATGGGAAGTTCTTGATGAATCTCCTATTATAACCTGCTAGACCCATGAATGATCTTACCTCATCCACATTTCTAGGAGCTTCCCATTCTATGATAGCTCTTATCTTCTATAAATATATTATTATTCCTTCCTTGGAGACCACATGCCCCAAGTAATGTACCCTTTTCTCAAATAAAATGCATTTTATAAGCTTAGCATAGAACTAATGCTCTCTCATCAACCTCAATATTGTTGTTAAGTGTTCGACTGTTCTTCCTCATTCTTAGAATATATCAAGATGTCATCAATGAATACAATAATAAACTTTTCCAGATAAGGATGCAACACACTATTCATTAGGCACATAAAGGTAGCTGGAGCATTAGTTAAACCAAATGGAACTAAAAAAAACTCATAATACCCATACCTGGTCCGAAAAGTTGTCTTGTATATGTCCTCTTCCCTGACGTGTACCTGATGATATCCAGATCTCAAATAAATCTTTGAAAACATTGTTGCTCCCTTCAACTAATCAAATAAGTCATCAATCCTCGATAATGGATATTTGTTATTAAGGGTCGCCTTGTTCAAATTCCTGTAATTGATGAGTAACCTTAGAGTGTCATCCTTTGTCTTCACAAACAATACGGGTGTGCCCCATGGTGATACACTTGGTCTAATGTATCCCTTGTAAAGAATTTCCTTCAACTGCAACTTCAACTCTACTAACCTTGGAGTGCTCATTCTGTATAGTGCCTTCGATGTCAGTGCTACCCCTAGTACCAATGGAAAAATGCACTTCTATGTGAGGCGACAACTCTGAAATATCTACTAGAAACATATCCTGAAACTATTGCAAAATCGGGTACCCGCTCATTATCTTTGTATCCTCATCCTTACCTGTATCACTAGAAATGTGCACAACAAATAACACACACCCTTTTCTATGATTACGATTTGCCTTCGTAGTTGTAACCATTTTGACTGATATTTCCTTCTTCTTACCCTATAAAATTTTTTTTCTCCATTTTCATCCAAACACTTAATAGCTTTGTCATAAAAATCCACCTTAGTTTTGTGAAGATACAAGCAGTCCATGCCCAAAAACATACTATATGATCCCAATTATAATACATTCAAATATGACGATGTAGGCATACCATTCAACTCGAATGTACAAGCTCTTACCCAATTATGAACTCTCTTCTTTGTACCTGTAGACAACTGTACTGACCAATCTTTTGCATTCACTTCTTTATTCAAACCACACTTATCTACCAAGTTAGTGTTAACATAATTATAATTACATATAGGTTCAATCAAAATAGAAACAATTTGATCACAAATCTTACAGTCCATCTTAATGAGAGATTGCTGATGATATGTATGCATGTTATCTAGTGTTGCATAGATATGGGGAATACTCTACCCAACATCCCCAACAGTTTGTGCCTCCTTTGCACTATAGATATGAGGCCTAGTACCACCATGATTCTATGGAAAATATATCCTAAGATTCTCCTTATCATGTGTCCAACGCTGCAATAATCATGTACCATCACCCTTATTTTGCTGTTGTGACCCATGTCCATGTCTAGCTATGTTGGGCTTCTTGTATGGTGCAACATTCACTTTCTCTTTTGCATTGTGAGGCCTTGTTCTTTTCAACTGCCAATTACCTTTAACTTTCTCTTTCCATACTTGTTGATATTCACTCTTACAATTTCAATTCTCGTAACAGTGTTTCAATTTCCCAATAAATTCCTCAAATGACCGAGGCTCATCATACTCAATTTGATCTCCAAAATCTAATAGAAATCCACTGAAAAATATCTAAATTTTAGCCTTTTCATCATCAATATATGGTACATACATAAATAATTCTAGGAACTTGATTGTATACTCCTCATCTGTCATCGATCCCATCTTAAGCTCCTAGAATTCCTCGGCATTGTTTTTGTAGTACCTTTCTAACAAGTATTTCTTCCTAAAGAATCCCTTGAATTCATGCCAACTCAAGTCTTTTGTCCTGATGTCCTTGACCCATTTTACATCTTCCTACCAGATGTTTGATTTCCCTTTGAGGCCGAAGATAGCTATTTTAGCATTCATATTCTTTGTGTACTCATGCAGTTCAAAGAACTTCTTCATTCCAAGGAACCAAGCATCTTCATCCTCCAACTTCATCAAATCTCCATCAAATGTAGGTATCTTATATTTCTTAAAATAATCCAATAATTATCCCCTATCACTCCTCATCATGTAAGGGTGATAACGATGATGATTATAGTGCCTGTCAAAACCAGAAATAGAACAATACTCGTGTCTATGACCTCTCCTATATGGAGTGTCCAAGAACATGCCATCTCTAACCATGTCATCCCTATCCGACCTGTGACCACCATGAGACTTATTGCCATATGCCCCATTACTCCTATCCTCATTCCCATGGTTGATCTGAAGTCGTCCCTAACCCTACAACTCTGACAAACTCTGAAGGATTACTACTTTGACTTCTACTTGTTTCTCTTGTGCCTGCATGATTGTGCCATTGTCTGCTTTAAAACTTCTTATTTATGCCTTTAAGATTCTCAATGTATCTGCTAAGTCAGAAGAGTGTCCAAAACCATGCTGCTCATCTAATCCATAAGGGGAATCTTGTGAATTTCAGTCTACCATATTGCTATTCATCTTTATCTATTTCCTACAAAGCATACCATGTTAGCTAAAAAAAAACTATAAACATAATCAACATACCTCAATATAGTTTAGGGGGTATATCTCATCTCCAATATCAACCATATTAGCACAATACATGTATAAAAATAATCATAACAATATATAATCATCATTTCGACCATAGTCTAGTCATCAATGCATGACCATACCGACCACACATCATGACCTCATGCATGACAACTACAACCATATCAATGTATGCTTAACAACATGTAAACATTGTCGTGCATAAACAATGCCTAACCAACATACACTCATGAAAAAGGCATCTCCCCTAGGTCTGGTGGTCAACCTAGAACAATAGGGAGACAAGGAACCCAAGCAAATTTTCCTTAAAGTAAATAGATGATGGAGTGAGGCCTACCTAGAAACTATTGCTCACTTCTCTCCTTCTTTAGCTTGGAAGCTCCAATTCCAGCTTCGATCACCAAAATTAGATCACGCATAGTTAGATATAAAAAAATCCAAGAAACTACGAGATGTATGCAATATAATCTAAATACTCTATTCAGTATATCAACATGGTATTGAAATACATGAATCAACATCACATATAGGAAAATGGAGAATTATTTGCATTAATATAAATAGAAGGAGATTACAACCATAAGTGGCAGTTGATATTGTAGAAGAGTTCCTCTGAGTTGTTGAATCGTCCTTTCCTTGTCATAATATGCACCTCCAGTCACCTTATGCATAAGATTATAACTACTTACTACAGCAACATAAGGGCAAAATTACTCTCCAAATTCAATTATTACCTCTAGAATATGAGAGGGTAAATATATAGGAGGGAGGGGTAAGTTGGTTTCTAGGGATTTAGATCCACCCTTGATGGAGGGATAGGATCAAAGTTTAAGTGGTGGAAACTACAAAGTAGGGTAGGATGGGATCCAAATGTCAATCACGGGTAAGTAGTTGAAACAAATTCTGGAAACTCCTAGAAGGTGAAGCTTCCAGAATCTCGCTCATTCTCTTGGAATTATAGAACCAACACAGGTGCAAAGGAGGCTTACCTATTGGTGACCAATTTTTTCCACATGGGAGAAACGTTTAGGTGAATGCACCCTAGTAGGCTTGCATGGAGCGTTGGTGCTCAAACTGGCTCAGATAGGGCAGTTTAGGGTTGAAATTATGAGGGATGAAAGGTATATGCTTAGGTCTTTGTTCAAGAAGATCAAAAGGGGAATATGATGTTGATTGGTATAATTAGGAGGCTCACTTTGATTGGATGCGACAAAATGGCCTATAACAGAATGCCCCCTAAAGCCCAAAGTCAGAGATGGTGAATGATGACTATAGTGCTTTACCTTGTGGCAAGTAGGGATCAAGGGCAACTAGGGAGCTTCATCTGTTACAATAAAAGTATCATGAAATTTTGATTTTGAGGGAGGCATACCCATACTCAGCTCATAATCTAACATAACATGTGTAATGATCAAAATACGCGTCCATAAATGCAAATAATTAACTCATGACTAGATGAATATCTATATGATCACGACCATCATACATTGTGATTTTTTTATAACTCCTTAAATCTCAAACTCGGTGGATGAAACTAGATTTAGGGTCTTATATCTCGTTCACACGAACAACTAATGTATGATTCTATCCATGTGAATCAATGAGCTAGAGTCAATCATGGTAGACACCATTTGATTATTGGTCGATGATGTAAGCCATTATCCAATGCGAGAGAAACCACCAATGATTTAATCCATTATCAAATGCGAGAGAAACCACTAATGATGTTAATGGCTCTCAAGGTATTGTGGTACAATCGGTATGTTGTGAATAGATGATCTGATGTCGATCACCACACATAGTCTTTTGGTCGAAGGTCATTGATGTAAACTTGTCACCGAGAGCGAGGATACTTTCCATTTATGTATGCAAGCACCAAGGTACCAAAGGGGTGTTCCTAAGTCAACTTCCTGGATGATGTGATGGTGTCGACAGGAAAGCGACCCATCACAGGAGGGACTTGATGTATACCCCATCAATGACACAAAACAAGTATCATTATTGACACAAAATAATCAAAGTGATACTGATATGGAACTGTATCAGGAAAGACATACATGAAATAAAGGCTTAAGTGTATTGTAGTAGAGATCAATTGATGGACTTCTCTTGAACACATAACGACACTAAATGGAGTTGGCATCATTGACCCAAAACCAAAATGGAGGCTCTGAAAATGGTATGATAACCAAAATACAAGCAGATTACCCAACCAAATAGCCACAGAGATGAAGTGGAAAGTGTCGTGTTCAAGAGCGATTCGCTTCCATTTAGCAAAGATGGAATCCCATGTTTTCCCAATTTCCCCAACCTTACTGGTCAATACCTCTTTATTTTTTAACAAGCTTGAGGAGGATAACATATGATTGATCTATAAGCTCATCCTTCGGATGAATCCCTCCAAGTATTTTCAACGAACCCTGAGAAGGAGTGGCTCCGCTTTGTCATGTTTGACAAGCCCATTATTGTTTTATGTTTTAACGAGTCTAGTGAAGGTATGACTCGACATATTTTTCATGTTTAGAGAGTTTGAAAAAGAGGCAGAAAAGAAAACTCTGCATGTCCCTTTTCATAGATAGTCTCTTAAGTCTGAAAAGGTAAAAAATAATACTCAAGAGAAAATCTTAGCCATGATCAACTAAGGTGTTCCTTTTTCGTAGCTAGTCTATCTCAGTCTGGAAAAGGGTTAAATTATACTGAGTAGACACATTTTCATTTACTTTTACGAGCTCGAAAGGACAAGTGATCAGAAATAGTTTCATAATTTTGGACTCTAAAAAGATCTGAAAGAGGAATCCATGGGTTTCCTTTTTCGTTGGTTTATAGAGTCTGAAAAAGAGATAAAAGTGTACTCTTTGCTAAAATTAACCTATTACAACATAGTCAAAACCTGCTAGCAACTGTCGTCTTGCACAAAACACCAAAAGAAGGATTTAAAATACTTGTTTCCTAGTAAAAATGAAGCATATCTAGGTCAAATTGTTAAAAATGAATAAAATAACGAGAAAATGACCAAAAATATCCAAAATCACTTTTCATTTTTACCATTTCAGACTTTACATTCAATAGTGAATATTTGGAGCCCTTTTGCCCTCCATCTGATGCAGTTGATTGCGACCAATCCACAGAACCATTTCAAGTGTCGTCGGATCCAGGTAGGGTCTAAGACCTTTCTCTCACTTTCCACGGTTGATATATATGTTTTCATACAAATTTTTAAGTTTTTGAGGCCCCGTGGGTTCATAAAAAATGCCCTGGGACCAACACATCCCATCTGTGTCAAAAAAGGTGTTTCACTTATGCAGAGAAACATTTCAGAAAAAGGTGCAACGCTCTGTCTAATCCTCGTGGTGTTCATTGGGTACATTTCTCCAATTTTTTTCTCAGTTTTGCCTTAATTTTTGTCAGGTTTTTTGCATGGAAAAGTGTCTAATGAGTCCTTTTTTTATGTTTCAGGTACCCATTATCACAAAATTTTATTCATCTTGAGAGAAAGAGAGCATGAAGCACAAGACATGGATGCCTCAAATAACACTGCTACCATCCAGACACTTAGAAACTCGGGTTGTTGAAATTCTTTTGGCTTCTTGGTATGAGGCACTAAATGGAGTTGTTAAAGTACCTTGTGCGTTGATGGGATGTTTAAGCAGAGGCGTTCAATTTTGGGGAGAATCTACTCGAGATATAGGTAGATGATATTTACTTTCTGACAGTATTTTCAAAGCGTGGTGCCCCCATCACTCTTCTAAGTGGAAGAAGTGGTGGTGAGACGGGGAAAGATTACATTGACCTCGATTCGTACCTACAAAGGACAGAAAGATTAACATAAAGGATGTAACTCAACTACCTTTGAGAATGATCTTCTTCATCATAGCAATATTGGCAGGCATATCAACATTAAATATCGCAAGCAGATCATACATGCAGTATGGGGTAGAATGTCTAGCGTCGATAGTATTCAACTGGAGTGAAGGTGTCTTGGTAAACTTGAAGGAACAAATTACTGAAGCAAAGGAGGGTAAGCTGAAGAACTTTGGATATGGTGCCATCTTGGTCTATTTTTCCTTAGAGCGGGTACCATCACTGTAGCCTCAACAGATTGTACTTGAGCCCTTCGATCCGAGGGTCCCATAGATGAGGAGGTGGATAGACCACATGGCCAGACATGCACGTCCATCATCGATCAAATTTTCACCAGCCTTCTTTGGATGGTTCCATAGACTGTTCACCATGATCGATGAGTTTCCTTACACGGGGATATATTTTTGTGATGATCTTGAGCTCATGATGCCTGAGGGAGAGAAATGAGATGCTACAGGTAAGATACATTGACCTTTATGTTTTATGAATTTTACAATTTTTTTTTTGTATTTTTTCATGTTCTTGAGACTAAATTATTTGATGTTTTCATGCATATATTGGACCTGTTCTACTAGAGGGTGATACATATCTTCGTCGCAGAGAGAGACAACCACAGGAGGAGGCAATGGGACCATTATACATCATTGCGGTGGGATGAGATGCAATACGAGATCTTTAGGTAGCAGAGGTCCTATTAGAGGTAGATAACCACATGTACGGATTGACCCACGGGATTGATGAGACAATGGTCGAGCAACTTCCATTGTGACTTCAATGACATACGATCGGGGGTACCTAGTCATATCAGTCGATTGTTGCAAAAGATATAATGTGCAGTGTCATTCTATCATGAGCACCACTGATTGTATACTTAGATTTTTGTATGTAGTTTTTTGTATATGGGCGGTGTAGCCATATGTGTCTCGGGGAACACATTTTGTAAAACCAAACTTATAATACATATCTATATTTAGTATTTCCTAGTTCATATTCTACTTTCAATTTGATGTGATGTGAATTGAAAGTTACTTACATTCGTTGCAAATGTCTATCTAAAACTAAATTTGCTAGGGAATCTCCTGCAGTGTTTAGATTTCTAGAAATGTGTTCATATTGTATGAAGTCAAAATTTATTTCCAGAAGGCGCACTCTCAAAACCATATGAAAGATGGCGGGATTCCTCACTGAATAGATATTCGCGAGTTGTAGTACTACGAGATGTGAGCCGAGCTTGATGACTATATGGTGGATACCATGTGAAATAGCATCAGATAAAAATGCTACCACTGCACTATACGCAACTATGTTGTTACTAAAGTGGCCAATGCAAATCCCTTTCATACTCACTATCTCTCCATTTGGAGAAAATATGGCCCATGCTGCAGAGGATAGGTTCCGAGTACTACGACTAGCACCATTGACATGACCAATATACGGTTCTAGATAGGTTGACATCTGTAAACCAAATTAAATAAGGATCAACATAAACCATGGGAAACTCTGAAAAACACACTGCAAACACACTCAACACACCTATAGACAATATGTACACAGTTTAAAGCATGGGATCAAGCATAGTATTTTTTGAGATAAATCCCATTTCTAGGCTCTGACAGTGGAATTCCATCAATATCTAATAACTCGTAAGTCCCTTTTTCCAGGACACATTTGACAATGTATGGGCCCAGCCACATAGGCTGGAATTTTCCTGGGCCTAACTTATCAGCCTCTTGGTCATATAAAAGTACCAGATCTCCTTCCAAGAAGTCTATAGGCTTGACACTTTTGTCATAATGTGCTTTTATGTGTATTTTATGAGCTTCCTTGGCCAAAGCAGAATCCCGTCGGGTCTTATCCAATCGATTCAAGTGTAAAAGATGCTCCTCTTCTACGGATGTAGCGGGGAGAAGTTCAATAGAAATTTTTAGCGATAGAATTTCGCACTCAATGGGAAGGATTTCTTCCAGATCGTAAACCAAATGAAACATTTTGAATCTCGTAGTAGTCCTTACTGAGGCTCGGTATGCCCACAATGAAGCATAAATAAGTAAATTTCAGTCCGATTAATGGACCCCTATCATGCGTTGAAGCATAGTATTATGAACTTTGTTGATAGCTTTAACCTATCTGTTAGCCTAAGGATATTAGGGAGTGGAATTTTCATGTGAAGTTCCCAATTTGGAAGTTAATTCGGTCATCATATGATTCTGAAAATGCTTCCCGTGATCTGTGACTATCGCTTGCGGAACACTAAACCTAGCGATCACGTGATTGAAAAAGAAGCACGCGATCATTTCTCTGATGTTATTGAATGTAAGCATCGCTTCGATCCACATAGTAAAGTAGTCAACAACGACAATGATATAGCCATGCCCCCCGACCAAATGAGGGTTACATGTCATAAATTCGATACCCCATTTCACAAATAGAGCAACAAAAAAAATGAGATTTAGTGGAGCAGGTGGAGCACAAACATTCTGATCATATATCTAGCAAGCATGAAACTTCTAGACTGCAAGGATACAATCACGGAAAATGGTAGGAAAAAAATAACAAGTGTGTAAGATATTTTGTGTGGTAACGTAACCTGATAAGTGTCTGCCACATGATCCTGAATGGAAATCATTCACAATGTTTTGGGCCTCCTCAAGGGTGAGGCACCCCCGTAAGATCGTATTGACACCACAAAGGTAAAGGGTGTCGTTGATAATCAGATAATTTTGGGACTAGTAACAGATACGTCACTGCTAAGAGCGAGAGGTATTAGGTCAGCAAGTTTGGTTCTGGAGATAAATCAGGAAATCTCCATACCATGGGTTAGATGATGATATCAGAAACAATGATTCGTCAGTGATGGAATCTTCAGATGTAGATTCAAAATCAAAGGAGGGAAGATCGCACATTAGTTCGGAAAAAAATAGGGATTTATTTGACTTGGATTTGATGAATTCCAGGTCAAATTCTTGGGGAATAACTATCCATTTGGAGTACTCACCCCCCAGAAATTGGCGCGACAGTATATATATGTCATTGGGTTGCAATCTGTTAAACACGCATGGTAAATACACATGACAATAAACACACATAGAGGGAAACTAAAGGATAAGTGTGAGATGCTTTACTATTAACCATAGATGTGCTTTTATAGTACATTAGGTGTGACCCTTGGATTCTGCATTCCAAGGTCACTTGGACTCCTTTTGTGATTGTTTGACTTCCACACCTACCCATAGAGGATTAGGTGTCCAACATTCCCCCCCTTAATCCAAAGGGGTATGTGTGAGTCTAAGAAGAGAGTTGTAATACAAATCTGCAAAGTATGCATGGAAGCACTTAGGCTGAATTAGCTCTCTAAAATGTTGGCATAAAGAGGTGGTTTAAGGATGACCACCAACACTAGAACGCAACACTTATTGTAGTTCCCAGAACTCTTCCAAATCTGGCAAGAAGCTGAGGGCTTCTGCTAGAGGAAGTGTCCCTCATATTTGAAGAGGGAGACCTTCAACCTAGAAAAAGGGAGGTCTACAACCTATGATGGTTTAAGGATGACCAACAACTCTGGAATGCTTGATGCTTTTCCCGAAACTCTACCAAAACTGGAAAGAAGCTGAAGTCTTTTGCTAGAGGAAGTGTCCTGAATTATTTGAAGAGGAAGAATATGAACCTCACATAGATGGTTTAAGGTTTTCCACCAACCAAAGGCATGCTCATGTGTATCCATGTCTCTGGCTACAACTCTGAATTTGGCTCAGGCTCAGTTGATGTGGCTTCGAAGCTTGTAGATGACCACCATTTCCCCCCTTGTTAGGTATAAGGTGAGATGATGGCGAAATCTCAACTATAATATTGTTCAATATTCTAGAACAAGTTATGATATGTGACTTAAACATCTTCTTGGTTGTTGATGCCCATTTCCAAGAAGCGATCCATCCAAGATGAATCTTTGTTCTTGCAGGAGGCTTGTTTTTGAAGCATATGTGTGAAGAGTGCATGTGCCGACCACAGTGCTTGCATGGGTGAAGATCGAAACAATGATCTTTCATATGGCCAACTCGATCACAGTGTTGGAATTTTTCAATTTGTTGTTGTCATCGTGGAAGAGGAGCAGGTTCTGGAACAACTGAAGGTGAACTGTCATGAAGAAATCTAGCACTCTGAAATTTGATTGGCTTGGAGTAGTCTGGAATATGAAAGGACACATCCTTGTCATATCCAAGACCTGTTCTGTGCTTTTTATGGACAAGCTCTTCCCAAGGTTTGATGATGGGCTTGGGAAGTGCTGACTGAACTGCTGCATCTGCATGTAAATCTGCTCTTGTACAAGGAACTGAAAGTGAATCAACTGCAACTTTATATTCTTGCTGCTGATGGGAGTCCCTTTCAATTTTCTGAATGGAAACGGGTTCATAATGATGACTCTTTTACTGAAGTTCATCTTTCTGGAGCTGAGACTCCAACTACAAAAACTCAATCTTGTCTTGTGCATCTTGCAAGAAAGTTTGAATATTAAAAAGAGTGTTCTTTCTCATATTTATTGTATCATGATCAGTGGAATGTATCATAGTTTTCAATAACTCTAATACTTCAGTAATCCGATCCATTTTCTCCTTCGTCAAAATTACACTTTTTTTTTTTTAATTGATAATAGATTCACAACTATGACCTGATGAGGAAAAGTGTGGGTATAAAGACACAAAAATATCCTTCATGCACCAAATAACTAGTGTGCAACCAACAAGCAAGAATGATTGTAATGTATTCAAAATCCATTACATATGCATAATTGTTCCCTCATTACTAGCATACAAAATGAAATATGTTCAGACTTTCCTATTTTTAATTGTGAAAATAATCACTACCTTACTACAAGCAAACAATTTGTATCCCTTCAAACTCCATATCTCCTTTAATGCCTATCAATGGAGAATTTTAGCAAGTGTAGGCTTCAAAAAATCTTGCTGGAATTCCACTCACTCACGAATCCATTAAGACACCATTAACAAAAAAACAAATGTCAAACTACACATAGAAATTGATATGACTCACTGCTTCAACACTGCATTTTGTCATGCACAGGTGATATCGTGGAGACCATTGTGCATCCAAAGTCATGAACTCATACTCCTTGCCTTTACAACGGAAAGAAAATATGGGCGTTGTTATCAATATTCAAATGGACGAGTCAACCAAGGTAAACCATCTTCTAACTTATCTATGCTCCTCTGGAAGCTTTTTCTTTGACAACGGAATATGGAAACTCAAGTTATTTCCATGCCATATCCATATCCATATCCATATCGAGTACCACCACTATAATACAAATTCAGGATTGTTTGAATAGTGCAAGGAGGACCAATTATAAACTATGCTGCGGATATAATCGAAGGATGAGCGTGAGCGGCGACAGAGGAGTGAGGAGCGAGGGCCGAGGTCTTGAGAAGTGGTATTATGCTACTGGAAGTTGAGCAGATTCAATTGAGTGGAGAGGTTTGGGTGACCACGGTGTTGAGCGAGTGGAGCGGTGGTGTATGAAAGACAAAATATCAAGGCCAGGAGTGGGAGGTATATACCTGCATTGGTTAACAACGGATTAGAGGAGTCGAACCGATGTTGAGGCGGTATGGTACTACCAGGACTATGTCGCAAGGAAGAGGCAGATGTAGAGGTTGAGGATATCTGGCATTCCCAACTGGAATTATATTATTCACATTTGCTTTCAATTCTGGAGTGAAACAATCATCCCATATATTGTGTTTGGATGCACTACGCTCAGTGAAGGCATGGAACCATGATTGTGAGCTTTTGTTGAGGTCCCATGTAGCTATCACCAGAGCGGAGGGAAGTTGAGGAGTCGACAGGGAGTGTGGAGGGGTCGACGGGAGGTGAGTGAGATGAAGTGTCGGCGTAGGTGAGAGCGGTGCAAGCCGACGAGAGGGAGTTACGTGGAGGTGGTTGCGTGGAGTAGGTGGGGAGGAAGGGAGGGGAAAAAGTGTTTGTGGGAGGGGGACGGGGGACATTTGAGTTGCAGCGAGTGGGGAGATGTGCGGGCTGCGGGAGGAGTTGGAAGCGGAGGGAGCGGGGGGAGGGAAGAGGAGGGGAGGGGAAAGGTGAGTGGGGAGGGTAGAGGAAGGGACGAGGAGGTGTGTGGTGGGAGAGGCGGCGTGAGGGAGCAGAAAAGGGTGAGTGAGGGAGAGTGGATTTGTCGGAGTGATGGAGTGAGGGAGCACAGGCGACGTGTATGTCGAGTCAGAGAGGAGTCAAACCCAGGTGTACTCATTGGTCACCCCAAATATGTTGCAAGGAGTTGTCGGGGATATGGATATAACAGAACATAACGCAGGAGAGCGTAAGGGAGTTTGGAGCAGATACCGAGGCCAACAATGTAGTATATTTACTGTTGTATATTAATGGAGACTACCTCATACGTTGATTGAATATTCAGTTCCTTCGAGCCACCAATCCAACGCGAAAATTATATTCATTTCATTCAACACAGTGTAATAATAACGCAATGTATCAGAAACCAAATCAAGGATATGCAAAGCCGTTTATGACAGAGACAACAACAAGAGCGTTTGATGCAAATGTACGAGAATAATTTTCTGACAAATGCAACAAAAAAGGCATAGGCTTGATAGGTCTAGAGAGATGCAGAGGTGTTACTGCCACGGTAGGTAGGTGATAGTAAGAAAAGCCACAAAAAAAAGTTTTTCATTCACATTAGCATGCAGTAGATCTTCGGCTCTAAAGGAGGAGCATTAGAGACCAACACGTTGTCCTACACAAATACTAGCGCTATTCAAGGCAGGGAAAAAAACCTAACACATTAACACAAACACACAATGAGGAAGAAGGCCACTTATCATGGCTCTGATACCATGTTAAACACGCATGATAAATACACATGACAATAAACACACATAGAGGGAAACTAAAGGATAAGTGTGAGATGCTTTACTATTAACCATAGATGTGCTTTTATAGTACACTAGGTGTGACCCTTGGATTCCGCATTCCAAGGTCACTTGGACTCCTTTTGTGATTGTTCGCCTTCCACACATATCCATAGAGGATTAGGTGTCAAACACAATCTGAAATGACCATATTTTTCCAAAGAAAGATGTAATGGTGAAATATCTGGACGGATTGAATGGCCGCCAAAGCACACTTTTTGACATGAGTATACCAGATCTCGGTATTGTTGAGGTTCTGACGCAGATAGTAAATGGGATGTTCAATCCCAATGCTGTCTTCTTGGACCAACACCATAGCTATAGTAGAGATGGTGACAGTGAGATACAGGAAATAGTCGTGCTGATAGTCAGGGGGATATAAGAGAGATCCCTGAACCAATACATCTTTCAAGGCATCAAACGCTTTCTAGGAAATGTCATCCCAATGGAAGGGAATCCATTTCTTTAGTAAGCGATTAAATCCTTTGGTTAGCTCAGTGTAATTAGGGATGAATCTACTAGAGAATTTAGCTTTCCCTTGGAGTATTTGTAATTGAACTAAGGAGGTGAGCGCAGGAAAATCAACAATTGATTGGAATTTGATAGGATCAATACGAATTCCTTGCATGGAAATAATGAAACCAAGGAGTCAACTAGAACCAAAACATATTACACATTTTTGCGAGTTATGTCGAATGTTATAGTGCCTACAGCGGAGAAAAAGGCCCGTAAATGGAGAGGGTGGTCAACCCAATGCTTGGAATGAGAAGGGAGATCATCCAAGTAGGGTTTCAAAATATTCTTCATATCATGAAAATAATAATACATCACACATTGAAATGTGGCCCCTGTGTTCTTAAGACCGAATGGGAGATTTTTATAAGCGAAAGTACCTCAGGGACAAATAAATGTTATTTTGGGTTGGTCAGCCAGGAGAATGTTGGTTTGATTGTAACCAAATAATTCATCCATAAATGAATATATATCACAACCAGCACAATCATCAATAATATAGTCAATAAACGGGGTTGGTTATTTGTCTTTTGTAAAAGCTCGATTAACATCTCGATAATCGACACATACTCAAATTGTGCCATGTTACTTCATGACAGGGACTAAGTTGGAAACCCAATCGGTTAATGGAACAAGGTATATAAAACCAACCAGAAGAAGTTTTTCAACTTCCTATTTTATCTTGAAAGCCTTCTTAGGATGGAGCAGACTGAGGTGTTGCCGGACGGGTTTGGCATCAGGATACATTTTAATTTCGTGAACCACTATGTTTGGGCTGATACCTGACATTTCTTCATACGTCCAGGAAAATAAATCTCTAAACTCACGAAAAAAGGGCTCTATAGGTATCGACTTTAGATGAAGCACAACGAGCTCCAATGTAAATATTTTCAACCATTCCTAGTTTGATCGAAATATCGAGAGGAATGGTTTCTTCGATATTCGAGAGGTTCCTTTTATAGTCGATCTCATGAATCGAAATAGAATTCGTAGAGGGTTTGATTAAATTAGGTAGATACAAACCACCTAGATTATATTCTATGGAATCAAGAAGGGAGGAACGATGGTGATGCATGTCCCATGGCACATCTTCTGACATCATGATCTCCATGATGCTTTCGTTAGTTGAGAATATAGGCGAAAAAGGATAAGAGGGCATGCCATAATCCAGGGATCGATCTACCCAATTTATTGAAGAAAAAGTATTAGTTGCACAAGCCGAGTAGATAACTTTGTAATATTTCTCAACAGGGTTGAGCATAATCCGGTCGCCTAAACTTTGGATGTCAGTTTCATCTGGTACAACCCATAGCTCAGTCATAATCATAGATTATGATATCATATTGATATAAGAAACCAAAGGTGAGGAGTTGGAAGGGAGAGGAGGGGGGAGGGTAAAAGTCCCCATAAGCGACGAGTTCTTCAATAATCCAACTCCAACATGCTGATAGGAATGTAGGGCTTCCCCTACAAGAGGGATAATTATGGTAACATTAGAATAAGAGGAAAAGTAGTTTAGTTGATCTATGGCTATGATCTCGCATTTATGAGGAAAGGCGAACATGCAGAAGTAGGTTGAAACAACTATATCCATAGCATAAACCCATGTACGTCCTAGTAGAATATTATAATCAAGAGGTTCGTCAATAAATTTTATCTCAACAGTGACGGTGTTTCCCCCAAGTTCCACTTGGAGGGAATTCAATATTCCATAGGTTTTATATGTCCTTCCATCAAAGACTTTTAATGTGGTGGTCGATTGATTCAATTAGGGTGAACCAAATTCCTTCCAGCAAGACATAGACATGATGCAGGTCAATGTTCCCTCGTCCAAAATGGAACGATGAATGTTCTTACCATGGACGGTGACCTAAATCATAAACATTAATTGAGCTAGAAGCGGAGGAGTATAGTTTTCATGAGCTAAAACCACTAGGTTGGAATCTAATGGGTCCATACATCCGATAGTCGACAATAAGGCCTTCTTTCGGGAGGGGAAGTTTTGTGACACCTCACGAGTGGACATTATTGATGGATATTGAGCCAAGTCTTCAACCACATTGTAATTTTTGGCAGCTCTTGAATGAGGGTTGTAAGAAGACTTATGAATAACACCCTTTGGAGGCTTGATAGTCAATTTTGGAGGCGGAACATAATTAGATGAGGTTGGTGTCGAACTGATAAGTTGATCAATGGCCTAACCATTCAGTGGATTCACATTACCATAGTATTTTTTCAAAGTAGCCACCAAAACATTGTATCTCTGCTTTGAGGAGGAAAGCATCAAAATCGTGTTAGAGGAAGTGGGGTCTGGGTAACCATATGAGTCTCATAATTGGGAAACGAGTTGGTCAACACAATCGGAGAAATGGATGACTTAAGAAACTGATTCACTTCAGTGCGATGCAGAAAATCACAAGTAAAGTGATCCTCATTGAAAATCAAGCATGGATATTGAGGCTTTCATTTCTCATCGGAAGATGAATTTGTTTGTTTATCCTATGGTGAGGAATCTTTATTTTTCTTACTTTTTACCTTTCTTATTTCTTCCAGGTTTCTGTTGAGATTTTCCCTTATCATATGAAATGACATTTATCTCAGAATTAGAATCCGCAGGAGGGTGGGATTGAGAGTTTTAAGCAGGACTGTTAAGATAAATACCAGATGGTTTACTCACTGAATGCAAACTAATAGAACCAATAATTCTGTCAGCGACATGAGATTCCTTACTAGGTGGAAGAGGAACAATGTTTGAAGGTCGCGAAGCTTTTGGTATCTTATCATAGAGCATGCTTGATTGGGTAAAAACTAGATCTAGATATTGAGCACGAGAAATCACTTTCTCTTCATTCATGGCTCCACCTTTGGCCACATCTTCTGTTATAGGAGCTAAAAGAGACTTAACAAACCATTTTGCCAACAAATGATCAGGAACAAAGGTATTGACCAACCGGTGACGACACCTCCACTCATAAATGTGATCTGAAATGTGAGTGGAAACTGATTGTTTAAATTTATTCAATATTTCCATTCCAGTTTTGTATGTGATGGGAAACTGGAAATGTGTGAGGAAGGTGGTGGATAAAGTACTAAAATCATGAAATTGTGCTCTAGGTAATTTAATATACTATTTATTTGTAGTACCTATAAGCGTTCGAAGGAAAAGAGGAAGTTGAATGGAATCATCAATAAGGGATTTGGATGAACATTATAGATGATACTTCATAACATGCATCGATGGGTCTTCTCCAAGATTCCCATTGAACTTTGGGATAACAGATGGAAAACTAGTGGGAATAATTGGCCACCATGTCGAATAAGAAATGGGGTCATTAGTAAGTGAGTTAAATTAGGTAATTCAAGACTAGCCAAAAAAGGCAACTGCTGATTAAAGTCTAGAGGAGGATGACCTAGGTAATAAGGAGAAGGGATAGCCTGAGAAATGGGCACTTACATGCCTGGATAAGGATGGTTCTGATAATAAGGAACCTGGTTACCAGGATATGCAGGATTCTTATAACCACCATATAAGTGTGTTTGTTTCCCAGCCCCAGGATGACGATAAAGTTGTTGGAATGGTTTAGTCTGGATTTTTTGGCCTTAGAAAGGCACATAATGAGGTCCATAATGTTTCCTGATAAGGTTCTATATTTCCCCCTGGTATGATGGGTTCGGTTGAGACTGTGCCAAATTCAGAATAATTTTACCTATCGTAACTTGAGGAGCACTTTGCGCAAGAAATTGAGAAGATGAAGCACCTTGTATAGTTTGACTAAGAGGTGCCTGGGAAAGGCCAGATACTATCATAATAGGATGTAAAGGTTGGCTCACATATATTTGATCTTGTTGAGGTTTTGATGGATAGATAGGATTTTTTATGAGGATGGTGCAGCCTGAGGATTCAACAATTGATCCAAAAACGAACCAGGTTGAACGGGGAAATTAGGTTTCCAAACACTGACAACCATTCCAGGATAAGGTGGACCATAATTAGGCAGATTACCATATTGAGGCATACCAACAATAGGTTTTCCCTTGCATAAGGAGGAGAATATGATGGAGACAATTGTGATCTAGATGGATGGTACCCAACATATGGAGAGTTGGGTTGTTGAGGATATATTTTTCCACTGATGTAAGGACCAGCCTACTACTATATTGTAGGCGTAGCCAAATGAAGAGGAGAAGACTGTGTGGCATTCATAAGAGAAGTACCATACATTATTCCCAAATTATATGACATGGGAGATGTCCAAGGACTGGAAGTTGCACTAGAAAAGGTACCAGATAAAGACTAATAACCAGGTGGGATAGACAGGCCACCATATAAATGAGTTTCCATTGATGTCACAAACATAGATGAGGAAGCGACACTTGATGTCTCAACCATAGTGATAGACACGGGTTGGGAGCTTGAATAGGCTCCAGACATGGTTTACAATCCCAATGAATATTGTTTCCAAAGCTCTTTGGGTAAGCCCAAAGAATTAGGTGAAGGATTTTGTAATGGAGTTTGAAGAGGTGGAAAAGGCTCGATTTGATAAAAATGAATTCCTTCCCCACGAAAGGGAGAAGAAGGATGGGGATATTCTTGAGGTATCTCTTCAATACTCACAAGTCCGTATGGAAGACGTTCACCATCGGGCCTAAGATATATTTGTTTTGTCTTAGACAAAGGAAGAGAAGAGGAAGGTCCCGCTGATCAGGCGAGGATGGCTAAGGATACTCAGGTTCAATGACCTTAGGAAACAAAGTGTCTAACTCAGGAAGGCCAGGTTCAATGACCTTAGGTAATAAATTTTCAAGGACTTTTGTTTCAATTGCATCAGTGTCACCAACAGGCGTAAATGTAAACTTGGGTTTGGAACTCAACGGAACGGATGATTTTGGAAATTAAGTATCAGGAAGAGGGCCATAAATAGTGTTTTAAGTTCCGGTTTAGGAATTTTTCATTTTATTATGCTTTTTACATCGGTTAGGAGTAGCATCTGGAGGTAGAGGAGGCTTATTTTTCATTTTACACAAATGACAAGGAAAGGGATTTTGTTCTTCCACGTTGGACAATAAATTTTATTAACACAAAAATAAATAAATCAAAAAGAGGTTAATCTAGGAATAAAGGATTAAAATCAACCATGAACTGCAATATACACATTGGTGAACCAAGGACTTAACATACGACATCCAATATCCATGAATGTTGTGTTCGGTGTATCACGGTATACAAGGAGGCAGACTCAGTTGCCTATGGATGGATAGCAACATATAGGGGACTCCTAAAATATACTCGATAGTACGTGGGAGTGCAGTCTGTACTAGTGTTTTCTAATGCATAACCATTCGATGAGATCATTCCCATATACTTTTCATGCATGGAGTGCCATTCGATATACTCAAAAGTATGTGGAGAACGATCTTATACACTTACGTACGTGGAACAAGATTTCACCCCCGGAATGCAACACTGGAAAAAAATTACAACTCCTACGTTTAATGACGTCGTAACACGTCTCTAGCCTAGACCTCTAAATGTTTGTGTTAATGTTTAAAAATATTTTTAGGTTGATTTAATAAATTTTAATGTTTATCTTTGATTAATTTACAGTTTTAGGGCTCACCACAGATGTAACCTAAATATCCTAAGATGCAAATATAGCATGAGAAAACATGAATATTTTCTCTTTCAATGAAAATATAGCTAAGGAAGATAAGAAAAAATCAAGATGCAACACAAAATATGAAACAAACAATATGCAAGATGCAAACTTCCTTTCAATGCGACTGTTCTAATCTAATGAACATGAAAAACCCTAAATTCCAAATGAAAAATTTTTCTTTTCACTACACTTAATTTTCGAAATGAAGAAAACTAATATAAAAATTTTCAATTACTGATTCAATTACACTTTTTAGAATGAGGACTCAAACAAAAATTCATCCAAGCAATCAACAATCAAACGAATAAGCTCGCAAGCGACCAAACGATAAGAAAAAGGAAAAATTGAAACCAATTCTTATCAAAGGTAAACAATCATAGATGAAAATTGAATGGGGGTTTTAGAGAGACCACAAGACACTGAAGACCCAAGGAAACTCAACTAGAAGTAGGCTGATGATAGAGAGGCTAAAAATCCAAGGCAAAACTTGTGCAAAAATAGGGACCAACGTTAGTGTAGAGAGGGCACCAGTGTTTTGCAACGTTGGGACAAATTGGACCAGGATGAGGTGCAACGCTCTGTCAGAGGCACTAGGGGAGCGTTGGGCTTGAAAAATAGGTTTCCGACACAAAATTTTCAAAGAAGGTTGAGTGAAGCCACTTCCTAGGTCTATTCTTGGTTGGATGATGAAGCAAAGGTCTATCAAGGAGGTAATGAAACACAAAGGACAAGGAAAACTAGTAAGGGAATAATTCGTTCCCTAGTATGGTCACCAATTTTTTATATGAGATTTATGATTGTGGACAAAGGTATCTCCCCTAGGTCTGGTGATAAACCTAGCAAAACACAGGGACAAGGAACCCAATGCTTTTCCTTAAAGTAAATAGATGATGGAGTGAGACCTACCTAGAAATTGTCGCTCATTTCTCTCCTTCTTTAGCTTGGAAGCTCTAATTACAGTTCATATCGCCAAAATTATATCTTGCATAGTCAGATAACACAAGCCAAGGAACTACGATATGTATGTAGTATCATCTAAATACTCTATTCAATAGATCAACATGGTATTGAAAGACATGAATCAACATCACATATAGGAAAACATAAAATTCTTTGGATTAATATAAATAGAAGGAGATTACAACCGTAAGTGGAATTTGATATTGTAGAAGATATCCTCTGAATTTTTGACTCATCCTTTCCTTGTCACAATATGCACATCCAGTCACCCTAAGCATAGGGTGATAACTACTTACTGCAGCAACATAAGGGAAAAATCACTCTCCAAAGCCGACCATTACCTCTAGCATATGAGAGGGTAAATATATTGGAGAGAGGGGTAACTTGGGAGTTCTTATCCAATTACCACTCTAGTGATTTAGATCCACCTTTGATGGAGGGATAGGATCAATGGATAAGTGGTGAAAACTCTAAATTGGGGTGGGATAGGATATGAATGTCAATCCAAGGTAAGTAGTTGAAATAAATTCTAGAAACTCCTAGAAGTTGAAGCTTCTAGAATCCCACTCATTCTCCCAGAATTATAGAACCAACACAGTTGCAAAGGAGGTGTATCTGCTAGTGACCAATGTTGGTCACAGGGGAGCAAATTGTAGGTGAACACACCCGAGTAGGCTTGTAGGGAGCTTTGGTGCTCAAACTAGCTCAGATAGGGAAGTTTAGGGTTGAAATTTTGAGGTATGAAAGGTACATTATTAGGGATTTGTGAAAGATGGTGACAAGGGGAATAGGATGCTAATTGATCCCATTAGGAGTCTCACTTTGATTGAATGTGACAAAATGGCCTATAACACCATCACACCATGGCTATCCAGAAATGGCAAGGCTAGGTTTAAAATACTGTCACACCTGGAAAAACCAATGCCCATGACATAAAGAGAACCAAATACACACATGCATGCAAAATCTAGTAAGGAAATCACACATGCAAATCGATACCTTCGAATAATCTCGTTGTAGCTGCTTGATCCTGCTCTTCCTTGCTTAATCTTTGTTTCCTCTTGCCTTTACTTTCCTAGATCCAATGTTGAAGTGCTCCAAGAAACTATGATTGTCCAAGAGTGTGAGAGAGGGAGCTCCAAAACTGAATTGACAAAAGGTACCAACTAATCCTTAGAAGAATTTTTATTAATGAGGCCTCTATTTTCTTTATTTTCCATTATTTTCATAAATAAAATGCAAAAAATTCCATTTTTCCTTTCCAAAGCCTTTGCCATTGCCTTTTCCAATTTCCTTATAAACCAAATGAACACCCATGCTAGGATGTTTTTCCCAACATTCAGCTTGGAATAAGTGTCCCATAATTGTGGTTATTATTTTTCCTTTATTAACTTTTATTACATGGAATTTTCACCAGTGATGTTCCAGTTGAATAGTTAGAGTGTACACATAATAGGAAACCATTTTTGCAATATCTAAACTTGTTTATTGCATAAGCTACAATAAGAAATTATTTTGATGTGTAATTTAGTGCTTCTCCTAAGAAATTTTTAATGATATAGTAAATGACATATCATATTTGAACTACTATTGTCTAAGTACTACTCCTAGTGATTGTTTCAAAGGCATTGATGTAGATGTGAAATGGAAAATCTCACTTAGGTGCATGTAGAACATGAGTTAAGATTAATCTTTATTATATGAATTCAAATGAATTTTTTCATTCTAATAACTAATAGAGTTATACATTATGAATAGAAAAAAGTAAATAAGGGAGTTGGAATTTTACTAAAATCTTTGATAATTCATCTATATTACCCTACACGGCCAAGAAAATGTTTCTCCTTTTTTTTCTTTTTTCTTTTTTTCTTTTTGTCATTTTTGAGGTATGGATAGTCGATGAATGATAGTTAATATAGTAGGGTCCAATCTACTCCACATGAAGAAATATGATGTCCTAGAACTATCCCTTCGTTCATGAGCATAAATCATTTTTTATTAATTAAGGATTGGTTCATTTATTGGAAAGGTTTAAGGACATTTTTAGATTTGTTAATGCTTTGTGGAATGTGTCTCCTTAAGCGGTAAAATCACCCATGTATATTTTTACATTATCATGAAATAATGTAAAACAAATCTCAAAAGAAGTTTTTAAAAGGTAGAAAATGCATTATACAATCCAAATGGGAGTGTGTTATAGGAAAATTTTCCCCAAGGGCAGGTTAGTGC
The DNA here is from genome assembly GCA_034641835.2 of Pinus albicaulis. Taxonomy (NCBI): domain Eukaryota; kingdom Viridiplantae; phylum Streptophyta; class Pinopsida; order Pinales; family Pinaceae; genus Pinus; species Pinus albicaulis. The sequence goes on along the minus strand of CM076572.1, from coordinate 1,201,490,745 downwards.
AATATTATTTTGATCTTTTGGAGTTCATTTTAATTTCATTGAATCCACTTAATCCATATGAAAATAATAACTATTTATTCTTAGATAAGCCATCTAGCACTTGGTCGATGCATGGTAGGGGAAATGATCCTTTCTAGTGGCCTTATTGAGTCCTTTATAGCCAAAACATATTCCCCACTTTCCTCCTTTTTTTGGTACAATAACTACATGACATACCCTTTCACTATCTAATATAAGGTAAATAAAAAATTCTTATAAAAATTTTAGTAATTCATTTTTCACCCTATCTTTGAGTGCAAGGTTCATCCTCCTTTATGGTTGTTTGATTGGCAACAAATCATCCTTGATGTAGGTACAATGTTTATAAATATCAAGATGAATGCCTTTATTTTCATTGTAGTCCCAAATAAAGGAAAATATATGAGTTTTAAGCATTTCTAACACCTATTGTTATTGGACATGCGTTACTACTGAATTTTAGAGTTTTAGTAGGAGGATCTTCCACTACATTAACTATTTGTTATTTTGTTTTAGTATTGAAAAAATTTTGTCAGTAATTTCAATTTGTCGTTGAAGTTCTTACCTACTCTTGACCATTATCATCGTTAATGTGTTCCTAAATATGGACAAAGGTTGTATACAAATTCTACATATAGTTTGAAAGGAATGTGTCCTCATATACTTCTTTTAATGCTAAGGAAATTCCAATAGTGAGAATAAGTTAGATTGTACCTTAAAATACCTCTTCATCTTCCCCTTGTACCACCCACTTCCAAATTCATATCACATGTTTTACACCAAATGTATACATCTACTATAGCTAACTATGGCCTGTCAAGTGTGAGGTGATATCCCTTGAATTTTTCCTTGGTATATACAACCATAAAGTGTATTGGATATTCCCATTAATATATTAAAACAATGACATCTTATAACATTCCATCTAAGCTAACTTTAGACATATATGCTATTTGAAGGATAGTGGGTGCAAGTCCCAATAATTATCTCAAGTTTAACTCGAGCATTGTGTCCTTGGTCATTATGTTGATTTTTTCCCTAAATATATAAAGGTGTTTTGGATCAAACAATTATTAATATAGACATCTACAATTGGGTTATCTGGATTGGAATATTTGGGGGTAAATATTTTCCCTGGCGTGAGGTTCCAAGCTAACCCACAACATGAATGGTAGGTGAGTCCCTTCTCTACCTTCCAAGTCTCTTATGTGCAATTCCTTAATGATTTTATTGTAAATGGTTACATCTTTGATAGCTTGTAAGAGATGGATTTCTACATGGATTTTTCAATTATCCTAGAAGTTTTTTTATTTATTGAGTGTATGCTTTCTTTCATTCTAGCATTTATCGATAAGGTGAATTTATCTACTAGGTATCTTTTTGGGAAGATAATGATTGTGTTCTTGTATGTCTTGTTCTTTTGGATACTTTTACTCTACTTGCTCAATACTTAAAGGAGGAAAAGGGGTTGCCACCACTTTTCCTAAGTGAATATTTAACTCCTTTAATTCTAATGAATTTGATGGGTAGGTTAGTTTGTCATCTCATTATTATATAATGGTTGAACCTATATGCTATCAAGTTTTGGAGTTGATTGGACATGCATTTGTGGCTATTTAGGTTTCTATTGTTTAGTTTTTTTGTGTAGGAGAAGGAGGAGGTGGCAACAAGTCTTGTAGCTACTATCCTTGAGGTCTCCAAGACTGTGGAAGGTTAGGCCATTGACATTGGGTATGTTCTGAACATTAAAAAGGGAAAGAATAATGTTCATGAGGACATTTCCATTATTGTGACAATGATTTTCATTTTCCAATTTGATTGGTTACAATGATTCCAAGTTATAGGAGGAGTATACGTCTAAATATTATAAGTGGATTAAAATATTGAGGTTGTGAATAAGATGTATCTTGTCGAAATTTTCTTGGTAGCCCTTGCATTCTTTGATTGATAAAGCACAATTGCTACATATTGTCCGCTACTTCTTGTTACATAACCTTTAAACTAGGTAAAGTTGGGCATTGGCTCATTTGATGATTCTCCTCGCGTATTCCAAAAACTTCTATTGTTTTTCATAGACAATCTTTCATAACATGCTTCCTTATATATTTAGGGCAGAAAATGGCTATATCATTTTCAACTGCCTGCTTCATTTTGATGTGCATTGTATCTATTTTACATACCAAAGAATGCAGTATATCAGTCTCCATGTCTTCAATAAGGGTTCCAAATTCAAATTTTGTGAAACTACGTGTTGATGTCATTGATGACTATCTAATAATTATTTTGAATCATTTATTATTTTTTCTTTAAGCTTTAGATAATTTCTTGAAAACTTGCTTTGTATATTCATAGAGTAGATGGAATATGTGACCATTAGCAAGGAAGTTCAAAGTTTCCATCCACTTCTCTTTCAAACCTCCAAGGAGTACTAATTTGAGATATTCTAGATTTGTTGTGCAGGTGTTATCCCCTCTACATATGATAGACAAATTTTCTTCATAATCTTATAATGCTTCATTTTCTCATTGTATCATTTGGAATATCTCATCCCTGGTGTCTCAATATTTTCAATAATATATGTACTTATGGGTGAAAGTATGGTTCATTTGATCAAAGTGCTAATACTATTTTCATCAACTCATAAACCACCTTAACAATATTTTTTTAAATGTGGATGGGAAAAATCTTAAACTTTTGGACATTTGTTGGGTAATCGTCAGTTTTGTAGAGAACTTAAAAATTATAGAGAAAAGTATAAGAGCATACAATAGTCAACCCATGGAAATAGAGAAGAATAGGGTGATTTATGTTCTCCATTCTTATTTCCTCTTCAGTTTCCTAAATTGGAAATTGGAAAACAACATATTGATTTTCCTTGTCATATGTTGGAAATTGGAAAACAACATATTGATTTTCCTTGTCATATGTCATGCTATTCACGGATGGTGATTCTTATTTCACTTCAATTCTTATCTTGGAGTGAAAAGGATTTGTAAAATTCACTCAAGAAAATTACTCTTCTTCATTAGATGTTCCAACAAATTCTTCAATAATCAGTTGAATGCTTTTTGAATCATCTACAACAAGTTGCATTAAATTGTTTTCAAAATATTCTTGTTTTTCTTCTTGACTAGTGGTTCCTACTTAGCTCACATTATAAATATTTCTTTTAGAAATCATCCTAATGTATCCCTATATTGATGCATGCAACATATATATGAATCTAAAATGATAAAAACACTACAAAAAAATTTATTTGTCAACACAAAGCATGGAAAATGATTTAAAAATGTATGTGTATTATTTGTTTAACAACAACTTTAATATTATAATGATGCAATTTTTTAACAATCTCCTTGATAATGGTGCAAAAAAGTGTTGAACTACAAAATAATAGCAATGGATGTTGAACTTTGCATCTCACTTTACATTGTCAACTAGGGATCTTCAAAGATGTCGTGCAATGTATATGCAAAATAGAAAAGGCTAATCTATTCAAAATCTTAAAAATGTTGTAGTAAGATAAATGATCAACTATGGGCATGCCTTTCTATTTCACTCCACATAACCTGGGGTAATGTTTTTTATCTATATCTCTTCCTACAAGTTTTTGAAATTCAAATATGAGTAGGACTAGAACTAAGCAAATTGAGGGGCTAATAAAATGAAAAAATCCAATCACTATGAGATAGGGGTGATCTAGAAGTTATAATATGTTGTCATTGTTGTCAAGAATTAATTTCAAAGGTGTTTGGAGTATGTCGGATAAGTATTGAAAAAGGTGTTGTCATTAGATGATGTCAAAAGAGTTTTCATAGACCAAGATCATTGGTGTTACAGGCAGATTGACAAGCATCTCAAAGGCATAGGTGGCTGCAAGCAGAATGATAAAGGAACAAAGACTTTGGATTCAATGCATGTCAAAGGCATTGATAAAGGAAAAAAAACTTTGGAGCCATTTATGTTATAGCATATCATCTCAAGTGTTGTTGGAATCTAGTCAAATGGATAGAGATTTGAAAGATATATCCAGTGGCATATAGAAGTTTACAAATGGCCTCCTGGATCAGAATTTATTAGGTTGCAGCTAAAGAAATGGTGATGGTAATAATTGGAGGTAGTCTTGATGTTTTTCCAAAGTTTGTGAAATTTTTGACAGAGCAGAAAAGGGAGTAGTCTTTAGTGGGACTTTTTGGAGTTTCCGGTGCCGGAATCTGGTGAAAAAAATTGAGGTAAAATCTTGATTTCTGTTATTTAAACTAGTTTTTTTTACTATATATATATATATATATATATATATATATATATATATATATATATATATATATATATATATATAGATTGAGCACCCTAAAAAACCCCTAGGACACTTCGATTATGCAAGTTACCAATCAAATTTCTGTTTTCAATAAATTCTTGCCAAATTTTAAAGAAATTACACCTAAAAAATCCACCCGAAAAACCTTCAAAAAATTGCACTAAAAACAACTCTGCAATAAAATTTTGGCATTGGTCGACTACCACGTGTCTCAGCTTGGTCCTCATGAGAAAATAGGGGGTCCATGATCCTCAAGGGGCTAACATGGATGGAGGCCCCGCATTGGGCGGTATTGGGCAAACAACTGATCGAGAGAATCGACAAAGCATGACACCCCCCAACCCCCCTCTTCACCATGAAACCACTAAGGACGATGTCGAGTAAAACCATAGCCAGTGAACAGTTAAACATCAAGTGGCAGAAGACGGAGGCAAGAGACAGAAAGGGGAGTCAACAAGTGACGAAAATATTTACCATCTTAGAAGTCAAAGCAAGGGAGGAGATTCAAATCGCCGAGATAGACATTTGGAAGCATGGTAATTAATGGGAAGTTTCCTAATCTAAGGGTGAAGTTCTTGAAGGTTTCCATATCGAAGATTTTGGGAGGTATCTCAGTACAAAAGTTCCAAGATCTGAGATTCAAGATTTAGTCTGATGGTCGTCTGAGTGGTCACATCGTCGAGGAGTTTCTCAAAATAATGATCTCATGGATAAACAAAGGAACTATATTATGTTTTAGTCGAGAGTTTTTTTGCCAAGAAATAAAAGCTGAGAACTAAAGGACGCTCCATTACTCGGTCTTGAGCGTGGTTCCGTGACCAGAAGCTAAGCGAATCTACACTCTAGATTGTAAGTGCTCGAGGCTATAGCGCAAGGGAGCCCAATCGGTGGATATATGCAAAGGTTTTATAGCGTTAGGCCTTTGAGCTTATATAATTTGTGAAGGGGTCAACAACTTGTAATTTGGTGTTTTACGCCATATTTGGTGGCTTAGCACTAAATCAACAGAGCACCAAAATTGGAAAATGGGGCATGAACAAGCTGGCAACAAAATTTTTGTAATGGAAATATTTAGAAGCAGATTTAGCAGTCGGAAAAATATTTCATATTACCAATTTTAGAACTGCAAATAAAACCTCTACTAAATCATGTAACTTACCATAATGAAGGAAAATGACAGTTAAACTCATATTTTCTCATAGATACAACAAATTAGAGATTGGAGACTAATTGAGCACACCAAGAGGACTTATCATAATAGGAAAAACATGAATAAATCAAGATCAAACCTCAAGTTAAGCATAAGTTGGAGTTGAAGATAACTAAAGTTTTAATTCCAAAAATATTAGTCCAAATTCATTTATAAGCAAATTTGAACAACCAAGTTGGTGGTTGTTGGTGCAACAAGATGCATAATGTTAATATGCATCAGATATGAATTAGAGATCAGATTTGGTATCTAAAATGTGTTTTAGAATGCAAAGAATGTATTGGTGATATTGTTTTTAATGGTGTTTTAGTGCATGCAGCAGAGGTAAGAAATCAATGAATAATATTTGTTGACGGTGTCTTAATGGTGACTGAGACATTGAGAGAGATGATTGGAATTGGTTGGGTCATGTAAGAAGCAAGGTGGTGTTTTAAGAGAGTAGAAAAGAGTTAATCCATGCAAAGGAGACATTGAGGTATAGCAATAAGGAAATTTTGTTTGAAGCAAGAAAGTCTTGTTGATCTGAGTTTGAAAATTAATGAAATATGGATCAGCATGGCTAGCAAGTGGTATCTTGCATTTTAGGGGTTGTAGCTCCTTCGAGTAGTGACTAGTAAATAAAGCAGGGGCAGTAGTCCCTTTCAGTGGTAGTTGATAAACGAGTAGGGATAGAAATTCCTTTAGTGGCAGTTGATAAACCTACAAGTGGAACTTTGCGGGGCATTGTTGTAATAGCAAGTTGTAGCTTGTGTTTTCCAAAGCAATAAAAAGAATATTGATTTATTTATATATGTTGCACATGTGTATGACAATGATTATGATGTTATGTTTTACTTGACTAATTTATGATGTTGAATGGTTGCTAAAGTGATTGAAAAGTGTAAGCTGTTAAGAGTTGTATAATTTGGCCACACTGTTGATTCACCTCCTTCGCCTCCCCTCTCAATAGTGTCATGCTTTCCATTGTTTCTAACACGTGATTGGATCACTATATATTTTTTAATCTATCTCAATGGTTTCAAAGTGGAAAAATCAGAGGAATCAACTTATGAGTAGTTTTATCAACAAGACCTAGCTTGGAGAATTGAAATTTGAAATCATGAGGGGTTATTTTGAGGCATTAAATGATGTTTTTTAGGGATAAAATTTTCCTACTTAAGTAGTGGACCTCATGATGCTATTCTACGCTCAAATACCTTTCAAATGGTGCAAGTAATATGTCAATTGGAGATTGTATGAAAAATGCATTCCTCCTGAAAGTTGATTTGTCGTGATTTACCACCATATTTCAAGAGGATGCGACATTAGCCCCCATTACTCATACAAAAGGGGCTAGCCATGTGAATACTATGAAGAAGACTCTAGAAGGGTAAAATATGTAACTATAGTTGAAAATTGAAGGAGTAAAACTTAACCCCTAGTTAGCTATCAAGCTATATTATAACTAGACCATTAGGAAGACAAATTGTTTCATTCATTTCAATTTATCTTGGTCCACAATAAAGCATAAAAACATAGGAGTGGGAGTGAGAAAGCATAAAAGAGGGGGTTTAGTGTATGTAGTATCCTATCATTCCACAAGTCTCAAATCACCTCATAGAGGGTTTCTTGCATTATTTTCATTATAGATAAAGAGAGAGAAAATAAACTCATCTTCTAGCTACTAGGTTTTCTCCTATAAGGGTTTTCCACAACATATCTTGTGTTCATTGTGGTTGGTATGTAGTTGTATTTATTGTTCTCTATTTTTTTCATTTTATTTATTTTATCCATGGTTATTTACAAACAATATTGGTATCAGAGCTTGGTTTTCTGGGAATTTTTTGGGAAGTTATAGGGGTTCTAGGAATTGGTTTAAACAAGTCATAAAATCCTAGCCATGCCAATGAATATATTCATAATAACCCTCAAGATATAGTAGAGGAGATATTATCAAGGCTGGAAACACAAGTTGTGGATATTAGCTGCAATATAAACCTCCTTATGGTGGCTCTAGCAAAATAAAAATTGGGGGATCAAAAATATGTAGAGGAGTCTAGGAAAGAACCCGAAAAAGAATAGTTGAGTCTGAGTGTCATTTCCCATTTACAATCCCACTTTAGGATGGAAGCAAAGGTGCACATGAAGTCATATCAAGGTGATATCGATGCTTTGAAATCAAATCATTGGTTACAACAATTAGAAGTTTACTTTAGTGTTCACCACATAGATGAGGAAGATGAAATATCATTTGCTAGATTGGAGTTAGATGGATATGCCCTAACCTAGTGGGAAATTCATATAGAGACACTTAGGCTAGAGGGTGATCCCCCACTATCTAAGTAAGAGGAATTTAAAACCTTTATAAAGTCCCAATTCTACACTATTGGGTAAGTAGAGTATTAATGGATCCGATGGAACTACTTTAGGCAGAGGTAGGGGTAGAGTGTACAATAGTATGCCACCTAATTGAGGAAGATGACCATTATGCTAGGTATCTCTCCCAAGAATCAAAATGTACTATTAATTACCTGGGGGTATATATAGTCATCTATGAAAGTAGGTGATGTTTTTCAAGCTAATAATAGTGGATGAGGCTTGTGTATAGGCACAATACTTAGAAAACATAGGCCAAAAGAAAGGGCAACCAAGTGGGTTGAAATGGAAAGAGCACCAGGAAGCTCCCAAGGAAGAGAAGAAGAAGTGCAAAGGGGGGATGACAAGAAGACAACAACCATTGCATATTAATGCAATGATCCTAGCAATTATTGCAACCATAACAACATTGATGATCACATGGAGGAGAAGTGCTAGAAATTACATCTAGAACTAAACCTGAAGAATCAAAAGAAGGATGGGAAGAAAAATAATATTCCTTCCACATATTCAAGAAATCAAGTGGAAAGCTCTGACATGCACAAGAAGACAGTCTACAGACAATTTCAAAAGGAGGTGAATGTGAGTAGCTTTCATCATTGGGAATATAAGGAAATCACCATGCTCTTCCACATTAAGATACATGTCAAGAAGACAAAGATTGATTTCCTGTTTGAATGAGGTTTACAAGCTAACCTCTGTTGAAATTTTGTAGCTTCGGTCGGTATTCAAGTCAACAAGTTAAAGGGAAAATAATTTTTTAATTTAAAGTTCATGTAGGCTCCAAGAAGAATAGGTCTACCCCACCTATTAAAGGGGTTTGACTCTTGGTCAAATTACACTTGATTTGACTCATATATATTGACACTTCGACCTCCACATTCGGCATCATCATATCAACTCAGATCATCTCAAGAAGAAGACTTCTATTCACAAGTGCAAAGGAGGAAGAAGTTACTTGAAGTTGAACAATGAAGTTTGACCATTTCTATCTATGTTTGACCAACATTGACTCTTGTCTTTTTCTGGGTTATTTTGACTTGGAATCTTTGACTAGATGTTGTCAAAATCTATGGGAATAATTTTGAGTGTTGACTAAACTTGTTTGAACATATTTGACTATAGGTCAACTGAGGTAGTTTGACCATAGTTTACAAGGAGCAACAAAGGCCAAAATTCGGCATGCTAACCAGATTTGACCAGTTGAACATAAGTCTGTAATTTCTTTCTTTTGACCAAGTTGGATCATACTAGTGTTGAGGTCAATTTGACTAAGTTTGACTGGGAAAATTCAGATTGTACATTTGTTGATTTGAACAAATTTCTCCTAAGAAAAGGTTGTTGGGTTTTTCCCTGGTTTGGGTTTTCCCAAGATAAATTTTGTGTCTCTTGTTCATCTTTGTTTTTGTTGTGATCTCAACTGCCCTGGTATATTGTGATTGAAAATTTCTAAAGTGTAATTGCTTAATGATCTAGAAAGCGCTAAATTTGTAATCATATCATTGGAAGTGTAATTATATGGAACCAAAAATTGTGCTTGTTTTAATTTCACTTGTAAAATCAACAACCTCATAGCAAAAGATCTAGTCAACAAATTTGAATTGGAGGTTTACAGTGATCCTAGCCCATTTTCATTGGGATGGGTAAATAAGGATGCAGAAATCAAGGTAACAAAACAATGTAGGATAAAATTTGCTATCATAATTGATTTTATTGATGAAGTATAATTGGATGTAGTTCCACTTGATATATGTGGAATTGTGTTTGGGAGTGCCTACATGTATATGAAAGATGCAATCTTCATGTAGAGCCAACCGTTATTACTTGATCAAGGATGAGAAATATTTCATCATTAATGCACATAATGGAAATTCCAAGATCTCACTGGTAAGTGTCAACTAAGCTAAGAAATTGATCAGTTCTAGCAAGAAATATGTTTTACTATTTTTAAGAGAAAATTAGTCTAGTGAGGAGTTAATAAGAGCCAAGGCATCCTTAGAGGGGTGTACTAAATAAAAAAGACAACAACTATAAGGGTTACTATAGACATACATGGGAGTATTCTAGGAGTGGAAAAGGCTACCACCTAAGAAGAAAGCAGAGCATGATATCCAATTGTTTCCAAATCCTCCATTGCCAAATATTGGGTTGTATATATAATCCATTTTGGAAGCAAGCGAAGTGAAGACATGGTTGCAACAACTGCTCGAGAAAAGTGTGATTCAACCAAGTACCTCACTTTGTGGATTTCCCATCCTAATTGTGGCAAAGAAGGACGGGATTTGGTGAATGTGCATCAATTACATTAAAAAATATTACACTCAAGAACAGGTACCCCCTACCAAATATTGATGATCTATTAGAGCAATTTCAGCGAGAAAAATACTTCACCACGTTGGATTTAAACATAGGGTATTACCAAGTGCAAGAAGTCAAGGAAGAATACATATAGAAGACCTCCTTCAAAACCAGACAATGTTTGTATGAGTGGTTAGTCATGCCATTTGGTCTATGCAATTCACTAGCTATCTTCATGAGACTAATGAACAATATATTGTGCCCTTATATAGATTCACTTATTATTTATTTAGATGATATATTAGTTTACAATGCAACCTGGGAGGAGCTCATCTCACACTTAATGTAAGTGCCAGAGTCTTTATAGAAGCACCAACTACTTCAAATCTCAAAAAATGTGAGTTTTTGTAGCATTCATTGTGTATTTAGGATATGTGATTGGTGGATGGGAGCTTAATATAGATCTTGCAAAGATGGAGGCCATCATGAAGTGGTCGATGCCTGCAAATGTTTCTAAAGTTGGGGGTTTCATTGGAATAACACAATACCTAAGGAAATTCATAGCTTGATTATCAACAATATCTACACTACTCCATGTTATAAAAATGAGTGGCAAGAATTCCCAATGGAGGAAGGGTCAATATGTCTTTGAAGAATTGAGAAAGAAAATCAGTCAAGCATCAGTTATTGCACTACCAAACTTGCAATGGTCCTTAAAAATGGAGACAAATGTGAGTGGGTATGCCATGGGAGAAGTCTTGATGTAGGGAGGAACTTGTACGCTACCATTTTGAAGTGTTTCATGGGGTACTGCTCAATTACCCTAACTATGACAAGGAGCTCTATACCCTATTACAAGTTGTCAAAAAGTGGAAATATTATCTAATGGTAAAGGAGATTGTCATCCACACAGATCATTAGACACTATAGTACTTGCAGGCCTAGATTAATTTACAATATATGCTCTAAATATGGGCAAACTATTTTTGTTGTGCTAGCTCCCTCATCAGTATTAAATAAATGTGTTTAGGATCGTCTCAAATTAGCTAGTTATGCGAGGGTTAATGTGTCAAGTTTTGTGTTTTTTATGAGCAATTAATGAGTTAATTAGCTGTTAAAAACACATGTACATCAAATAAATTGCAAAGAAATAATGCACAACAAACACATTACACAGTAGCTGATAACGGAGTTCACCCCTCCAGGGTTGCATCTCCATAGACCTACTTCAATGGCTTGGCCCTCTTTGGATTAATGGTCAGTTATTTGATTACATGCACCTACAGTGCTCCAATGGCTATACAAACTTCTCCATTGGATTCAGAAGACCCAAAAAAATAAAAATAGACTCTTCTGGCTCTACAAATGGTCTTCAAGTGGACTACGCATGACCCCCTCTCCTAGTGGCCCTAGGCTTATTTAATCTTCAAAGTGGCAAAATCACTTACAGAAGTTCTCCTATGCCTCTACAACCTGCACCATCATGCTCGGAGCATCTAAATCATCTATGATTGACTCTTTCTGAGCCAAAATTGTTTGAAAAAATGACAAAGTTATGGCTTCTTCAGTTTTCCCTAGGAAAACTCCTCCAGATCTAGAGGAACTCCAGTTAAGTTCGAAAAAATTGGAGGTGGCGCCGAAAATGGCGGAACTTCCAAACCTAATCAAAAATTAAAGTTCGGATTATTTTAAGATAAGTGAGGTTTAGTGCTAATTATTATGCACTTAGCACTAATTGCGCTTAATTTAATTTGCAGTTAATGAAGGATTAACGCGTTAAAACATTGTTTTAAGGTTAATTAAACCATTTTAAAACTAATCCCACCAATTAGCATTGGCCCTCTGCCTTTGGTCATGTGCTATAATCACATGTATGAGGGCTGGCCCTTTTTTCCTCTACCCAAAAATTTGTCTTAAAACAAATACAATTCGGTTGCATATAGTGTTAAGAACCGAATGCAAAGGAGAGTTGGTATTGCTTGTGGTTAGTGCGGGAGAGGTCGCAGGTTCAACCTCGACCTCTGCCCTATTGCCAAAAATAATTTTTCTCCATATACAATATGAATTTTGACCTAGACTTAACCAAATTCGGTCTTGGAGGAGGGGGGGGGGGGGGCACGTGGTGGCCTTTGGGCTTGCCACGTGTCCTCTTCCCATTGGCTCCCCCCAATCAAATAAAAACGTGAAAAATCACCCACTTAGAAGCCATCCTCGAATTGACACTTGGCATAGTGTCATTGGGCGAAATGAAGGAATATTACCAAAATATTCCTTTTTGTTGACTAGGCTGCCATGTCCTCTTTCTGTCTTTTTCTACAATTTTTTTAGTTGTTTAGGAAAATGAACAACATGCTCTATCTTCCTCATATGGACTCAGTTTTGAGTGAAATGAAGTGTGCTAGATTCCTAGTGATGCGACCTATCCGTTCATTTTGGTTTGGAGTGATTCTGGGCACTTTGATTTTTTAGCAAATTTTTGTCCCAAATCCAGATTCTGATAACAAGTTTTTGGACCCACAAAATCTAGGTATTTGATGAGAGCTGAATACTCTTCTCTTTCCCAAGTTCTATCAACTTGATTCTACTTCGAAAAAATATCCATGACAACCACTTGGGTTCACTAACATGCCTTGCCTTGCAAATTGCTTTGCACTTCAACCAATGTTCTCCTTTTGCTGCTGACCCAATCCAACACCTGTTGGCTGCTTGCTGACTGATTAAACACCTTGTTGTACCAAAGTGATCCCTCGGTGCTTGGAAAATTGACTAATGGCCTTCCCACTGAGAATATTGTTCCTCCTTTGCACACACATGCATTCGATGCAAGCTTCTCCTTAGTGTTATCATTCGGATTGAACCTCATGCTGAAGAAGGAAATTCCAAGGTAACCACAAACCACGCTTAGCCAAGTAGCTAGCCCTACTAGGCAAGGAGAGGGCTCTCTCCGAAAGGATCACAACCAAGATGACTATGGAAAGAAGATATTAGGCTAGGTATAGTATCTAAGAGTTTTTATTTTGATTGTATAGGGTTGTGCTGGATCAGAAGGAGTCAAACAGTCAAGACAAGGAAATTAGGTCAAAATTCGTAGGGTGTTCTATGGGGCAAGGTAGGTAAAATTTTTAGCACTTTGGGATTTCTATGGTGGGATGATCAAGACAGGTGAGGGGCTAGAAAGAGCATGATGCAATCATGGGTTCTTTCTAAATTGAATAAATTACAGACTGTGAATGTTTACCCAAAACAGAGCATAGAAATTATGGATTATGTTCATCTAACTTGAAAACATTCACTTAATAGCAATGAAATGATGGATGAAATAAACAAAACATTCTAACATCTGAGCACAAAAGAATAAACTGAAACTAAACACCATACCACATGGATCCCATAAAAATAGCTGCAAATTTGATTAATTTCCACGCCAAAACTGATATAAAAGTGTGTCTCTTTAAAAGCCAAACCTCCAAATGAGTCCAACCCTTACAAATGACTGAGAAAATACATGATATAGACCTCAAAACCACTCTCCCTAGCCTCAGGGAGTCGAATCCATGAGATGGGAATTAGTTACACCAAATGCTAAACAAAAAAATGAAGACTAGGAAGACCCAACAATTTGCCTCTAAAAGAGAGGAAACTGATTCATTTGACCTCTAGAGGAACCACCTAATGTATCTACCTTAGATAAAAGTAAAAACATGACATTTACATTCATCATGACCATTTACATTAGTAATTTCTTCATTTTCCAAAGCAAAAGTAAAACTGGAGTGAAACTTCAAAATTTGCTTAAGATTGTGAAAAATTCATTTTCTTTGTCAAACGTGCAGCATCCAGGCAGAAAAAAATGGCCTCTTTTGCAAGCAGTTTTTGAGTGCCTTCTCGGTGTCCAAATCAACTCCATGATAACTCATTGGAAATATCTCTGAGTCTAGTTTCCAAATATACCTCCAGTTTCCAAAATGGTGCTCATTTTCCATATCAAAAAGTCAATATCCCAATACTGGTAAATGCGCAGCGACCAGGTCAAAAAGGAGGCAGAAACATGAAAATTTGGTAGTTTTTTGTATTTTTGAGGGACCAGTTCTCCTCCAAATATTCTGAAACTTGCTAGGGTTGATGTCTTCATCATTATGAACATGATGGTGGTGGCCATTTGTCATTTTGAGGCCCCAAAAAAGAGCGCAGCGTCTAGGTCATTGCGCCTTTGGCAGAATTTTTGGGTGCAAAAAGACTCAAAAACCAGAAATGAACTAAAGTTCCAAGTGTGCCAAAATTTACCAAAATTTGTGAGGGTACTTGCTTATCAAGTGCTTGAGGCATGAAGAGACACCTCAACAACTATATCTAACCTCTCTTTCTCCCCCTGCTTAGTCAAACTTTCAATTTTAGCATTAGCTCTTTTGAGCTTTGCTAATGCAATTCTCTCTTTACATGCATGAAGTTTGACTCTTGTCCTCAACAAGTCATTGTCCTTGTTGGCTTTCTATAGAAACTTCTCCAAATGTAGATTGGCTCTATCAAGCCATGATTCCCTATCCTTGCTAATCTCTGGGGCAAGTAGCTCACTTGGTGTGAGCTGCTCTGCCAACTCATCTTCTCTCTATCTTTCCCGAGCTAAAGCTCTCTTCAACCCTATAGTCTTTGGTTTCTATCTTGGAGGTTGATCTTCCTCATCATCCATTTCACCAAATCTTTCCAAGGTCTCCTCCAGCAAGGCCTTGGCCTTTTCTGCCTCTCTTTGTGCTTTGATGGTCTTTACCTCATTGATGATTTGCTTAGTTTTCAGCTGCAGATTTTCTTGCTTAAGAAAATAAATCACATATTTTTCTCTCTCAAGATTAGCTTGAAGTTCACTAATATTTGCTTATTTTCCTTTGATTGCTGCACTGGTGATTTTTTCCTCATCTTCCTCATCTAGGTCAATCAGCTGAAATTCATGCTCTGTTTCATGTTTTTCCTCATGTTCATCAATGATTGGTTCTTTAGCCTTTTCCTTGCCTTTGTCCACCTGTTTTGTTGATGAAGAAGGCATGGCCCCTTTCACTCCAAGTGAAGCAAACACATACTTGTAGCCTCTCTGATAAGTCTTGGGAAATGGCCAAACATCAGTAAAATTAGCCCAAGTTGCCTCAATATCCTCCTCACTGCTTGATGACTCAGAATCATAATGTGATGATGATGAAGGGTTATAGAAAGGTGAAGAAGAAGGATCAACATGAGGTGAATGCATCTGACTTGGTGATTATGTATGAGCGGCAGGCTGAGATGGAGGAGTGGATAGGGGAGGATGAGATGATGAGGGGATACTTTTCTCATATTGACTAGGTGGGGTAGTGAAAACGTCATTTGCTATGAATGTGTCCCATGGAATGTTCTTTTGCTCAACCTGATGCATGACTATCATTTTCGTAAGGGAGTGGTGAAAGAGACTCTACATTTGATGATTATAATCCCTCTTTCATGCAATGTATGCCATCTTGTCAATGTTGTGAGAGAGGAAATAGGGTATGTGAAGCATTGTGACTCTAGTGAAATGCATAAGAAGCCGGATATAATATGAATAGAGTCGAGAAAACCTCCCCTCATAGGTGAAGTATTTCATGATGATTTTCATCATAGGGACATATTGGTCAAGAAGATGAGAGAAAGGGAAAATCATCTTTTTTTCATCCTTGTATCTAGGTTTAAGATATGGTTCATAGTAGCTATGATCAAGGTTTCCTTGTTTAAACCATTTCTCTCCCACATTAGGGATCCCTGTAGCAGCTGCAATGGCATTAGTAGACATGGTAAAAGTAACCCCAACAAGGGTGACCTACCTATCATGAAGACCTGAGATGAATTGCCTTGTTAACATAGGGTGATATTGGACCCTTTACACCCTCTCACAAAAATCAAAGAAACCAACATGTTTAAAACATGACACAATAATTGGAGAAGCCATGAGTTCTTTTGTGTTTGTTGGTTCATATCTGATGATTTTCCCTCCTTTCTTATATGTATTTTTCTTTGTTTGCTCCTCACTGACATTTCTATTTTCTTCTTCAGACATTTTGGACTTGAAGGCTTTGGAAACCCTGGGGTAAATGGAATGAGATGAAGGGAATATGGATTTGAAAGGAGAAGTTGTGACAAATGGAGGAAGTGATAATATAAATGATAACCTAGGTCTAATAAAACCCTAGGATCTTATAGCTTTGACTGATATGTGTTTAGGGACATGAGTATGGGAAATATGAATGAAAAATGACAAAAGGAAATGAAAACTAGGGTTTCATAGTAAACACTTAAAATTTGCATTAGATCATGAGAAATTTCAGTGAGAAGGCTTTGATAGGGTTAACTTACTATTTGAAAGAGCTATGAGGATTCTTTGCAAAAAAATTGAGCTTACTAGGAGTGATAGAACCTTGAGAAACCCTCTTCGTTCAAACGTGCAGCGTCCTGGAGAAACGCACAGGTTTCGGGCAAACGCATAGCGTCCAGAGGTAAACGCACAACGTCCGTTGCTTTTTTCTCTACGGATGATCATTCAAACACATAGCGTTCGGGAAAACGTGCACATCTAGGGAAAATGTGCAGCGACCAGTGAAATTTTCTCAAAGTGCTAAAAAAACTCTGAAATTTTCTCCTCTGCTAGAAACTCCTGATGGATAAATAGTGGCAAATGACTTGTTTGAATATTTTGAATAGCTTTATGTCTTTATGGATTGTAATTTTAGTTTGAATAACCCACTTTCCCTATGTTCACTTTTCCCTTTTGACTTTAGCACTGATACTCTTTATCTTTCTGACTTTTGGCATTTTGTAGTTTGATCAAGACATGGAGTTTGGTTTTTTTGCTCCACTTAAGCCAGAAATGATTGCATTGACAACCTGGGATGAATTTATTACATTTGAGAACATAAAATTACATTTGGAAAAATATAAATAAATTACATATTGAATTTTATATCAAAATGACATTTTGATATAAAAATCATTAAACTCAAAAATTACAAATTTTGAAATATGATAATTACATCATGATGATCTTCTATATAGGAAAAAAAAATTTCTTATTTAGTCCCTCTCATATATTTGTTGACCTCATCTAAAATGAAGGATTGACTTTGAGAAATAAAAAAAAACCTAATGACCTAATGGGACTTCTTTAGACCTGACTTTCATGAATGAGATTTGATTTAAAAGACTTCCTGGTGAAAAAGGCATTTCCATAGGTGTTGTTATGCTCAAGGAGACATGAGAATGAGTCAGCAATGTGAATCTCGGAGGGAGAGTGAATTTTATTGACAAGGACAACCACCAGTGGAACAATTTTATATCATGACCTAATGGAATGATTGAAAATTTCTTTAGAGTGGGACACCTAAGATGCACATGCAAAATGTGTTTTGATCCCTAGTGGAAGTATGCAAATACTGACACCAACAATTAGAAACCACTTTTCCAAGTTAAGCCCATCTGAGTGAACTGCATCAATGAGTTCCAATATCAATAATCACAAGAAAAAAAATGACCATTCTTTTTATCTCCATGGTTCCAAATTCCACATTTGGAAGAATGCATTCACCATCTCTTTCGCTTATTGGCGTCAACACATCAAATGGTCTACAATAGTTGTTTTTTTTGCTGCAAACTTTTTCACATCTTGTCCCTCTTTCCGCTTCTTGATTCCATCATCCTCCAGTATTGACATGCTGCTCATGCCATGATTTGAGAATGAAGGTTAATCATGATCCTCTCGCTCAAGAGTGGACCTTCCAAAATCCTGCGACATCTTGTCACAAGCAAAACCATTATCTTGAAAAACACATCATGCAAGGAACATAACTCGCCGACCTCTTTCTTTTTCTCCTTCAAAGCAACAAATGTCACATCATGTGAACATCGCCATGTACTCTTACATCTTGGTGTCAAACTCATCGACAAAACACAAGTCGACAAAACATGCCTCTTCAAACAACTGACTCTCAAGTCAAACAAAAGTTAATGTACATGTTTTTTTCAATAACTTGACGATTCTTCTCCCAAAAAAAAAAGAATTTCACATCTCGTGAAACAATTCGTCAACATATCCCTTTCATCATTGGAGGCAAAATAAACTCTTCCAAGTCGATTATTACCTGATGTAACACGCAATCTACCAACACAAGTCGAAATTCATGCATGTGCAAATGATCAACACTCTCATGTTGACAAACATACATGATAAACAAAGCAATCAATCAACACAAGGTTATCACTCATGCATGCTCAAATTTCCATTTTTGTTGCATCTAAGTGAGTCAACATAACTCTAATTTTCCAAAATCTTGCTTCATGCAATATGCAACATACTTTCAAGAGAAAAGAAATGCATTCAGATAACAAGAAATTCATCAACAGGGCAAGATTTGCATCAATTATCAAAAGACATGCAAGGCCTTAGTTGGTTAAGAAATATAACCACCTCTTTCCAAACCATTTCAATAGCACTTCTTTCAGCTGCACTTCATCATGTGAATCATCCTGACCCACATCGATTTTGGAATCCTTTTTTCCATTCTTGTCAATATCTCGCTCTGCCTTATTCAAATGTCGTGGATGACTTGTTGGATACAAAGTCCAACATTTGTCTACAAGATGACCCTTCTTATGGCAACGAGTGCAAAATAATTGCATCTTCTTTTCAACACAGTTTCCATTATCTAATGGACCTTTGGCTTTCTATCTCTTTTGTTTTGAAAGTTTCCCGTGCATGGCTATCTTCTTCCAACACCTTGGAACAGTATGGTTATTCAAAACACAAAATAAACATGTAAAATTTCTCCAAATATTATGTGAGAATTTTCCTTGTTTATCATAATAAAAAGCAACTTGATTAAAGACAGATTTATACCTTGCACATTCACCTTTGTCGTCTTCTTGAGGAGGTGAATTTGATGAGGTAGTGGCTCTCTTCGGAATACCAACAATGACTTTAATGGTTTTATAGCTTTCAACATCCTCTTGTTTTTCATTTCCATTAGTTGCATGCTTATGAGATTTTTCTTGCAAAGTGGGTGTCAAACTTTTTCATTCCTCATGAACACAAACTTCACAAGCTTGAGGTAATGAACATGTAATGAAAGTACTTCTTGGAACACCTTCATGTGCCTCCTTGGCTTTGGAGCATTCTTCATCATATTGTCCATAACCAAGACCCAAATACTTAGGCCTTTCCTCAACAACAATTGGTTCAACTATGCCTTGTGCATGTTTGCCTAACCCTTTACCTTCATAGGCCATTTTAATCAATAATTTGGACCCTATTCCTCTAGTGTGTCCTTCAAAAGCACCAAAACATTAATCTTGAAAGGAAATTGAAGATAAAATTGAATTGCATACCTCTTTTTCATGCACATACTTGGCTAAGGTTTCTTTGGCATCATGGATTTGAGTCTCCATCTCATGCAACCTTGCTAGGTTTTCATTTGCAATATGGAGCCGAGTCTCCATCTCATGCATCCTTTCAAGAAGCTCTTGATTTTCCTCCTTCATAGAAATCAACTGCTCTTGAAGTATAGTGTTCTCATTCCTATTTTCAACCAACTCTTGCACCATGTCTCTCATGATGTAGAGTTTCTGCAATATCCCTTTATCAAAGAGTCTTACTAAGGAAGATGGATTGGAAACAATGCTTGATGAAGCTTCCATCACACTTGCAATGGATAAAAAACCTCTTTATTGTGATTTGAGAGCTGAGTCCTCAATATTGACCTTCTCTTCACACACATAAACTTGCACACAATTAAATTCTTCTTGTACAAATACAAAACCAATCGCTAATTCTCTAGCTAACCTTGGCAAACCATCTTAGGGCTAAAATGAGCTAAATTGTGCTATGATACCAACTTGATCTGAATATGGGAAAACTAGTTTTGTTGTGCTAGCTCCCTCATTAGTATTAAATAAATGTGTTTAGAATCGCCTCAAATTAGCCAGTTATGTGAGGGTTAATGTGTCAAGTTTTGTGCTTTTTTATGAGAAAATCATGAGTTAATTAGCTGTTAAAAACACATGTACAACAAATAAATTGTAGAGAAATAATGCACAAAAAACACATTACACAATAGCTGATAACGAAGTTCACCCCTCCTGGGCTACATCTCCATGGACCTGCTTCAATGGCTTAGCCCTCTTTGGATTAATGGTCAATTATCTGATTACATGCACCTACAGTGCTCCAATGGCTCTGCAAATTGCTCCATTGGATTCAGAAGACCCAAAAACCTCAAAATAGACTCTTTTGGCTCTGAAAATGGTCTTCAAGTGGACTAGGCATGACATCCTCTCCTGGTGGCCCTGGCTTCTTTAATATTCAAAGTGGAAAATTTACTTACAAAAGTGATCATCTGCTTCTACAACCTGCACCATCATGCTCAAAACATCCAAATCATCTAGGATTGACTCTTTTTGAGCCAAAATTGGTCGAAAAATGCCAAAGTTGTTTTCCCTAGGAAAACTCCTCCAAATCTGGAGAAACTCTAGTTAAGTCCGACAAAAATGGAGGTGGCGCCGAAAATAGCGGAACCACCAAACCCAATCTGCAATTAAATATCGGATTAGTTTAAGATAAATGAGGTTTAGCGCTAATTAATACACACTTAGCACTAACTATACTTAAGTTAATATGTAGTTAATGGAGGATTAGTGCGTTAAAACATTATTTTATGGTTAATTAAACCATTTTAAAACTAATCCCGCCAATTAGCATTGGCCCTCTACCTTTGGTCGTGTGCTATAATCACATGTATGAGGGCTGACCCTTTTTGCCTCCGCCCAAACATTTGTTTTAAAACAAATACAATTCGGTTGCATATAGTGTTAAGAACCAAATGTGTAGGAGAGTTGGAATTGCTTGTGGTTAGTGCGGGGAAGGTCGCTGGTTCGACCCCAACCTCCGCCCTTTCACCAACAATAATTTTTCTCCATATACAATATGAATTTCGACTCGGACTTAACCAAATTTGGCCTTGGAGGGGGGGGCACGTGGCGGCCTCTGGGCTTGCCCCATGTCCTCTTCCCATTGGCTTACCCCAATCAAATAAAAACGTGACAAATCACCCACTTGGAAACCATCCTCAAATTGACACTTGGCATAGTGTCATTGGGAGAAATGAAGGAATATTCCCAGAATATTCCTTTTTTCTGATTAGGCTGCCATGTCCTCTTTTTGACATTTTTTGCAAAATTTTTAATTGTTTAGGAAAATGAACAATACGCTCTATCTTCCTTATATGAACTCTATTTTGAGTGAAACGAAGTGCGTCGGATTCCTGGCGACGAGACCTATCCGGTCGTTCTAGTTTGGAGCGATTCTGAGCACTTTAAGTTTTTAGCAAATTTGTGCCTCCAATCTAGATTCCGATCAATAGACCAGATCTACAAGTGGATCGGATTCTTAAAACAATTTCATTTAGTCATTAGGTATAAGGGTAGCACAAATAAGTTGGAGGACATGCTTTCAAGGCTACCAACACCAAAATCACAGCTTTGGAAACTTTGATGCACATGAAGCATTTCACCCATGATGCATGCAAAGAGGCATATACAAAGGATGAGGACTTCAAGGAGGTATTTCAACAATTGTAGAGCTAGAGTCATGTAGACAATGGAGATAACATAGTTGGAAATCATCTCCATAATGGGTTACTCTATATGATGGACAAGCTATGTGTTCCTAACGGTGAGTGACTACAACTAATTAGAGAGGCTTATACCTCCAAGGTTATAGCATATTTTGGTGTAGGAAGACACTGACCAACTTATAGAGATATGTGTATTGGTCTAGAATGTAAGAAGATGTAGTTAGGTTCATTAGCAGATGTATGCTTTATTGTACCAACAAGCCTAGTAACGGAAAATAGGGTCTATTATCCCTCACATGTACTCACTAGTCCTTGGGAAAGCATTTCCATAGAATTTATGGGAGGCTTACCAATAACCCAAAAGGAACATGACTACCTATTTGTGGTAGTTGACAGGTTTAGCAAGATGTGCATTTTCATGTCCTGTAAAAAGACCCTTGAAGGGAAAGAAGCAACAAACGTGTTCTTTGAATAGGTCTAGGAAAACTTTGGGATACCAATGAGCATTGTTTTAGATAGGCACAATAGATTTCTCAGTGCATTTTGGACTACATTGTTGGAGAGGATGGAAATGAAGTTGAAGAGGTCTATAACATGCCATCCATAGATAGATGGGTAAATAGAGGTAGTCAACAAGAATTTGGTGCACCTTTTAAGGGGTTACAATAAAAAACATTCGAAGATTTGGGTTGAAAATCTGGTATATATACAACACTCTTATAATACAATAGTCCATACTTATACTAGTAAGTCCCCATTTGAAACTTGTTTTGGATATCCGCCACCTTCACCTTTGGATATTGCATATGGGAAACAAGGAGGAGTGAGGGAGGATTTCACAAGGGATGCTTTAAGAGTGGAAAACTTTGTTGAGAAAATTAGGCAAATCCATTTGCAAGTACACGAGGCACTAAAGAATTCATAAGAAAAGTACAAGGCTAGGCATGATCGAGATAGACTAGAGAAGTCATTTAGAGTGGGAGACAGAGTATGGTTACAGTAGAACAAGGAGAGACTATAAGGTCCTACTAAGAAATTCAAGGTTCCATAATATGGTTTTTTTGAGATACTGTAAAAGGTGGGAGATAATGCCCACAAACTCAATCTACCCCCATACATGTGCATTTACTCAGTAGTGAATGTGGGAAAAATCTCAAACTCTATGATCCTTCCATGTTGGGACAGGAAGAGGCACAATTCTTACCTTCCATAGAGGATTTATCCCAAGATGCCCAGGTAGAGTTGACAGAGGATATAGTTTTGCAGAAGAGGTCCAGAAATACAAGATAGGGGTAGCATGACTTTTTGCATATTGAGTTGAAAATGACAACTTCCAAGAATAGCAAAATGGCACTCTAGTGAGAATGTAGAAGAAAATTGTTTTCATTTCATTTAGTAAAAGCTTTTTGTTACACAGCAATTTGTCACCGTCCCTACCATTCCCCGTCTCGCACATTGGAGGGCTTATTTTGTGACCTGTGAGTAGTGATATAACTTGAAAATACTTTCATGGCATTCCCCTGAACATGTAATTTCATCCCCCTGAAGACATCTCCTGCTGAAAAACCCTAAAAACACCCCTTTTTGCATTGGCGCGGGCAGCTAGTTCA
Source organism: Pinus albicaulis (assembly GCA_034641835.2). Classification (NCBI taxonomy): domain Eukaryota; kingdom Viridiplantae; phylum Streptophyta; class Pinopsida; order Pinales; family Pinaceae; genus Pinus; species Pinus albicaulis. The sequence goes on along the minus strand of CM076572.1, from coordinate 1,201,467,318 downwards.
GTACCCACGCCAATGGGGAAAATCCTTTAAAGAGGTCGCGCCAATTGGCGCTCTGTCTGATGCGCTGCGCGCCCGGTAATTTAAGTGTTTTAAAAAAATAAATGGCGGAAGTTTCGTCCTAACTGATCCAGGAACTGATATCTATCTTGAGTTGGGAGGTTTGGCTACAGATTTCCATAGAGAGGAAGTGGTTTGCCACCTCTCATGGAAGCTTCCTTAATAATAGGGCTAATCCCACGATTATAGGGATCCCAACTCCCCTTCCGCCATCTATAAAAGCTTGCTCATTTCCTTTGCAAGCTAGTCTTCAAGTCTCCAAGTTCCCAAGAGCCATCAGAGCCTTACGCTGCAAGAGCCTTGATTCATTCCCTTAAGGCCAAATCCAAGCAAGGAGATCATTGTCGAGACATCCGGAGAGAGGTTTGTCCCATCTCTGATAGGCTTTTTAGAGACGTGTTCCACTGGTGACCCTCCGAAGGAGAATTCAGCGTCAGAGCTATGGTTGTATTCTTCTTTTGATTAATTAATGATAAGCAACTATTGGTTATGGTTCCACTCTTGTTCTTGATGATGATCATGAGTTATGTCTTCTCTGACTGACATATAGTTGTATGCACTGGATTTTACGCTTGCGTTTGTTTTGTTTCTTGCGTGTGTAGGTGTCCGATCATGGAGATCGTGAGGATTGTGATCTGCCAGAGCTAAGGAATGGGACCGCTACCTCTACGAGCGACAGCGTTGGATTCCAGGTAAGCCTTCATCGCTAGTTGGTTTATTTGCAATTAGGAACCTGCACTATAGCGTGAACGATTGTTGCTAGACCCGATCTAGGCTAGTAGGGATCGCCTCTATCCGCAGAGGGTATTTACCTCCACAACAAATTGGCGACTCCACTGGGGATCGTCTAGCTTGTTGGTGTTATGTTTTATAAGCTACAGACGGAGCCTGAAGGTAGCCAGATAGCCTTCGAAATGCTATTGCTCTACATTAGCGAAGTAGATCAAAGCTGCTTCAGTCAATCTTCGGTTTAGTTTATGAACTAAACACTTGGAGTATTGTCTTTTCTTTTCGGTTGTTTCTCGATTCTGCTTGCTTGATCGGCTCTTTTGGCTGGCTCTTTTCTGAGTGTTTGGCTTTTGGTTCAGCCCCAGAGGATCAGATTTGAACTCTGTTTTTTCGAGTTTTCATCCGTTCATGGTTGGCTTGATTGGCGCAGTTTCCACACTGACAGTCGCGCCAATTGGCGCGGGTTGCCAATTCATCACTCGCGCCATCCCCTGTCTGGCGCGGATTACAGCCAGACAGTCACGCCATCTCCTGTAGGTGCTAGGGTTTACCCTTGTTCGGAAGTTTCTTTTGGTCAGTACTTTGCTTCTGGGTTTGTTTTAGATTCTGCTTGAAGTGGTGAGTCTGGTCTTGGTTGGGAGAAATTCTTTGTTTTTTCATTTTTAGGCATTGGCGCTTGTTGTCAGTGAGCAACCCACGCCAATTGGGCATTGGTGCTAGTTTTCAGTGAGCAAGTCGCGCCAGTTGGCGCTAGTTGTCAATGACAAAGTCGGGCCAATTTCAGGGTGTGTGAAAATTGAGATTTTTTCCCTAAATCCTTCACCAGTGTGTCTATCCCTTCCAGTCTTTTCACTATATGAGCATAGATTACATTGCTCATTGTTTGAAATGTCTTCTCTCCATGATTGCTTGATGTAAAAGGGAATGAATGTCGTGTTTTGATCTCTTGCTTTGGAAGTCCTCTTTGTGTTTGACCTCATATGTCTTGTCGCCTTTTGAGGGATTTTGTTAAAAAGTGTTTTGAAACAACGATTGCATTCTTAGTGTTTGCTTACATCTCTTTTGCCTTCATCCTTCATTAAGAAGATTTGAGTTCATTTAGTTTTCGTCTCAAAGTTTTCTTTTCGTTAAAATACATTATATCACATTGCATTGAAAAGTATTTTTGAGATTTATCATTGAACTTAGATCACATTGTTTAATGATCGAAAACTAGAAATCGCTTTGATTGCATTCTCTTTTATTAAAAACATGCATTAAGTAGATTCTCATTTCTTCGAAAAATGCTTTGAGTGCATTCTTATCATTTGAAAAGAAAAAATAAATTGTTCATAGATTACATTTGCATAGTTTTCGAAAAAGAGGATTTTGCATAGATCACATTGCATTGTTTTCATCGTTGAATGTTTGAAATTACTTTTGGATAGTGAAAGTCATCTAGTTTGGAAAATATTTTGTTTGCAATGTTGTTTTATGTTGCATCATTGTTTGAAGCTCTTCCCTTAACTAGATAGCATTCATCAAATTGAAAGATTTCTTTTATCATATAGCTGCATTTAGGATATTTTGAGACATAACACTCGCTAGGGCCTGAAAACTGAAACGTAATTGAAGATAAACATTAAAATTCATTCAATTTACACTAAGGCAGCATTGAAACATTAACGAAATATTTAGAGGTCTAGGCTAGAGACGTGTTCTGGCGTCTTTAAACCTAGTAGCTGTCGTTCGCCTCTTGGCTTTAGACAGCACTAGTACGGACTTGTGCTCCCCGTACTGTCAAGTATATAAAGGGAGACCCCACTAGGTTTCTATCCTTTATCCATAGGAAAAGCGAGTGCGCCCTATACCGTCGTCTGCTGGGACATAGCATTCGGGGGAGATTGCACACGTACGTTAAGTCCTTGGTTGATTTCTCTTTCATTTTTTGAAACCAAGGTGTATATTGTAGTTCACGGTTATTTGGTACACCCCCTTTACCTAGTATTCACGAGCGGAATCATTTTGATCTTATGCGACTCTTTAAATTTGAAAAGATCATCAAGCACTTGTCCTTTCTTCTTGTTTCAAAAGCTGAAAGAGATAGAGTCACCTTTCATTCGTTTTCTCGACTCTTAAAACATGATACGGTGAAGTTTCTAAGTTTCAATGTGGTAACATAAATCACATAACGATCACTCGCCCTTTAAGATTTGCTTGTTGGCCATTTGATTGTGTGCCTTGGTTTTAGCCCGTGTAGGGTTTCGGGTTGTTTGATTTGGCAACTTTCGGAGTTCACTGTAGGAATCCCCTAAGGTGGGAATCCTAGTCCTTTTCACTACTACATTTGGCAGAAATTCCGACACCTGTTTCCGACGCTTTTGACCAAATGTCGGAAATTTTCCCAATTTTTTTCCATCCCGCCCGAAACCGTCGCTATACCGACATCTATAGAAAAGTGTCACAATACCGACACTTAAACAAGTGTCGCAATTGCGACGTTTAAAGGAAGACGTCGCAATTGCGACACCATGGCCCAAAGCGTCGCTATTGAGACGACTCCAAACGTCGCAACTGCGACACAATGTCTAGGTGTCGCCATTACGACGTTTGGAGGCACCTGTCGTAATAGCGACGCCTTTTCCGCCATCGGTATAACGACACTTATATGCACGCTACATAAAAATACGAAACTTATATGTGCGCTACATAAAAATTTGAAACTTATATGCGCACTAAATAAAAATGATTTTATTGTTTCGTATTCGTCGCAATAGCTACATTAACGTCTGATATCACGCGCGCATTCGCCCTCCACTCTTGCAGAACAACATTCGCCCTCAGCATTCGCCCTCAGCGCTTGCAGAACAACATTTTCCCTCAGCATTCACCCTCAGTGTTCGCCCTCAGTGTTCGCCCTCGGCTCTTGCCCTCAGCGTGCGCCCTCGGCTCTTGCAAAATGGTAAGTTCTTGCGAGGCCCTTCCTCACTATAGTAGGGTTGACTCTATTTGGGTTTTTTTTTGTCAATTCCATTGGATTGTGTTGGGGTATGGGGTTCTCTGTAGATGTCGAAGTCAGGAATTCAATACCCTCTATTATCTTCATCCACCCCGATACAAGATTTAAAATTTTCCCCAAAGAAACACTTATTAATTTGGCGACCATTATTTCTCCTGGCAAAAACCCTACATTTAAATGAAAACAAGCATTGCATTTCAACTACAAAAATACATTAGTGTTCAAATGTACATGTGTGCTACATTAAAGTCTAATATCACGCGCGCATTCACCCTCCGCTCTTGCAGAACAACATTTTCCCTCAGCATTTGCCATGAGCTCTTGCAGAACAACATTCACCCTCAGCATTCACCATGAGCTCTTGCAGAACAAAATTCGCCCTGCATTCACCCTCAGCTCTTGCAGAACAGTATTCGCCCTGCATTCGCCCTCATCTCTTTACGAGCCGGCCGGTCGCCTGCATTCGCCCTCGGCTCTTGCCGGGCGGCCTTTGCCCTCGACGTCGCCCTCGACGTCGCCCTCGGCTCTTGCAGACAGAACTCTATTTGGGTTTTTTTTGTCAATTCCATTGGATTGTGTTAGGCTGTAGGGTTCTCTCTAGATGTCAAGAATCAAGATTCAATACCCTCTATTATCTTCATCACCCAATACAAGATTTAAATTTTTCCCAAAGAAACGCTTATTAATTTGGCAGCCATTATTTCTCTCTGCTTTAAAAACCCTACATTTAAATGAAAACAAGCATTGCATTTCAACTACAAAAATCTATTAGTGTTCAAATGTACATGTGTGCTACATTAACGTCTGATATCACGCTCGCATTCACCCTCCGCTCTTGCAGAACACCTTTTTCCCTCAGCATTCGCCCTCAGCTCTTGCAGAACAGCATTCGCCTTCAGCATTCGCCCTGAGCTCTTGCAGAACAGCATTCGCCCTCAGCATTCGCCCTGAGCTCTTGCAGAACAGCATTCGCCCTGGATTCGCCGTCAGCTCTTTCTGAACAGCATTCGCCCTGCATTCGCCCTCAGCTCTTGCAGAACAGCCTTTGCCCTCAGCATTCGCCCTCAGCATTCGCCCTCAGCTCTTGCAGAACAACATTCGCCCTCAGTGTTCGCCCTCAGCTCTTGCAAAATGGTAAGTTCTTACTGCAGGCCCTTCCTCCTATAGTAGGGTTGACTCTATTTTGGTTTTTTTGGTCAATTCTATTGGATTGTGTTAGGCTGTATGGTTCTCTCTAGATGTCAAGAATCAAGATTCAATACCCTCTATTATCTTCATCACCCAATACAAGATTTAAATTTTTCCCAAAGAAACGCTTATTAATTTGGCGGCCATTATTTCTCCCTGCTTTAAAAACCCTACATTTAAATGAAAACAAGCATTGCATTTCAACTACAAAAATCTATTAGTGTTCAAATGTACATGTGTGCATCACTTGTGTAGGGTATTCCTTTTCCACTTTCACATTATCAAAGAATGTGTGCAGTATAGTTCATATTTTTTGTGATTTAGATTATCTTGAAAAAGGAAAGGTAAATTATTTCCCATGGAAAAAGAAGGTTTTCCCTTTTTATAGGTTGTTTGGACTTACGTGGAAAAATTTGTGGTATGCCTTTCATATTATGTAGTTTAAATTTGAATTAACAGATTATTCTACATGAAAATATAATTACCTATGTGATGTCCTTCATCACTAATTAAAATTATAGGGTTTCAATTTCCTGGACTCTAACTCATCTGATGCTAAATTCTAGGTTCTCATTGGTGGATCACTCTTCCATTGATTTCCTTTCCCTCTGGATCTTGTCATACTTTAAAAGTCATCAATGATACATATATTATTTCAGGTATCCCAAAAGGCTTTATAGTAGAACATATTGTGAAGTTGTTTTGACACTTGAGGATTCTTTTTAGAACTGCAACGCGGTCTATGCTATCGAGTTATATATCAAGCAACTTGTCCTTAATAACCACACTATGAGGTAGGTTCAACCAGTTTGAACTTGTTGGGACATAGCATATAAAGTTGTGTGATGAGTCCATATCACAGGTCTATTATGGTGACAAAAGTGAAGACACGTAATGATAGTTATTATGTTAACATTACTAGAAACATTTTCGAAATTATCCATGCTATCAAGATGTCAAAATTCCAGGCATTAGGTGTCAATACTAGTAGCTAATAGATAATAATAATAATATAAAAAAATCACAACTTTATTCTTGAAATATGATTGTTACACATTGGTAACCTAGTTCATGAGTTACTATCACCCAAAGATTGCAAAACAAACTTAAAATATAAATTAAACCAGCATGAGAATCCAACTAAGGGTTTCTCGACAAAATCATGCCATAACCTGGCATTTTGAAACCCAAATTTGAATCCATCATAAGTAATACAATGCAAACTCAGATGGATTTTCAATGCATGTTTGCATGTTACACTTATTCTCTGTCTAGATATCATTTTTTAAATGGAACCATTAGTCAAGCCCACAGTCCTTTTTATGTGAAAAATTTCAGCTCTATTTGAGCTCTTTTTTGCTCCACCACCTCCATAAACCAATGTTACACGGGGTCTCGCCCCCCACCTAGGGGTCTAGATTCCTCGCCCCCTCGCGCTCCGGGGTCTTGGGGACTTCTAGGGGATGTTTCCCTCACGCCCCCTCACGTCCCCTCACCGCCCCTTTTAGTTTATGGTTTCGTGTCAAAAGTTGATGTGCCACTTAGCATATTTGAGAATCCAAGTGATTCTGATTCAGATGGTGACATGGTTGATCTTGATATATTCGTGCAGAAGTTGGATGCAGAGACTAGTGGGGCATTAACTTGAGCATTTATGCTCATTTATCATTGTGATGATATCATTTGATATTCATATGTTATGTTTTATGTTTTATGTTTCAGACATAACTTATTTGCGTTTAAGTTTTATGTTTCAGACTTGAGTTGTAAACTTCAGTTTAAACTCTATTTTGAATCTTGATATAATATGTCATATGATATCTTAAGCTTTATTTTCATTGTACATTGTTAGTAGTTACATTAATGATTATATAGTTACAAACTTACAAACTTACATGCATGATTGTATGATGTATGTTTTAACTTTTAACTTTAAAATTTGTTTCAATTATATGATTCATCATTCATCGATTTGTAATTTTATCATTTATGATTTATCTTTCATGATGCAAGTGTATGATGACTGTATATACATTCCTTGCAAAAATATAGTTACAATTTAAATATTAAATTTTATAATTTTTATGACCCCGACGTCCCCCCACGTTTCCTGAAAATTGGTAGGGAGCTTTTGCCTAGGCCGCTCCCGCGCTCCCTCGTCCCCTCACTCCCACCTCCAGGGGACTTGGTGGAACATTGCCATAAACATATGCAAACATATATCATGATCTTGGAATTCCATTACATATGTATGTGCCAATGTTCCATAATCTTGCCCCATCATCAATTTAAGAAATTTCCATTGAATATCAAATTATGGAGGGGGGGAACTTTTTGCTGCAACATTTGGCTCAAAATCGGGGACCATCTTCGTATGAGGTGAATGAGAACTATAGATATTTGAAGAAGTAGATTAGTGCCTTTTCCTCTGGCCGTGGAGTCATATACAGTAATCCATCACAAAAATTTGTCTTTGTTCATTCTCACCTTGAAAGTTGCAAAAAATCATGCCCTAATTGAAACGACACTAAATTTGAAAGATATAATAAAAATGCAAGCTAGAAGTGCCTATTAATACAAAGGGAAAACCTTCCTACCTACCCTAACTGAGATAAATTTTGATTGAATAGGAAACATGATATTTCCTATGGAGTTGATCCAACAACTTGTTAAATGTATGGGACTAAATCATGCATTTGATTTCCGGGGAAACATGCGCATGAAGAGAAAAAGTGCAGAATTAATGGAAAATCCATACATGCCACTTATAAAAACTACACCGAAAGGTCAAAAAATACTTAAGACCTTAACTTAATTTGAATCCAAAAATGACAAAACGGGATTAGTGAAAACACGAGAGTGGTGTGGGTGAACAACATAAATAAAAAGTGAAGATACCTTTCCCCAAGATGCCTTTGTCACCGTTGTATGAAAACATATTTTCCTTTCCCTTTATACATGCAAGTGAATGCATTATAGGTATGGTGATTTCCCAGAATAGGAGAAGCCTACTTAAATATATCATTCGTGGATTGAATGTTTGGGTGCCTTAATGTGCAATGACATGTTTCCAGGACTGAATTCAATGCAAGGCATATTTGAAACTCTAACTCTGTCTTCAGGTGTCTTATTAGAAATTATTTCAGTTTTCATTTTGTGTTTTCAAGTTAGATATTGTTTTCAAGTTTTTACATTTATAATTTTATTGCAATGTGGCAGACTGATCAGAGCAGTGCAGGAACAACCCCAAGACAGGATGATCGCGGAAAGAGGCCAGCGGAAGAACATGTAAAGTGCCAGCATTGCTCTATCTTTAGGTATTTTAGTTATTTACATAATTGAAATAATATTAATTTTGTTCAAATATGTAGACACCTAGCCATGGTACGCCTGATGATTCCCTCTTTGAGTAAGAGCTTTCTTCATCCCTATCTCCAGTGTTGTTGTTGCAAAAAAGGCACGAGATGCAAGGTCGGAATTTAATGCTTTGATAGATGCGCCTCAAACACCTGAAACAGAAGAGAGGATACAACATCTTATGAGGCAGCTAAATAGATATCAGGTAATAATAAAAAGTCAAAAGGATATTTTTTTGTTCTGCATGAGATGAATTGTGATAGTTTGATTTTTAATTTTTACATTGACTAAACTAACAAAAAGTTCTTTTGTATGTAGCGTTTTCTGGCATTTGCTGAACCCGGTGTTGGTGGTAGTGGGACACAAGGGCAAGAGATTGCCCAACAACCCTCTCATACACCTTCTACTCCTTTAGGTGCTAGCCAAGAAACACACCATGCCCAAGCAGACACCCAGCCAACCGCTGAATGTGTTGGCAATGATGAGGCTGATATGGCCAACTACATTATTGCGTTTCCTGGAGCTACACGTGTCAGCTCCACAGGGACCATTAATGGCACGTTGTTGGTGAACGATGAGGGTGTCCCTATAAAGCATGTACAACTCCCAAGTAAATTTTAATATTTTAACTATTTCATGTACTTTATCTAAAACATATTTATCATGATTTTTATTTTTAAATTAATGATAATATCTTCTTTTTCTTTTGGTTTTATTCTGTGTAGGAAACAATGAGTTCTACAGGATTCTGGAGAGCCATGCGTTGGTAATTTTTGGCCCAACCATACGTACGGGGTGGAATTCCCAGAATTCCAACCTGAAAAAAGAACTTCTAGATTATCTAGAAGCCCTTTTTGGGGTCTGCACATTTGACAGAACAGCGGTGGCTCAGGTAGCCGGCAAATATTTGAAATATACCAGGGACACCTATAGGACGCAATTGCAATTTAACCCTAGATATGAGCGTCCTCTCGCAGTTTCAGAGAGTGAGTGGAGAGCACTCATCCATGACGAAAAAGAGAAAAGGGCAAAGAAAGAAGGAAAAATGCCAACTGGACCCGCAAGGTAAATTACAACTTTAATTCAATAGCTTTAATTTTCTTTATGTCTAAAATAAAAGTGTGCTACGTCATATCTGACTTAAATCTTTTGATGCTAGGTTTCTTGACACCTCAAAGGCAACAAAAGCTAGGATTGAGAAAAAGGGCCATCACAAGCTCGACCAGGGTGGCTACTTGAAATTAGCTGCAAGAATTGTAATTAAGTAGCTAAACATCTTATAATTAATTGTATCGCCTTCCAACGTTTTTGTAATCCTATCGGATATGATTAAAAATACACAATCATATATAATGTAGGGTGATGACTTTGGAACAATAACTACAGAGGAAGATAAAAATACTGCTTTCCGTTTTGGCTATCAAGCTGTAGTTGAACGTCGCAGAAGCTTGGGGCAGGTCCCAAGATCTACAATGCCTGATAAGGTAAAACATTAACCTTTCAATATTTTTGTTTTCGTCCATAAATTTAATGTCTAACAACTTTGTTTAAATCGGGGGAGCAACACTACCGACGAGGTAAATAACCCAGTTTTAGAGCCAGATGTAGATGATCCTCTCGTGCAACCTGATCATTGTAGTGGGGACCAGGCCGACAATACTGCTATCAGTGAGGGCCGTGACGGTAATTAATTTCCACTTATAATTTTTCTAATTATACCTTGATGGTTGTCCTTATAACGTTTTTTGTTTAAATGACAGAGAATGTTTCCCTTGAGGATCTTACCACCAGAGAGGAAGACAGGGCAACAGTCCCAACGGCGACAACTGGTGCACCGGGTAAATAATCTCATTGCAATTTTTTTTATTAATATTACCAAACTAGTTCAATGATATTTAAAAACTGACAATTAAAATTTAATATTATCTGTTTTTGTAGGCGATGCCCCGTCACTGGATGAGACCAGACATCGTGACTACGCAACTAGGTCAGCGCCGACAACTGGTGCACCAGGTAAATAATCTCATTGCAATTTTTTATATTAATATTACCGAACTAGTTCAATGATATTTAAAAACTGACAATTAAAATTTAATATTATCTGTTTTTGTAGGCGATGCCCCGTCACTGGATGAGCCCGGACATCGTGAATACGCAACTAGGTCAGCAGTGCGGGTTGAAAGGCACGAAACAGGAGCAGAGCACGATGATATTGATGATGTAATTAGGAGCTTTAGAAATAGGAAGAAAAAAAAGAAAATTTGACAATGTAAAATATTGTATTATTATAAGACAAACGTTACCATACTTGGAACGTTTTTTGCGTTATATAAAAAACTCATTTATCATACTATTTTTATGTCAAGCATTAATTTCAATGTTTCCTTGCGTACTTTTTGTTGAATTGTTTTTTATTAGTTATTGAATATTTTTTTATGCTCATGAAAGTAAAAAATGAAATATAGATTGGGTATTGGGGAATTGAGAGTGATGTGAGGGGCGGGGGGGGGGAGGGGGGGGGGAGTGGCCATAAGAGCTTCCACCTTCACGTGGTTGGCCTTGTTTAGTAGAGAATAATTTATTGGAGCGATTTAATCTTGGAGCAAACCTCCCTTGATCCAGCGTAGCAACAAAAAAGTCAATGTTGACTTAGTTGCTACTCTTTCAGATCGTGGGAGGCTTGTTCCAAGTTCATGCGACTCCAATAAATTGTTCTTGAAACGAAGAGGAGCTTATTCAGGTATGTTTTGACATTTTCAACCTATGTTCTAACATTATCATAAGAATGCATCTTAGAGTAAAAATACTACATCAATTACTTGTATTTATTGTATAGATAATGATGGATTTTGATTGACTTGGCAGTGCAGGTACAAATCCTCTTGCATCATGAGCAATACAACTTATCAACCAGGGTCATGTCCAGGATATTTTTGCTTGTGCGCTTGACCAGGTTCGTAATGTCACATTTTGTAAGTTCCTTTACAGTTCATAATTCAATATTAAGCTTGTTCACGATTATTGTCTAGGTTTTTTGTATGTGTTTTTTCATCTATTTGATTGTAAGCAACTATGCATGTTTCCTGTTGTTCACTATGATTTCTCCCATTACCACTCCCAGGATGAATCCGACTTTGTTGTTACATAGGTTACTTTATTGTTACTATGATTTCTCCATTTACGATTTCATAGGTTACATCATGTAAAGTTGTCAATCTCAGGTTGGTGATGAGCTTTAGTTCTCCAAATTTGGGGATTTTCTGATATTTTCTCCCTCATGTCATTCCTGCATCACCTCGTTGTTTGAGCATGCCAATTATCTACCACTTGTACCAATTGGCACATGTCAATCTCTGAGTGGTGCCACATTTCACCTATTTTCAGTGAGAGTTTAGGGTTTCTCTAACATAGCTTGAGAAATCCGATTGAGTGCCTGCTTGAATATTGTCACATAATACTTATGGTTTGGATTGATGAGCATGTTCTGAATGGTTGGTTGATTCATAAGAACCACCCATAAATCTCCCTTCCTCTAACACAGAAAATAAAAATTTCTTTGACAGGAGACAGAGTTTCAATACTTTGAAAACAAACTTCTATTCCCTTCAATAACTCAAAAAAAAACTATTACACTACTTCCTCACTGAGAGGGATTACAAAATTATGACTGCTACAAAACGCATTGCATAAAACCAACTCACTGTCTGTTCAAAACAAACATACTCTGTCTCTAAGACACTCTGCTGTGTTTTTCCCTTTCGCACTGCTGTGCATACACACTTAAAAAGTTACACTCAGTTTTTCACTTTTTACACATTGCTATGTAATAAAAAATTTACGTACTGTCTATAAAAAAAACTACCAAGCTTTTTCGACCTTTTTATTTTTATATGCCGGAACATATAAAACATATTATAATAAACCCTCTTTTTAAAAAATAAAATTAAAACTAAATTCTATGGCCCACCTTTCATTTCGCATATGATATATATATAACATATGTATATATTAAACTATCAAAACATTAAAGAACCCTTTCCGTCGGACTTCAAAAGTCTAAATAGATTGAATTTCAAACAAAATTCGCGTTCCAAAATGGGATGCTGACGTCTGCCTAATTTTAACTCGAATTCTCAATCCAATGTGCCCTATAAAAAATTCGGGTCCGGTTTTCAGGTTTTCAGATTCCCTTCAATTTCATGCGATCCAATATTAATGCTCCATGTGTCCTCCTTTTGAATTTACAAAACTGTCGGGTAAATTTCTGTTTGTTTAATTTCTGGTTGGTGAATTGCGTTAATGCTGGCTGTTGTGTTTAAATACAATCTTGTACAGAAATATGGTTGTGGCCGTCTACAAAAAAAACTTGCAGGAATTTTAAATGCTGAATTAAATTTCTGGATGGCATGCAAGCAACCTCCAAAAAAAAATGTTGCTGCTGCATCCGTCCTTCTGCTGCAGCAGTTGAAGTTAAAATTCAACAGCACAGGGTTTAATAAGTGAGGGTGTAAAGGTAAATTTTTGTCGATAGTACTAGATTAAGATCATCTATTCATTTTTTAGGGTCTTATGGTGTTCGGTTTTTTAGTTTTGGGTTGGGCTTATTGAGTCTAAGATAGTTTTTGAGTGAAAAAATTGCTATCAGGTATTAAAAAATTTTGGTTCTTTTGTCAAAATTTATGAGCTTGTTAGGAAATACAAACCTGACAATGGTTGTATCTTAAATTTGTGGAAAATAATTTGAAATGAAACCTTTTTGTTTAGGTTGTTGCAGCAGGTGCAAACCCCGTTCAAATTACTAGGGGCATTGACAAGACAATAAAGGCCCTTGTTTCGGAACTCAAAATTTTGTCAAAGGAGGTAAACACTTGCCTTTTGAGTAGGCTAGTTTTCCTTTTTGCTGATGGTTTGGTGTATCTAATTGAATTAGTTGCCTAAGGTATTTTTGGTTGAAAACTCCTTTTCATTTTTCATACGGTATTGGCCTTGTGGAATACATTTGATTGTGTGGTCTTGTTAGATCTACAACATTTGTAGTTGTTTAGTCTTATGGTCGAGGTGCACTTTTAATATGGAAATAGTTGATGCAATATTGTCATTTAATCCTTACTGCAGGGTAGCATGTTGAGAAGTTTCTTGTGAAACATTTGGTATTCAAAATGACACTTGATCCTATACGACATCATGCACTTGACTTCAAAATTCATATTCAAAGTGTGCCAGACAATTCTTGCAAAATTTCAAATATTTATGTTGTTTTAAACCATTATCTTTTTCATGTATTGGATGCTGAAAATGTGAAAAGACTTTGGTATGAAACCAACTGGTGAATAATTTCCAGCAAAACAACCACTTCCAAGACATGATTTAGAAGTAGAACATATGTACTTATGAAGCATAGAAAGATATCCTTGATGCATTGTCAATGTTTGGCTAGGGTTATTTTTGGAGAAAATAACTCCTTATTCCTAGAATAGTGATCTTCAATACAAGTAAATGCCGGAGAAGAGAGATCATCGTGTGACGCAACAAAACTGAAATTGGACCCCCAAGGAGAGCTGGTGTGTCTACAATCGCTCTGTCAGCATTTTCCCTTGGTGTACTCCGTTCTTTTCCTCCAGCCTGAGTCTTAATTGACTTCTTCTTTCTTCGGGTTTATTTATCAAATTCGTAGAATTTGATAAATAAATACTATCCATAATGGTTGGACTTTAATTTATATTCCCGACTTTATATTATCTCCAATCCTTATAACCAATGTTTAACTTTCAACACTTTGTATTTATACTCCACGTTTCTTTTTAAATAAATAACTTGTAATGAACTTTCGGCTCTATATTTCACCACCCGGCCTTACAACAATCACGCTCTAGACTTATGCTAATTATCCGCCAATCGTTTAATTAAACAATTTCATTATACTCCGGCCCCACCTATATATATCAATAACCAATCAAACACTCGTATCGTACCTGGCTATCCTCCGCACACCTTGGTTAACCTCCGGGCAAGTTCAACGTGCGACCACCGTCCGATGGCCCTTCTCCAAATCAACGACTCTTGGCAATTTCGCTCGGCTTCCAACGTCGGGCTTTAACGTGCGATGGCGTGGGTTAAACGGTTGTTTTCCGGGGTCACTTCGCCACGTGTCGCATTCCCTATGAAATCGCTCGCGAATAGGAAATACCGCCTACTCCGCAAAAGCGGTGCGATATGGGCAACCCGCTTTTGTGATTCCGCTCGTGGTTTTGGTAGAGGGCTTGACCACGGGTGCATGTCTGGTTCCACTATCCTTTTGTTTGTTAACTCATGTCCAATCCTCGGGTCAGGTTCCGAAAGCACAACAATTTTTTCTCTTTATTAAGCGGGATTTTAATATGTGTATTATCAAAGAAAACCAACACAAATTTTGAAAATTGTTCCAAAAAGTCGAGCCCGCTTAGGACTTTAAACGACGATAAACCATAATTCAAACCAAATTCGCGTTCCCAAAATAGCCTGCTGCGTCGGCCAATTTTGTAGCGTGAATTTGCTATCAATTTTTCCTAATATTTTACGGAGTGGGTCCAAAGGTTTGCGGCCCAGCCTCCCAGGCAAAGATGCGCTCCAATCGACTGCACCGTGTCCTCAATAAAAACTTGCCTGTCCCGGTACACGCGGGTGCATTCGATGGCGTTTAAGGTGATGGGACATGGATATGGCGATTTCATATCATTCACATTAACATTTAACGCTGTTCGATTAAGTTTTCACATCAAATCTACATTAATTAATTTTTAACACAGTTCAAGATCGGACCTCCACTCCTCTGAGCGATTCCGCACGCTCCAATTTGATCCGGCCTTCGGCTCTCATTATTAATGATCAGAGATTCATTATGACGGGCGTCCTTTGATTTCATTGCAGACGGGTCGACATACAAAATGGCGTTTAGCCATGGTTTTTCAGACAAGCCAGTTGCTGGATTACACTGCCTGGTAACTGTGACGATAAGGAGAAGTGGCCAGTGGAACTTCTGCCTAGACTTTGCTGCATATTTCCATTTCTCTCGGTTCTGTCTCTGTCTGTCTTCCTCTGTTAATTGGAATTTTGCTTCTTCGTCTCTTGTGCCCACTGCGCCTGCGCCTGAGATTGCACCCATGCCTCGGGTGCGTCATAGGATGCGTTGCCGGAGGGGGAGCACTAGAGGTCAATCCCGGCGCGCTCCCTCCAGCACCTCAACAGAGATGACTTCCGGCCAGTCCAGTGATTATTACTTAGGTTGATATCCAAATACTAGGAGTGGGCGGGGTCGGCTTGTAGCATCTGGCCACCGTATGGATTCCCCTGCTCCTGGCTTCCCCACCGCTAGTTCACCTTCTCCCACGACGCGCACTGCGCAATTTTCCTTTGATTGCACTCTCAACGGCCCGCGAATCACAGCTGTAGTCACTGTGGTCTTCCGCGAGGAGGCCCAAACGGAGGAAGAATGCACCCGCCGGACGGGTACGGCGACTCGGAAAAAGAGTCGGCGACGTTCGCGGGCCTTCGGGAGAAATGGCCGTGGCAGCCATGTGGAGGTAGCACCTAGCGATCCTGGACCTTCCGAAGGATGACAGTGCGAATCGTCAGAGGAACAGTAGGAGGATTAGTTTGGTAATGGTTAATTGTTTTCTACCTCTCATTGGTAGCATCCTCGGTGAGGTACACTTTTAGTTCTTCTTCCCTAATATTTGGACTTTGTTAATATTTTTGAATTCTGTAAATTAAACGTTCAAGACCGGTTTCCCCGTATGATGGCAGTCTTCTTAATTTTTTGATTTTTTGATGACAAATTTGCCATGAGTATGGCCAGGCAATGTTTTTGACTTCGGTGTAATTTTATTCGCAATGTTAATAGATTAACTTTACTTTGAATTCTCACATGATTAGCGTTTTTCTTGATCTGTTCAAGGATTTTGGGTACTTTAATTTATATTTGGAACAATGGACGTCGGTACTCTATCTGTTGCTTTACTGTTCTACATACTACTATTTCACTTTCTTATAGATGCCTCGGGCATATTTGAATGCTTTCTCAGATTGTCGATAATCTCCATGTGGACCGTTACTGGATTTTATATCATGTCCTTGTATGTGACATGGGGTATTTTTCTATCATTGTCTGGGGTGGGACTTCCACTTTTCTGGATGGATATTTGGGTTCCAATCTTAAGATGTGAAAATGTAATGACTTCATGGACTGTTTTACTTCATACAATATATTCAAAACATCATTTTTTCTCTTGTGAAAAAAAAAATGATTAATGTTTATCACTCTGCCTTCAAAACTAGCGATGCTGGTCTATGTTGTTGGTTTATTGATATGGTCCGATAGTCTTTTTATATTTTGGACATATAACACTCCTCACATGATTAGCGTTTTTCTCTGTTGCAGGATTTTGGGTACTTTAATTTGTATTTGGAACAATGGACGTCGGTACTCTATATGTTGCTTTACTATTCTACATACTGCTATTTCACCTTCTTATAGATGCCTCGGGCATATTTGGATGCTTTCTCAGATTGTCGATAATCTCCATGTGGACCGTTACTGGGTTTTATATCATGTCCCTGTATGTGACATAGGGTATTTTTCTATCATTGTCTGGGGTGGGACTTCCACTTTTCTGGATGGATATTTGGGTTCCAATCTTCAGATGTGAAAATGTAATGACTTCATGGACTGTTTTACTTCATACAATATATTGAAAACATCGTTTTTTCTCTTGTGAAAAAAAAATGATTAATGTTTATCACTCTGCCTTCAAAACTAGCGATGCTGGTTTATGTTGCTGGTTTATTGATATGGTCTGATGGTCTTTTTATAGAGTCAGTCTTTGCAGCCTTCCTCCAGTGATCAAACATGATCTTTCAAAGTGATTTTAAAGTGTCAAGGTCAAATTTTGTCATTACAATGAGTCTTCAAGCAAAATTTGGTCACTAGGCATTAGGTCTAGGGTTTGCTTTCACTTCTTCCAAAGTTGTCCAAATGTCAGTCCATGTCACCATTCAGCTGAGTGTACCATCATTCATAGGGTTTTCATCATCATCTCAAGTTCCATTGAGTCATTTCACAGCTTGTTCATGCTTCAGTTGTGCCTTGGTAAGGTCCATTTCCCTCTCCTAGGGTTTTGGAGGTAATTTCTCTTGGATGGTCAAATCATCGAAAAAATTGTATCCTGATGTTCATACACCTTCCCCTATCATTAATTCACCTAATTAAACACTTCCCATCACTGAGATCCCCCAAATTCCTCATTTTTGCACAAACCCTAGTTTCTAGCCAAAACTTGGCAATTTCCTAGGCTAGGCCTGTGTTTTTCCCTTTTGGACCCCTTCCCCTCACTCAATCTCTGTGATTCCACTTCCCCCTGCTTTCTAACATTCCTCCCTACTTCCAAAAATTTCCCCAAGAATTTAGAAGCCCCCTATCCCCTTCATTTCGCTTCATTTCGACAAAATCCCTTGTTCCACACATCGGGATAAGTTTCACTCAAAAGATGTTTCAGAGCAATAAAAGATGAATTTGGGAAAAATGAGAGAGGTTTTTGTCCATAACATGCCAAGGAAGAAAAACCTCATTCACTTTTTACACAGGTATCATGGTTTTAGAGAAATGTCAAAAATATCGTTGCCTCAGGAGAATTGAATGCACCTCTGAAGTGACCTTGGGAAAATCAAGATTTCTCCTAGCATGTTTGGCCAAATAACTTTCTTGATGAGTCAAATGATAACTAGACAGAAATACCTTTCCAATGAGCTATCATGAGCTCAATTTGGAGTTGAGGAAGACCTTCAAAAGTTGACTGCAACAGCACTCTGCCTTGAGGCAGCCTCATTCTGCTCATTTTGACTAGTGTTGGAAGATTTGGTTTTTGACAGGGTAAATGGAATCCAAATTGCATAATTCCACTTTTTTTGGAAAGTAGACTCCAAT